>CM060308.1:36011088-36033588 GCA_030674185.1 Monoplex corrugatus
GCCGATTTGCAAGGATAAGAGTACTTGGACTGTTGTTTAGGAAAATATAGATTGTAATCCTATTGTTTCACTACTAAGCTGACATCTAATACGGGCGAAGTAGTCGCTATCATTTCTGTTTATACGAACAAGCAAAGGTTTTGTGGTTCGACAAGTATCATTCCAAATGTAACCCTAGCCCCTTTGCACAGCACAGCTTAGCAACAGTAATGATACTGATAAGAAGAAACCTGTCATCCCAAGGCTATTGTCAAACACAGCTAAGCAATAATAGTCCGAACAAAAACAATGAGTGTCAGTCAACGCAAAGAGATGCAAAAAAATAAATAAATAAATAAATAAATAAAAAAACAGACTGGACGAAATCGGTTATTAATTTTTTTTTTCAGATAAGACACTTGTCTTTATTGATTACTTCCTGATCCAAATCTGTCTTATTATTACACACACACAAAGCCGAAAACCAGAATATCAGTGAATTAACAAAATGGGAGTAAATTCCCACCCAAAACATGTATTTAAGAAGATGGGCGTGCATTCTCGGCAAACACTTGCATTTAACATAAACAGTGTGGGCGCTAAAGCACATCCCTGTTATATTCTTTTTCTTTTTTTTAACTTGTTTTAATTCATTTTCAAATACATACCATTTACAAACATCTTCAAATGTATACAATGCATAATCAACAGATCTAACAAAATGTAGAAAGAACAATGAAACCGTGTTGTTATAATCCAGCAAAGAAGAGACATGTCCTAGAAATGAACTGAGCACACTGCTGAAGAAAGCGGCCAGACACGAGCAGAGACAGACCCAGACGAACCAGACAGGCTCTAGCGACTGAGGTCCAAGATGCCAGTTGGTGTGTACTTCTGGCTTGATATCCTGTGCAAACTCTTGCTCGCTCCAGCCGGTAAAATATGAGTTTTATTTAAACTTCTCTCTCCCCCTCTGTGTTGTGTGTGGGGGGGGGAGGGGGGGAGGGGTGTGTGTTCTGGCTGAGCTTTTGGACAATCAAGTGGAGCCGAGTCTGGGGTATATTTACCCGAACACTCCAAGTATTGATTGTACAATCACAACCTTGGCGGGAGGCACCGGTGGCAGACACACTCAAGCAACTTCCTCCACCAAGGCCAAGACAACTGACGGTGAGGAAGAATGGAAAAAGGGGAAAGGAAGAGAAGGCATAGAGAGAGAGAGAGGTGGGTGGAAGTTTACACATTGTCTTTTTCAGGTCAAGGTAAAGATTCACAGCCTGGCAGCAAACATTCAAACATGATTTTAGCGCTAGAGCCTGTGTCAAACATCCTGAAAGAAACCTGAAATGGTGTGGGCTTGTGCCAGAAACAAGGTCGTAGAACCAAGACTGGGGAAGAGTGGGGAGGTGGAGGGGGGGGGGAAGCTCATGCTCCTCATTTACCATGTTTGCTGTCTGGGGGGGGGGGGGGGAAAGATGGGTTTCCAGTCACGTAATGACAATAATTCCACCCTCCCGTCCCTCCTGCCCCGCCCCCCTCTTTAACCTCTTAACTCTCTCACTTTCTCCTCCAGTTTCCAAGCGAGCTTTCAGCAGGAAGCCGATGAGATAGGGGAGAGAGTCAAAAAGGTTTTTAACCTTTGCCAGTATTGTCACTCGTTCATAAGGAAGATTAGGAAAAGACAGGCAACATTTATGGCCATTTTATGAGCAAAGGGGAATTAGAGCACCTGGTCACAACGGAAGGCTGGAGGGAAAGAGAGCACCAGCTAGACCCAGTTGGACGGACTTGCAGAGTGGATGAAGACAAAGAGGGTGGAAGAGGTGCTTGAGGCAACAAGGGATAGAAACAGATGGAAGGCCATGATCGCCAACGTCATGTGGCAAGGCACCTGATGATGATGCTGATGATGATGATGATGATGATGATGATGATGATGATGATGAGTATTGTCAAATCTCCATCCTTTTGCCAGATATTGTCATATCTTGATTTATGCCTCTGCTTCTCTCTGCACCAAGGCTCTTTCCCTCACCTATATGTCTTATTTCATGTTCATGATATCCCTCCTCTCTTTCCTTCCCCTCCTTCCCTCTCCTCCTAGCCCTTCTTCACCCCTAACTCCACCCACCCACCCAGCCCCAAACCCAAACATCCCACCCACCTCACCCCGATCTTCTCCATTCTTCATCTCACTCCGCAGTCCAATCTTTGTCTGCGCGGACGAGCAAACAAATATGCCGACCGTCCTCCCCCTCCTCCCCTCCCCCTTCCCCCTCACCCTCCCTCCCCCTTCCCCAAACTACCGGCCTGCATGTGCAGCTAGGTCGATAGGACAGTTTATTCAGCTGCGAGCAGACGACAGATCGGTCCTGCACTGCCATGGATTGTCATGACGGCTGTGGTGGTGGTGATGATGATGACAACTATGATGATGATCATCATCATCATCATTTGAGTGATGATGATGATGATGATGATGATGATGATGATGATGATGATGTGATGATTGGATGGTGGTGGAGGAATGGGACGCGAGGATGATGATGGTAGTAGTCACGGTTGGTGGTCGAGACGGAATGTTTCATCAGAAAATCCGATCGTGTGGTTATGAATGTCACCCACCATAATGGCTTGCAGTGATCTCATAACAGTTGGGGTTGTTTGTTTGTTTGTTTGTTTTTAGCAAAGTTTAGATCTTGTCTTCTCCCGTGTTTGTTTCAGTTTTAAGGTCGTTCTGGAATTTGAGACTTGTTAAATTAAAAATCAGTTTGAAAGGTTTCTGTCTTTCTGTCTCTCTCTGTCTTCTGTCTGTATGTCTCTATATCTTTGTCTCTCTGCTCTCTGTCTCTATATCTTGTCTCTCTGTTCTCTGTCTTGTCTATCTCTGTCTCTGTCTGTTTGTCTCTTGTCTATCTCTCTCTGTTCTCATTGTCTCTGTCTTTCTTTCTGTCTGTCTGTCTCTCTATCTCTCTCTCTTCTCTCTGTCTCTCTGTCTGTATGTCTCTATATCTTGTCTCTGTCTCGTCTCTGGCTCTGACTGTCTCTCTATCTCTGTCTCTGTTTGTCTCTCTGTCTACTCTCTCTGTCTCTCATTGTCTCTCTGTCTTTCTTTCTGTCTGTCTGTTCTTATTCTCTCTCTCTCTGTCTTTGTCTGTATTCTCTATATCTTTGTCTCTCTGTCTCTGTTCTGGCTCTGACTGTCTCTCTATCTCTGTCTCTTTGTCTCTCTGTTACCTCTCTGTTTTCATTGTTCTCTGTCTTTCTTTCTGTCTGTCTGTCTCTATCTCTCTCTCTCTCTGTCTCTCTCTTGTCTGTCTCTGTTACACATACACACACACACATGCACACACACGCACACACACATAAACTCGCACACAAGATGCTGAGCTAGGGTATGCCTTCTTAGGTGAGTGACCCTTGACTCAAGTTGTCATCCTCTCTCTCTCTCTCTCTCTCTCACACACACACACACACACACACACAACATGCACACACACTCTCCTCTCTCTCTCTATCTCTCACTCTCTCTCTCTATCTCTCTCCCTCTCTTATCTCTCTATCTCTCTCATTCTCTCGCTCTCTCATTCTCTCTCTCTCTCTCTCTCTCTCTCTGTCGCGCTCTCTCTTTCTCTCTCTCTCTCTCTCTCTTTCTCTCTGTCTCTTCTCTCTCTCTCTCTCTCTCCTTGTCTCTCTGTAGCGTTGTCTCTGTCGCACTCTCTCTCTCACTCTCACTGACACACTCTCTCTTTCTCACTCTCATCTCTCTCTCTCTCTCTCCCTTTCTCTCTCTCTCTCTTTTTTGCTGGGCGCGGTAGTCACATGGGTTAACGCGGCACTTCCAATCGGAAGGTCCAGGGTTCGATCCGCCCAGATATCTCCGCCTGGTGGGTAAACGGCGAACACTTTTTCCAATCTCCCGGGTCAGCACGTATGCAGACCTACCAGTGCCTTATAAACCCCTTTCGTATGTGTTTGTACACATGCATGAATATTTTGAATATGCACGTGGGCATAATTATGCGTGAACGCGTGAATGCGTGTTGCTACATTCTAAATACACTGTTTTAATTTCAGTATGAAAACTAGAAATACGATAGACAATTTATTATTATCACAAAAAAATCTTTACTCCAAATCCAAAACAAAGATTTGCGTTCTATCCTTTATTCATTCCTCATATATTGTTTCATTGGCTCAGGTGGTTAGACGCCATGCATTAACACAGGGGCCATGGGTTCGATCCGCAAGCAAGTACCATTATCTTCCTTTTTTTTTTTTCTTTTTTTTTTTTTTTTGGGGGGGGGGGAGGGGGGGGTTGGCTCGAGTTCTTCATGTTTTACTGAACAGTCTGATCATATGTAATACACAGTGAGTATAATAAGTTTGGAAAATAGCGCTATACGTGAATGAGTTACGACCTACATGTAAAATGGATAGTTCTCCTCCACTCCGTGGTTATGAACTCTTCTATACATTTTTTGTCAGCCAACTACACCTGTAAAACAGACTTGACTCGTTCTCAGCCTTTACTGAGAACGTATAAAGACGGCAGTAATCAGAGTTCTTTGCCTGGACAATAACCATTTCCGCGTGATGATGGGACTGCAAATTGATGTACTGCGGCTTAGATTGAGCGGCTTATCATTATTATTATTATTTGTTATTATTATTATCATTATTATTATTATTATTATTATTTATCATCATTTATTATCATTATCATCATCATCATCATTATTATTATTATTATTATTATTATTATTATTATTATTATATATTATGCAGTTTGTGCCAGACAGAATTAGCGCGCTCGGACAGTTCCATACACGTTTCACTCAGACCTGCCAACAGCGTTTTTGACAGACTCCTCAAACCAGTGCAAAACCCTATATGCACTGGCAAGGTCTTGGAATTTGGAGATGAACGAGGTTTATGAAACACCAGCACCACCAGAATGAATGGAGCGTTAAAATGAGCAGCAAACAAGCTAACTTTTACGTTACGGGGGGAGGGGATGGGTGGTTCTTAACTCGGAATACGAGATCTTGAATCCACGGCTCTTTCAAAAAGAGCCAGTCAGCCCATAAATTCCAGACAGCCCATAAATGCCAGTCAGCCCATAAAAGGCAGTCAGCCCATAAAAGGCAGTCAGCCCATAAATGCAAGTCAGCCCATAAACGCCGGCCAGCCCATAAATGCCAGTCGGCCCATAAACGCCAGTCAGCCCATAAAGCCAGTCAGCCCATAAACGCCAGTCAGCCCATAGATTCCAGTCAGCCCGTAAAAGCCAGCCAGCCCATAAATGCCAATCAGCCCATAAACGCCAGTCAGCCCGTAAATGCCTGCCAGCCCATAGATGCCAGTCAGTCCATAAACGCCGGCCAGCCCATAAAATCCAGCCAGCCCCTAAACGCCAGTCATCCCATACAAAGGAAACAGGAAAACACGAAAATAGAATCAGAATGCGTATTTAATACAAGACAAGACAGTTCTCCAATAAAGGCCAGCCAGCACGTAAAACCCAGTCAGCCCATAAATGCCAGTCAGTCCATAAAACACAGTCAGCCCATAAATGCCAGTCAGCCCATAAATGCCAGTCAGTCCATAAAACACAGTCAGCCCATAAATGCCAGCCAGCCCATAAATGCCAGTCAGCCCATAAATGCCAGTCAGTCCATAAACGCCGGCCAGCCCATAAATGCCTGCCAGCCCTAAACCCAACCAGCCCATAAAACCCAGCCAGACCATAAATGCCAGCCAGCTCGGAAATGCCTGCCAGCCCATAAACCACCCTGCCAGCCCATAAAAGTCAGCCAGCCCATAAATGCCTGCCAGCCCATAAACCCCCATGCCAGCCCATAAAAGTCAGCCAGCCCATAAATGCCTGCCAGCCCATAAACGCCGGCCAGCCCATAAACCCAACCAGCCCATAAAACCCAGCCAGCCCATAAATGCCAGCCAGCTCATAAATGCCAGTAAGCCCATAAAAGCCAGTCAGCCCATAAATTCCAGTCAGCCCGTAAATGCCGGTCAGCCCATAAATGCCAGTCAGCCCGTAAAAGCCAGTCAGCCCAAAAAAGCCAGTCAGCCAAAAATTCCAGTCAGCCCATAAAAGCCAGTCAGCCCATAAAAGCCAGTCAGCCTATAAAAGCCAGTCAGCCCATAGATTCCAGTCAGCCCGTAAAAGCCAGTTAGCCCATAAATGCCGGTCATCCCATAGATTCCAGTTAGCCCGTAAAAGCCAGTTAGCCCATAAATGCGGTCAGCCCATAAATGCCAGTCAGCCCATAAATGCCAGTCAGCTTATAAAAGCCAGCCAGCCCATAAAAGTCAGTCAGCCCATAAAAGCCAGCCAGCCCATAAATGCCAGTCAACCCATAAAACCCAGTGAGCCCATAAAACCCAGTCAGCCCATAAATGCCAGCCAGCCCATAAAACCCAGTCAGCCCATAAATGCCAGTCAGCCCATAAATGCCAGTCAGCCCACAAATGCCAGTCAGCCCATAAATGCCAGTCAGCCCATAAAACCCAGTCAGCCCATAAAAGTCAGTCATCCCATAAATGCCAGTCAGCCCATAAAACCCAGTCAGCCCATAAAAGTCAGTCAGCCCATAAAACCCAGTCAGCCCATAAAAGCCAGTCAGCCCACAAAACCCAGTCATCCCATAAATGCCAGTCAGCCCATAAATGCCAGTCAGCCATAAAACCCAGCCAGCCCATAAAACCCAGTCAGCCCATAAAAATCAGTCAGCCCATAAATGCCAGTCAGCCCATAAAACCCAGTCAGCCCATAAAAGTCAGTCAGCCATAAAAATCCAGCCACCCCATAAAACCCAATCAGCCCATAAAACCCAGTCAACCCATAAATGCCAGTCACCCCATAAAACCCAGTCAACCCATAAAACCCAGTCAACCCATAAAACCCAGTCAGCCCATAAATGCCAGTCAGCCCATAAATGCCAGTCAGCCCATAAAACCCAGCCAGCCCATAAAAGCCAGGCAGCCCAAAAAAGCGGTTCGTGTGTGTGTGTGTGTATGTATGTTGAGTGTGCGCGCGCGTGTGTGTGTGTGCGTGTGTGTGTGCGTGCGTGTGTGTGTGTGTGTGTGTGTGTGTGTGTGTGTGGAGTGTGTGTGTGAGAGAGAGACAGTGTGTGTGTGTGCATGTGTGTGCGTGTATGTGTGATGTGAGTGCGTGCGTGTGTATGTGTGTGTGTGTATGTGTGTGTGTGTGTGTGTGTGTGTGTGTGTGTGTGTGTGTGTGTGTGTGTGTGTGTGTGTGTGTGTGTGTGTGTTGTCATCTTGACTGTGTACGTAGCTGTGGATAATGATACAATCATAAAAACCAGTAAAAATATATTTTATGATAATAGTAACAATAATAACAATAACAACAACAATAACAATAATAATAATAACGACAATAATAATCATCATCATCATCTCTGTTTTTCTTGTTCTCTGCGTCTTTTGGCTCCTTTCTCTCTGCGTCTGTTTGGCTCTCTCTCTCTCTCTTCTTCTCTCTCTCTTCTCTCTCTTCTTCTCTCTTCTTCTCTCTCTCTCTCTCTCTCTCTCTCTCTCTCTCCTCTCTCTCTCTCTCTCTCTTCTCTTCTCGCTTTCCCCTCTCTCTCCTCCTCTCTCTCTCTCTCTCTCTCTCTCTCTCTCTCTCTTCTCCTTCTTTCTAACTCTTTTACTCACTCTCTCACCATCGCATGTTGAAAATGAAATCAGCTTAACCCTGTTACTATTGCAAAATAAGTTTCATTGTCATGCATTGTCACATTGCAAAGACGGCTGTTGTTTGTATTGGTGTGTGAGGGTGTGTGTGTGTGTGTGTGTGAGTGTGTGTTGTGTGTGTGTGTGTGTGGTGTGTGTGGGGTGTGCTGTGGTGTGCGTGTGTGCGTGTTGTGCGTGTGCGTGTGTGTGTGTGTGTGTGGTGTGTCGCGCGTGTGGTGGTTACGTGTGTGCTGTGATAAACCAAGTTGCACACAAGGCCCAGATACTGACAGAAGTAATCTCTTTCACGTATGAGGCCATGGTCATCAATAATTAATAAAACTACATTCTGTATCATTGACATTACCTTCACCCTTTTCCCCCCCTGAACAACCTAACTACAACAATAGACACAAAACGCACAAATACGAGCGTACATATGTGCCAGGACCCAACAAGCGGATTGTTTTGTCTGCTTTTATGTGAAGTGCATGAAAAGAGTAGAGACTGGTGGGGTATTATGTTTTGTTCATGCTGTCGCATACAATATGATTGTTAATGATCCAAATTATCCTTTGTGATTGAAGAAGCGTGGTATTTGCTCGCACCCAGTGATCTGTTTGATCTTTCTGTGTTAAGCAGTCCTTCTCAGTTTGTACTGATGAAGTTCGCCTTCATGGTGACGTTATTATTATCAGCGAATACAGTGCATGCATTCTATTTTATATCCATTTTTTGTTGTTGGTTGTTGTTTTTTCCACAGAACTTGGGACAATTTTTTTTCACAATGCTATGTTGATGATGATGATGACGAGAGGGATGATAATCATGTTGCCACGGAGTTTCATACTGGTCTAAGACTGCGTGACGTGGGCTGTGTATGTGTGTATTTGTGAAACAAAATCTATGTTTGCAAGATACGGAGTGGATGAGGATTCTTGCTTTTTTGTTTGTTTTTATATGTATGTGTTTGTATCAAAGTATTATTTGTATGTATATATAAAAGAGAGAATATATATAAAAGAAGAGAGAAGAGAGAGAGAGAGAGAGAGGAGAGAGAGAGAGAGAGGAGAGAGAGAGAGAGAGAGAGAGAGAGAGAGAGAGAGAGAAATGGCTGTGTTTGTGCTCGTGGGGGCACGTGTGTGTTTTCGTTTGTTTGTTCCTTCATTTAGCGTCTTTTCACTCTAGGCGTATGTTTATGTATATTGGTTCTTATGCGGTTACGTACGTGTGTACGCGTATGTGTACGTCTGTGTACTGCATGAGTGTGTGAGCGTTTGTGTGTGTGTGTCTGGCTGACCGACTGCCCGCTTGCCAGTGTATTTGTTAATCTGTGTGTGTGTGTGTGTGTGTGTGTGTGTGTGTGTGTGTGTGTGTGTGTGGTGTGTGTGTGTGTGTGTGTGTGTGTGTGTGTGGTGTGTGTGTGTGTGTGTGGGTGTGTGTGTGTAGCGTGTGTGTGTGTGTGTGTGTGTGTGTGTGTGTGTGTGTGTGTGTGTTGTGTGTGTGTGTGTGTGTGTGTGGTGTGGTGTGTGTGTGGTGTGTGTGTGTGTGTTTGCGTGCGTGTGTGCTTGTACATATACAAACATCAGACTGACGTTTACGAAAAATCTACGTCTAAATCTGTTTTCTTCAATTACACACCTTTCCTGCTGGTAACAGTAATAATGTGTTATTTGTTGTTGTCGTAACATTATTGTATTGGCCCAGTAAATCACCCCTTACTCTAAAGCGCGTGTGTGTGTGTGTGCATGGAGAGTATAGTATGCGTGTTTTTGTTTACTTTCTTTGTGCGTTTGAGAGAGAGAGCGGGAGGAAGATAAAAAAGAGAGAGGAAGAGAGAGAGAACACACCCATGTCTGTAAGTCGTATTTATCAGATACTATCAGAAGAAGATGATGAAGAAGAAGAAGAAGAAGATGATGAAGAAGAAGAAGAAGATGATGATGATGATGATGATGATGATGAGATGAAGATGAAGAAGAAGAAGAAGATGAAGAAGAAGAGAAGAGAAGAAGAAGATGATGATGATGATGATGATGATGATGATGATGATGATGATGATGATGATGATGATGATGATGATGAAGAGAAGAAAAAGAAAAAGAAGATGAAAAGAAGAAAAAGAAAAAGAAGAAGAAAAGAAGAAGAAAAAGAAGAAGAAGAAGAATCAGAAGAAGAAGAAGAAGAAGAACAACAACAACAACAACAACAATATCATTGATTTTCCGATAAAAATATGAACAAAATACAAAAAGAAAAAGGATTGCCAAAGCATACCATCAGCCTGTTTTCTCTAGAGTAGTTTCAGTATTAGTTTCTCAAGATTGCAATGCCCACGCTCGGATTGAATCCTATATACATTGCCTTTCACAGATGCCTCGTGATAGACAAACTCCAAAATGATCATTGTTTCCTGTACACATACTCAGAGAGATTCATTACAGAAATATTACATAGAAGAACTTGGCCACTCTTCAATTATGAACTCTCTTTTTTTTTCTCCCCCTCAATCAAGATGCCAATGAGTTGGCTTTTTGTGATGAACCACTGACTTCACGAACCACGATGGAGCTTAAATTAAGCAGCTTGAACACTGAATGATCGCAAGTCTGTGGGAAATGAATCAATACTGCACCCAAGTAATGAGCAGTTTGTGTTAGCATTGAGCCAGAAATTTGTGAAGAAAAAGAAGAATGAAAGGGGTTCGAGGACAAGAAAGCATGAGATGAGGAAGACGGAATCTCTCTATATATTCTCTTTCTCACTGTCTCTCTCTTTCCGTCTGTCTGTCTGTCTGCCTGCCTGCCTGCCTGCCTCTGTCTTTGTCTGTTTCTATCTGTTTGTCTATCTGTCTGTCTCTGTCTCTCTCTCTCTCTCTCGGTGTCTGTGTGTGTGTGTGTGTCTCTCTGTCTGTCTGTCTCTCTCTCTCACTCTCTGTCATTCTCTCTCTCTCTCTCTCTCTCTCTCTCTCACACACACACACACACACACACACACACAACACACACACACACACACACACACACACACACATACACACACACACAAGTTCTTTTTTTTCTACCTACGTCTCTCCTTTTGTCTCTCTCTCACCACAAAATGCTGTGTTAGTCTTTTAATTTTCTGCATATTATATCATGTAATATGTATTATTGATTTATTTGATGCCTTTCTTTTTCTGCGTTTATATGTAAAACATGCAGATATGTAAAATGGCAATGGCAAGTTTTTACAAAATCGCTTTTAACGAATAACTTGTACCCGCAAACCTACAAGCGCTCTCTCTCTCTCTCTCTCTCTCTCTCTCTCTCTCTCTCTCTTCTCTCTCTTCTCTCTCTTCTCTCTCTCTCTTCTCTCTCTCTCTCTGTCTTCTCTTCTCTCTGTCTTCTGTCTTCTCTCTTCTCTCTCTCTCACTCTGTCTCCTCTTCTCTCTCCTCTCTCTCTCTCTCATCTCTCTCTCTCTCCTCTTCTCTCTCTCTCTCTCTCTCTCTGTCTCGATCTCCAAGGTCAGCATGTATGCAGACCTGTCACTGCCTAAACCCACTCGTGTGCAGAATGTCAAGTACGCATGTTAAAGATCTTATGAGTCATGTCAGTGGCTGGCTTGTGGAAACATGAAAACACCCAGCATGTGCACGCCCATCGAAGATGTACAATGTGCAACAATGTAGTGCAATGTAATCAGTGTAGTCAACTCGCCCACCAGCTTGAATATTCCGCACCCTGTTAAAGATATCTGATTGCGATTAATGCGTAGTAAATGCAAATATGTTTGGAGAACAGTGTTATGCGAGAACAACTCAAAACGGTATATGAGATTTATGGGTTAATCTAGCAGACCTGTTCGCTTCCCCCGTGGGGATGCCGAAATCTCTTTCAGTATAAATAGAATCCCCACCTTCTGGAAATTCTGTGCTGGAAATCTCCTCTTTTCTGTCACTCTCTTAATTTTTGCTTGTTTCTTTGCTTTCTTTCGTTTCTTCCTATCATTTTTGTCTTGCTGGTCCATTCACCTGTATGTGTTTGATAAAGTCTTACATACTTCCTCTTACGATTCATCATTGGGTACATGTATTAAGGGTACTTTGGCTCTAGGGAAATGTAAAATGCGGAAGTAATATAAGGTAATTTAGACCTGTTTTATATATGTTTTAGTGTCCTTATTTCAGTTTAAATTTGTATTCAGGAATTTTTTTTTTTTTTGAATCCCCTATGTGATAAATTGAACGGAGTGGTCAATGCCGTGGATATTTCCTAAGATTATACGCACGATTGCATTGATATGTGTGCTTAGATTTTTTTTTGGATTTTTTTCCTCTGAAGTATTGTGTAGGTTTTGAAACGGCTATACCCTGATATGGCTCTACGCAGTCGGCTGGGCTTTAAACAAAAATTACAAATTGCAAGGTCTGTTTCC
This sequence comes from Monoplex corrugatus, assembly GCA_030674185.1. NCBI lineage: Eukaryota > Metazoa > Mollusca > Gastropoda > Littorinimorpha > Ranellidae > Monoplex > Monoplex corrugatus. The sequence continues at coordinate 36,023,201 of CM060308.1, forward strand.
CTGTCCATCTTTTGTTTCTGTCATTCTGGTGGAGTTAACTGAATGTTTCATAGGTTCCTTCCCCTCCCTGTTTGAAGACCTTGCCACAGCATGGGATTTTGTGCAGGCTAGGGACGTCTGCCAGTTTATAACGGGGTGTTCTTCGCATATGGACTTCATTTTTTCGTCCCATTTTTTGCGGCACCTTAATGGCCACAGAAGCTGGCACGGTTTTATGTTTGTTTTTTTTGTTTTTGTTCGTTTTACACAGCGATGATGATGATGTCGATGAAGATGATAATCATGATGCTATGGAGTTCCATCTAGGATTGAGACTGTGTTACAGGGCTGTACTCTACGCTTACTATCATGACATATCCTGGTGTCAACCAGGCCCGAGAGATACAGACAACCTGCGGTGCTGGTCAGAAAATTTCACCAACACCGTCAATGACGCATCCGTGAAGTGGATGAGACTCGACTGTGTGGTCCCAGTCTTCCCAACGAGCCCATAGATCTAGCACGCCCAACTCTGGGTAGGAGCCGGTTAGACCCGAAAAATCCCACGACGATTTTTGAAGGTGCTGATGGGGATTCGAACCCACAACCTTCCAGTCAGTAGTCCATTGCGTTAACCACCACACCACAGCGACTGGTCCGCATATGGACTTGTCCGAGCGCCATGAATACCTCTTCAAGAAACTCCTAACTCCTAAACTCATAACAGCTAAGACACGCAACAAGTGGTGGACGTTTGACGATATAAAACGGGTGTAGCCTACATCTTTGTTCTGTGAAAACTGCGGTATTATTTCAAACTGGTTATGTCAATAACAATAAGAATAATTGTAATTGACATTACGGACCATTGTTATTGATGATTAACCGTTTGACTCCCGTACCCTATCTTACCAACTGCAAAAACTTAAACCCTTTGATTCCATTACCCTATCCACCAGCTTCCTGCAGGGAATCAAAGGGTTAAGTTTTTTTGCTTTGCTAGCATGGTTGACAATGCAGGATGCTGGTGGACAGGGTGCGGGATTCAAAGGGTTAAAAATATCTGTTACCCATTACATTCATTTCATCAACCCCCCCTAACTTGAAGCAGTAGTTCTAACACAAACAAAACCTGAAATCATTATCGTGTTGTTGCATCTGTCTCTTCTGTGGCTTGATTGAAATAGTATTCTTAAGTGCCATTGCACACAATATGTATATGTAACAGCTGATTAGAACGGGGAAAAAGAAAAGAATCCTTTGAGATCTAAGAAGATTCTTATTTACTTGCACCGAGTTCTTGTTTACCCACCATTTTATCATCCACTTCCATCTTCTCCTCTTTAAGATCGACAATTTGAAAATACGGTCAGTGCCCAAAGATCATGATGCATTCGCACTATTTGCTCCACAAACTTAAAAAAAAAAGAAATAATGATCGATAAGGAGGACGGGGAGAAAAGGATGCAAATTTGTTTTTAATCCCGATCCCTTCATCGAAGGGCGTGTGTGCGAGATGAGTGGGCGACAGGTTGTAACCGAGACTCACACACACACACATATACACACACACGCACGCACGCACGCGAACGTGCACGCACGCGCGCACACACACACACACACACACACACACACGCACGCACGCACGTACATACAATACACACACACGCCATACACTACACGCACACAACACACATACAACGTACTCACACACACGCACGCACGCACACACACACACCACACACACACACACACACACACAACGTACGCACACGTACAACACACAACACACACATACACACACAAACACTCCTCTCTCTCTTCTCTCTCTCTCTCTCTTCTCTCTTCTCTCTCTCTCTCTCTCTTCTCTCTCTGTCTCTGTCTCTCTCTTTCTTTGTTTCTGTCTCTCTCTGTCTCACTGTCCCTGTCTGTGTCTCTGTCTCTGTCCCTCTCTCTCTCTCTCCCTTACACACACACCACACACACACACACACACACACACACAACAACACACACAATAGTCACACATAACACACACACACACACACACACACACACACACGCACACACGCACCACACACACCACACACAACACACACACACACACACACACACACATTCTCTCTCTCTTCTCTCTCTCTCTTCTCTCTCTTTCTCTGTCTCTGTCTCTCTCTTTCTTTGTTTCTCTCTCTGTCTCTCTCTGTCTCTCTCTGTCTCTCTGTCTCTCTGTCTCTGTCTTTCCGTCTGTCTGTCTGTCTGTCTCTCTCTCTCTCTCTCTTTCACAGACACACACACACACACGCGCGCGCGCTGCGTGCGCGTGCCACACATTACATACGTAGTGATACAGATTATCTGGTATTAGTGAAACTGTGTTTACGGGGAAAAAAGCAAAAACATTCAAATGATGCTTGAGAGTCACGTAGGAATTATCTCCCATGTTGTAGTTCCACAACATGGGAGATAATTCCTATGTGACTCTCAAGAGTTACATCCTTTGGTTGATATTATAAAAATTCTCCCTGCTTCCCTCTTATTTCTTTTGGTATTCAAATGATGCATTAATTTTCTGTTATGGAAGAACGAGTATTAATGTATACGCACACTCACAGTCCTACCTGCTCTTACCTGAATGATGATTTTGAACTCTCCTGCAGTGTGTTATTAAGATCATATATATACAATGACTGCAGTACTTTGTTGAAGATGTGGATGTCTAACGCGTGTCTTGCACTTTGAGTCTTTAATGCAAAGGGCTCCGCTTTGCTAATATTGTTTATCTATGCATATCGTTAAAAATGAATGAAAGGAAATTTGATTTAAAAAATCATACGATCACGTTCTGCTTCCCCCTTCTTCCACCCCGCTCCCCTTCCACCAGAGAAATTTATATCGTTTTGTGTATGGGCTGTGGTCTTGAATTAAATTTGAAACTTCCACTCTCCGGATAAAACGATCACTTAGATTTATCAGCTGTTTTCAGGGAGATTTCGTACCGGAGCTAAAGTAGTTTCATCTTTTGGTTAGTCACGACTACTTCTCTGATATTTGTCTGTCTGTCTGCTGTCTGTCTGTCTGTCTGTCTGTCTGTGTCTGTGTCTGCCTGCCTGCCTGTCTCTGTCTGTTTGCCAATCTATCTGTTTATCTGAGATGGATGCTGACGCAAAGATCGAACCAAAATAATCAACCAGCCACAAAACAAAATTCAGTGATTATTCTAAGTAAATTCTGTCCGCAACAAAAGTCTTTTGCTTGAACAATCCTGCTTAATTAAATGGGAGATTACGACAAAGAGAAGGTTGACATGTATTCCAAAATACTGAGCTTGAGTTGGTTGAGTACACCGACAAAATATCTCTCAGACGAGGGTTCCGGTAACCTTCCTTCTATGCCAACAATAATTCACGATCTTCCGCATGTCGCGCAGGTCTTAGAGTTCAAAGCACCATTCAAGATATGAAGCAAATAAATTCTCCGACACAACGGGGGCCCTTAAATAGCCTTACGTCACAGAGTGAGCTCCCCTCCTCGCAACCTCTAACCCCTAGCTACCATAGCAACGTGATACAGCGCGCATGCCCAAAGGTGGGTAGCGGCGGTGCGGGCGAAAGGGATGCGTGGGTTGGGAAGCAACAAAGGCGAGTTGGAGGAATGTGAGACAGTTTGAAGTCCCTTGTCGCCGCGACGTTCGTCTTTGAACGAAGCGCAACGGTAACAAACTAGAAGCTTGCAAAGTCCAGCTGTTAGTGAGTGTCGGCGCAGCGCGTCTATGAGGCTTCCGTCTTACATTGTTATGGTCGGTTTTGATGGACTCGTTTTGAGGTTTTAAAAGAAGAGCGAGGACATCAACTCAAACAAAAGCTTGCAAGACCATTTCGCTCAATGGGCAACGTAGGTTATTAACGGCGCGTGCCTGTGTGAACTTTCCGCTTGCTTTGAGTTCTGCTACCTACAGGTCGCTTTTGTTCCTTTCTAAAACTTGTTTTAGGTTAGTAAGTGAAAACGGTTGAAAACTGCTTCTGATCGACCGCTTGGGATGACCTACATGTAGATGCCCGTCTTTGTTTCTGGTTGCCTTTGTCGGCTTACTTAGCTCAAAACTTATGAGTCATGCTTGTTTATTTGTTCTCTTTTGTGTAGGCTACGCTTGACAAAGACTAGTTTGCGTTCTTATTCTATTTTATTATGTTTCTGATAAGATAGTGTGTGTGTGTGTGTGTGTGTGTGTGTGTGTGTGTGTGTGTGTGTGTGTGTGTGTGTGTGTGGTTTGTTTTTTGCCTTTTTTGTTTGTTTGTTTTCTTTACGCTGGCAGTTGCTTTTAGTTCAGATTTAGTTCAAAAGACTAGGGTTTTATTCATTGAGTTTGATGTTCGTGGGGGGAAAAAACTAAAAAAGAAAATTAAGTACACATATCAATGCATTCGCGGACATAATCTGAGGATATACTCTTGGCATTGACCACTCTGTTCAATTTACTACCCGGGGGTTAAATAAATAGAACAAATTTGAATACAGATTTAAAGACAATTAAGAACGCCAAAACATATACCAAAACAGGCCAAAATCACCAAAAACTACTTATGCACATCACGTTTCCTTAGAGCCAAAAATGCACTTAATTAATGTACCCAAAAATAATCCGAAGAGGAAGTATGTAAAGCTTTACAGAACACAGTAAAGTAAAGGTGAATGGACCAGCAAGGCAGAAAATCATAGGAAGAGATGACAGAAAGCAATAGAGCAAGGTAGAAACAGACAGAGTGACAGAAAAGAGGAAATATCTAGCACAAAATTTCCAGAAAGTGGGGATGTTATTTACACTGAAAGAGCCCTCAGCTTCCACAAGGGGGCTTATAAATCGTTCGTGTATTCTGTGGTTACTCGAATTACACATATCTAAGGTTATGTGAGTAAACACACTCGTACATGAAAGATTACATAATGCCCCATGATCAGTAGGACAAGTGACAGTACATGCTGGTGGGGGGAAAATTATTACGACATCGACAACGGAAGCTTGGGTGAACAGATAATTCTTTAACTATGAGTTGAAGTGAGCAAGGGTGGGCAGATTTTGTTCAGTTTCAGTTTCAGTTTCTGAGTATGACGTCTACGTGCTCGGAAGGAATTCCATATGCACTGACGTCTCCTGTGCGATATGATGGAGAAGATCCAAAACTGACCTGACGCCACTGGTGCCATCTGATGGAGAACATCCAAAACAATCCTGGTACAATCCTTAACCTTTTGATTCCCGTACCCTGTCCACCAGCGTCCTGCTATATCAACCATGATAGCAAAACACAAACTTATCCCTTTAATTCTGTCACCGTATCCACCAGCTTCCTGCAGGGTGAGGGAGTCATAGGGTTAAGTTTTTGCAGTTGGTAGATATGGTGTGGGAGTCAAAGGGTTAAGCCTGCCAGTCACTAGAGTGTCATGCTCATAATGCAGGGATTGTGGACTGAACCCTCAAATGGGTCACTCTTAAGGGGCCCCGTCAGGTAGTTGGTTAAAGTTTGAGCTGGCAAATCCCTCTAACCAGATGATAGCAAATGTTATTTTCTTTCTGCCTATTACGCCATTGGTATGTACGTAGGGCAGCAATGAAGGTTTTCCTCTTTGTCTTGTTCTGGGTCAGCCTCTGTATAGTACCCCAAGTGCTTTTCAGGGTCTTCAGGTCACCTTTGTGGCCAGGTGTTCTTGAGTCTTCCTCTTTTGCGTCTTCCTTCTGGTGTCCAATGAAGGGCTGTCTTGGAGATATTCTCCTGCTGTCTTCAGATGTTATGTCCAATCCATTTCCATCGTCTTTTCATGGTGACAGTGTCCATACACTCTTGACTGCACCCGGCAAATATTGTTGGTTGAAGATGGTACTGATCAGAAGAATCGCATGATTCTTGAAGGGATCTTTGTGTGGAAGGTTGACAATTTAGTAAAAAAAAAATTCCGTCTTCCTCCAGCATTCGTATCTGTAATGTGGGGTGGAAAAGACACAGTTCTGGTATAGTCCCAAATTGGTGTTGGTGTTGTACTGGAGGACCTCCATGCCTTGTTCAGCACTGAAGTTGTTTCTGGCTTTAGCTAGACGGCTCTTGATGTACCTAACATGCTCTTTCGTCGTGTCTAACAGTGCTTCCTAAGTAAGTGAACTTTTCACTTGTAGGTAGGTCTGTTTCCATCTGCTTGGACTGATAAGGGGGTGGGGGGTTGGGATATGTGACAATGCCTTGTCGGAATAGTGCAGCAGACGACTTACTCTTCAAGCGATCGATAATAGACTTTCCGGACATGCGCATTCAAGCGTAAGGGAGGCTTCCGGACAACGTAAACTGTCGTAAATCGCATCTTCGCTTCGTCTTTTGTATTATACAGTTTTCTAAGAGTTTAGGTAACCCAGTCTAACATACAAGTGACGACACAGGATGTTTAATGTCACCAGCTCTCTTTTCAGTGACATCGCCGTAATATGTGTTCAGCTGTCCGGTCGTCTTGACCACAGGGGTAGGATGGTGAAGGCGTTAGTTTGAACTTGGGGTTCATATGTGACTTGAACCCATCATGAGCATTTGCTGCTGAATGTTTAATTCAGATAGACATATATAAACATACAGGCGCTAAAAATGAATTTTATATTGAAAGAAATGGGGATTTGTACATAACTTTTTTGTTGTTGTACACAACCTTTTGTTGCTTTTGCTTGGAAACGAAATATAGTATAAATAATATGTTTTGGAAAAAAAGTTTACAAATGAAACGATTCTAGGGAAGGATCGAAAAATTCTTCAAATTAGAATGTATCACCTGTGCAAATATTAGATTGACTGAAAACATGGTATTGTTTGGTGTTGACAGAAACAGTTATTTGATTTAATCATCCTTCTTGGAAAAAATGTACATTTATATATGCCTTTTTAAGATTCCATCAAACCCCATTTTTTTTTAAAAATATCTCGCCACAAAATATCACATGGAACACACTGCAAAACTGCATGGAACTGCACAACTTAGAAACGAAAAGACTGCCATGTTTGCCATTAATGACAACTAAACTTGATTTTTTTGTTCAGTTTACAATGCATGTGATGTCAAAGTTCTAATGACGTGTGATAACGATTATCATTTTCCAACGATCTACACATGTATGCTGAAAAGTTTGTTTGGTTTTTTTTTTCTCTTTTGTTATGCATACTGTTTTTGTTTCACGCAGATGTGCATAAGCCTATGCTTGTATTTTGTATATATGAATATTTTGCATGAACTGAATTTTTCCTTACCATGTGATCGCAGTTTCGTTTTGCATTAGTCTATATTCATCAGATGGCAGATGCACATCAGAAATAGCCGGCAGAATCGGCCAAGCCAAAACAGCATTCAAGAAGATGACAAGCATTCTTTCCAACAAATGCCTATCAATTAACTTCAGGAAGAGAGTTCTTGAATGTTATATAGAACCAATACTGTTGTACGGATGTGAGGCGTGGGTAGTCAACAAGCAAAGCCAGAACAAGATTGAGGCAGCCGAGATGTGGTTTCTAAGAAGAATGTTGAGAGTTCCATGGACAGCAAAGAAAACAAACGAGACAGTCTTGATGGAGGCAGACACAAGTAGATTATTCATAAGGAAGATTAGGAAAAGACAGGCAACATTCATAGGCCATTTTATGAGGAAGGGGGATTTGGAGCACCTGGTCACAACGGGAAAGCTGGAGGGAAAGAGAGCACCAGGTAGACCCAGGGAGAAAATGCTAGACGGACTTGCAGAGTGGTTGAAGACGAGGAGGTGGAGGAGATGCTTGGGGCAGCAAGAGATAGAGACAGATGGAAGTCCATGATCGGCAACGCCATGCGGCAGGGCACCTGATGATGATGATGATCAGTCTATATTACTTCCTAAAGTGAATAAGAAAAAAAAGTTGGAAAAAAGCCACATACTAGCACCAAGACTCTATCTAAATCATTTTCTTCTTTAAACTGAGAGATAAGAAAACAAGGAGGAGGAGGAGGAGAAAGAACAGTGGTTCCACAAGAAGTTCTAGACGGTTGTGACGAAGGAGAAAGTGAACGGGAACTTTGAATCGGCAGCAAATCAAAACATAATAACCATACCATTGTCAAAATTTTCCCTAAAATTTTCTGTTTCATTGGAGCGGAAGAATGAACAAGATCGATCTAATCTTCCCTCTGTCTTTGTCTGTCTGGCTATCGGTGTGTCTTTCTCTCTGTTTGTTTGCCTCTGTCTGTCTGTCTGTCTATCTATCTGTCTGTCTGTCTGTTTTGTCTGTTTGTTTCTCTCTCTCTCTCTCTCTCTCTCTCTCTCTCTCTCTCTCTCTCTCTCTTCCTCTCTCTCTCTCTCTCTCTCTCTCTCCGCAAGTCGTGTTTTAATATTTGTATCATGTTTTGTGATATTGTTCGTGTGTAATGACACATGTACCTAAGTAGTATGTGTTAATATTAACTCATATAGACTAAGAATTTTATCCCACACTGGAGCAAGTCCTGGATGAAAAAAAAGCATGTATTATCGTGGAAATGAAGATTGATCAGGCGTTAGTTATGATAATTGAAAACAAAAAAGAAAACGAAAAAAAAAAGAAAGAAAAGGAACAGAAATACACAGGTATAGAATCAAAACGCATGTTTGATATAACAAAACAAGACAAGCGCAAATTGTTTCCAACTGGTCTTCGTCAAGCGTACGCAAAAGACAAGAAAAGATCGATACATAAAACTGAATGGAGAGGGAAAAAAAAACAGTAGCAAGACTTTTACTTGACGTTTCAGTCAGCAGGAGAAAATTCCGTCAGGAAAGTCCCGCTACAGTCAAGGAAAAAAGTCAAAATTTGATTTATCCATTTCAAATTACATTTTTAAGATATGACTAGCATCTCTCTAACTAAAGGATTTTGAAAAAAAAATGTATCAACTGCACTGGAAATTGAAGCCCTTGCCCTACTTGGCATGGGAAGACTGCATTAGAGCTGATTTATCTCATTCCAGAATGTGAAAGTTGCACTGAAGAACCTTAGAATTATCGAGGATAATCTCAGTATGGCATGACTTTTTCTTTTTATAATACAAACGGTCTAATTATAACTCCATGCGGCAGAAGGGATAGCGGCCAAGAACGACAAGTAATTACTCGTCAGCGCCTCAGCATGGCCGATTGCCTGGCAGAGTGCTCCCCCTTCCTCACCTCTGACCCTAATATCCGCTTCTGCCCGGAAATGAACTTTTGCTGGCAAAACATATTTATCGCTATCAAAACGCTCTTCACTCTCTGGAGTGAGGAACGTGATTCGAGCACTCTTTAGAGAGGAGTGAGGAGTTCGGGTTAGAGAGACAGACAGAGAGGCAGACACACAGACAGAAAGAGACAGAGAGACGAGAGAGAGGGAGGAGAGAGAAAGACGAGAAAAGAGAGACAGACACAAAGACGGAGAAAGACAGAGGGAGGCAGAGAGAAAAGAGAGAAAAGAGAGAAGAGAGAGAGAGAGAGAAGAGGAGAGAAAGAGACAGACAGTTCAGACTTCTGAATTCAGAATACTGTATTACTCAAGGATAATATCAAAGGTCCCATTGAACTTGTCTTTTAGAGAGAGAGAAGACAGAAAGAAAGAAGAGACAGAGACAGAGAGACAGAGAAGACAGACAGAAAAAGCGAGCGAGCGACGAGAGAGAGCAGAAGAGAGAGAGAGGAGAGAGAGAGAGAGAGAACAGTGAAGGAGTTGGATGGAACGATTAGAGCCCTCCTTGTCTCCCCAACTGGAAACTTGTCTGGCACTTGGTGATGGGACAAAGAGATTCGTTTTTTTTTATAGTTGTTGCCGAGGGTAAAGAGATCACCAGTAATTGTCTGTCTCTCTCTCTGTCTGTGTCTGTGTCTGTCTGTGTCATGTGTCTGTGTCCTGTGTCTGTGTCTCTGCCTCTGCCTCTGCCTCTCTGTCTCTGTCTCTGTCTGTCTGTCTGTCTGTTTGTCACTCTCTCTCTCTCTCTCTCTCTCTCTCTCTCTCTCTCTCTCTCTCTCTCTCTCTCTCTGTGTGTCTCTGTCTCTGTCTGTCTGCTCTCTCTCTCTGTGTCTCCGTCTCTCTGTCTCTGTCTCTCTGTCTGTCTCTGTTTGTCTCTCTCTGTCTCTCTCTGTTTCTGTCTCTGTATGTCTGTCTGTCTGTGTCTGTGTCTGTGTCTCTGCCTCTGCCTCTGCCTGCCTGTCTGTCTGTTCACTGTCTCTCTCTCTCTCTCTCTCTCTCTCTCTCTCTCTCTCTCTCTCTCGCTTTCTGTCTCTCTGTCTCCTCCTCTCTCTTCTCTCTCTCTCCTCTCTCTCTCTCTGTCTGTTTCTCTCTCTCTCTCTCTTCTTTCTCTCTCCCTCTCTCTCTCTCTCTCTCGCTCGCTCTTTCTCTCTCGTACACACA
>CM060308.1:36043588-36046088 GCA_030674185.1 Monoplex corrugatus
AGAGGTAAAATGATAAAAAAAAACAAAGAGGTAAAATGATAAAAAAAAACAAAGAGGTAAAATAAATAAAAAAAAACAAAGAGGTAAAATGATAAAAAAAAAAAAACAAAGAGGTAAAATGATAAAAAAAAAAAACAAAGAGGTAAAATGATTAAAAAAACCCAGGTAAAATGATTTTTAAAAAAAACCAGAGGTAAAATGATAAAAAAAACAGAGGTAAAATGATTTTTAAAAAAACAAAGAGGTAAAATGATTAAAAAAAAACAAAGAGGTAAAATGATAAAAAAAAACAAAGAGGTAAAATGATTAAAAAAAACCAGAGGTAAAATGATTTTTAAAAAAACAGAGGTAAAATGATAAAAAAAAAAACAAAGAGGTAAAATGATTAAAAAAAACAAAGAGGTAAATTGATAAAAAAAAAAGAGGTAAAACGATAAAACAAAAATAAAGAAGTGGCAGAAAGCAATGGAGGAAGAAAGAAATAAAGGGAGTGAGAGGAAAAAGGGGAAATTTCTAGCGCAAAAATTAATTTCCAGAAGGTGGGGATACTACTTATACCGAAAGAGCCCCCGGCATCCCCACGGGGTTTATTTGATAGGCGTGACGGGAATGGAACCCACAACTTTTCATAGTTTGTCTGTTGCGCTAACCATTCCAACGTGGCGACTGATTTACTTCATTTCATATTTTGTTTATATCGTTCATGGAATCATCTTCCTGTGATCCATATTAACACAGAGCTTACAAGATTGTTATTATTATTATTATCAACGTTTAAAGCCAGGTCGACTGCTTAGAGCCACAACAGGGTTATAGCCATTCAAAACACACTCAACGCCTCGTTGGCCCTGAAAAAAATAACGGAAAAGAAAATTAAGTACACAGATCAATGCATTCGCGCACATAACCCAAGGATATGCCCCTGGCGTCACCAGGAGTTTAAAGAAAAAGAAACCTGAATACAAATGTGTTAACATAACTTAGTACACGGAAAGGTATGTAAAAATTGGCCTGCATAAAAACTGGCCTATTTTACCTAAAATTCCTTCTGCACATCACACGTCCGTAGTGCTAAAACTGCAGTTTCATTAAACGTGTTCTCAATTATCATCCTAACAAAGAGTATGAAATTAATCAAAGGACATAACTCTTGAGAATTATCTCCCATGTTGTACTTCTCGAATCTAACACAGTTTGCGCTACCCATTCAGCTAGCATAGAAGCAGATACAAAGTACAAAAACAGTAAGCTCATAACACTCCTCAAAAAAAAAGGAACGCCCAAGCCTACCTTTATACTCTGCAACTACCCTACACACAACTATGAGAGAGAAGAGAAATACATACAATATGTTGGTCTTATGTTCAAGATTGACATAGTCTTTTATTCTTGAACTGACCAAACACACACACATAGACAAGACAGAACATATACAGGGTTGCTTCCAAGGCATATAGGTAATACCAAAGAAATAAGAGGGAAGCAGGGAGAATTTTTATAATATTAATCAAAGGACATAACTCTTGAGAATTATCTCCCATGTTGTACAAAGAGTATGAAAGGTTTCGTAGAATACATACAGGTGAATGGACCAGCAAGATAGGACGAGATGACAGAAAGCAAAGGAGCACCACATTACACTTCTGTAGAGCAAAATCTGCATGCAGTCAGTCTATACGTGTTCTCAATTATCAGTCCTAATAGAAAGTATGCAAGGTTTCATAGAATATCTACAGGTGAATGGACCAGCAGGATAGGAAAGAGATGACAGAAAACAAAGAAGCAAGGCAGAGACAAAGAGAGAGAGAGTGACAGAAAAAGTGGAAATTTCTGGCAAGATAGGAAAGAGATGACAGAAAACAAAGAAGCAAGGCAGAGACACAGAGAGAGAGTGTGACAGAAAAAGTGGAAATTTCTGGCAAGATAGGAAAGAGATGACAGAAAACAAAGAAGCAAGGCAGAAACAAAGAGAGAGAGAGTGACAGAAAAAGTGGAAATTTCTGGCAAGATAGGAAAGAGATGACAGAAAACAAAGAAGCAAGGCAGAAACAAAGAGAGAGAGAGAGAGTGACAGAAAAAGTGGAAATTTCTGGCAAGATAGGAAAGAGATGACAGAAAACAAAGAAGCAAGGCAGAAACAAAGAGAGAGAGAGAGAGTGACAGAAAAAGTGGAAATTTCTGGCAAGATAGGAAAGAGATGACAGAAAACAAAGAAGCAAGGCAGAAACAAAGAGAGAGAGAGAGAGTGACAGAAAAAGTGGAAATTTCTGGCAAGATAGGAAAGAGATGACAGAAAACAAAGAAGCAAGGCAGAAACAAAGAGAGAGAGAGAGAGTGACAGAAAAAGTGGAAATTTCTGGCAAGATAGGAAAGAGATGACAGAAAACAAAGAAGCAAGGCACAGACAAAGAGAGAGAGAGAGTGACAGAAAAAAAGGAAATTTCTGGCAAGATAGGAAAGAGATGACAGAAAACAAAGAAGCAAGGCACAGACAAAGAGA
>CM060308.1:36053588-36063588 GCA_030674185.1 Monoplex corrugatus
AAGACCTTGCCTGTGCTCAGAGTTTTTGCGCTGGCTCAAGGAATCTGTTAGATAATCGTAGACAGATTTTGGATAAAGCACATGTACAGAAATACCCCAGACTGATTGATCTCTCCTGAAAAAAAAAACAACAACTCGAAAACTCAAAACTCAAAACTGTCCATTTTTCCATATCCCTTGTCTGACGCTCCTCATCGCTCCCACGATGCTCATGCTGACTCTCTGATAAAACAACCAACTCCGTAAGCTATCAATAGCAGCTAGCAAGTTATCAAGTCGCACTTACACCACTCACCGGCGGAGATTCTGCACTGCTATCGGGTCTCTTTATTTAGCCTGGGAACTCCACTTCCTACAAAGCTCGCGCTGAATATTTTAATGGCTTTGTCACTGTCCACAGATGTCCTAGGGCACAGAACATAGAAATCTGTGTGAGTAGGAAAAATGGAAACTGACAGGAAAGTATTTCTTATTTCTTATTTATTTATAACATGACCGATAATGTGGTGTGTGTGGTGTGTGTGTGTGTGTGTGTGTGTGTGTGTGTATGTGTGTGTATGTGTGTGTGTATGTGTGTGTGTGTGTGTGTATGTGTGTGTGTGTGGTGTGTGTGTGTGTGTGTGTGTGTGTGTGTGTGTGTGTGTGTGTGTACAATTGTGCATGTATGGGCGTGCATGTGTGTTTGAGATAGGGGGGTGGGGGGAGAAGAGAGAAAGAGAGAAAGAGAGAGCGAAAGAAAGTGAGAGACGGAGAGAAAAACAAAGAAGACAGACAGACAGACAGACAGACAGACAGACAAATAGATGGATGGATAGATAGATAGATAGATAGATAGATAGATAGATAGATAGATAGGTAGATAGATAGGTAGTAGGTAGATAGATAGATAGATAAGATAGATAGATAGATAGATGGATAGATAAAGAGATAGATGGATAGTAGATAAAGAGATAGATGGATAGATAGATAGAGAGATACATACATACATACATACATACATACATACATACATACATACATACATACATACATAGACAATGACATAGACAGACACAGAGAGAGACAGAGATAGACAGACAGACAGACAGACATAGACAGAGCGAAAGAGAGACCGAGACAGAAAGACAGAGAGAGACAGATAGACACAGACAGACAGACAAAGTTTTTAATGTATTCGTGTGTCTACTGCGGAAACATAAAGAGAAAAACTGCACACACACACACACACACACACACACACACACACACACACACACACACACACACACACACACACACACACACACACACACACACACCACACACACAACACACTTATTCAGACGGCGCAAAGAAACTGAAAGAACATTCTCCAAGCTGATTCAAGGTAAGGTTATATGGGGCGCTGTTAGTGAGTTTTTTTGCTTCGAGGATCACCGTTTAAAACCACGATATGTATCCATGTAGTGTTGTTCATCTGAAACAAGAACTACCCACAAAATGCTATGATATGGACTATGCTTTTGTCCCCTAGACAGTTACGGATTATTCTTTCTACCCCGGTTGTCAAGGGACGGCGTTTACCTCCGAGAGTGACATGGCCGTACTGATAAGCGTGGGCGTCCATGGTGGGTGTATCTGTGTGTGCGTGAATGTGACGGAGTTGTCGGGGGGGGGGGGGGAGGGGTAGTTGAAAATCATGGCGAAAGGGGGAAGGGGACGACAACGTGGTTGGAACGAGAGGAGAGAGAGAGAGAGAGAGAGAGAGAGAGAGAGAGAGGAGAGAGAGAAAGAGAGAGAGAAAGAGAGACAGAGACAGACAGAGAGAGAAGAGAGAGAGAGAGAGAGAGAGAGAGAGAGACAGAGAGAGAAGAGAGAGAAGAGAGAGAGAGAGAGAGAGAGAGAGAGAGAGAGAGAGAGAGTGATGTGAATGTGGTTGAGACGCAGAAGCAGCACACTGAGATGTCAGCGAGCTCGCCACAAATTGTTTCAACTGTCTTTCCTTCGTGCTCTCCCCACTCTGACGATCTCAGTGTTCGCTTTCTTCGTTCCTCCCCCCCCACCACGCCTCTTCAATACTCTTCTTGTCAATCAGCTCATCCCTTGGACTACCCACCTCCCTTCCTCTTTCCCTCTCTCTCTCTCCCCTCCCCTCTCCTCCTCTCTCCTCTTTCCTCCCCATCCCCTCTCTCTCTTCTCCTCTTGCCTCCCCTCTTTCCCTCTCATCTTCTCTCTCACTCTCCTACCTCACTTCTATCTGTAATATCTCTCCTTCCCTCTCTCCCTTCTTTCTCTCCCCTCTCTCTGTATCTCTGTCGTTCCAACGATGCTCATGCTGACTCTCTGATAAAACACCAACTCCGTAAGGCTATCAATAGCAGCTAGCAAGTTATCAAGTCGCACTTACACCACTCACCGGCGGAGATTCTGCAACTGCTATCGGGGTCTCTTTATTTAGCCTGGGAACTCCACTTCCTCAAAGCTCGCGCTGATATTTTAATGGCTTTGTCACTGTCCACAGATGTCCTAGGGCACGAACATAGAAATCTGTGAGTAGGAAAAATGAAACCTGACAGGAAAGTATTTCTTATTTCTTATTTATTTGTAAACATGACCGATAATGTGTTGTGTGTGGTGTGTGTGTGTCGTTGTGTTGGTTTGTGTATGTGTGTGTGAGTGCTGTGTGTGGTGGTAGTTGTGTGTTGTGGGGTGTCTGGTGTGTGTTGTGTGTGATGTGTGTGTACAATTGCATGTTGGCGTGCATGTGTGTCTTGAGATAGGGTGGGGAGAAGAGAGAAAGAGAGAAAGAGTATGAGCGAAGAAAGTGCAGAACGGAGAAAAAACAAAGAGAGACAGACAGACAGACAGACAGACAGACAGACAATAGATGGATGGAATAGATAATAGATAGATAGATAGATAATGATAGATAGGTAGATAGATAGGTAGTATGTAGATAGTATACGATAGATATATATATAGATAGATGGCATATGATCAAAGAGATCAGTGGATAGATAAAGAGATAGATGATAGATAATAGAGAGACCTCCATACATACATACAAACATCATCATACATTCTCACAACTACATACATAGACAATGACATAGACACACAGAAAGACAGAGATAGATCAGCAGACAGACAGACATAGACAGAGCGAAAGGAGACCGAACACGAAAGACAGAGAGAGACAGATAGACACAGACAGACAACCAAAGTTTTTAATGTTTCGTGTGTCTACTGCGGAAACATAAAGACGAAAACACTCACACCACTCACACCACACACACCCCACACAGCCACACCACACACACACACCACACACCCCACACACACCACACACCCACCACACACTCCCACACACACACACACTTATTCGACGGCGCACACAGAAACTGAAAGAACATTCTCCAAGCTGATTCAAGGTAAGGTTATATGGCCTGTTAGTCGAGTTTTTTCTGCTTCGAGATCCACCGTTTTAAACCACGATATGTATCCATGTACGTGTTGTTTCATCGTAACAAGAACTATCCCACAAAATGCTATATATGGTACTTATGCTTTTGTCCCCTAACAGTTACGGATTTTCTTTCTACCTCCGTTGTCAAGGGACGCTCGCTTTACTCTCCGAAGTGACATGGCCGCTACTGATAGCGTGGGCGTCCACTTGGCTGTATCTGTTGTTGCGTGAATGTGACGGCATCTTGCTCGGGAGGGTGGGCGTCGCGCTGTTGAAAATCATGGCGAAAGCGGGAGGGGACGACAACTGGTTTGGAACGAATGGAGAGAGAGAAGCAAGAGAGAAGAAGAGAGAAGAGAGAGAAGAGAAGAGTAGAAAGAGACCAGCAAAAGAGAGACGAGACCGACAGCAGAGAGATAGATGAAGAGAGAAAGAGAGAGAGAGAAATGAGACCCAGACAGACAGAAAGAAGAGAAGTAGGAGAGAGAAGCAGACAGAGAGAGAGAGAGAGAGAGAGAGAAGCAGAGCGGGAGCGCAGTGCAATGTTTGAACTGTCTGTTGAATCGTCATGTTTCGCTTTCTTTCTCCTCCCTTCCTCACCTCCTCCTCTCCCCTCTCCCCTCCCCCCTTCTCACCACCTTCATTCTCTCTTGCTCATCACTCTCCCCCTCTACGTACCTCTCATTTCTCCCTCCTCATCTTCTCTCCTCTTCTCACTCTCTCTTTCTTTCATCTTCCCCCATCTTCCTCTCTTTCTCCTCTCCCATCTCTCCTCGCTACTCTCGTCTCTCTTTCCTCTCCTCTCTTTCTCTCTTCTCTCTCTCTCATCCTCTCTCTTCCTCTCCATCCTCTCCTTCTTCTCTCGTCCCCTCTTTTCTCCCCCCATCTCTTCTCTTCCTTCCTCTCCTCCTTCCCCCTCCTCTCCCCTCTCCTTCCCCCCTCTTCCTCCCCCTCCTCTTTCCCCCTCTCTGTCTGTATCTCTGTCTTCTCTCTCTCTCTCTCTCTCTCTCTGTCTCTCTCTCTTACTCTCTGTATATATCCTCTCTCCTCCTCCCTCCTCTCCCCCCTCCCCCCCCCGTCTCTCTCTCCCTCTTCTCTCTGTATCTCTGTCTGTCTGTCTGTCTGTCTTCTCCCCCCCCTCTCTCTCTCTCTCTCTCTTACTCTCTGTATATACATGTCTCTCTCCTCCCCTCCTCTCTCCTCTCTCTCTCCCCCCTCTCTTTCTTCTCTCTCTATACTCTCTCTCTGTCTCTCTCTCTCATCTCCTCCTTCTCTCTCTCTCTCTCATTCTCTCTCTCCATTCTCTTCTCTCTCTCTCTTTCTCTCTCTCTCTCTCTTCTCTCTCTCTTCTCCTCCTCCTTCTCCTCCTCCTCTCTTCCTCTCTCCCTCTCTCTTCTCTCTCTGTATCTCTTCTTCCTCTTCCTCTCCATTCTCTCTCTCTTCTCTCTCTTCCTCTCTCTCTCTTCTCTCTCTTCCTCTCTCTCTCTCTTCCCTCTCTCCTCTGTCCTCCCTCTCTCCTCCTCCTCTCTCTCCTCTCTCTCTCTCTCTCCTCTCCCTCTCTCCTTTCCTCTCTCTATCCTACAGCTCCCTCTCTCTCTCCTACTCCTCCTCCCTCCTCCCTCCTCGTCGTTCTCTCATCTCTCTCCCCCCTCTCTCTCCCTCTCCTTTTTTGTCTGTCTATATTTGTTTAACAGGGACTCGCACGTGTATGTGTTTCAGTGCAGACCCTCCGTGGGCAAGTGTTGAATGTAAAAAGAATCAATGTCCTTATGCCACTACCCTCGAAAATAAACATTTGGTCTCGTTCTTGTTCTTGTTTCTGTTCTTGTATTCTGCTTTCCTTGCTTTTTCCTGTCTCCCCCCCCCTCCTCTCTCTCTCTCTCTCCTCTCTCTCTCTCTCTCCTCGTCTCTCTCTGTCTCTGCGGGCCCCAGTAGCTCAGTTGGTTTGAGCGTCGGATTCACATGCTAATGGTTGTGGGTTCGAATCCCGGGGTGCGCTATATTAAAACTGGCCATCTCGCTGTTCCATCTTAACATCATTGTTGTTCTGGTGGTGTCAGTATAGGATTAGATAAGTCCTAATTCCCCAACTTCCCTGGGATGGTTATCCCCGTCGGCCATATCACCTGAGGTGGGTGTCTGAACCAAATCAATCAATCAAATCAATCAATCTCTGTCTCTTTGTCTCTGTCTCTGTCTTTGTCTCTGTCTGTCTCTCTCTGTCTATCTGTCTGTCTGTCTGTCGCTCTCTCTCTCTCTCTTTCTCTCTCTTCTCTCTCTCTCTATCTCTCTCTCTCTCTGTTCTCACACACAAACACACATGTACACACACATGCATACACACACGCGCGCGCATACATAGATACACATAGAAACAAACCAAACAAATATAAAACCTAGAATCAATCTTTATTCCCTTGAAAATGAAGTGGTGCTATGACAAAGGAAGAGAATTCAGTAGACTTGCGGCTGGCTGCAAGATCTCCTTACTTACACAAGCGCACCTGTAAAAATCGAAGACAGAATTCAGTCAGCCACATTTTGACACAAGCGACACAAATACGAGGAATTAGGTACAACAATATCACCTGGAAAAAAACTCGTTAGCAAGAACAATTCTCAGTGTAGTAGCCCCCCCATTCGGTTTGCACCTGTGAAATTACGCAGGTTTCCTGCTGAGAACAAGAAACCCAGAAAGCTACCTGCCGGTCCGAAAAACCGTACACACCCACCCACCCAGCACCCAGCACCCAGCACCCAGACAAGGAACCAGCCAGCAATTCTTGGGGGCAATTTATCTTAGCTGACCTCGTGTATGGATCTGAAAGAGCGAGTGCTCATGCCATTGCCTTTGTTCGATTGTTGCTGAACGGAAAGCGGTTCATTCACAGTGTAGGGTGTAATTGGTTTTTGAGCATGCTTGCTTTGAAAGGTATAGTGTGTAAATATATATGTGCGAACGTGTATATATATATATATATATATTGTGTGTGTGTGTGTGTGAAATTGGTTGTACCGACTGGCGCGGTTGTCAAGTGGGTAGCATATTAAAGTTCTAATGGGAAGGTCTGGGGTTCGATCCTGCCTGGAAACCTCCCGCTTTGGTGAGTTAAAGGGTGGGGATTTTTTTTTCTTCCTATCTGCCAGGTCAACGTATGTGCAGAGCTGTTTCTGTTTAGACCCCCTTTGTGTATAAGAACGCGGACCATCAAATGGTTACGTTTAAAGAATCCAACAAGAATCCAAGTGAAGATGGAATATGTAGGCCGTGCAACAGCGTGCTGCTTGCTCAGTGGGCAAAACCTTGCATACAAACATCCAAGAAAATTGGAACGTGTAGAGAGAGACAGACAGACAGACAGAAAGAGACAGACAGACAGAAAGAGACAGACAGGCAGAGACAAAGAGAAACAGTGACAGAGAGAGACAGACACGGAGAGACAGAGACACACAGACAGAGTGAGAGAGACAGAGATAGAGAGAAAGACAGAGAGAGAGAAAGAGACAAACAGACAGACAGAGACGGAGAGAGTGAGAAACAGAGAGACAGAGACAGAGACAGAGAGAGAACTGTACGTGGAAACTATGGTGTATTAGTATTGTACACATGTGTGAGATTATTTCTTTGGGGATGTTAAGGGGTAAACGGAAAAGTGTGGAGGAATGAGGAGAGAAAGTAAGTGTGTGTGTATGTGTGTGTGTGTGTGTGTGTGTGAGAGAGAGAGAGAGGAGAGAGAGAGAGTGTGAGTGTGTGTGTGTGTGTGTGTGTGTGTGTGTGTGTGTGTGTGTGTGTGTGTGTGTGTGTGTGTGTGTGTGTGTGTGTGTGTGTCTTCGGCGATCATGGCCTTCAGTACGAATATATCTTTTGTTGCTGCAAGTATATTTCCTGTCCTTTCTGCCCTCGTCCACTCTGCAAAACTGTCTAATATTTTCTCCCCGGGTGCTCTTTTCCTTTTTAGCTTTCCTGTCGTGATTAGGCGCCTAAATTTTTCTTGCCTCATGAAATGCCGTACACAAACGTTGCCTCTCTTTTCCTAATCTTCTTTGTTAATTTCTTTTCGTGTTTGCTTCTGTCAAAACTGTCTAGTATGTTTTCTTTGCTGTCCATGGTACTCTTAACATTCTTCTTGGAAACCACATTTCAGCTCCCTCAATCTTATTCTAATTTTGCTTGTCGATTTCCAGGCCTCGCGTCCGTACTACAGTACTGGTTCTATATAGCACTAAAGAACACTCTCCCTGATGTTATTTGATAGGCATTTTCTCTGATGTTGCTTGACAGGCATTTGTTGGTAATAACGCCTTTCATTTTCTTGAGTGCTGTTTCAGCTTGGCCAACTCTGCTGGATATTTCTAATGTGCATCTGCCGTCTGGTGACATGACTGTTCCCAGATAGTTTACAAAGATAGGCCTAAGTACTCACAATAGCAAAAACTCAAAGGCACACAGTACAAAGCACGCGCACACCCGTAGAGAATGGACAGGAGAGTGGGACGAAAGGATGGGCACATAGAGTGGGAAATCATCGCTGGACAAAAAGGTATGTCTTCAAATTAGACTTGAAGGAAGACAGAGTATGTGACTGTCAAACAGACAAAGAAAGTTCATTCCAGTTAAATATAGACCATCCACATCATCATCAGGTGCCTTGCCGCATGGCGTTGGCGATCATGGACTTCCATCTGTCTCTATCTCTCGTTGCCCCTAGCATCTCCCCCACCCTCCTCGTCCCCAGCCACTCTGCAAGTCCGTCCAGCATTTTCTCCCTGGGTCTTCCCGGTGCTCTCTTTCCCTCCAGCTTTCCCGTTGTCACCAGGTGCTCCAAATCCCCCTTCCCCATAAAATGGCCTATAAATGTTGCCTGTCTTTTCTTAATCTTCCTTATGAGTGATCTACTTGTGTCTGCCTCCATCAAGACTGTCTCGTTTGTTTTCTTTGCTGTCCATGGAACTCTCAACATTCTTCTTAGAAACCACATATCGGCTGCCTCAATCTTGTTCTGGCTTCGCTTGTTGACTGTCCACGCCTCACATCCGTACAACAGTATTGGTTCTATATATAACATTCAAGAACTCTCTTCCTGATGTTAATTGATAGGCATTTGTTGGCAAGAATGCTTGTCATCTTCTTGAATGCTGTTTTGGTTCGGCCGATTCTGCCAATATAGACCAGACACAGGAAATGAGCGACAACCGACAGTGGAACATTTGTATCGAGGAACGTGTAAAGAAATAGTATCAGAATTTGAATGGGAGAATATGCATGTATCTGTCAGTATTTTTTTTTTTTTCATTTTTGTTGTTGTGTTGCCGTTGTGTCTAAACTCGTTTTAATTTAGATCTGAGCGTGACGTAACTGTGCCTATAACGCAAATGTTCAGCGAGAATTGAAGTTTTGCATATCTGTAACTCGTGTAAAGTCATCAACAGAAACTGGCATGATTTGATGTCAACACATTGAAAATAATGCAAATTTCTTACGAACGACTTTTTTTTCTTATAACGTCTTTTTTTTTTTCCATCAGTATTGTACATTTTCCAACCAGTTTATACATTCAGAATGGCAATCGGAATAAGCAGTTCATATCATCCAACACTAAACTGCAACTCAGAACAGAATAAATCAGCAATTATTCCATTTCATTTTCTCACAGACCAAAATTAAAGAGGGCACAATGTGGTTCTTAGCATCAAAGCCCCTAAGAAACAAGTAAACAAAAAGACAAGACGCGGATCTTTTCGATACGTATGATACACTGATCCCAATCGAACCCAGTCCAGCAAAACGAAGAACAGAATACGACAGGCTTATAAAGAACTACAGCGAAGATTGGGTCGAGTCGGGAGAGTGTATGTGATTGATCATATGCGTTGTCTCTATTCTCCAGTGAGGTCTAACTGAACCTTACTACAGTAAAAAGAGGAAAGACACGGATAGTCAGTCTGAGCCCTCCTTGTCCTTGCCGGTCTTTCTCTCGCCGTAGTGCGAAGTGTGAAGAAACAAAGGGCAGGCAGTGTGGACGTGACATGTCACTAGAGGGGCAGGGACACAGGCACGTGCTGTCCGGTTTGTCGGCTTCTCAATGAACTGACCAGCTCTATACAGCTTTTCTCTGTCTCTCTGTCTTCCTGTATGTCTTTCTGTTTCTGTCTCTGTCTGTCTGTCTGTCTGTCTCTGTCTCTCTCTGTCTCTCTGTCTGTCTCTGTCTGTCTGTCTGTCTCTCTCTCTCTGTCTGTCTTCTGTCTGTCTGTGTGTGTGTCTCTGTGTGTGTGTCGGTCTGTCTGTCTATCTATCTCTGTCTGTCTGTCTGTCTCCCTCTCTCTCTCTCTGTCTCCCCTGTCTGTCTGTCTGTCTGTCTGTCTGCCTCTCTCTCTCTCTCTTTCTCTCTCTCTCTCTGTCTCTGTCTCTCTGTCTCTGTCTGTGTGTGTGTGTCTGTCTGTCTGTCTGCCCTCTCTCTCTGTCTGTCTGTATGTCTGTCTGTCTGTCTCTCTCTGTCTCTGTCTGTCTGTCTCTGTCTGTCTGTATGTCTGTCTGTCTGTCTGCCTCTCTCTCTC
>CM060308.1:36068588-36081088 GCA_030674185.1 Monoplex corrugatus
GCCTATAAATGTTGGCTGTCTTTTCCTAATCTTCCTTATGAGTGATCTACTTGTGTCTGCCTCCATCAAGACTGTCTCGTTTGTTTTCTTTGCTGTCCATGGAACTCTCAAATTCCTTCTTAGAAACCACATCTCGGCTGCCTCAACTTGTTCTGGCTTTGTTTGTTGACTGTCCACGCCTCACACCAAACACCCCCTATGGTTGTGGTAAAACAACGTAGGGAGCCTCCGACAGTAAAGTGTCGAGACTATAGTAAGAAAGAGGAGCTGGCAGCTGTGTGAACTGGCGGCTGGGCGGGCTGCCAATAGGTAGACGAAGGCTTGGAATAAGACAAAGGAGGGTTCTTTCATTCTCTCTTGGTCCAGTAGTTGGGCTGGATCTGGCTGGTGCGCGTTGTGTGGCTACGTCTCTGGGTTTATCACCTTTTCACCTTGCCATTCAGCTTGTGAACAAGGTTAATGATGACTGGTTCCGAGTGGGCCATGCACAAGACTTTTGGCCATGCATCACATGGACATCGCCTCTCTGCTCATAGAGATGGTGATCGTGTGGGTGTCGGGAGTTGGGAGGTGATTGTTTGACCAGTGGTGAGGTATTGTTGCTCTAGGTCCCATCTAGCACTCTCGGGTGTTTCTTGGTAAGTTACATTTCAAATGGGCAAACCGCAGAAGAAAAACAACAACAACGCTAAGTACAAGGGAATTCAGCAAAAACCAAAACCCAAAAAAACGAGATTAAACCATTATGGTCTTGTCGTGCAAAACCTTTTAACTTATCAGACTGGCAAGCCATCATCTCCTTTCACTCTCAATGAAAATCACGATCATCTTGTGAGTCACAGATAGTACAGGGACTACTTCCCTATGCGGATGGAAGAGATAACAAACATACCCGGGTGGGAAAGACAGGCGAAGGGTCTGTCACGATAGAGACATGAGTAGAGAGATCAGTGATGTCCAATTCCGCTTACGGCATAGTCTTGCTTAACCCTTTGGCTCCCGCACCCCGTCCGCTAGCATCCTGCATTGTCAACCATGCTAGCAAAGTAAAATCTTAACCCTTTGACTCCCTCACCTTATCCACCAGTTTCTTGTATTATCAACCATGCTAGCAAAGTAAAATCTTAACCCTTTGACTCCCTCACCTTATCCACCAGCATCCTGCATTGTCAAACATGCTAGCAAAGTAAAATCTTAACCCTTTGACTCCCTCACCTTATCCACCAACTTCCTGGTGGATAGGGTGAGGGGAGTCAAAGGGTTAAGTTTTTGCAGTTGGTGGATACGGTTCGGGTGTCAAAGGGTTCATTAATCGGTGTGAACGGTAAGTCTGTACGCACAGTAGAAGCCAACGTCTCAAAGTCGCAAACGTAGGGTGGTTTGTTCATGTCTGGAGAAGTTCACTCCCACCCCGCAACTTAAAATGTGGCTTTGTTCGTTGCCGATCTTAATTGCTTCCATTATTATTCTGATATGAGGGATTTCAGTCAGAAGTCCTTTCAAGGGCATCATAGAGACAACAATAGCACTGTCCTGTCTCAAACCTGTGCGAAAGGAACAAGAAACACAAGATCAGGCTCTTATTATGCGCCGGTATATTCCATTGCTTGTTGAAATGACCATCGAACGGCGTCGGGAGCTTGGGAGATAACTGTTCGGAGAGTGGCGAGGCATTGGTGCTCTGGGTCTCATCCGCACCCTCGTGGTGTTTTTTGTTAAATCTGCACCCTTGTGGTGTTTCTTGTTAATTAAATCTGCACCCTCGTGGTGTTTCTTGTTAAATTTGCATCCTTGTGGTGTTTCTTGTTAAATCTGCACTCTAGTGGTGTTTCTTGTTAAATTTGCACTCTAGTGGTGTTTCTTGTTAAATTTGCATCCTTGTGATGTTTCTTGCTAAATCTGCACTCTAGTGGTGTTTCTTGTTAAATTTGCACTCTAGTGGTGTTTCTTGTTAAATTTGCATCCTTGTGGTGTTTCTTGCTAAATCTGCACTCTAGTGGTGTTTCTTGTTAAATTTGCACCCTCGTGGTGTTTCTTGTTAAATTTGCATCCTTGTGATGTTTCTTGTTAATTAAATCTGCACCCTCGTGGTGTTTCTTGTTAAATCTGCATCCTTGTGGTGTTTCTTGTTAAATTTGCATCCTTGTGGTGTTTCTTGTTAAATTTGCATCCTTGTGGTGTTTCTTGCTAAATCTGCACTCTAGTGGTGTTTCTGACCACATATCTCCTCTCCTGGCACAACTTCACTGGCTCCCTGTATCAAAGCGCATACAGTACAAACTAGACACCATGTGCTACAAAAGCCTCAATAACGCAGCCCCCGATTACCTGTCAAGCCTACTTGAGATCTATCTTCCCTCACGTACCCTCCGCTCTGCCTCCGATCCTCTGACTTTTCGCTTTCCACGCACTAAGCTCAGTACCTACGGTCCACGAGCCTTCTCTGTTTCTGGTCCGCTCTCCTGGAACAAACTTCCTCTCTCAGTCCGTCAGCAACCTACTTTTGTCTCCTTCAAGTCCGCTCTCAAAACTCACCTTTTCTCCTCTGCATAAAATCCTGACCTCACTCAATCCCCTCTGCAGCCTGTCTGCACTCGGAGGGGAATCACATTGCAATAAATAATTGTATATAATATGCTCTCTATAATTTTCCATTGCTTTCATTCTTTCTCCCCATTTATAGCGTGCGTATGTGTCCGTGCGTGCGTGTGTGTGTGTCTGTTTCAGCGCTTAGATTTGATTTTATCAAGATTTTGCGCTATATAAATATTGTAATTATTAATTATTATTTAAATCTACACCCTCGTGGTGTTTCTCGTTAAATCTGCACCCTCGTGGTGTTTCTCGTTAAATCTGCACCCTCGTGGTGTTTCTTGTTAAATCTGCACCCTTGTGGTGTTTCTTGTTAAATCTGCACCCTCGTGGTGTTTCTCGTTAAATCTGCACCCTCATGGTGTTTCTCGTTAAATCTGCACTCTCGTGGTGTTTCTCGTTAAATCTGCACCCTCGTGGTGTTTCTTGTTAAATCTGCACCCTCGTGGTGTTTCTTGTTAAATCTGCACCCTCGTGGTGTTTCTTGTTAACCTCTTCCTGTATGCATGTGAGACAACACCACCCTCGTGGTGTTTCTTGTTAACCTCTTCCTGTATGCATGTGAGACAACACCACCCTCGTGGTGTTTCTTGTTAACCTCTTCCTGTATGCATGTGAGACAACACCACCCTCGTGGTGTTTCTTGTTAACCTCTTCCTGTATGCATGTGAGACAACACCACCCTCGTGGTGTTTCTTGTTAACCTCTTCCTGTATGCATGTGAGACAACACCACCCTCGTGGTGTTTCTTGTTAACCTCTTCCTGTATGCATGTGAGACAACACCACCCTCGTGGTGTTTCTTGTTAACCTCTTCCCGTATGTATGTGAGACATGGACCCTCATATCAGATTTGGAAATATGAATTCAAGCCCTGGACGTGAGACGTTATGGTAATGTACTAAATACCACACATGAAGAAAATATTACATACAGTATCATAACCTGCAGTCTAATAATGGAAATTGCTCTAAAATGATAAACTTCACTGGATGAGGAAGTGAAAGAAAGTCAAGCATTCATCCTGATAATAAACCTACTTCAAAAAGTGCGAAATATAAAAAAAAAGATACCAAGACGAGCACAAACCAATGAACAGTATCGATCTACAAAAACTTAGGTGGATCTATTGTTCCAGAAACGCTGACAATAACAGGAATAAACGTGCCGACACTCTCGCATGGTAATGCAACTACAACAAGAATTCGACTTCTTGGAAAGTCCGAAGTCCTTAAACGCTTGAAATCATAATAGTTTCGCGGACAAAATGTAAGACACCACACAGTTATTTGGCTTTGTCAAAAAGGAAAATAGTCCAAGAAAGTAGCCGAAAACATACCTTGAAATGAAAAACGAGAGCCATTCATAAATCAAACATTGATGATATCTCAAAAGTAACACTGCGCAGACTCTTAACGCGTGAACTGGAAAGTGTTGAGGCTTTTCCTGAATCAGAGATGATAAAACATTAAAAGAAACGGAGAAGACAGTTGGAGGAATGATGAAGATTGTACTCACACACTCACACACATACACAACACAATAACAACAACACAACACACACACACACACACAAAACACACACACACACACAACACACACCAAACACACACACCAAACACACACACACACACACTCACACACATACACACACACACAAACACACACACACAACACACACACACACACACACACACACACACAACACACAACACACACACACACACACAAATCATTCAATTGCCTATCTCTCTTTTTTATATCTCTGGCCAACTTGTAGAAGTCTCTGCCGGACTTGAAACCTGACAACCGAGGGCTTTCTTTCTCTGGGCAGGCTTTTAACAGGAAAGAGATTCAGTGGTTTGAGGATTTTTCCTGACAGGTAAAATCTGGAGTGTGGGGGGGGGGGGGGATGAGAGGTGGAGAGAGATATAAGGGAGGAGGGACAAGGAGGAAGAGAATAGTTGGGGATGGGGATGATCAGTGATGATGGGGGTGGGGGTGGGGGTTGTCTGCGTGCAACATCTGTTCTTGATAACGAAATTGCACACAGCTTCATTTGTGGAGCAGGGCTGAGGATGATGATGTATGGGGACAAATGAAAGTTCTGGTGATGTGATTGGGGTGGGGGGGGGGGGGCATGATGTGATGTGATCATGATGTTGTTGCTTGTTGGCTGATATTGATGATGATGATGATATGTGTGTAGGGAGGAGGGTAAGTCAGTGTGTGTATATCAGACAGAGAGGAGAGAGTGTGTAGTGTGTGTGTGTTGTTGTGTGTCTGTCTGTCTGTCTGTCTGTTTCTCTGTCTCTATCTGTCCTTCTCTGTCTCTCACTCTTCCCCCTATCTCTCTCTCTCCTCTCCCCCTCTCTCTCTCTCTCTCTCGCTCTCTCTCTCTCTCTCTCTCTCCCTCTCTCTGTTGTCTCTCTCTCTTCGCTGTCCCTCTCTCTCTCCTTCTCGCTATCTCTCTCTCTCTCTCTCTCTCTCTCTCTCTTGTCTGTCCCCCAAACTTTCTCTCTCATCACATACACGCACCACACACACACACACACACACACACGCACACACTCACACACACACTCACACACACACACTTTCTCTCTCTCTCTCTCTCTCTCCTCCCTCTCTCTCTCTCTCTCTCTCTCTCTGTGCCCATTTCAAGATCTTGCCAGCGTTTGGGTTTTTCTGCAGGTTCAAGGAATCTGCCAAAGGATTACTGACAGGTTGGGTAAGGTTCATATGAAATTGCCCGATTACGATGAATCCCATTTGAACAAACTCTACCCCAAGTACTAAGAGACCTTCGTGAGATATCTCTGGAAAATTATACCGCGCTTTATCCCTTGTCGCTGTAAGTACATCTCCCACCCTTTATGTCCCCAGCCATCCTGCAATTCCGTCCAATGTTTTCTCCCCGGTTCTACCTTGTGTTCTTTTTCCCTCCAGCTTTCCTGTTGTGACTAGGTGCTCTAATTTCTCTTTTCACAATAAAATGTCCTATAACCACAGTATGCTGTCTATAATTCAGCAGACCACAAGGCAAAGTAGGAAAACAACACGAAAAAAAAACAAAAAACATACCAGTCACTGAAGGAAGGTGGAGATGGACTGGGCATATCATCCGAAGACAACAGGATAATATTTACTCGAACTGTCCTTCACTGGGCACAGGAAGAAGAAAAAACGGAAGAGAAAAAGACCCAAGAACATTCACCCAGCGACGAACAGAAAAAAAGAACTTGGAGTCTTGAAACACTCTTGGGGTACCCTGCAGACCAGACAGGAGTGGCAGAACTCCGTTGCAACCCTACGGTGCCAATAACTTAGTAAGTAGGCGTCAATAGCATAATGAATGGGCCGCAATTTGGTCAAACTTTAAAACAGGTACAGATTTCACGCAGCAGTCAATTTTTGTCGTACGATTTTCTTATGACAGACTGTGTACCAGGCTTTCATTTACACAAGTTTGAAGTAGTCAATTTTGAGACATCGATATAGGCATTCTGGACAAGCTCAAGGTTAAGCTGGGGGTATATTATTACACGCAAACTTGTCACAACACAAGGAGCTCGTTTCTGCTGAGGAAACCAGGGAATAGCACGTCACATTACTGTCAAGATTTTTGATAAAAGACCGTCTCTTTAACAAAAACTAACGATAAAATCTGTCATATAACTGTCTGAATTTCATAGATAAGTGTTTATTTACCGTGGATTTGTTCAGAAAGATGTCATATTGACTGAAAATTGTCAAGTGATCCTCGGGAATGTCAAGATCGAGAAGAATCAGACGTAGGGACTGTCTTCATCAAACCAGTCGCTTTGGTACCAGCGGTTAGCGCAACAGACTAACGACCGGAGGGTTGTGGGTTCGAATCCCATCCATCCTTTCAAAGATCACTGTGGGGTATTTCGGCCGGAACCGGCTCCTACCCAGAGTATAGCGTTCTATTATCTCATCGGAAAAGACTGGAACCACACGGTTGAGTTTCATCCTCTTCACGGATGCGTCACTGAGGCTGTTGCTCAAATCTCCAGACCAACACCGCAGATGTCTGGGTCTCTCGGGCCTGGCTGAAGCCAGGATGTATCATGAAAAGAAGCGTAGAGCACCGCCCTGTCAGGCAGTCTCAATCCAGATGGAACTTCTTTGCATCATGATTATCATTCCCATCGTCATGTATCATCATGGCATTACCATGAAAAAGTGTCCCGGCCTCTGCGAATATGTGAAATAGTGAAGAAATGAGGGGGGGGGGGGGGACTGTTGAGCTGCTCTGAACTATCCAGCCATTTCGCACAATGAAGGAAAGAAGGCTGGGCCTAAGAAGCGATTATGCAAAAGCAAAACGAGGGGGCGTTGATGGTGGGAGAGAAGGAAGGAACCCTCAACAACACTGTCAAGTCCAGACGAGACAACAGTACTCAGAAAGAAGCAGGCTGGGTTATAGAGAGATGGGTGAATGGGTTATAGAAGGATGGGTGAATGGTTATAGAAGGATGGGTGAATGGTTATAGAAGATGGGTGAATGGTTATAGAAGGATGGGTGAATGGTTATAGAAAAGATGGGTGAATGGTTATAGAGAGATGGGTGAATGGGTTATAGAAGGATGGGTGAATGGGTTATAGAGAGATGGGTGAATGGTTATAGAAGGATGGGTGAATGGTTATAGAAGGATGGGTGAATGGTTATAGAAGGATGGGTGAATGGTTATAGAAGGATGGGTGAATGGTTATAGAAGGATGGGTGAATGGGTTATAGAAGGATGGGTGAACTGGGTTATGGAGAGATGCGTGAATGGGTTATAGAGAGATGCGTGAATGGTTATAGGGGAGATGCGTGAATGGGTTATGGAGAGATGCGTGAATGGGTTATAGAGAGATGCGTGAATGGGTTATGGAGAGATGCATGAATGAGTTATGAGAGATGCGTGAGGGTTATGGAGAGATGCATGAACAGGTTATAGAGAGATGCGTGAATGGGTTATAGAGAGATGCGTGAATGGGTTATAAGAGATGCATGAATGGTTATAGAGAGATGCGTAAATGGGTTATAGAGAGATGCATGAATGGGCTATGGAGAGATGCGTGATGGGTTATAGAGAGATGCGATGAATGGGTTATGTTTGGAGAGATGTAATGGGTTATGGAGAGATGCGTAAATGGGTGTTATGCAGAGATGCGCAATGGGTTAGTAGGAGAGATGCATGAAATGGGTTACCATGGAGAGATGCGTGAAATGGTTATCGAGAGATGTGTGAATGGGTTATGGGGAGATGCCTAAAGGGGTTATGAGAGATGCGTGAATGGGTTATGAGAGATGCTAAATGGGTTATAGAGAGATGCTGAAGGGTTATGGAGACATGCGTGAATGGGTTATGGAGAATGCGTGAATGGGTTATAGGAGAGATGGTAGAATGGGTTATGGAGACATGCGTGAAATGGATTATGGAGAATGCGTGAATGGGTTATGAGAGATACGTGAATGGGTTATGGAGAGATGCGTGAAAGGATTATGGAGAGATGCATGAATGGGTTATGAGAGATGCGTAAATGGTTATGGAGAGATGCGTAAATGGGTTTTAGAGAGATGCATGAATGGGTTATGGAGAGATGCATGAATGGTTATGGAGAGATGCGTAAATGGGTTTATGAGAGATGCATGAATGGGTTATAGAGAGATGCGTAATGGGTTATAGAGAGATGCGTGAATGGGTTATAGAGAGATGCGTGAATGGGTTATAGAGAGATGTTGAATCGGGTTATAGAGAGATGCTGAATGGGTTATAGAGAGATGTGTAAAGGGTTATGGAGAGATGCTGAATGGGTTATGGAGAGATGCCTGAATGGGTTATGGAGAGATGCATGAATGGGTTATAGAAGAGATGACTAGAATGGTTTATGAGAGATGCGTAATGGTTATGGAGAGATGACGTGAATGGTTTAGGAGAGATGCATGAAAGGGTTTTATGGAGAGATGCTGAAATGGGTTATGGAGAGATGCTTGAATGGGTTATAGAGAGATGCTGAATGGTTATAGATAGATGCGTAAATGGGTTATGGAGAGATGCGTAAAGGATTATGGAGATATGCGAAATGGGTTATGGAGAGATGCGTAAATGGGTTATGGAGAGATGCGTAAATGGTTATGAGAGATGCAGTGAATGGGTTATGGGGAGATGCGTAAATGGGTTATGGAGAGATGCGTGAATGGGTTATGGAGAGATAGCGTAAATGGGTTATGAGAGATGCATGAATGGTTATGGAGAGATGCGTGAATGGGTTTATGGAGAGATGCCTGAATGGGTCATGAGAGATGCGTAAATGGGTATGGAGAGATGTTAAATGGGTTTGAGAGATGCGTGAATGGGTTATGGAGAGATGCATGAAAGGGTATGGAGAGATGCGTGAATGGGTTATAGGGAGATGCGTGAATGGGTTATAGGGAGAGGCATAATGGGTCATAGAGAGATGCGTGAATGGGTTACGGGAGATGCGTGAATGGGTTATGGAGAGATAATGGTATGGAGAGATGTAACTGATGAGAGATGCTGTAAGACGTGTTCAAACTGAGAACAATGAATGTGCTGTAAGATGATCAGAGTGCCCATTAGCACTGGGTTTAACGTTTGGGATGCTCATGGGTTCATGGAGGAGTGCGGCGGTTGGGTTATGCAGAGATGCGTAAATGAGTTATGGAGAGATGCGTGAACGGGTTATGGAGAGATGCGTGAACGGGTTATGGAGAGATGCGTAAATGGGTTATGGAGAGATGCGTAAATGGGTTATGGAGAAATGCGTGAACGGGTTATGGAGAGATGCGTAAATGGGTTATGGAGAGATGCGTAAATGGGTTATGGAGAGATGCGTAAATGAGCTATGGAGAGATGCGTAAATGGGTTATAGATAGATGCATGAATGGGTTATGGAGAGATGCGTAAATGGGTTATAGCTAGATGCATGAATGGGTTATGGAGAGATGCGTAAATGGGTTATAGCTAGATGCATGAATGGGTTATGGAGAGATGCGTGAATGGGTCATGGGGAGATGCATAAATGGGCTATGGAGAGATGCATAAATGGGTTATGGGAAGACGCATAAATGGGTTATGGAGAGATGCGTAAATGGGTTATGGGGAGATGCATAAATGGGTCATGGAGAGATGCATAACTGACTGAGAGTGTTCAAGTACGTGTCAAACCTGAGAACAATGATGAGCATGTAACGTATTGATCAGCAGTGTCCCATCGCTCCAGCAGCTGGTTGTAATCTGTTTTTGCTCTCTCGTGGGTCTCATGGGTAGGGGTGGGGCGGGGAGGGGCTGGGAAATGAGGTGGGAGATCTCTAAAGAGCAGATTTAGGATCCTGCTGTCTCAGTGCATAGCATCCCCAAAAATATGTTGATTTTACTTGAGTATGAAAACGTCTTCATATTTCATTGTCTTATACGCACAAACGTTTGAGAGAGAGAGAGAGAGAGAGAGAGAGAGAGAGAGAGAGAGAGAGAGAGAGAGAGAAGAAGAAGAAAAAGGGAAGAAGAAGAAGAAGAAGAAAGAAGAAAAGAAAGAAAGAGACAGACAGACAGACTGACAGAGACAGAGAGAGACAGAGGGACAGAGAGACAGAGGGACAGACAGAAACAGAAGGACAGAGACAGAGACAGACCCAGAGACAGATCCAGAGAAAGTGAGACAGCAGAGAGATAGAGGGACAGAGACAGAGACAGAGACAGAGACAAAGACAGACCCAGAGTCAGAGAAAGAGGTAAGACAGAGACAGCCAGAAAGACAGACAGACAGACAAACCAACTGATTCACAGACAGACAGACTGGGTGAGAGAGTACTCAATCACGTACTCCACCCTCTGTTCTGTCAGGATAAAGAGCGTGGGCCAGCCACCCGCCACTGCCACCCCGTACATGGATACCCTGGAATTCACCCACCCTGATAACGCGGCATAGAATATAGGTCGAGTTGCTCCTTGTCCGTAGGATCCAGAGCGAAGTGAAAGCTTTTTCAAACTCTTCGTATTCTCAACACTCACAGGAAAAGATTAAAACTCACAATGTCCATTGAATACTCGTGAGTGTGTGCGCGCGTATGTGTTGTGTATGTGTGTGTTGTGTGTGTGTGTGTGTGTGTGTGTGTGTGTGTGTGTGTGTGTGTGTAGTGTGTGTGTGTGTGTGTGTGTGTGTGTGTGTGTGTGTGTGTGTGTGTTCATGTGTGTTCATGTGTGTGCATGTGTGTGAATGTGTGTGTTGTGAGGTGTGTTTGCTGTTGTCGTTGGTGGTGTTGTGTTGTGTTGTGTCGAGTCGTGTCGTGTCGTGTCGTGTCGTGTTGTGATGTGTTGTGATGTGTTGTGTTGTGTTGTGTTGTGTTGTGTTGTGTTGTGTTGTGTTGTGTTGTGTTGTGTTGTGTTGTGTTTGCAGTCATCATTGTCTTTGTTGTATTTGGTAGTGGTTGTGTGTGTGTGTGTGTGTGTGTGTGTGTGTGTGTGTGTGTGTGTGTTAATATGTGTGTGTGTGTGTTATGTGTGTGTGTGTGTGTGTGTGTGTGTGTGTTGATATGTGTGTGTGCATGTGTGTATGTATGTGCATGTGTGTGTTGTGTTTGTGTTTGTATGCGGTTGTGTTTGTGTTGTGTTGTGTTGTGTTGTGTTGTGTTGTGTTGTGTTGTGTTGTGTTGTGTTGTGCTGTGTTGTGTTTGTGTTTGCGTTGTTTTGTCATGTTGTGTTCGTGTCGTGTCGTGTCGTGTGTTGTGATGTGTCGTGTCGTGGCGTGGCGTGTGCGTTTCGTGTGTCGTGTGTGTTCGTGTTGTGTTGTGTTGGGTTGCGTTGCGTGTGTGGTGTGGGGTGTGTTGTGTTTGTGTTGTGTTGTGTTGTCATGTTTGTGTCTGTGTCGTGTCGTGTTGTGTGTGTTGTGTTCGTTCTCGTGTTGTGTTGTGTCGTGTTGTGTTGTTTGTTGCGTTGCGTTGTGGTGTTGTGTTGTGTTGTGTTGTGTTGTGTTGTTATGTGTTGTTGTTATGTGTTGTTATGTGTTGTTTGTGTTTGTGTGTGTGTTGTGTTGTGTTGTGTTGTGTTGTGTTGTGTTGCGTTGCGTAGTCATGTCGTGTCGTGTCGTGTCGTGTGTGTCGTGTCGTGTCGTGTCGTGTTGTTGTGTGTGGTTGTGTTGTGTTGTGTTGTGTTGTGTTGTGTTGTGTTGTGTTGTGTTGTGTTGTGTTGTGTTGTGTTTGCCGTCGTATTGTCTTTGGTTGTATTTGGTAGTGGTAGTGGTCGATTTTGATGAAATGGGTGGTGGAGGTGGTAGTGGTGGCGGTGGTGGTAGTGAGGGTGTGTGTTTATGTGTGAACGTGCATGTTTATTTGAATGTATATATATATGTGTGTGTGTGGTGGGGGGGGGGGGTCTATGTGTAAGTGTGTGTATGTAAGTGCATGTGTATGCTTATGGGTGTAAGAGTGTGCATGTGTGTGTGTGTGTGTGTGTGGTGTGTGTGTGTGTGTGAGTGTGCGAGTGCGCGCGCGTGCTCGTGCGTGCGTGCGTGCGTGCGTGCGTTGTTGTGTGTGTGTGTGTGTGTGTGTGTGTGTGTGTGTGTGTGTGTGTGTGGTGTGGAATGTGTTTCCGTTCTCCCTTCCGTCTCTGTCGTTCTTTTTATTGAAGGTACAGTAACTGTCGTAAAATTACTATTTGATATGTGGCTTCGCTAGAAAGAGAGCCTTCTCTCTTCTGTCGTGTGACTATGAAATAAAAAGGATAAGATTGTCAAGCCTTTCTAACAATCTCCCTTTCCGTACAAAAATTATCACCGAAAAAATCCAGATTAATTCAAATGTTTGTACATTCCCCCCTGTGTGGATGCCGGGGTCTCTTTCGGTGTCAACAGTATCCCCACCTTCTAATAATTCTC
>CM060308.1:36086088-36096088 GCA_030674185.1 Monoplex corrugatus
ACATACACACAAACACAGTGGAAAATTAATTAACCAAGCCTTATGCAAAAGAAACCCAAAAATGGTCAAGCGTGCGAACAATTCTTCTATTTGTGATCTTTTGACATGTTTTGCGCACGATTTAATGTGGGTGGGGGGGGGTGGGGTGGGGTGGGGTGGGGGGGGGGGGAGCACTCAGTTCAATAAAATGTCTGAACTATGATGCTTTTCAACTAAGTAACATAACTTTGAGAGTTACGGAGTTATCTCCCATGTAGACTTTCTCAAACCCAACAGTCTGCGCTACCCATTCAGCAAGCATAGACGCAGCCACAAAGCTGAAAGTGGTAAGCTCAGAACATTCCTTTTGTTTAAACACAAAAAAAATACTGTTTCAAGTTTGTTCAAGTTCGTTTATGAACAACCAAAAGATAACTGTTTATTTCACGCTTTAATTACAGTGTTCTGAATAATGACGATTTTTATACTGATACTCCAAGGGTAATGTAGTAGGAAAAAAATGGTCACATCTTGTCAATAATTTCAGTTTCAGTTGTCATTCATTTTTTGTCAATAAACGGTTGAAATACCCTTGCTGATATTTATGCCAAATAATGTGTGCGTAGTTGTGATCTTGATGTGCCAGAGGGGTCTCAACAAAATTTGCAGGATTACAATTTTCTGTCAATACCAAACATTTGCACCATACTGTGCTAGCGTGCCGGAGGTACTTTTACATGAAATTATGTTCAAATACCGACCACTCGAGAATAAATCCCTGACCAGCCCAATCTATATTCAGCATACGTAGACTACGTACTTGAACTACTCATAAAAAGTAGGTTATGATACACATTTCATTCTTTTTTTTTAATACCCATCCACGTTCAGTTAAGAAATCGATACTCACACACACACACACAGATATATATATATATATATATACATATATATATATATAATATATAATGTATGTATATATATATATATACATATACATATATATATGTACAGGCACACACATATATATATATTATATATATATATATGTATATATATATTATATATATATATGTATATCTATATATATATGTATTGTATATATATATATGTATATCTATATATATATATATATATATATATATATATATAATATATATATATATAGGCACACACTACTCAGTATGAACACACGTAGGCCTACACAGGTGTACACACACACACACATACACAACACGTTCTGAAATAATCTCCTTTTTCTTTTCTTTTCTTTTTTCTTTTTAAGGCAGACATAAAATCGTGGTTATCATTAAGACAAGACTCTATTGTCTACAGCGTTCAAGTTCCAACACAAAGAGGAAAAAAAATCATGTACACAGATTCAGACGATCATCAAGTAACACTCAAGGGTGGAAAGTCATGGAATTCCTGTCGAATGTAGCAGTGAAATCAATCATATAAAACTGCATGGGGGGGGGGGAAGCAAAAACGAAAATACAGTAAATATCTATTTAAAAAAAATTAAAGAAAAGAAAAAGAAAATCACATGAAACATCTCAAAACACATCGACCTATGTATTTAATGAACCAGACACAAATATTCATTTCAGTTTGGATCAAAAC
This sequence comes from Monoplex corrugatus, assembly GCA_030674185.1. NCBI lineage: Eukaryota > Metazoa > Mollusca > Gastropoda > Littorinimorpha > Ranellidae > Monoplex > Monoplex corrugatus. The sequence continues at coordinate 36,087,691 of CM060308.1, forward strand.
TTGTAAAAGAGACACCAACAATTGTCATACACATGATTGTCATCATCATAAGCACGCCGTCTATGGCCCCTAGTTCACTCATGGAGGAACGCTTTCTCAAAAGAGAATAAATACATTTCCCCACACACACATACACACACAAAAAAAAGTCGACGGCGAGCCAAGAAAGCACAAGAAGTAAATTGCATTCCAATATAAAGCGTGGTTTACGTCTCAGATTTCAAAAACAGAAAATACGCTTGAACAAGCTTGGGACTGTACTTTTTAGCAAACATAATATGATGGATGATAAACGCGGGACATCCCGTTCGATCGAGTAGATATCTAAATGAGTTTTGTAACTTAACACAGAATGATGAAATCGTATGAATCAAATCATTAACAGTGACTCTGTGTGTGTCTGCGTGTGTGTGCGAGTGTGTGTGTGTGTGTGTGTGTGTGTGTGTGTGTGTGTGTGTGTGTGTGTGTGTGTGTGTGTGTGTGTGTGTGTGTTTGTGTGTGTGTGGTGTGTGTGTATGAGTGAGTGAGTGAGTGCGTGCGTGCGTGCGTGTGTATGTATGTGTGTACGAGCACAAAGGACGAGAGACAGACAAATAGACAAACAGACAAACAGAGACAGACAGAGATAGAGTAGCTACATAAAATCTGGGAATCAAACCTTTTCTCCCAATTTAATATCACGAGTTCTAGTCAGATACTAAGCTATGATGAGTAGGAAGCTGAATCTCTCTCTCTCTCTCTCTCTCTCTCTCTCTCTCTCTCTCTCTCTCTCTCTCTCTCTCTCTCTCTCTCTCTAAAGATGATACACGGTTCTACATAAAATCAAATCATCCTAAATTAAAAGAAATGCGTTTTGAAAAAAAAACAATTCACCACAGAAATGAGAAAAGAAAATCGCACAAAAATAAAGCAAATAGACAGGTTTCATAAAACTCAATAAACAGCAGGAGTAAAAAAGGTTACACATAAATGCCCACCACACGTAACTGAAGAATCAAATACAAAACAAAATGAAAAACAGAAACAACTTCCACCATAGGCTGCATTTAAGGAACAGTGAAGAAAAAAAAAAGGAAAAAAAAAGACAGAAGAAAAGAAAAGGGAAAAGAAAACAAAAAATGCACATAGTGCAACAAGAAAAAAAAAGAAAAAGAAAATGTAAAAAGAAAATGAATAAAGAAATAGAAAAGGGAAAGAACAGAAAGAAAATTAAGTGCACATAGTGCATTTAAGTCAAGTACTCTTTCCCATTATTTTTTTTTCATGTAATTCTTTCACTATTCTTAAAAATGTACAAGCTAGCAAACATCTACTTCTTTGGTATCGAGTTTAAAAAATCAATATTTTTATCAAAATATCAAAAAGTCATGCGATCAAAACGTGATGAAATAAATACACTCTAAATCAAGTCTATGGATAAAGGCACTGGTGTTTTTGTTAAGGACCTTCTCATCAGAAGTGCTAGCTTTTGGCTAATGTTTGTTAGCCACCAAACAGTAAGGATGTTGATCGTTCATTTGACCATCCACAGACAGAAAAGAAACATGATACTAATACTATTCCGCCACCTCCAGGGGCGGATTATATACTTGGTATAATGGAAGGTGGTAGTGGTAAGAAATATAGGGGGAGGGGGGGGGGGAGGGGCATCCTCCCAGGGGAACTATTTTTATCCAGGAGATGAAACACGCCATTTGGTAAGCCTACACTCTATTGATGAAATCATGTAGTCTGCTTGAACTTAAAGCTATGTTAACATGTTACGTTGCTTTGTCCTCAACAACCGTTCGACTCTTGGATACATTAGGGGATCCCGAGGGTAAGGAGGGGGGGGGGGTTTCCGGAGGCGACGCCCTCTCCCCTCATAATCCTCCCTTGACCTCTTCTAATTGAGAAAAAATATGGAAACAAAAATGAAATATCGTTTGCGTGAAAAAGGGAGACATATTTGATGAAAAACAAATAAAACGAAATATAAAACTAATCAATAAATGGAAATGAAAACTAAAAAAAAAAAAAAAAGTTAAAACACGAATGTATTGGTTCTCTTGTATAGTGCATTTCGGGTGGAAGGAGCATCGTGAATATGCATGACTTTCATTCTTCCGCCGCCATATAGTTTACGTCATCAAATCACCCCCCCCCCCCCCCCCGGATGGTCAAATCAACAACAAGCACCGCCTCAAAGTGCCATGTCAGCAAAAACAACAACAATAGCAATAACAACAACGATCAAACAGGCAAAAACCGCAGATCAAAAAAAAAAAAAAAAACGAAAAAAAAAAAACACGCAAAAAAACAAAAACAAACAAAAACAAAGCCAAGTGAAAACAAATGAAGATTAATTTCACACTAAATCAAAATGATCAAATGCCTAAACGTAAAATATCTTTATCATCCAAAAGAGATTTCTTACGACGAAGACTGCACATTAGTTCTTTCATGGACTATGAACGTTTTTGGGTTGGTTTTTTCTTTTTTTCGTGTTCAGATGGATTGAGATACACTATAAAAGACAATTTACCAATTTCAAAGACAAACAGAGAATGGTCATACTCGGCTGAGACAATGTTGTTGTCAATGCTGTTGTTTTTGTTATTGTTGCTGCTGTTGTTGTTTTTTTAAACTAATGAGATCACGTTTGTGGTTACATGAGTAATTTCATGCAACATACATGAAGCACGTAAAAACCCTGCCCATACAACATTACAATGTAAATGAAATATCAGCCACTGCTCGAAACGTCTTATCATAAACCTGCAACTAAACATGCTTTCAGTTATACATACCAGTCTGTCACCACTCCAGTTTGCATTCATAACATTCAATTCAATTCAAAAAGTAATTTGTTATCAAATTAAATGGAATGTTGTACTGACTAATTCATAACATATCCACCGTCGGTCATTTCTTAACCCTTTGACTCCCGCAGCTTATTCACTAACTGCAAAAACTTAACCATTTGACTACCTTATCTTAACCACCAGCTTCCTGCAGGAAGCTGGTGGATAAGGTGAGGGAGTCAAAGGGTTAAGTTTTTGCTTTGCTAGCTTGGCTGACAATGCACGATGCTGGTGGACAGGGTGCAGGAGTCAAAGGGTTAAATCACGCAGCTCACAGCGCCACTTCAGTCATGCAATATCGGTCAACCTTGTCCTCAGTTATACGATTTCAGACATCAATCACATTTTCAATCAAGTAACTTTCCTTCAATCATGCTTCAGTAATCAGTCATACCTTCAGTCATAATATAACAGACATCAATCACGTCTTAAATCATATATCGCATCGTCAATTATACATAATCAGTCATACCTTAATCTTTAAACATGTACTAATCACATTTTCTATCATACATGGCACCTTCAATCATAGTATGGCAATCAAATATGCTTCAGTCATATCACCATCAATCATGCCTTCAATCATACTGGCCACCGATCTTCTGTAGCAATCAATCACGCTTTCATTCGTATCAGTCATCGATCATACGTTCAATCACACAAGAGCGAACAGTCACATTCATATACACAATCATTCACGCTTTCGTTCATATCAGTCATCGATCATACATTCAATCACACAAGAGCGAACAATCATATTCATATACACAATCAATCACGCTTTCATTCATATCAGTCATCGATCATACATTCAATGACACAAGAGCGAACAGTCACATTCTTATATAGGCCTACATCGCACGCATTAACAATCAAATATGCATTCAACTGTAAAAAGAAATAGTATATTTAAACTGTCATTCTTTCAGCGAGCATATATCACCTATCAGTCACCTTCAATCATACATTATCAGCCATCAATCATGCCTTCAATCGTATATTAATCACCAGTCAAAGCGTTCAGTCACTAGATGTCAGTCACTCATTAAGTGCTCAATCATCAACCATCGATCAAGTTTCCGGTCATCAGCCATCAATCAAATCATCAATCATCAGCCAACAATCAAAATATTCAATTATCAGCCAACAATCAAATATTTAACCATCAGCCGATAATCAAATCTTCATTCATCAGCCTATGATCAAAAGTTCAATCATCAGCCAACAATCAAGTTCTTCAATCATAAGTCACCAATCAAATGTTCAATCATCAGCAAGCAGTTATATCTTCAATCATCAGCCATCAATCATATTTTGACCATCAGCCACCAATCATGTTTTTTCATCAGCCAGCAATCATGTTCTTTTATCATCAGCCAACAATCATGTTTTTATCATCAGCCATCAATTATGTTTCTGACCATCAGCCACCAATCATGTTATTTATCATCAGCCATCAATTATGTTTCTGACCATCAGCCACCAATCATGTTATTTATCATCAGCCAACAATTATGTTTTTATCATCAGCCATCAATTATGTTTTTTATCATCAGCCATCAATTATGTTATTTATCATCAGCCATCAGTCTTATTTTTATCATCAGCCATCAATTATGTTATTTATCATTAGCCATCAATTATGTTTTTTATCATCAGCCACCAATCATGTTATTTATCATCAGCCATCAATTATGTTTTTTATCATCAGCCATCAATCATGTTATTTATCATCAGCCATCAATTATGTTTTTTATCATCAGCCATCAGTCTTATTTTTATCATCAGCCATCAATCATGTTTTTGACCATCCAACTTACAATTAACTCTCGGCCTAATAATTGTAGTGTTCAATCATCGATCAAGAATGAAACCTTCAATCATCAGCCAGCAATCAAATATTTAATCACCAGCCACCGATTAAGTTTCAATCACCAACAATCAATCAAGTTTTCAATCTTAAGTTAATAAGAAACACCACGAGGGTGCTGGATGGGACCCAGAGCATCAATGCCTCACCATTCTCTGAACAATCACCTCCCAAGCTCCCGACACCAATTGACAGTCATTTCATCAAGCAAATGGGGGGGGGGGGGGGGAGGAGGGCTGTCCATGCGTTGCATGATCCATTCGAACTTAGTCATCAGTTTACAAAGATATAAGATATCTACCATCAGTTATCATAGGTCGATACGATAAACCTCCTGCGCTTAGCGCATGTAAAAGACCCAACGGCAACAAAAGAGTAAAGGCTTGTCACATAACCCTGAGGTCGTAGGACAGCGGGGTGATAGACACCTCCTCCACTTTCCTTAAGGCCTAACTGATGAGGGCGTTGCCCGTCTCCTTTCCCTCCTTGCTTTATTTTTCTCTAACTGAAGAAAGTAAGGTTACCATTCACAGCTGGAGGGAGTGGAGGCCACACACACATGTATGTAAAGTCCCCATCCAATCACTGAAGTATTCAAGTCCTTGAATGTAACTTTTTCGTATATTTAATCAATTCTCAAGAGTTATGTCCTTTGATTAATATTATAAAAATTCTCCCTGCTTCCCTCTTATTTCTTTGGTATTAACTTTTTCGTAGTTTTCCTCCAGTCGAGAATTCCAGATTGTTGTGAATACTGTGACTCTTGCATTTTCAATACAAACAAGACAAAACGGGAGGCAGCATTTGTAAGCCCTACCGGACTACCCTAAGGCACGGGCGCTACGGGTTGTTGTCTAACGGTGGGACAGGTCACTGTGTTTCACTGATAAGCCGCCACACGCCTCAATACCAGGCGGCCCCTGGACAATAGCGTGTTGATCCGCCACTATGTGCTTCAGTGGGTGCTTGGAGCTTAGAAATGATCGAAAGGCGGACAGCTATCACTGCGCCAAGCAAACCCACAACGCATAAAGAAGAATTCACCAGTTAAGCGACCGACCACTTGGAACGTTAGGATCATGGGCCTTGGCCTCTCAGGCGATCTGCAAATCAACGACAGCGGTTAAACGGCAAGTCATCGACTTTGAGCTGAGAAGGACAGACATCGATATGGCATCATTGCAAGAAACCCAGCTGATTGCTGTTGGCATGCTGCGGCTAAAAAGACCACACTTTCTTCTAGCAGGGCAGACTCTTTGAGGAGGCTTGCAATCAAGAACAGCCTGCTATCCATGATAGTTCCTCCCAACAACGATTCACACCGCATCCTTTCTATCAGCTTTTTAACGCAGTCCAGCAAAGTAGACATCATGAGAGTCTATGCCCTGACGTTGTCCTCACCTGAAGGAAAAAAACAAAAAACATCAGTTCTATGAGGACGACCATGACGCTGAAAATTTGGCTTCATCATCAATCTGATGACAAGAGATCATGGCCAGAACGTCAGCAAAGACCCCAACATCAGCCTCGGAGATCACACCGTCTAAGTGGCAAAGGAATCCACCTGCCTATGACTGACAGCCTCCAGCAACCTGTCCTTCGACTCAAGAGCTCAACAAGCGGATAGAGAAAGCTCCGCTGCCATGGTCAAGCTGTCGAAGAGAATGTAAAAAATATTACATTCTGACCACAGCCATTCCAGACTGGAGCTTACAGAGCTTACGCAGCCTACGTAATGAGCAGCCTTCTCTACAGCAGCGAGCGAGAGCTGGACAGTCTGCGTACAGCAGCCACCCAACCGCAACCATCAGCCATCATAGTCAGCAGATGTGCTCAAGGACTGCTACTCAAGAATCGGCTCATTCGGCCACAACCAACGCTGTTCCACATCCAGCTGACTCCTAAACCTGGCGTTTCCTTTGTCTAAGCAGTCAGACGGAACCATCGTCATTGTTCAATGTGTTCCTTACGTTTTCAAAGCAAACAAAACAAACAAACAAAACCAAAACTAACCAATCAACAACAACAAAACCCTTAAACCAATGAGGTCTTCAAAGAGATCATCTCCCAATCAAATCCTCAATCACATTTCACCAATCGTATCTTCAGTCATAAAGAGATCATTAACCAATCAAGTCTTCAATCACCTGTCACCAATCATGTCTTCAATCATGCGAAAACATCTACCAATCACAACTTCAATCATGAGTTATTATAGCCTTCAAATAGCTCTACCCGGGCCACCAGGGACGCCGTTCAATCCGTGGAATCAATTTCCACCCCCGTGCTGTCGGTTTCTGACTTACGGGTGTCATTTTCACGGTTTGTCTGCTCAATTTCACAGTTGAGTGGCAGGTTAAGTACGACTGACAAGCTGTTCCGTTCGGTCCCTTAAGTGCCCGCGCGTGTCACTTTCTACGGTATTGTGGGCAATGGAACGGAACAGGTCGCTTGGCTTTGATTCTAAGCTGAGCCATTCCCGTTATGAGCGAGTTGCTTTCGTTAGCCAGATCTATACTTATTGTATTGTAAATAACTGGGAATAGAGTATTTAAAAAAAAGAAAGTTTGACACTTACCATCCACTGCCAGGAAATGGTACTTTGTGGTCAGTTCTATGAATTCATTTCGGATTCTATTTCTTTCTCGATTTTTTTTCTTTCTGTGTGTGTGTGTGGCGCGTGCGTGCGTGTGTGTGTGTGTGTGTGTGTGTGTGTGTGTGTGTGTGTGTGTGTGTGTGTGTGTGTTGTGTCTGTGTGTTTGTGTCTGTGTGTGTGTCCGTGTGTATGTGTGTATTATCCTCTTTTGTGTTCGGCTGGCCATGATATGTGGATCGGGAGGATACGTGGGAGGTGAGATGGAAAGGGGCAGGCATGATAACATCAGGCAAGCATAAAGTTATATATTGCTGGTGGAGACACATGACACAGGAGTAGGCATCATAATGGACAGTGACAAGTCAAAGTCTATCAAAGGTTGGACCTCGTGGCCTTGGCATACGAAATGAAAGGGGAGAGAACTTGTTGAATGGCCATAAGTTTATGAATTCATAATACGAAGCACTTGGTCTGAGCAACCTAAGAAAATGGACATGGATGAATCCAAAAGAAGGTACAAGAACTCGAACTGATTACATCCTGATAAAAAAAAAAGATTTAGAAAGTCTTTACTGAGAGCAAAAACATTACCAGGCGCTAGCTGCAACAGTGACCACAATCCTGTAATGGGAAGATTTAGACTGAAACTAAAGAGAAGAAAACATATCAAATGTAATTTAAAATTAAATCTTAGACTCTTAAAAACAGATGAACCGACTTGTGAAAAATTTAACTTATATGTTCAAAACAAATTCAGTGCCCTGGAGGACGTTGGTGACAATGAGGAACAATGGACAAAGTTGAGAAACTCGATCCTGTGAAGAAATCTCTAGAGCTGAAAGAAAAACAAAGAACTGGATAACAAAAGAAATTTTAGGCTTGATGGAAGGACAGAGGAGGGCAAACGGAATGGAAGAAGAAGACAAAAGGTAGAGAATGAAATCAGGAACAGGTGCAAAGAAACTAAGGAAGCTCGGCTGGAAAACAAAGTGCAAAGAAATAGAAGACCGACACAAAACAGATCCTAAAATTATGCGAAGAAACATTGAAGAAATTGCCCACAGGAAAAAGACGTGCACATCAGTTGGT
>CM060308.1:36101088-36121088 GCA_030674185.1 Monoplex corrugatus
TTGTTTGTTTTTGTTTGTTTATTTATTATTGTCATTTTTTATTATTGTTGTTGTGATTACTACTACTACTACTATTACTGTTGTGATTACTACTACTACTACTATTACTGTTGTGATTACTACTACTACTACTATTACTGTTGTGATTATACTACTACTACTATACTGTTGTGATTACTACTACTACTATCATTTTGTTGTTGTTGTTGTATTTTTTCAATTACAATCTTACACACAGAGAGTATATATATACATACTAAAAAGATGAGGACTCTCTTCTATGGTCTACTATAAAAAGACTCGAACGTCGTAAGATAAAGCGAAGAAAGAAATTTATCACAGGCACATGAAACAAGAATGATATGCATAAGTCTCAAGCAACAACTTTTTTTGCAACAAATTTTCGAGGTCTAGGTAGATTTCGGAGAGACAGGGAGTGGAATGCATTATTATTCTTATTATTGCGATTTTTTTTTTTTTTTTACGTAGCGCTATTTTCCAAACTCATTTGGACTCTGTCTGGAAAGGGAGGGGGACCAACCTGATCATGAACGAAAACGGAGTTATGTTGTTTTGTTTTGTTTTTCAAATCAGACTTCTTATATAAAACGTTTTACAAGATGGAATAAATTGCTTTTAAAATTTTGTTTAAAATACAAGGCAAAAAAAAAAACAAACCCCAATAATAAAACAACTGAAAATAAAACGAGAATAACTGATAAAACTTTTGTTTCTCGAGCTTTTTACCAACGAACATATCTTGGCGCTTAGCCGAAATATCGAAGGGAAAACGTATCGTTTTTTATTTTTAATTAAAACGTGGACACAATACAACAATTGTATGAAATGGTCAAGCCTTTCTAACAATATCTTTTTATCATAATAATTGTTATTTTGAAAAAAAACATATACTTCTCAAAAGTCATTATGATCTTGAAGACGCTTCATTTGAAATGAAATTTGACGTGCTTTGATGACAATGGTAAACTGTTACAACAGTGAGAACAGATTTTGTATAATACTGTCAGAAGTTCCTGACAGTGCCTTGTTGATACACCTTGTTCCAACAACAAAAAAAGTCAGTGTCAGTGCCAGTTTAGGCACTTTCGTTCGTTTGTTTGTTTTGTTTGTTTTTGGTTCCTGTGAATTTAATCTTCACACTTTGTCCTCCAAACTTAGGCAATCGCGACTGCTTTAAAATCCACAACTTTCACCAAAATTTGATTCAGATCCCTCCACAAATAGTTGAGAAAAATTTTGCCAACACATTTTGGTCACACACCTTATCCAGGGTTTTGCATCAACTTAGCTGAAATAAGCCGATTTCTATACGATTTATAATTCTAATAGAACAATGATATGACGTATATCAACACAGCAAAATTCCTCTCTTCTCAACTGTCGTTTGAAAGATCAAAAAGACCTTGATGCACGCGTCCCAAAATAAGCAGTGTTGATTTTGCAGCGCCAGCGGTAGTTCCAGTTTTGTCTTGAGATATATAAGCAAAGACAGCTGGAAACGGAATACAATCTCAATCATGACTGTGGGTAAATGTCCCCCCACCCCCAAAACCTGTGAGTATAGTGTCACTGCCCCAAGAGAGGAAAAGCAAAGTCGTTATGTCTACCTCTCTTGGGGTTGTGACACTATACTGACATGTTTTACTTGACAATGTGGTCATGGCAGTCATTCTCATTTTAGAACTTTAAAAAAAAAAGGTCAACTATTAAAACAAACATGCATAATTATGTGTAGTCGCTACTCCATTCTGATCTGTGGAGCCCCCTCCCCCTCCCCCCAGCCCCCGTCCCTCCAAACTGATGCATTCCCTGTCACACCCACATACTCTCCTCCTTATCCTGTCTATTCGTAACAGGAGAAGCCATAAGACACTCGTTAAAAATATGTGTTGGCCACAACATTCAATTCAGAGAACTTGAAATCAGAAGTACTGTCAATTAAAACAATGAGGACTAAACCCATTTCACAACATTGGTTCATCGCCTGTTTTCTCTCTACGGCCACGTCAAATCAAAAAGCCAATTTCTCCCCAACATAAGATGGAGGTTGTATACTCTGGACAACGACGGCACAGTATGATATAATATATAAATGTATATGTATATATATATATGTATATATATACATCATGCATACTTCATGGACATTAAACGTTCCATGTCAAATATCGTAAAAGTTACCTCTTGAGAGATATTGCTCATCGATCGTCTCTGGCGACAGACAAATGATGATGGGAAGATGGCAAAGCGCGATGTTGTCATAACGAACACACTACACGTCGCCGCCCCTTCTCCGTCGCCTGTTGCTGCAGTTCCACCAAATCACACACGCACACAAAAATACACACTGTCACATTGTCAGTTAAGTGAAATTATACCGAGTGTCACGTGCGATGACTTTCCGTTTATGTCGCTTCGTATCATAACCGTGGCATAAGGCTCACACTGCCTGAATTCCAGTGGTCTGTCTTTGTTTACACTACGCTACGCTACGCGCCACACACACACACACACACACACACACACACACACACACATGTACGCACGTTCTGTACAGTTATACCGACATTGCTGGACTATGTCAAATTTGTTGGCATCCAAACACCTCGTACACTCGTGAGGGTGTAGACAGTTTTCTGCGCGTGGCGTAAACGTCTTAGGCTTCAGCGAACATGGTCGCCACTCTGTACAGATAATTATCTACTATACGTGAAGAAATGTGAACAATACGGTACCTGAAATACATTTTCACTCAAAAAACACACAACACAGAGATCATTAAAAACTGAGGTGAAGAAGAAGAAGATGGCCACGCACTGCCTTGATCAAAAAACCAGAGTCATCTCTCTATCTGTGTCTCGGCTCAAGTTCAAATTATCACAACCTGAATCTTCAATTCACACACACACACACAACACACACACACACACCACACACACACACACACACACACACACACACACACACACACACACACAAGCTGCGTGGTGACCATTGTAAACCGAACGTAAACTCACGAACTGTCAGAACGGAGCCTTGCTGGTGTGGTCAGGTCCTAACATCACCAACAGAAGGAGACACAGAAGCCAGTGCCCTATAATCCTGATCACACAGACCCACACCAACGTCCGCTGATGCAGCAGAAGCTGGCTGCCGGTACTCTGCGTCATGCAGATCCAGACCACTGCCGGTCAGCATCCTGGCATGTCTTTGGCAGTCCTGATGGTACAGTCTGAAATCTCCACTGACTGCTGTAACGACACCTCTAGCATAATCCTGACTCGACGAGAGAATCAAATCACTGCTGGTTGGCGTCTGGACTTGCCGCTGATGTTCCTGTTCAGAAAGTTTTACACCGTTACTAATCGACGTTTGGTTCAGCTGGTCAGAAAAAATGAAGGCAGTAATAGTAGTAGTGGGCGTGCTCACATTTGTCCTATGTTCCTGGTCTGTAAGTTCCAGTGTCGAGTTGATGGCCGCCTCAGTGTGCAGGTGGTAAGTCTGGTCGGATTGTCACAAGTTGGCCGAGTCCTGATACGTCTTGTAGAAACCTTGAGACGCGGACATCATGGTCGAGGGCGAGGAGTCCTTGGGCAGGGGCAGAGACATAGGGGGTAGCCGTATCCCTGCATGGACTCGTACAGCTTCATGTCCATCTTGCCACTCTCCGAGATGAGACTGTTGATGGAGAAGGGATGGTTAAAGGAGTGATTGGGGTTCATCTGGCCAGTCAACATGGAGGAATGGTGAGAGGGCATATGGTGCTGCTGCTGGGAAGGTGGACCCTGTTGTTGATGTTGCTCGTGTTGTTGTTGTTGGTGATGTTGCTGCTGCTGCTGTTGCTGATGATGATGATGCGCGAGTTGCTGATGAAGATGGGAAGGGGTGAGGTGGGAGAGATGCTGGGAGTAGGAGTCCAGAGGCTGGGATCCCTGCACGTCATGGGGCAGGGACCGCACGCTGTTGAGATCAGCGCCACAGGAGGACAGAGGGGTGGGACAGATGCCACCGTGCTGCAAGTCGGGTGTGGTGCTGTCCATCTCGGGCTTGGGCTGCACGTGGGAAGGCGCCAGGGGCGGGGGGTTACCACCTTCCCCGTTGAGCGGGGGCGTGTTAGGAGCCGACATCGACCTGGGCACGTCATCCATCTCCCTGTCCGCTCCATGCCCCAGCTCCTCCACGTCCCCGTTCACCGAGGTCCCGCTCGTGTCCAGCTCATCACCGCTGCCCCTCTGAGGTCCAGTTCGCGCCTCCTGCCGGAGCAGCTCTTTCTTGGGACACTTGAACCGCTTCTGTCGCCTCAGATAACACCCGTTTTCGAACATGTTGCCCGAATCCGGGTGCAGCGCCCAGTAGCTTCCTTTACCTGGTCTGTCAGGGGTGCGCGGAACCTTCACAAAACAATCGTTGAAGGACAGCGAGTGTCTGATGGAGTTCTGCCAGCGCTGCTGGTTCTGGCGGTAGAAAGGGAACAAGTCCATGATGAACTGGTAGATTTCACTCAAGGTGCACATCTTGCTGGGCGCCTGCTGAATGGCCATGGTGATGAGCGAGATGTAGGAGTAGGGCGGCTTGGCGTGCGTGTAGGAGCGACGGTAGGTCTTGTCGTGCCGCACGCGATTCATGGACATCACGTCCATCTGGGTCCGGCTGATGCCGTTCATGCCGGCAGCTGCCGCCGCCATACCCCCCATGCTCCCCATGCCGCCCATGGCTCCGATCCCGTTCATGGTGCCCATCGAGCTCATGGTTCCTGGAGGGCCCATCCCGGCCATTCCCCCGGGGAGCCCCATGGTGCTCATACCTCCCATGCCCATCCCGCTCATCCCCAGACTCGGTGGCGTCATCGAGCCATGCATGGGCATGCCAGCCATCGTCATACCCTGGGTGCCTGCGTAACTCATACTGGACATGGACCCTATAGACCCCGGGCCCATCGACCCCATGGAGGTCATGGACCCCATAGAGGTCATAGGGTTCATGGGGTAAGAGGGCACGCTCTGGTGATCGTAGGGCGTCTTGGAGGCGGCCAGCATGGCTGTGTCGGTTGCTGTGGCGGGAGGAGGGCTGGTCATGGGGTACATGTGACCCGTGGACGGCGCCCTATGGGGAATGGATGCGTCCATGGTGGAGGAGGGCCGCCCCTCGTCCTAGTGACTGCAGAGCCTCTGCACAAACAACAAGGTCACTGTATGAGTTTAAAACCTTCCGGGGCAAAACACAATATGGCTTCGTGACTGAACACGCAAAATACAGTCTCACTGTGGCTTCATTACGGAAACACAATACCGTCTCACTCTGGCTTCATGCTGAACACACAACATACAGTCTCATCTGGCTTCATTACGGAACACACAAATACCGTCTCACTCTGGCTTCATTGCTGAACACACAACATACAGTCTCATCTGGCTTCATGACTGAACACACAACATACAGTCTCACTCTAAACCATCAACGACCGCAGCTGGGAGTTTTTCTTAGTCTGAAGTCGGCAGTTTTGTTCAAAAGGGATTCATCGTGCTCGTATAATTCCATACACGCTCCACCCAAATCTGTCAGCAATTATCTGGCAGGCTCCTTGAGCTTGTGAAGCATCCTAACCGCTGACAAGGTCTTGCGACGGGAGGAAGGAGAGAAGGAGAATGACTTTTGAAACACTAAGCTGTGGCCACCAAAATGATGAAAACATTAAGATGGGCAGCGACCAGCCAGTTGCGTAATGTTGCGGACTGGGATTAATCTCGAGGTATTAGATCCTGAGACTATGAATGACTATGAATTTATCACAAGAATTAACTAGCCTCCTCAACAACAACAAACAACAACCACGAAATTTACCTTCTATATATAAATAATATATACACACACACATATATACACACACACACACACACATATATATATATATGTGTGTGTGTGTGTGTGTGTGTTTGTGTGTGTGGTGTGTGTGTGTGTGTGTGTGTTTGTGTGTGTGTGTGTGTGTGTGTGCGTGCGTGTGTGTGTGTGTGTGTGCGCGCGCGAGCGCGCGCGTGCTCGGGCGCGTGCTCACATAACTGTTGACTGGCCCTTTCCCCCCCCCCCCCCCCCTCCATCCCTTTATCAACTGCTAATCTCTTCAAACACGATATTCAAACACAGCACCCCAGTCCGAGTTGTGTCTGTGCGCGGTGTTTTGATTTACCTAACGCCAGTTATGTCCCCTTGCGTTCAAAGCACTTAGTTCACACATTTTTCAAGATAAACGACATGTGACGGTTAAAGCGGACGTGAGAAATAGTTCCTGTGCACAGTAAAAGTCCCTGCAAACTGATGTAAACATTACCGGTCTGCCTGACCCAAAAATAGTTCCTGCGGTGAAAATCCCTGCAAACTAATGTAAGCCTTACCAGTCTACCTGTCCCAGAAGTAAAGTTCCTACAGTGAAAATTCCTGCAAACTGACGCAAGTCTGCCTAACCCTGTCTGTGGTCAAGGGACCAAACACGCTTAAGTTATGGCCTATGGCAGCGATGTTACCTCTATCAAGTGGAGCAACATGAGACATGGCCGAGTACTAAATTAATTCATGGTTTTCAAAATCATTCTTATAGAGAAAGATTAGAAATACTCAATTTACCCAGTTTAAAAGCAAGAAGAATGAGGGGAGATCTGATCCAAAGTTTTAAGATTTTTAACAATACAGATGACGTAGATAGAACACGATTTTTTTTAACTGACAAACTATGACAAAACAAGAAATAGCACTGATAAAATATTTATAGAATATTGCAAAACTAACATTAGAAAGTTTTATTTTACAAATAGAATTGCAAATGTACGGAATAAATTAGATCTACCAATCGAAATTAAAAGAGCACAAAACACAAACTCGTTTAAAAACCAGCCTGACCATTGGAAACATTACATTGAAACTGAAATACGAATATGATGAATGAATCATCAAAAAAAACTGGGTGTGCGACAAACCTAGGCTACGTGTGTTGGAAAAGAAAAAGAAAAATGATGGGACTTGAAATAGCCAAACGGCTAATGTGTTATGTCCCTATTGCTAAGCTAAGCTAAGCCACTATAACTCCTCTGCTCTCCAAGCTCCATGAAAGCCGGCAAGAACTGAGGACGGGGGGAGAGATGCTGGGGTGAGGCAGGGGTGGAGGGAGGGGAATACACCAACCATATTCACCACCAGATGTGGTCTGACCATGCAGATGGTCAACAATAAAAGGCGGACTGCGAACTATGAGCGATTACGAGACTGTAAAAGTGTTCTCTTCTCCTCTCACAACTTTCATCAAGACGACCGAGCTGACTATAATTTAGAGGCAATATACTTGAAGTACTCATTCTGCTTGAATCAAAGAGGTTTTTTTTAATTTAGTTCAAGCACCCTGATTTGACCATGATGGAGACAGACTGGGCACATCATCCGAAGACAGCGGGATAATATCATCACACTCTGCCTCTTCACTGGACACTACAAGCACTGAAACACACTTGGGTTAAATACAGTTAACAAGAAACATGCCACGAGAGTGCGGATGAGACCCAGAGCGCCACTGCCCTCGCCACTCTCCGGACAATCGATTACCTCCCCAGCTCCCGACGCCACTCGACAGTCATTTCATTAAGCAAGAGGGGGGGGGGGGTTGGAAGGGGGGGTTGGAAGGGGGGTTGGAAGGGGGTCTGTCCATGTGTCGCATGACCCATTCAGACCCAGTCATTACCTTGTCTACAAACTGAATGGCAAGGTGGGGAGATGACAAACCTCGGAACATAAGTACTATATAGAGATTGGCCCAGGATAGACAAGTAGAGGACCTTCGTTATTGCCCTTACATGCCAATGGCATCATAATGAGCAATAAAACCCATTCTTGAACGCAATTGTAGAAGACACAAGCCTTTGCACAAACAGAAACATCTTCTGAGAATCGAGGAGAAACTTGAGGAGAAACTTAGAGCAGAAATTTCTCTTTTCACCGTCAGATGGCAGATTTGGTGGAGCGCGTATGGATTTGTCCGAGTGCGGTGAATCCCACTTCAATCAACTCTAAACTGCAAACTCCCCTTTACATACATTCTAAAAAGGGGCCCATGCATTGTTTTGAGTGGTATTAACAAAGCATGCGTAATCTTCCGCCTGCCTATCGGACACTGCCTACCGGATATTGACTGCCTACCGGACACTGGCTGCCTACCGGGCGCTGTCTGCCTGTCGGACATTGTCTGCCTATCGGACATTGCCTTGCTTACGGGACACTGTCTGCCTATCGGACACTGCCTGCCTACTCAAACATAATTATGTGCCGAGTACCAGATCAGACTTTGCAGTTTGTTCAACAGAGATTCATCGCACTCGGACAATGCTACATGCGCTGCACCCAAATCTACCAGTTAAAAGGCCGGAAGGCCTAGACTTCGAGCCAGCCCTCAACTACTACTACTAATATTATCCGGCAGATTCTCTGAGCCTGCACAAAACCCTATGCCACTGACAAGGTCTCAAACTAAGGAGAGGAGACAAGGACTTATCAAACACTAAGCTGACAGAAGGACGGAAACATTAAGATGGGCAGCGAACAGGCCAGTTTTTAACCACCCTTTGACTCCCTCACCCTATCCACCAGCTTCCTGCAGGAACCTTCTGACTCCCTCACCCTATCCACCAGTTTCTTGCAGTAAGCTGGTGGATAGGGTGAGGGAGTCAAAAGGGTTAACTTTTTGCAGTTGGTGGAGAGGGTACGGGAGTCAAAGGGTTAAGTCCGCGGCTCCTCCAGAGCACGTTCTACGGCTTTCCAAGGAAAGAATAAAAAAAAAAAAGCCTTTACGGAACAACTGTGGAAGAACTTGTTCTGGGGCTACAAAGACAGCATTAAACTTTACAGACCATGCTATCCTTTCCTCAGATCAACGGACTTCAGCATGGGCGCCACGTGGCCATGTTTGATGCATTTTTTTAAGCAGAAACAGAAGAAGAGAGACAGCCCCCCCCCCCTCTGTCTCTCTCTCCCTCACACACACACACACACACACACACACACACAAAACACACACACACACACACACACACACACACACACACACACACACACACACACACACACACACACACACGCACACGACAGACAAAAGATAGCCTAAACAAAGCGCTGACGGTTTTAATTAAGCACACCGACTTACGTGACAACAACCCTGTATAATAATCCTATCGACAACATTTTATGGTTGAGCCACCAGGCCTATCTCTTAACACACCACCCACCATCATGCCTCTGAGCTGCTGCAGGGTTGTAAAAAGTGAAGATTGTTACTATGACTCTCGTGACAAAGACACCCGACTGTCACCCCCGACTAGCCAACTACACTACCCGTGTTCGCTTTATCACAGCGCTAAATGCTCGGGGTTTTATGATATGTCGGAGGATGTATCTTACGCACACAATCTACTACTATTACTCCTCTCTTATTACTACTACTGCTGCTGCTACTATTACTACATCATCATCAAGTACCCTGCCGCATGGCGTTGGCGATCATGGCCCTCCATATGTATCCGTCCCTTGTTGCCGCAAGCACATGTTGCGCATATGTGTGTGTGTATGTTATGTATGTAATAATAATATAATAATATAATACATATTTATATAGCGCAAATCTGATAAAATCAATCTAAGCGCTGTGTGTAGTAGCAGCACATCGAAGAAGAAAGGTGTCTACTACTACACGCATGCATAAGCATATACACACACATATGCGTACACATACATGTAGACACACGCTGAAAAAAATGACACGCACACATATGCATGCACACACATGAAAAAGATACAACGCACACATATGCATGCACACACATACATACGCTGAAAAAAAAAACTGAGCATGAGCGTCTGTGTCTGTTTCGTAACTGGTTTTAACCTGGGTGTTTGAACAAGTGAGTCAGACTGTGTGTACACCTATGTTGCGAGTGTGTGTTGTGTGTGGTGTGTGTGTGTGTGTGTGTGTGTGTGTGTGTGTGTGTGTGTGTGTGTGTGTGTGTGTGTGTGGTGGTAGCGTAAGACAGGATGTTCTTGTGTTAATCAACCCAATGACAAACATGTGAAGTAGATTTTCTTGTTTCCTTAACATTGTACCTTCACTGTTCATTTGTTTTAATCACAGTGATTAGGCTTGACATGTATCTGCTTCACGTACATACACTGGGTTTTTTGTTTGTTTGTTTGTTTGTTTGTTTGTGTTTGTCATGAGTTTGTGAAGTGCTTAGGACTCTTATAAAGAGTTGAGGCGATGTACAACTAGCCATTATTTTTTATTATTATTATTATTATTATTATTATATATCATTATTATTATTATCATCATTTATCATCATCCCTTGGGGTCACCGTTTTCAGGTAAATAAATACTTCATAACTGACAACCGTCTTACAAGCAAATCTCCCTGTTCTAAAAATATAGCTTACCTGTTCATTTCGATAGTAGCATGGAAACTAATGAGCGAATACACAATACATACATACATACATACATACATACATGTCTATAATTATATGCATTGTTGTGCGCATGCGTGCGTGTATGTGCGTGTGTGTGTAGAGAGAGGGAGGGAGGGAGACAGAGACAGATCCCGCTATATAAACAAAGTGAACTGATTTCCGAGATGAGAATGCACTCTTATAAGCTAAAGTCCAAGAATCATAATCATTTGTTCTATTCAGTTACAGCGTCTCGGGGCTCAGAAGAAATCCCATACACGCACTGACGCCATACACGCAATACAAGAAGATCCAAAATGACTATGACATAAGCCAACCTAAAATGAGTACGGACAGCAGCGTGCTGACATGGTTGATATATCATAACACGTCAGAAATCACCTGGAATAACAAGGAATGCTGAAGGTAAAATATTTGTTAAACACAGAAATACTAACACAAGAGCGTTTTGTTTTTCTAACAGAGTTGTTAAATTGTGGAATAAAATTCCTTTTGAAATTAAATTTACTAACACATTAACAAATGCAAAAATTTCCTGGACGATGACGCAGAATTCAAAATTTTATTTGAAAAAAATAGACTGAAGCAGATTTGCTCAAGTATGAATATTAAGGCATGCTTTTCAGACTCCGAAGAAGAAAGCGTAAACACAAAAAAGATAGGGCGTTAACTTAAAAGGCCAGAAGGCCTAGGCTTCGAGCCAGCCTCAGCTACTACTACTTCTACTACTACTACTACCTCCATTTCTACCCAGGACTATTGGGAACTGGAACCATCTTCCCAACGAAACAGTAGAGGCAGCAACAGTCGATGCTTTTGTGTCGCGAGCCTCTGCCCAACAGTGAGTTTCTGGACACCACGTGGCCCTTTCGGTAACGGATTTCAGCACTGTCTACGGACAATGAGAATAGTGAAATGATCGGAGCTTACGAATGGACTGTGTCTACAACACCCTCCCTTTATGTGCCGGAATGATCATCCTCAAGATCGTGGGCACCAAAGGAAAGGAAAAGGAAAGGAAGTATCAATACTGTGTTATTTTGGGTTTTACGGCCCGGAAAAACTGAGTAATACATTTTCATTATCTGTATTTCGTATTTTCTGCGCCTTGCCACACAACCGACAGAGCTGAAGGAATTTGGTGTTCAAACAGTTGTTTGTTTAGCGCGCCACCACGGTAGCTTCACAGAGTGTAAAGAAACAGAAAAAAAAAAAAGATTTGTGTTTTATGAACAAATGTAACAGCGCTTACCTGCTTTTTCAGATATCAGCGGTTGATCCATGCCATACGGGACTAGATCTATAGGTTGTATATTCATGTTCAAAGAAGATGAAGTTCAATAAATGTAATATCTCCACCATTCCTCGCTTTGACTCGGTTTAGATGTGTTGACCGAGACCAATAGAGACACGCATAAATAGCGTATTCACAGAACTCGACTTGGCTCAGTTCTCATTCATTCAACCTATGACGTTCACTAGGCTACGTGTTGCATGCTTAGAGCTGAGGGTGTGTAAGGGGGGGGGGGGGGTGAAGACAAGCGGGTGTGGGGTGGGGGTAAGGGGAAGGGTGGTGCGTGCGTGTATGAGAGTGTATGAGTGTGGGTGGTGGTGGTGGTGGTGGTGAGGGCTGGAGGGGGGGGGGGGGCGAGAAGGCAAGACTGGTAAAGCCGTTGAACGGAGTTGACCGGCATGTACACTGACACGCGTGTGTAGGGCAACGATCACATTGAGAATCGACACTTAAAAAGCGAATACTCTTTTTACTTTTTGCCCTTCCCCCAAAACCAGCTAGTTGAAAACTGAACTGGCTTCGTTGTGATAGTCTGTCTGTAACACAGGCACGTGCACGTAAACGCATACACACGGACGAATCTGTATATTGTATATAAGCACGCGCAGCGCGCACAACACACACACACACACACACACACAACACACACACACACACACACACACAACATAACGGGCGGGCGCACAAACGCGCACACACACTCACACAAACACACATACATTCACACACTACAATCACGGACGCGCGCGCAAAAGCGCACACACACACACACACACACATACACACACAAACGCGCGGAAACACACACACACACACACACACACGCAAACGCACACACACACACACACAACATACACACACACAAACGCGCGGACACACACACACAAACACACTCATACACAAGCATACACAGGCACATCCTCCTGAATATAAGTATGTACTGTTATGTTATTTTCAAATCGGGTTTCGTATTATATTTGCTGTTGCTATTATTTTCTATACATATACACACAGACATATACAAGTGCTCGTGCACACACACACACACACACACACACACACACACACACACACACACACACACACACACACACACACACACACACACACACACACACACACACACACACACACACACACACACACACACACAACACACACACAACATACAAACGAACACAAACGCGACACACATTTTTATGTCTTTCAGATCAAATGTCTATTTCACTTTGTTTGTTTGTTTGTTTGTTTGTTTGTTTGTTTGTTTGTTTTGTTTTGTTTGTTTTCTTTCCCGATTAAATGTCCTATCTCACCTTTTTTTTTTTTTTTATTAATTTGTTTGATTTCTTTTACAATATCCTATCTTTCTGTTGGTTTAAGAGAAATAGATTAGCAACCTTGAGACAGGTTGATAAGTTTAAATACCTGGGAACGATCATTTCACCAGACGGCAATGCACATCAGAAATAGCCAGCAGAATCGGCCAAGCCAAAACAGCATTCAAGAGGATGAAAAGCATTCTTACCAACAAATGCCTATCAATTAACATCAGGAAGAGAGTTCTTGGTGTTATATGGAACCAATACTGTTATATGGTTGTGAGGCGCGGACAGTCAACAAGCAAAGCCAGAACAAGATTGAGGCAGCCGAGATGTGGTTTCTGAGAAGAATGTTGAGAGTTCCATGGACAGCAAAGAAAACAAACGAGACAGTATTGAAGGAGGCAGACACAAGAAGATCATTCATAAGGAATTAGGAAAGACAGGCAACATTTATAGGCCATTTTATGAGGAAATGGGAATTCGAACACCTGGTCACAACGGGAAAGCTGGAGGGAAAAAGAGCACCAGTAGACCCAGGGAGAAGATACTAGACGGACTTATAGAGTGGCTGAAGACAAAGAGGGTGGAAGAAATGCTTGAGGCAACAAGAGATAGAGACAGATGGAAGTCTATGATCGCCAACGCCATGCGGCAAGGCACCTGATGATGATGAGATCAGCAACCTGAACGACAGACATACGTAAGGTGGTCTTGCGCTAATACATACACCGCTGAAAAACAAAGCTTCCTTTCATTTCATTTCGTTTCGTTTCGTTTCGTTTCGTTTTATTTCCCTGAGTTGAATGACAGCATAAAACAAGGACTGCTTTAGAATACTAGTTAAGAAGATTCCACGTTACCTCAGTTATACCCATCTGGTCAGACCGAATATTAGTCTAGAAAATTCCATGTCATCTGAATGTGTCCAACTAGTCAGATTGAATATCATCTGAAGATATCCACCTAGTCAGTCTGAATATTAATATAAAACGAAATCAATGTCATCTAATGTATCCAACTAGTCAGACTGAATATTAACCCTTTGACTCCCGCGACCTGTCCACCAGCATCTTGACATTGTCAACCATGCTAGCAAAACAAAAACTTAACCCTTTGACTCCCTCACCCTATTCACCAGGAAGCTGGGGATAGGGTGAGGGAGTCAAAGGGTTAAATTTTTGAAGTTGTTGGACAGGGTGTGAGAGTAAAAGGGTTAATCTAAAAAAAAAGATGACGTAATCAAAGGGTTAAGTCTCGCTTTACTAGCATGGTTGGCAACGCGGGATGCTGGTGGATAGGGTGCGGGAGTCAAAGGGTTAAAGTTTGTTAAAGAGAGATTCATCACGTTTGGACAATGTATACGCCCTCCACCCACATTTGCCAGAAAATTATCTGGCAGACTCCCTGAGCCTGTTGAAAACCCAAATGCGCTGGGAACGTTTTGACATGGGGACAGGTGAGGAAGACACCTAAGAAACACTAAGCTGACACCACCATCAGAATGATTGAAACATCAAGATGGGCAGCGAACAGGCCTAGAAAAAATGCCACTTTAATTAAAACCAAGTTATAATCATTTAATCGGCTGCATATTAGTCTACAAAATTTCATGCCGGCTTAACTGGTTGTTATTATTGTCATCATCATCATCATTATCGTTATTATTATTATTATCATTATTGTTGTTATTGTTATTATTATTATTATATTGTTGTTGTTGTTGTTTGCTGAATTATAGCATCTATATACAGGATAGTCACAGATTTAATTTTTCATAATTTAGTCACTTACATTGTATTCCTCTAACATGTTTTCCCTCGAATCTTGACAGACTTTTAATGAACGCGTCGTAACAAGGTTTTCATCAGGCGTTTTAGACATAATGTTTGTTCACTTCAAGTCTCTTACGTTACAGACGAACTCCCGTGGGGATGCAAGGGGCTCTTTCAGTATAAGTAGTATCCTTCCTACCTTCTGGAAATTATGTGCTAAATATTTGCTCTTTTCTGTCACTCTTTGTTTCTGCCTTGTTCCTTTGTTTTCTTCCTATCGTTTTCTGCCTTGCGGGTCCATTCACCTGTATGTGTTCGATTAAGTTTTACGTACTTTTTCTCAGGACTGATAATTGAGTACAGTTATTAAGTGCACTTTTGGCTCTAGGGAAATGAGATATGCGGAAAATGTTTTAGATAATTTAAACCCGTTTTTATATATGCTCTGGTGTCCGTAGTTATGTTTAGATGTGTATTCAATAATGTTTTTTAAATCCCCTTTGTGAAAAATTGGACGGCGTGGTCAACGTCAAAGCCATCTCCTCAGATTATGTGCGCAAATGCATCGATTTGTGTACTTAATTTTCTTTTCTTTGTTTGTCTGTTTGTTTGTTTTTTGTTTTGGTTTGGTTTGGTTTTGGTTTTTTCCCCTTGTTGGAAGTATTCAGCATCTTTTTCATAACGGTTATAGCCCTGATATGGCTCTACGCAGTCGGCTGGGTTTCAAACAACAACAACAACAAATAACAATGGTTTACAGACGATCACACGCTCGTAACCTTGCTTTGTCTGTTATGTCAAAGAAATGCAGGATGATGTCACTGTGTACTCCAGTAAACGTCACCTGAACTTTTACCTCCTGTATACAGAGAAAGAAGAATGGACCACAGGTGAGATGGAATGATTATGAATGCAACAACCATCCGATCAATAGCAACAAGAGATAAGGACTGAGCTCAGTCATGAGTATCGAGTGCATTGTAATCTGTGAGTATCGCACCTGTTAACAGTCCTGTACTCTCACTGACTACAACTTTAATGGCTGTCTGCCCAAAGTCCTTTGTTTATACTGTTCCCATTATCTTACTGATTGGAGTATAATGATCACCTATCTAAATCCTTCTGTTTACATTCCCCGAATCTCACACGTATCTCGAGTTCAATCTCAGCCTTGTTATTGACATTTTTGTTTACAGCCCAGTCGAGTGCGTAGGGCCATAGCAAGGTTATAAACTTTCAAAACACACACAATACTTCAAGAAAAACAAAAGGACAAGAAAATATGGTACACATACCATCAATGCATTCGCGCATAATCTAAAGAGATGTCCCTGGCGTTGACCACTCCGTCCAATTTATCGCGCAAGGGATTTAAAACAACATACCTGAATACAAATTGAAACATAACTAATGACACTAAAACATACAGAAGAACAGGCCTAAATTACCTGAAATTGCTTCCGCAAATCTCACCTCCCTAGAGCCAAAAATGTACTTAATACATGAACCCAATTATCAATCCTAAGTTAAAAAGTACGCAGGACTTTATCGAACATATTGAATTGACCAGCAAGGCAGAAAATGACAGGAAGAATGACAGAAAGCAAAGGAACAAGGCAGAAATAAAGAGAGTGACAAAAAAGAGGAAATTTCTAACACAGAATTTCCAGAAGGTGGGGATACTATTTATACTGAAAGAACCCCCGGCATTCCCACGAGGGGAATCCAAGCCTTCAGCATTGAAAAAAATGGCCTGTTCACTGTCCACCTTGATGTTTCCTTCATTCTGGTGATGCCAGCTTAGTGTTAATGTTTCATAGATCCCCCCCCCCCTCCCCCAATCCATTTCTATTTCAAGACGTTGTCGGCACAAAGTGTTTTGTGCATGCTTGGGGAGTCTGCCGGGTAATTTCTGGCAGACTTGGGTAGAGAGCACATACGGAATTCTCCGAGTGTGATGAATCTTTCTCGGACGACCTGCAAATTCCAAACTCACTGTTTCAGTTGCAATGGTCGCCTGTTGAAAGTCCTGGGCTGGTAGTCTCATAATCGTAGTAATTCAAGTTGACTACTGAAGACCCGTTAGCCTAGTTGTTACACTGCCGTGCTTCATAACATAGGGGTCAGGGGACCGATACTCAGGGAGACCACAATTTTTGCCTTTAACCCGCGGGCTGTTTGGGTTCTCTAAATAGCGCTGTGAACTCAAAATCTGATATCTCGAGGTCAATCCAAGCCCACAATATATATTTGAAAAAACTAAAAAAAGAAGAAAATAAAACCTGTTCGTTGCCCATCTTAATATTTCCTTCACTCTGGTAGTCATCATCATCAGGTGCCTGCTGCATGGCGTTGGCGATCATGGACTTCCATGTAGTGTCAGCTTTTAAAGTTCCATAGCCTTCCCCCTCCCCCCAACCTTCCATATTTCAAGACTTTGCCAGAGCATAGTACTTTGTGCAGGCTCAAGGAGTCTGTAATTTGAATATGATTGCCGGCAGATTTGGGTGGAGCACGTATGAACATGTCTGAGAGCCGGTCAATTCTCTTCTTTAAACTAACAACTCAAAACACTGACTCACCTATCCACAGTTAATTTTCTCAATTTCAGATGGTGGTCTAACTAAAAGAAAAATTTAAAAAAAAAAAAAAAAAAGAACAACTATAAAATCTGTAGAATTCCCATATTGATTCAGTTTGAAGTCACCTACAAAAGGATTTATCTGTTTTATATGCTCATCATCTCGATTATTCCCCCACTCTGATAGGTTAGAAAAACCAACCAAAAAACAAAACAAAACCGAAAAAACAAATCAAAACCTCATGTACCTATGCGGCAACAGTCACACAAAAAAGGACAGAATGTATAGGAGGGTAAACAGCGTAACAGTACAACGTTTCCCCGCAATATGGATCAAACAAGAATTATAAGACATAACGATATAACCAACATAAATAAAGCTGTATTGAAAATAGCGCACGGAATAATAATGAAAAGTACGTTGTATTTAAACAGCGCACGCTACAATGATGAAAACTATGCTATATTCAAAAAGCGCACGCCATAAGAATGAAAATAGCTACAGGCCTACTCAAACAACGCACAGTATGACGATGAAAACTATGCTATATTCAAAAAGCGCACGCTATAAGAATGAAAATAGCTACAGGCCTACTCAAACAACGCACAGTATGACGATGAAAACTATGCTGTATTCAATAAATAGGGCTGCTATAACAATCAAATAATGCCTGCAAACGATGCATGCTATAATTATGATAATCAGAATAACGTCATATTCAGACAGGGCACTAATAATCAAATAACCCAACATTACAATAATGAAAACAATACTGTATTGAAACAGCGCAATCGATAGCCGTAGGTGATAGTAGTAATTGTAGTAATGTTGTTTAAAACCCAGCCGACTGCGCAGAGCCATATTAGGAATATAACCACTGTGAAAAGGTAGGCTATACAACACCCCCTGACCATTAAAGGAAAAAAAAGTAAAACAGAATATCAAGTACACATATCAATGTATTCCATAACTTGATATAAGGGTATCACCTGGCCTTGACCATTTCACTCAGTTTATTACCAAGGAATCAAAAAACAATTTGAACACAATTTATATGAACGTAACTAAGGACATGTATAAACACTGACCTAAATTACCTTGAATCGCTTCCGCACATCACATTTCCGTCGAGTCAAAAATGCAGTTAATAATGTAACCAGTTATTAGTCCTAATGGAAAACATGTAGGGCTTATTGAACACGTAAAGGCGGACGGAACAGCCAGGCTGAAAATGAGACGATGAATATGACAGAAAGCAAAGAAGCAAGCAGAAACAAAGAGAGTGACAAAAAAGAAAAAAGTAAAAGAAAAAAAATTCCTAGCTCAAAATTTCAGCTGATAAAAGCCCCTAGCATTCCCCAACATAGATCTAAAAGGACAGCACACAATTTTATATGACGATGTTGATGATGTGTTCAAACGATGCAGACTACAACAATGACAGTGATGCCGCGATCCAACAGCAAGCAGGCACTACACAATGACAAAAGTAACAATGCTGTGTATAATTAAAAAACAGAGTGGTATGCTTCTGACCTTTGTAAGAGAGAGGACCTGTCTCCATTTTATGAGGGGGGTAGGCCACCTGCGTCATTTGGAAACTCATGCACTCGGTAGAACTCACACCCTCCGAGCACCTGAAAACAACACACCACCCGCGACACACACGATACTCGAATTCGGTCTCTTCAACAAAATACGCAACAGTCTCGTAACTCGTCAGTGACGGCGCAGATGTGTTTTGAATACCTGTGCATGATGTTGACCAGGCAACTTTGCCCCGATTCTTCCTTGCACGACAAACACTCGCAGAGATCGTCACACTCGGGCACACACAGTTGAAGGGATGCCTCCGCAGAGCTCCTTTCCCTGAAAGTAAGCCGTCACCCGGAAAACTAAAAACAGTAACAAAAATATTAATATCGCAATGTGTTGACCTCTCTTTTTACGGCTTAGGCGCGACGAGGACATAGAATTAAATGTCAGGTTGACCTGCCAATTGAGAACGCATAGGTTCTTCAAGCAGGACGCTAGATGTAAACATCAATCTTTAAACACCTACAAAAACACATAGCTCAGGTTTGATGAACTTGCTTGACACAGTCCAAACACACACACGAACTTTCAACACCAACTCAAACCAGATCGTCGACTGTGCGAAAAGAAATACCGTGTGCCTAGCTGAACTCGCGATACTACCGTCAAACCTTCCGAGGGTGCAATTTCACTCGACGCATGACAATAAGAGGCGGAGTCAGATATGCAAACGAGAAATCGATTGGCTGTTGCTTTATTTAGCTCCGCCTATCAGCCCACTCCGCGCAGCCAATTAGATTACGTGCAGGTTTTATGGAAGGCGCGGCTTTGATTGGTTGAAAGGACGTTTGTCGGATCAAAACTCGTTAACGGCTTTAACCCGCCCCTCTTCATTTGCTGCCAGTCTGTGTCGTCACAAATGCCGCGACCAACTGGGTTGTTCCACTTGTTTTGGGGGAGAAAAAAGACGACACGATGA
>CM060308.1:36128588-36141088 GCA_030674185.1 Monoplex corrugatus
GTCTACCCAGTGCTCTCTTTCCCTCCAGCTTTCCCGTTGTGACCAGGTGCTCCAAATCCCCCTTCCTCATAAAATGGCCTATAAATTTTGCTTGTCTTTTCCTGATCTTCCTTATGAGTGATCTACTTGTGTCTGCCTCCATCAAGACTGTCTCGTTTGTTTTCTTTGCTGTCCATGGTCTCAACATTCTTCTCAGAAACCACATCTCGGCTGCCTCGATCCTGCTCTGGCTTTGCTTGCTGACTGTCCACGCCTCGCATCCGTACAACAGTATTGGTTCTATATAACATTCAAGGACTCTCTTTCTGATGTTATTTTGATAGACATTTGTTGGTAAGAATGCTGAGCCTCACTGAGCCCTGTGCAAAACCCTTCGCTCTCCAAGGTCTTGATATAATATATAGCCTACGTATGGGGAGGGAAGAACACGAAGCGGACATCAGCAGAATGATGGAAACATTAAGATGGGCAGCGAAAAGGCCAGTTTTCATTGTTTAAGCGGGCTTAATGGGGGGCGGGGGGGGGGGGGAGAGAGATCTTTGAAATACTACATAAGCCTATAAGCTGATACTACCGTAGTAGAGAGAGAGGGAGAGTTTGGAGTTTGGAGTTTGTTCAAGAGGGATTCATCGCACTCAGACAGTTCCATATGTGCTCCACCCAAATCTGCCAAGAATTATCTGGCAGATTTCCCTGAGCCCGCGCAAAGCCCTATGCGCTGGCAAGGTCTTGAAATTGGGGAGGGGGGGGGGGGTAGGACTTTTGAAATATTAAGCTGACACCACCAGAATGATGGAAACATTGAGATGGGCAGCGAACAGGCCAGGCTTTAATGTTGCAGGCTGGGGCTGAACTCGAGATGTCAGATCTTGAGTCCATGACTTTATTAAAAAGAATCGAGAGAGAGAGTAGTAATAATAACTACGACTACCAGAACAACGGAAGAAACATTTAGCAGCAAACCGAAAGGGAGGTAATCGGCGGTACTGCCATATACGAGTACAACACAACAGCGGCCTGCTGACGTTCTGTATTTGTCCATTTTCTCCTTCTGTACCCCGTCCCCCTCCCCTTCCCACGCATGCACACAAACATACAGATATACTATACAGACACATATTTGTAAGTGAAATCAAAGGATCACATGTACGCGTGGTTGGCTAAGAAAAACTACACTGGCTATATGAAATTTATTTCAGAAGTATAATTCAGTTGTTTCCGTAGTGTAGTGGTTATCACATCCGCCTAACACGCGGAAGGTCCTGGGTTCGAGCCCCAGCGGAAACATTATTTTTTTCTTTTATTAATCTTTTTTTCCTTTGCACACATTTCTGACTCATTTTCTCTTAAGCAAATTATATTGACACACAAATGTAACAATGGATGATATTATTATAATAATGACGATAATGATTGATAAAACGAGCTGTTACATATAAATACAGCGGCACTGACTGAAAAGGGGGAAGTGGTTTCGGATGTGTGTGTGACATACCACAAAAAAGCTATCAATACGGTTGGTTGTGTTCTATCAGGGAAAAGTCGTGAATGTGAATAATAAAATAAAACATAATCTGACATAAACATTTTCAATAAATCTTTTTTTTCCCCAAATATATATATTCCACTCTCTCTATCTCTGTTTCTGTATATTATTGTCTCTGTCTCTCTCTCTGTCTCTCTCTCTCTCTCTCTGTGTCTCTCTCTCTGTCTCTCTCTCTCTTTCTGTCTGTCTCTCTCTCTCTGTCTCTCTCTCTCTGTCTGTCTGTCTGTCTCTCTCTCTCTCTCTGTCTCTCTCTCTCTGTCTCTCTTTCTGTCTCTCTCTCTGTCTCTGTCTCTCTCTGTCTGTCTGTCTCTCTCTCTCTCTCTCTGTCTGTCTCTCTGTCTCTCTCTCTCTGTCTCTCCGTCTCTGTCTCTCTGTCTCTGTCTCTGTCTGTCTGTCTCTCTCTCTCTCTTTCTCTCTCTCTCTCTGTTGGTCGATTAGATTAATTAAACATAATAGTGTATTTACGAATGGTATCATATTCTAATCCCGAAGTCTCTCACTGCGAAAAGGAAAAGTGGCAGATTCAGTCAAATTCATGGTAGCCAACCAAGCCATCCCCACTGTCACAGAAGAGCCAGTAAAAAGTCTCGGAAGATGGTATGATGACTCCCTGAAAGACACACAAAGGGGATGTGAAACCAAGCAAACAGCAGAAGAAGGCCTGAAGAAAATAGATAACTGCGGACTGCCAGGCAAATACAAAGTCTGGTGTCTACAGTTCATGCTGATACCAAAGCTACTGTGGCCACTGCTAATCTATGACATTTGCACCAGCACAGTCGAAGCAATGGAAGCCAAAATCAACAAATACACAAGAAAATGGCTCGGTGTCCCACCTGGTCTCACTGATGTTGCATTCTACTGTCGTCAAGCAATGCTGAAGCTACCTCTCAAATCCATAGTGGAGGAATACAAAGTTGGAAAAGCAAGACTGTTGAGCATGCTGGAGGAATCAGAAGACAATATCGTGAGATCAGTTCATCCAAAGCTGAGAACTGGCAGAAAGTGGAAAGTCCAAGAGGCTGTAAACAATGCCAAGAGAAACCTCAGCATCAAAGAAATAATTGGACACACGCAAACCAACAGACAGGGACTGGGAGCAACAAAAATGCAGTGGTGGTCCAAAGCCAAAGGGAAGGAAAAAAGAGACATGATCATACAGGAGTTGAAGGAAGAAGAAGATGTCAAAAGAGTGCAGAAGGCAGTCCAGCAAGGTCAACAGGGGCAATGGACAACATGGGACAGTGCACTCCAAAGAAGTCTCAGCTGGAACGATATGTGGCACATGGCTCCTCTAAGGATAAGCTTCCTCCTCAGATCTGTATATGACCTGCTCCCCTCGAATGCAAACTTAGTGAAATGGGGGAAAGCAGACGACCCAGCATGTCCGCTCTGTCAGAAGAAACAAACAGTGGAACATGTCCTAAGCTCTTGCAAAGTAGCGCTAGCCCAAGGAAGGTATACATGGAGGCACAACCAAGTTCTGAAAGTGATCACAGATGTGGTTAGCGAAAAAACCATGACCCCAAACGCACCAATTGCTATGACAACGTTCTACAAAGCAGGAGGGAAACAGGTCTGGCCCGAAAGTGCTATGACAACCAGCACATTGCCAAAGGGTCTTCTGGATGGAGCAGTCGACTGGGAGTGTACAGCAGACCTCCCAGAGTGGAGAAATTACCCAGATGTCATCAGCAAGACAGGCATGAAACCAGACATCGCTCTCCACTCTGACTCCTCGAAACAAGTGATTCTGATAGAACTCACTGTGCCATACGAAAGCAGAATGGAAGAAGCACATATCTACAAGACCGAAAAATACGCGGGTCTTGCCAGAACCCTGAAGAAAGCAGGTCTGCAGGTCAAAATCTTCGCCATAGAGGTCGGGGCAAGAGGGTTTGTGGGCACCTCCGCTTATGATCTCATGAAACAACTCGCCATTTCTGGGAAGAAGAGGACTAGAGCCCTTAAAGCGATGGCAGAGGCAGCAGAAAGGAGCTCAAGCTGGATCTGGGCAAGGAGGAACCAAAAGTGAACTTCATAAGGATTAAATTCCCTACAGATGATGTGTGCCCCGTTAGCACATTGGTAAAACCGCGTACCGCAGTTCTGAAGCGCAGAATCGCCCAGGTTCGCTCCCCGGCGTGGGAAAAATTTAAAATAAAAAATAGACAACAGCAGAAGGGCATCCAGGAGTCATGACCTGGATGTGGCCCGGCCCCCGAGAGTGTAAGGAATTCAGGGCCGAAACACTTGTCCAAAGGGGGTTACTTCTCTGAAGACCTTCTGTTGTCTAGCTCTCCCTAGAGTTTCTTTCTACCTGCACATGGTCAATCCATTGACTTCCGGGAATAGTTCGGAGGACATTCGGGAAAGACCGAAGGACACTGGGAAAGACTAGATCTGCGGGCTTTGTGGGTTGGCTTCCCACCTTGCCTTTGATAACATGCCACGAGTTCGTTAAATGAAAGATGCTCCCAGGATTCACCGAAAGGGGGAGAGAATGATGAATCCATCGGCACTGACTCCATCACGACTGGAAACGCACAACGGACCATGATTAATGACCAGTTGGAATTTCCGTGTGCGTGTGGAAGGAGATTCACCACCAAACGCGGCATGAAGATCCACAGGACAAAAATGGGCTGTTTGAAGACACATGCGAACCAGCAGCAGCGCACTGCGATAGCAGGTGAGACGTTGGATGACCAAGGCCAGGAATTAAACCATAGTGCCAAGGACATCCACGCTGACGGTTCTGATGCGGATTTTGCACAAGCTCTTAACGCCAAACGTGGAAAACTCAATTTGCCGCCTGCCGGTGCAAAAGAACAATGGGAGAAATTAGATGAGGAACTTGTCCTTAAGCTGAATGCGCTAATAGGGAACAGTACGCTGGAACACAAACTTGACACATACGGAGACATCATATACTCTATCTGCAGGGACACTTATGGAGTGAAGCAGCCAAAGACAAAAACGCCTCCCCAGAAATCCAGAAGACAGCAACAGATGGAGAGCATCCGGAGGGAGAAAAGGAAGCTTAAAAAGCGAATGAAAACTGCCTCAGAATTCGAGAAGCAAGGGCTCCTGGAACTCTGGAAAGATCTGAAGGCCAAACACAATGCTCTCAGCAAAGTGGAATCAGCAAGGCGAAGAAAGAGCAAAAAGAAGAAGACTCAAGACCGTTTCTTCAAAGATCCCTTTGACTTTGCAAGAAAGCTGTTTGAACAACCCAAATCAGGGACTCTCACAGTGGGCAAGGAAACCCTAGAGCAGCATCTCAGGGAAACATATTCCGATTCTCAGCGCGAGGCACCACTTGAAATCCAGAATCTGGTTTGGCCTGCAGCGCCAGAAGGAAAATTCAATAACAAACCACCAACACTGGATGAAGTGAAGAACGTAGTAAAGAAAGCCAGAGCCAAGTCAGCACCTGGACCAAACGGAATACCATACCTGCTCTACAAGAAATGCCCAAAAGTTCTCGAGTGGCTCCACAAGATGATTCGATCAGCATGGAGGAACCAGAAGATCAGCGACCAATGGATGAGAGCTGAAGGAGTGTACATTCCGAAGGAGCAGAACTCCAGCAGCATCAATCAGTTCAGGCCAATATCACTTCTGAACGTCGAGGGGAAAATCTTCTTCTCTGTTATGGCAGCAAGATTGACAAAATACCTGACTGAAAACAAGTATCTGGATATGTCAGTCCAAAAGGGAGGCATACCAGGAATGCCTGGATGCTTGGAACATGCCACGTTGATTTGGGATGCCATCCAAAAAGCAAGAACAGAGAAGAGAGACATTGACGTAGTTTGGCTTGATCTGGCGAATGCATATGGATCAGTTCCACACGATATGATCCAGCTGGCTCTTGAAATGTATCACATCCCAGAAAACATCCGAACAATGCTGAGGAAGTATTTCCAAGGGTTCTCAATGCGGTTCTCTACCAAAGAATACACCACGGACTGGATAGACCTAGAGGTGGGCATTGCAATGGGCTGTGCAATCTCTCCCATACTGTTCGTGTTGGCAATGGAAGTCATCTTGAAAGCTGCAATGAAGAGTTCAGGTCCAGTGAATCTGGGAGATGGATACCAGATGCCTCCTCTGAAAGCTTTCATGGATGACACAACAGTCTTGTCCACGGATGAGGAAGAGACACACCAAATCTTAAAGCAGCTGGATGAGCTGGTGGCCTCTTCAAGAATGAGGTTCAAACCTAAGAAATCCCGAAGTCTCTCACTGCGAAAAGGAAAAGTGGCAGATTCAGTCAAATTCATGGTAGCCAACCAAGCCATCCCCACTGTCACAGAAGAGCCAGTAAAAAGTCTCGGAAGATGGTATGATGACTCCCTGAAAGACACACAAAGGGGATGTGAAACCAAGCAAACAGCAGAAGAAGGCCTGAAGAAAATAGATAACTGCGGACTGCCAGGCAAATACAAAGTCTGGTGTCTACAGTTCATGCTGATACCAAAGCTACTGTGGCCACTGCTAATCTATGACATTTGCACCAGCACAGTCGAAGCAATGGAAGCCAAAATCAACAAATACACAAGAAAATGGCTCGGTGTCCCACCTGGTCTCACTGATGTTGCATTCTACTGTCGTCAAGCAATGCTGAAGCTACCTCTCAAATCCATAGTGGAGGAATACAAAGTTGGAAAAGCAAGACTGTTGAGCATGCTGGAGGAATCAGAAGACAATATCGTGAGATCAGTTCATCCAAAGCTGAGAACTGGCAGAAAGTGGAAAGTCCAAGAGGCTGTAAACAATGCCAAGAGAAACCTCAGCATCAAAGAAATAATTGGACACACGCAAACCAACAGACAGGGACTGGGAGCAACAAAAATGCAGTGGTGGTCCAAAGCCAAAGGGAAGGAAAAAAGAGACATGATCATACAGGAGTTGAAGGAAGAAGAAGATGTCAAAAGAGTGCAGAAGGCAGTCCAGCAAGGTCAACAGGGCAATGGACAACATGGGACAGTGCACTCCAAAGAAGTCTCAGCTGGAACGATATGTGGCACATGGCTCCTCTAAGGATAAGCTTCCTCCTCAGATCTGTATATGACCTGCTCCCCTCGAATGCAAACTTAGTGAAATGGGGGAAAGCAGACGACCCAGCATGTCCGCTCTGTCAGAAGAAACAAACAGTGGAACATGTCCTAAGCTCTTGCAAAGTAGCGCTAGCCCAAGGAAGGTATACATGGAGGCACAACCAAGTTCTGAAAGTGATCACAGATGTGGTTAGCGAAAAAACCATGACCCCAAACGCACCAATTGCTATGACAACGTTCTACAAAGCAGGAGGGAAACAGGTCTGGCCCGAAAGTGCTATGACAACCAGCACATTGCCAAAGGGTCTTCTGGATGGAGCAGTCGACTGGGAGTGTACAGCAGACCTCCCAGAGTGGAGAAATTACCCAGATGTCATCAGCAAGACAGGCATGAAACCAGACATCGCTCTCCACTCTGACTCCTCGAAACAAGTGATTCTGATAGAACTCACTGTGCCATACGAAAGCAGAATGGAAGAAGCACATATCTACAAGACCGAAAAATACGCGGGTCTTGCCAGAACCCTGAAGAAAGCAGGTCTGCAGGTCAAAATCTTCGCCATAGAGGTCGGGGCAAGAGGGTTTGTGGGCACCTCCGCTTATGATCTCATGAAACAACTCGCCATTTCTGGGAAGAAGAGGACTAGAGCCCTTAAAGCGATGGCAGAGGCAGCAGAAAGGAGCTCAAGCTGGATCTGGGCAAGGAGGAACCAAAAGTGAACTTCATAAGGATTAAATTCCCTACAGATGATGTGTGCCCCGTTAGCACATTGGTAAAACCGCGTACCGCAGTTCTGAAGCGCAGAATCGCCCAGGTTCGCTCCCCGGCGTGGGAAAAATTTAAAATAAAAAATAGACAACAGCAGAAGGGCATCCAGGAGTCATGACCTGGATGTGGCCCGGCCCCCGAGAGTGTAAGGAATTCAGGGCCGAAACACTTGTCTAAAGGGGGTTACTTCTCTGAAGACCTTCTGTTGTCTAGCTCTCCCTAGAGTTTCTTTCTACCTAACATCATATTCAGTTCGAAATATGTCCATTTTTCTTTCTTTCTTTCTGTGCGATAGAGAGAGAGTGAGAGAGAGAGAATGAGAGAGAGTGAGAGTGAGAGACAGAGTGCGATAGAGAGAGAGTGCGATAGAGAGAGAGTGAGAGAGAGAGAGATTGAGAGAGAGATACAGAGTGAGAGAGAGACAGACAGAGTGAGTGAGAGAGAGAGAGAGACAGAGTGAAAGAGAGAGAGAGTGAATGAAAGAGAGTGAGAGAGAGATAGAGTGAGAGAGAGTGAGAGAGAGTGAGAGAGTGAGTGAGAGAGAGAGAAAGTGAGAGACAGAGTGCGATACAGAGAGAGTGGGGGGGGAGAGAGAGAGATAGAGAGAGAAGAAGAGAGAGAGAGACAGAGAGAGAGAGAGTGATAGAGAGAGAGTGAGAGACAGAGTGCGATAGAGAGAGAGAGTGCGATAGAGAGAGAGAGACAGACGGACAGACAGACAGAGTGAGAGAGAGAGAAAGAGACAGAGTGAGTGAGAGAGAGAGAGAGAGACAGAGAGATAGAGAGAGACAGAGAGAGAGACAGAGACAATAATATACAGAAACAGAGAGATAGAGAGAGTGGAATATATATATTTGGGGAAAAAAAAGATTTATTGAGAATGTTTATGTCAGATTATGTTTTATTTTATTATTCACATTCACGACTTTTCCCTGATAGAACACAACCATGAATCATCTACTTGGCACACGAAAAGATTTACCTCTCCCAACAAAACACACAAATGAAGAACTCCCATCTGTATTCTCCAAGTATTTCACCACCAAAATACAAACTCTTCGTGACAGGCTTGACAGGACACCCTGTCAACCATGCCCACCTGACCCTTCCTTCTCTGGCACACCTCTTACTACTTTTACCCCAGTCTCACAAGAAGAAATTCTCAACACAATCAGATCCATGTCGTTCAAAACCTGCGAACTGGATCCTCTTCCAGGTTCTCTCTACTCTGACTGTCTCCCTACTCTCCTCCCATTCATCACTGACATCATCAACACTTCTCTTCAAACTGGAACTGTCCCAGATTCTTTCAAGTCTGCTATTGTTCACCCTCTCCTCAAGAAATACAATTTAGACCCAAATGAACTGAAAAATTACCGGCCTATCTCTAATCTCTCTTTCTTGTCAAAACTCATCGAAAAAGTTGTCCTCAACCAGCTGAACTCTCACTTGTCTGCCAACAATCTTCTCAATCCTTTCCAGTCAGCCTACCGCCAGTGCCATAGCACTGAAACTGCCCTGCTACACATTCTCAACAATCTCCTCCTTGCAACTGATACTGGCAAAGTCTCTCTCCTCACACTCCTTGATCTGTCTGCAGCCTTTGATACCATTGATCATGGTATTCTCCTTTCTAGACTTCATCATACTTTTGGCATCTCTGACATTGCTCTCTCCTTTTTCACTTCATATCTGTCAAACAGAAAACAAACTGTTCTCATTAATGGCACTTACTCTCAACCTGCATGCCTGACCTGTGGTGTTCCACAAGGATCTGTCCTTGGCCCTGTTCTTTTCTCTCTTTACACCTCCCCCCTGTCCATCATCATCAACTCCCACTCTGTAAAACACCACTTCTATGCTGATGACACCCAACTTCTAGACAGTGACACACCAGACAATATACAGCGCCTCTTGACTCGCACCACTGAGTGTTACTCGGACATTAAGAACTGGATGACGTTCAACAAACTTCAGCTTAATGACGACAAGACAGAAGCTATCCTCACTGGCACCCGTCAGAAACTTTCTCAGCTGCCTCCTCTTTCTCTCCCATTATGTAACACATCAGTCCCAATTTCTGATTCAGCTAAAACCCTTGGTGTCTGCATTGACTCTACCCTCTCCATGAACAACTTTGTTTCTCAAACTGCCAGATCTTGCTACTATCACCTCCATCGTATAAGCTTGATCAGGAAGTATCTCTCTGTGGAAACAACTGCAAAACTCGTTCTCTCCTTCATAATGTCTCGCATTGACTATTGCAATTCACTCCTGTCTGGTCTTCCTGCCTCCACCATTCACATCCTACAGCGCATTCAAAACAATGCTGCACGCCTTGTACTCAAAAAGAAAAAAGCTGACCACATATCTCCTCTCCTGGCACAACTTCACTGGCTCCCTGTATCAAAGCGCATACAGTACAAACTAGACACCATGTGCTACAAAAGCCTCAATAACGCAGCCCCCGATTACCTGTCAAGCCTACTTGAGATCTATGTTCCCTCACGTACCCTCCGCTCTGCCTCCGATCCTCTGACTTTTCGCTTTCCACGCACCAAGCTCAGTACCTATGGTCCACGAGCCTTCTCTGTTTCTGGTCCACTTTCCTGGAACAAACTTCCTCTCTCTGTCCGTCTGCAACCTACTTTTGTCTCCTTCAAGTCCGCTCTCAAAACTCACCTTTTCTCCTCTGCATAAAATCCTGACCTCACTCATCCCCCCTCTGTAGCCTGTCTCCACTCGGAGGGGAATCACATTGTAATATATATTTGTATATAATATGCTCTCTATAATTTTCCATTGCTTTTATTCTTTTTCCCCATTTATAGCCATGTGTAAGTGTGTGTGTGCGTGTGTGTGCGCGCGTGCGTAAGTGTATGTTCAGCGCTTAGATTTGATTTTTATCGAGATTTTGCGCTATATAAATATTGTAATTATTATTTATTATAATGAGAGAGAGAGAGAGAGAGACAGAGAGAGACAGAGAGAGAGAGACAGAGAAGACAGAGAGAGACAGAGAGAGAGAGAGAGAGAAGAGAGACAGAGAGAGAGAGAGAGACTGTATTTCAATTTTGTCTTAGAAAGACCTAGAAACATGGCGATCTTCAAACACCCATCGCGACAAAAATGCATCCACAAGTCAAAGTTCTCCTACACAGTTGACATAGCTTTCAAAAAAACAAGAGATCGCCGTTTACTTTTATCGGCGTAAGGGTACACACCAACATACCTACATGCCATGGGCAGGGTACTACTGTCTAACATACCAAACACAGACTACGCTCGACAAATGAGACCACTACTACACTCGAGACAGTTCGGTGAAGCTTCTTTTGTCAGTCCACTATACTTACTTTCAGTGAAAATTAATTGATGTTTGAACTCAAACCACTAAGCTAAACATGCAAGGTCTTGAAACGGGACGGGATGATAAGGTGGCGAGGGGTAGTGGTGGGGCGGGGGGGGGGGGGAGGGAAATGTCAAGATCTATGAAACACCAAACTGACACCATCACAATGACTGAAGCATCGATGGACAGCAAACATGCAAGCCAGTTTTTATGTTGCGGGCTGGGATTGAACTCGAAACGTCAGATCTCGAGTCCCTGGCTGTATCAAGAGTTGGCCATACGCTTGAATGTGAAGC
This sequence comes from Monoplex corrugatus, assembly GCA_030674185.1. Taxonomy (NCBI): domain Eukaryota; kingdom Metazoa; phylum Mollusca; class Gastropoda; order Littorinimorpha; family Ranellidae; genus Monoplex; species Monoplex corrugatus. Next base: position 36,139,618 of record CM060308.1, read on the forward strand.
CTCTCAGTGCCAATCATCATCATTATGTGCCCTGCTGCGTGGCGTTGGTAATCATGGCCCTCCATACGAATCTATCCTTTGTCGCTGCATGTACATCCCCCCCCCCCCCCACCCCCACCCTCTCTGTCTTCATCCACTCCGCAAGTTTGTCCAATATTTTCTCCCTGGGTCTACCCGGTGCTCTTTTTCTCTCCAGCTTTCTTGTTGTAATTAGACGTTCTAATTTCTCTTGCATTATATAATTTCCTATAAGTGTTGCTTGTCTTTTTCTAATCGTCTTCATTAATCATTAATGTTCTTCATGTATCTGCCTCCTTCAAGACTATCTTCTGTCAATGTCCGACCACGAGTAAACTGATCCCAAACAAGTGCGACTGCCCGCGCCCAAGCAAACAGGAACCAGAAGAACAAGTAAACCAAAGTGAACGCGTATTAAACACAGCAAGACAAGACAAGCTGGACGAGGCGGCAGGGAAGTTTTTAGTCCTCTTCTTATTATCCGTTGTTTGGTGTTTTGTGGTCTGTTTGTGACCGTGCATTCGCGCTTGACAAAGGCCGGTTGGCCGAAAATTTGGGCTTGTCTTGTCTTGTTGTGTTTAATATGCGTTCACTTTGGTTTACTTGTTCTTCTGTTTCCTGTTTGCTTGGGCGCGGGCAGTCGCACTTGTTTGGGATCAGTTTACTCGTGGTCAGACACTGAGAGAAGACTGTAAACTGTTTTCTGATGCTCACTGGATACCTATTGGCCCATTAGCTCAGACGTTAAAACGCCATGATCATAGTGAAGAGGTTATGGGTTCAACGCTTTTTTAAATGCAGGCTGGCTCATTCTTTTGACAGAGCCATGGACTCAAAGATCTGATGTCTCGAGTTCAATCCCAGCCCGCAATATTAAAAACCGGCCTGTTCACTGCCCCTCTTAACCCTTTGACTCCGGCAGCCTGTCCACTCGCATCCTACATTGTCAACCATGATAGCAGAACAAAAACTTAACCCTTTGACTCCCTCATCCAATTCACCAGCTTCTCGCAGGAAGCTGGAGGAAAGGGTGAGGGAATCAAAGGGTTAAGTTTTTTTGCTGTCGGTGGATAGGGTGCAGGGGTGAAAGGGTTAATGCTTCCATCGTTTTGGTGGTGTCGGCTTACTGTCTCATAGGTCCCTCTGTCCCCTCCCCATTTCAAGACCTCCCTAGCCCATGAAGTTTTGCGCAAGCTCAAGGAGTCTGCCAGATCGTTGCTGGCAGACATTGGTGGAGAGCACGTGGAAATGTTTGAGTGCGATGAATCCCTCGTGAATATAAACTCCAGACTACAAATTCCATCTCATCAGATAGGTTTTAGTGTGTGTGTGTGTGTGTGTGTGTGTGTGTGTGTGTGGTGTGTGTGTGTGTGTGTGTGTGTGGTGTGTGTGTGTGTTGTGTGTGTGTGTATGTGTGTGTGTATTTGCGTGTGTGTGTTTGTGTGTGTGTGTT
>CM060308.1:36151088-36166088 GCA_030674185.1 Monoplex corrugatus
ATTGGACGGACTTGCAGGGTGGCTGAGGACAGAGAGGGTGGAAGATGTACTTGCAGTGACAAGGGATAGATGCATATGAAAAGCATGATCGCCGACGCCATGCGGCAGGGCACATGATGATGATGATGATGATGATGATGATGATGATGATGATGATGATGGTGATGATGATGACGATGATGATAATGAGGATGAGGATGAGGATGATAGTGCCCATACTCTCTTGAGGGCGATAAGCAAGTAGCTGTTGGTTGGAGGTAGTGATGGGCTACAGGATTCACAGGATTCTTCGGAAGTTCTTTGTGTGGAAGGCAGATAGCTTGATAAAGTCGATCTCCAGCATTCTGAGCCATAAAATACAGTGACAATGGCATTGGAGATTACAAGTCCTCAGGTCACAGAACATCCCAAAACCCTCACCACGCCAAGCAGATGGAACAGACCTACCCATAACTGAAAGAGTTCATCTGTCTAGGCAATACTGTCAGACATGACCTAGCAGCAGGCAGTGACAGCGCTTAGGGTTTTGCGCAAGCTCAGGGAGTCTGCCAGATAATTTCAGGCAGATTTGGGTGGAGCGCACATGGAATTGTCCGAGTGTGATGAATCCCTCTTGGACAAACTCTAAACTCCACAGTGACACCAAGAACTGCCTCTCTGTCTGTCTGTCTGCCCTTCTTCGTCTTCGTCTTCTACTTGGTCTTGTTCTTGTTCTTGGTCTTCTTCTTCTTCTTCTTCTTCTTCTTCTTCTTCTTCTTCTTCTTCTTCTTCTTCTTCTTCTTCTTCTTCTTCTTCTTCTTCTTCTTTCTTCTTCTTCTCTGTCTCTTCTGTCTTCTGTCTCTTTGTCTCTGTTTTGTTTCTTCTTTCTTCTGTCTTCTTCTCTTTCTTCTTCTGTCTTCTTCGTTTTTCTGTCTCTGTCTCTGTCTTTTGTCTCTCTGTCTTTTCTTCTCTTCTCTGTCTCTGTTTGTATCTGTTCTGTCTTGTCTTCTGTCTGTCTCTCTCATCTCTCTCTCTCTCTTGTGTGTGTGTGTGTGTGTGTCTCTGTCTCCTAATTTCTCTTTTCTTTTTGTTCTTCTTTTTTTTCATATTCTTTTCCCATTTTCCTTCTTCTTACGCAGACAACAGCTCCTGCAAGTACTCTATACATCCAAACATACAAATTAGTACAATCCTACCTATCTGCGGAGCAGAGAGAGGGGATTATTGCAGGCATAAAAAGCAGGCATATTCCGTCTTTGTGGAGCAAGGAGGAGAATTTGGGGGAAAAAATTCAGATGAATGATCTCGAATACAGAAATAAGAAAGTCTTGTGAGGAACAGAGACCATGATAAGAAAAAGGAATTCTTAACTACATATACCTGAAATTAAACTAGATAGCTCTTTGGGGTTCCAAAATAGGAAGGAACAATAACTTCTGCATCCACAGTATTCCACAACAGGTTTTTTTTGTTTGTTTTTTTACTTGTTTTTGTGTTTTCCTTGTAGGGTATATCATTGCAAGGGAAACCAATCTTGATTTCTTTCTTTTTTGGGGTAAGGACAAAGTACTCGCACGTATGAACACCCAGAAGACTACGAAAGCTTTTCCACTTAAAATTGCTCATTGGTATTCCTTTGTCAGTTCAGTACCGGTGGAGAGAAAGCAGTTGTTGTTTTCTCTCTCTCTCTCTCTCTCTCTCTCTCTCTCTCTCTCTCTCTCTCTCTCTCTTCTCTCTCTCTCTCTTTTGTTCTCTAGGAGCAAAGTTTCAAAGGGAAAACTGACATCTTTTTGTCTTTCACTTCGGCCGTTGAAACGATTTGCACGTGCGCGCTGCGCCTTTAAGAAGACTCCTGCTTTGTAACCACCAACGTGACGACCCTGAGAGTGAAAGGATCGCGGTGGGGGGAATTAGTGCTCTTCTGTGCACCTGACCCCCACGTCTGACCTACCCGTTTAATTCAGGGTAGCTCGTCTTCGCTGCTCCACCCGTGTACGCTTCAACCTTCTAGTAGCACTCAAGTTGTCCTTTTTTTTTAACACCCTGTCATCGTTTCAATACCGCAGCACTCATAAAACGTATCTGTCAGGCGCTGTTTATAGCTCTGATTTATGAGCTAGCTAAAACCTATGTTCATGTGCAGAGTTCTTTATGTACAAATCTTCTGTTGTTTTCGTAGTAATTTTTTTTTATCATTTAAGCACCATAGTTTCTACTGATGAAATAGGAATGATCATGGAAAGATCATCTTGTCGATGTTGGAAAGTGTAATAATGCTCTCTCACCTTGTCTCTGTCTCTGTCTCTCTGTCTCTCTGTCTCTGTCTGTCTGTCTGTCTCTCTCTCTCTCTCTCTCTCTCTCTCTCTCTCTATCTATCTATCTATCTATCTATCTCTATCTCTGTCGCTCTCTCTCTGTCTCTGTCTGTCGCTCTCTCTCTGTCTCTGTCTGTCTCTTTCTCTGTCTTTCTCTCTGTCTCTCTCTCCCTCTCTATGTCTCTGTGTCTTTCTCTCTCTGTCTCTCTGTGTCGGTCGCTCTCTCTCTCTCTCTCTCTCTCTCTCTCTCTCTCTCTCTGTCCTCTGTCTCTGTCTGTCTGTCTGTCTTCTCTCTTCCTTCTCTTCACTCTCTCTCTCTCTCTCTCTCTCTCTCTCTCTCTCTCTCTCTTCTGTCTTTAGGTTTTTGCCATTTTTTCTCGAATGTGTGTATCCATGTTGTTTTGTTCTCACTGCACATACGTTATCTTGCTACACATTCCGCGTGCTCCTTCTTCGGTGACATGCATGCTAGAATATAATTTTCCATAAGCCAGCCGTAGACATGACTTACATGTACAGGATCTTTAACGTGCGTATTGTGCTCTGCACGGTATTACCGTAGAGAGTTTTGGCATTGACAGATCTGCACACGTATGTTGACCTGGGAGACGGTGAAAAATCTCCACCCTTTTCCCACCAGGTCGAGGATGTCCAGGCGGATCGAACCTGGACTTTTCGATTGGAAGTTCGACGCTTACCATTTGACCACTGCGCCAGTCCGCTAGCTGTTAATGTGTAACACTGTCTTGGTGCGTGTAACTGTCTTGGTGCGTGTAACACTGCCTTGGTGCGTGTAACACTGTCTTGGTGCGTGTAACACTGTCTTGGTGCGTGTAACACTGTCTTGGTGCGTATAACACTGTCTTGGTGCGTGTTGCTTTTGGTCATGTGCGGGCGTGTAGAATGTGGTTGTGTGCGTGCGCGCCGTCTGTGTGTGTGTATGTGTGGTGTGTGTGTGTGTGTGTGTGTGTGTGTGTGTGTGTGTGTGTGTGTGTGGTGTGTGTGTGTGTGCGTGTGTGTGTGTATGTGTGTGTGTGTGTGTGTGTGTGTGTGTGTGTGTGTGTGTGTGTGTGTGTGTGTGTGTTGTTTATTCTCGATTTATTTCTTCTTCTTCTTCTTCTTCCTATTATTATTGTTATTATCATTATTAGTAGTAGTAGGCCTCCTTCGGTCATGACTGACCATGGACAAAGTACATCCGTTCTAATGTCTAGATGGGCTGTCTGCTTGGTCCAACCAGCGTCGCCTGTGACTGTACAGACCAATGCGAGAGAGGCAGTCTCTGTCGCAGCGGTCGCATGTGTATGCTGATGCTGGTCTTTTGGCTGTCATCCCTTTTCTGCGAACTCGCTTTTCTGCTGCAGCAGCTGACAGTTTGTCCTCACCAATCCGCAGCTGTTTCTTGAGAGTAGTTCTCCAGCTGTTGCGGTCGTCTGCGAGGTCCTCCCAGGACTCAGTGTTGATCTCAAGCGCATTCATGTCACGCTTGCAAACGTCTTTGTATCTCAGCTGTGGGCGGCCAATGTTTCTCTGCCCTGTGGCAAGCTCACCATAAAGGATGTCTTTTGGGATGCGACCATCTTCCATGCGGCGAACGTGGCCCAACCAGCGCAGCCGACGCTGTCTCAGCATGGTATGCATGGTTGGGAGGCCAGCGCAGGTTAGGACTTCGGTGTTGGTCACCTTGTCTTGCCAGGAAATGCCAAGTATGCGCCGTAGGCTTCTCAGGTGGAAGGTATTGAGCCTTTTCTCCTGATGAGCATGCGTGGTCCACGCCTCGCTGCCATACAGCAAGGTGCTGAGGACACAGGCGTTGTATACAGCCATCTTTGTCTTTGTGGTCAGTTGGGATTTGTCCACACCCTTTGTGTGAGGCGGCTAGTGTTGTGGCTGCCTTCCCGATCCTCTTGTCGACCTCTGTGTCAAGGGAGAGGTTATCGGTGATGGTGGACCCAAGATATGTGAATTGATGGATGGCTTCAAGCTCGTAGTCATCAATGGTGATGGCTGGTGGAGATGGCGTGTCTTGGCCCAGGACGTTTGTCTTCTTAAGACTGATGGTCAGACCAAAATCTTTGCAGGCCTGGGAGAAGCGGTCCATTAGTGACTGCAAGTCCCGCTGAGTATGGGTCACAACTGCGGCATCGTCGGCAAATAGCATGTCTCTGATGAGGGCTTCACGGACCTTTGTCCTTGCTCTGAGGCGGGCGAGGTTGAAGAGCCTGCCATTTGATCTGGTCCGCAGGTGGATCCCTTCTTGCGCTGTGCTGAACGCATGCCTCAGGAGGAGAGCGAAGAAGATTCCAAAGAGGGTTGGGGCCAGGACGCAGCCTTGTTTCACACCGCTGCTTACGTCGAAGGGCTTGGGAGGTTTCCGTTGAACTGCACCATCCCTTTCATGTTTGAGTGGAAGGACTCAATTAAACTGTGCAGTTTGGGGGGGCAGCCGATTTTTCGGAGAGCCTTGAAAAGGCCATCTCTTCTGACTAGGTCAAAGGCCTTGGTGAGGTCAATGAATGCCACATACAGGGGCATCCGCTGCTCTCTGCACTTCTCCTGGATTTGGCGAAGGGAGAAGACCATGTCTACCGTGGATCTCTCTGCTCGAAAACCACACTGTGATTCCGGGTAGACGCGTTCAGCCAGTTTCTGCAGGCGGATTAGGAGGACCCGAGCATAGACTTTGCCACAATGCTGAGGAGCGAGATACCTCTGTAGTTGTTGCAGTCGCTCCTTTCGCCCTTGTTTTTGTACAGGGTGACGATCTTGACGTCCCTCACGTCCTGTGGTACAGCTCCCTCATTCCAACACTGACAGAGAACTGCGTGCAAAGGGTGCAGAAGAGAAGTCTTGCAGTGCTTGATGAGGTCTGGGGGAATTCCGTCGTTGCCAGGTGCCTTCCCTGATGCCAGGCTATCAATGGCCTTGCTGAGTTCGTCCGCAGTTGGCTCTGCGTCAAGTTCTTCCATTACCGGCATGCACTTGATGGCATCGAGGGCTAAGGGGGACACCATGTTCTGTGTGGAGTAGAGGTCGGAGTAGTGTTCTGCCCATCTTTCCATCTGTTGGCTAGGATTGCTGATTACTTCCCCAGTGGAGGATTTGAGGGGGGCGATCTTGCTCTGTGTTGGTCCCAGTGCCTTCTTGATGCCATCATACATTCCTCGAATGTTGCCTCTTTCAGCAGCACTCTGTATCTCTTCGCTGAGCTCTGTCCAGTACTCGTTTGCGCAGCGCCTGGCGTTAAGCTGAACCTTATCATATATTATTATATTATTATTATTATTATCATTATTATGATTTTTATATTATTATTATCATTATTATTATTGTTGTTATTATTATTATTATCGTTATTCTTTTTTCTCAATAGCCAACTAGTCACAGTTGTGGTTGTAATAGTAGTAACACGTGTGACAGCGCCGGTAACAATGCTCTTTGTAGCTTCTTTTCAGTAATAAGGGATAAAGTAGCAGTAGACGTTGTAACTCGTAGTAATTTTTTTTTCAGTTTGGTGTCTGGTATTTTGTTCAAGAGAGATTCATCGCACCCGGGCAATTCCATATGCGCTCCACCCAAACCGGTCAACCGGTAGACTATCTGCCGCGTTAGATTCCTTTAACCCTGCTCAAAACGTTATGCGTCGGCGAGGGTTTGAAACGGGGAGGGGAAGGCAGTAGAAAGGGGACTTATAAAACACTAACGCCACCAGCTTTTTATGTTGCAGAATAGTACTGAACCTGAGATCATCATCATCATCATCAGGTGCCTTGCCGCATGGCGTTGGCGATTATGGACTTCCATCTGTCTCTATCTCTGTTGCCTCAAGCATCTATCTCTTCCACCCTCCTTGTCTTCAGCCACTCTGCAAGTCCGTCTAGTATCTTCTCCCTGGGTCTACCCGGTGCTGTCCTTCCCTCCAACTTTCCCGTTGTGACCAGGTGATCCAATTCCCCTTTCCTCATAAAGAGATACGAGGTCTGAATCGTCGGCTCTATCAAAGACGTGTATTTATAACGTCTTTGATTCCATCAAAAGAACCTGTAGCAGCAATAGAAGCAGTAACAGGAGTGGGGGTTCTTTCAGCGGTAACGTGTGATCAAAGCGAAAGAGCCAGCTCATCATCATCTGTCGACAAAGCATGATGGTAAGCGTCAAGGAAACCCCACTCCCGCTCTGCGTCCTACCATGTAAAGAAACGAGCAACCAAAGCCTTCGAAATGGCCGGCAACGCGAAACTGATGATACTTCACCACGTGTTCAGAGAGGACCACCGTGTCGGCGAGTGTGACCACAAAGGTAGAAAAAGGGAGTCAGTTCATAGAGAGCACAAAAACAAAGAGGTCTGTGAGCCGAGAAAAGGTATAGGTTATAAAATGTTGTTCTCTGTTCGTTCTGTAAGTGCGGGCCTCCATATAGGTCAGTCAGCTGGCCGTAGGATTCACGCGCTAATGGTTGGGGGTTCGAACCGCGGAGTGTGCTATATCAAAACTGGCATTCTTGCTGCCCATTGTAATGTATATTCATTGTTCTGGTGGTGTCGGTATAGGATTAGGTGAGTCCCCCTTTCCCCCACTTCCCTGGGATGGTTAACCCCGTTGGCCGTATCACCTGTGGTAGGTTATCAGGTAAACCTGACGACCAGTCGATCTCTGATTTTGGTTTTCAGTGTATAGAAAGACGGACGCAGTAGTCAAGTGCGTAAACATCGGGCATCCAATCGTAAGGCCCTGAGTTCGAACCATCCAGACACCTCCACTCTCATGATGGGTAAAAGGTGTAGGTTTTTCCAGTCTACCATGTTACCGGGTAGCATGTTTGTGCCAACCTGCCAGTGGCAAACCCTGTGTGTTTCTGCACATGCATAATATCAAACATGCTTGCACTGGTCCTATTAGTCATATCAGTGGGTGGGTTATGATAACAAGAAAACATCTACCAGGCACAACCCCACGAAGACAGAGTATGCAGACTGTGTAGCAACAATACCACCTGCACACATTTTCGTTGTCGTTTTTATCAGACTTCCACTGAAGATGAACCACATTTATTTTATATTGTCCAAGTCCAAATGATTTCATCATCATCATCAGGTGCCCTGCCGCATGGCGTTGGTGACCATGCATTTCCATCTGTCTCTATCTCTCGTTGTTTCTAGCATCTCCCCCACCCTCCTCGTCCCCAGCCACTCTGCAAGTCCGTCCAGCATTCTCTCCTGTGTCTACCTGGTGCTCTCTTTCCCTCCAGATTTCCCGTTGTGACCAGGTGCTCCAAATCTCCCTTCCTCATAAAATGGCCTATAAATGTTGCTTGTCTTTTCCTAATCTTCCTTATGAGTGATCAACTTGTGTCTGCCTCCATCAAGACTGTCTCGTTTGTTTTCCTTGCTGTCCATGGAACTCTCAACAAATGATTTACGTAAACAATTAGTTCCACCTAGATACTATGAAAAGCTTAGTATGAGCTCATGCTGTTTTACGTTGCCCTAGTCTAAGCGATTTACATAAATAATTGATTCCACCTAGACATTGTGAAAAACCAAGTGTGCTTCAATGGTTGTTCCTTTTGTCGTCCATCAGTGAAGATGATATGAAGAAGCTCGGGTTACTTTTTTTTTTTTTTTTATAAATATCAACAGAGACTTGGATAGATTGCTTACAATTAATATACTATGTTAACATAGTTGTGTTTCTTGTAAGTTCCTATTTACGTACTTTTCATGAACATGTATTTGTTTAATATCATGATCATTGTAAATCTTACTTGTATAGTGGTGTTCTCCAAAGCCATTTGGACTGGACTCGCCAATTTATTCTATTGTAGGTAATGTCTTCCTACTTGGTGGTATTGATGCCACAGATAATGAGGTTGGCCCTCATAGTCATCATCATCATCAGGTGCCCTGCCGCATGGCGTTGGCAATCATGGACTTCCATCTGTCTCTATCTCTCGTTGCCCCTAGCATCTCCCCCACCCCGCCCACATAGTATATCCTTGTATTGCTTTAGTGATCTTTCTTGATCACACTAAGTTTACATCATTTCCCCATACATACGTATCTTTAAGATGTGGTTGTCTTCCTTTCAGACAATACCATGTCCTGTCCACGAAAAGTAGAAACTCTCTGCTTGACAAGCCACACTTCATCAGGACTGGAAGGCTGGACACTCGATCTTTCCAACAACGTCATAAAAACACAGCAATCGTGACTGAAAGGTTGGATATTCGATCCTGCTAACGTCACTAAACACAGCAATAAACTCAATCTCTGAGACACTAAGTAGCGTGATACGGATGAAGTGAACTCAAACCGGAAGTCCGTCTTATTTCATGAGTCTGGACACGTGTGTGTGTGTGTGTGTGTGTGTGTGTGTGTGTGTGTGTGTGTGTGTGTGTGTGTGTGTGTGTCTGTGTGTGTCTGTGTGTGCGTGCGCGTATGTGTGTGTATATATATATATATACATACATACATAATACATACATGCATACATACATATATATATATATATAGATGAAGCAGCATGTGAACAGAAAAGACAACAAGCCGACGTAAAATTTTCCCAAATTTTCGGCGGTACACCCGCCTTCCTCAAGGGACTTTATTCTATACATGTACAGTGTATGTATGTATGTATTTATGTATGTATTAATATCAAGCCTTTGTATCTCAATCTTGATATGTATATGTATATATTTGTCACATATATATTCGTCACAATGGATTTACCACGTGAAAATCAGGCTGTTCTCCCAAGGAGAGAGCGTTGCCGCAAAGTAGCTCCACGCCATGAAAACGACTGATCTTGACCCCCTTAGTCTTGTCTGCAGTTAGGAAAGCAAGTACGCGTGTGTGTATGCTTGTGTATCTATGTTTATGTGTGTGTGTGAGTGTGTGTGTGTGAGTGAGTGCGTGCGCGCGCGTGGTGTGCGTGTGTGTGTGTGTGTGTGTGTGTGTGTGTGTGTGTGGTGGGGTGTGTGAGTGAGTGAATGAGTGTTTATATGAATGGGAGTAGAGTGTGTGTGTGTGTGTGTTTTAAGTGGGTGAATTAGTGTGTGTGTATGAATGCGTGTGTGTGTGTGTGTGTGTGTGCGTGCGTGTGTGTGTGCATGTGTATAGTATGTGCGTGCGCGCACACACGTGTGTATATATATATATTGTACGTGTAAGCGCGCGCGTGTGTGTGTATGTATTAGTGTGTAATTACTACGAAGAATGACTTCGTGTGAGTCTCAGCAAAGTCGGTCTCGATACTTTGAGGAAAATCAAATGAACGACAATTATGAGGCAGTGGAAAAACGCTCTATGGGGGCAAACTTTTTCACCGTTTAACTGTCCACTGAACATTTAACTGTTTCTAGCTTAAACATACTCTCGACATCTTTATGTGTGTGCAATACCCTATTCTTCATGCCTGCTGCTGTGCTTTTACTGTCCTCGATACTATACTAGCTCTGCTCTAGCTACCACTACTACTACTGCCTGCTGCTGCTGCTACTGCTACCTACTACTACTTACTACTACTGCTGCTACTCTGCTGCTGCTACTACTGCTACTTACTACTACTGCTGCTGCTGCACTACTACTGCTGCTACTACTACTACTCTATACTGTGCTGCTACTACTGACTATCACTACTACAATCTGCTGTGCTGCTGCTGCTGCTTGTACTACTACTCTACTACTACTACTACTGCTATCTCTACTACTACTAGTTCTTCTACTCTACTGCACTACATACTCTACTACTATACTGCTGCTACAACTGCTACTCTATACTACTATACTACTACTAACTGCTATACTACTATACTACTTCTATTAACTTATTACTACTACTGACTGCTATTACACAACTACTATTACTACTCTATTACTACTACTTTCTGCTATACAACACTACTATTACATACTATCTTGCTGCTTTCACTAACTACTATTACTACTACTTACTGCTACAACTACTATACTATCTATTCCATTACTACATACTATTCTACTACTTACTACTACCAACACACACATTACTACTACTATTACTACTACTATTACTGCTACTACAACAACTACTATTACTACTTCTATTACTATTTCTATTACTACTACTATTACTGCTATTACAACAACTACTATTACTACTTCTATTAATACTATTATTACTACTACTATTACTGCTATTACAACAACTACTATTACTACTTCTATTACTACTACTATTACTACTATATCTATTACTAGCTATTACTACTACTAACTCACTACAACTATTACTACTGCTACTACTATTGCTGCTGCTGCTACTACTATCACTACTACTACTACTACTGCTGCTACTGCTACTACTACTATTATTACTACTACTACTATTACGGCTGCTGCTGCTGCTGCAACTCCTCCTCCTCCTTCTCCACCTACTACTACTACTACCATTACTACTACTGCTGTTGGTGCTTCTGCTACTACTACTACTACTACTATTACTGATGCTACTGATACTACTACTAATACTACTTCATTTTATTCTGTTTTTGTAGTTTTTGAATAAAATAGCTACGTAAGTCGTTGTGTGCACTGAGGCTGAAAAATGTGAAGGCGATGGTTTATGGAAGTGGAGTGGTCATAAGGGTAAAGACCATGACAGTGACAATGGTATATCGTTTTCAAATTGTAGAATTTATTAGATGAAAGCTTATCTTTTCAAACTCGTCCTTGCTAATTTAAATGGCTGTGTAGAACTGAGAATAGGCCTGCTGAAAAAGAAACATTTATAAATCAGTAATGTAAGGTATATCAAACAACGAAATCAAAGAATGATAATATTTCTTTTTGTTTGAGAGAGACAGAACCAGAGACGTGGTAGGAAAATAGTAATTTGTGTGTGTGAATGAATGAGTGAGACACAGAGAGAGAGAGAGAGAGAGCGTGTGTGTGTGTGTGTGTGTGTGTGTGTGTGTGTGTGTGTGTGTGTGTGTGTGTGTGTGTGTGTGTGTGTGTGGTGTGTGCTTGCATCGTGTGTATGTATGTGTGTTTGTGTGTGTTTGTGTTTGTGTTGTACGTTCTTTGATTTAACGTCTTTTCACTATAAGTGATATTAGACGGTGTTTGTGTTTGTGTGTGTGTTTGTGTGTGTGTGTGTGTGTTGTGTGTGTTGTGTTGTGTGTGTGTGTGTTTTGCGTGTGTGTGTGTTTGTGTTTGTGTGTGTGTGTTTGCGTGTGTGTGTGTTTGTGTGTGTGTGTTGTGTGTGTGTGTGTTGTGTTGTGTGTGTGTGTGTGTGTGGTGTGGTGGTGTGTGTGTATGCATGTGTGTGTGCACGTGTGCGGGTGAGAAAGAGGAAAGGGGGGATGAGTAATCGTGCATGTGTTAAGTTACAGTGTGAAAGAGAGGGATCAGGTGGAAAGATACAGACAGACAGACAAACAGACAGACCAGACAGACAGACAGTCAGACAGACAAACAGACAGAGGCAGACAGACAGAAAGAGACACACACAGAGACAGGGTAGACACAACAGAGAGAGAGAGAGAAACAGAGACGAGAGAGAGAGAGAAACAGAGAGAGAGAGGAGAGAGAGAGTGTGTGTGTGGTGTGAATGTGCGTGTGGTGTGTGTGTGTTGTGTGTGGTGTGTGTGTGTGTGTGTGTGTGTGTGTGTGTGTGTGTGTGTGTGTGTGTGTGTGTGTGTGTGTGTGTGTGAAAAAGAGACAGACAGACACAGACAGAGACAGAGAGACAGAGAGAGCAAGCTAGCTTGAAAAACACACACCTGTAGCCCACCTGAAGCTCGAGTTATGATACCCTGCATATTACAAACATGGCACTCTCATCAACTGAGTTAATGTGACTACAATTGATTGATTGGTAATGATCGGTACTTATCTGAATTTTTGAGACATTAGGCATGAATAGCTGTATGCCGAATGAGCGATGCTAAACTGCAGTGACGTTCTAGCCCAATTGACACAGGAAACCTGACTGAGCAAAGTGTGAATGAACTGGAATATTTGACACTCAGCAAGAAGATCGTCTATGAAGCTGAACTACAGTCGCATGTCTTACTTGGAAGATCCGCCCAAAGTTGACACAGGAAGTCTGTTATGGCCAGATATCAATGAACGCAAAATACAGAACACTTGTATATATCTGACACTTAGCAAAGAGAATACACCAGGAATTGCTTGTTTAGGATGAGAGGTTTGGTAGCCGTGATTATTCTCCTTGAAAATCAGACCAAATTTGACAAAGAAAATCTATTTAGGCTTGAAATGATTGAATACAAAATCCGAAACACTTGCACAATTCTGACACTTAGTAAAGAGAATGATCCAGAAATGGGATGGGGGGGGGGGGGGGGTAGGGGGAGGGGGTATTTGAGATGGGGATGGGGATGGAGATAGACCTAGCGTGGGAAATGAATAACATGGGGCGTTTCAGCACCGCAACACGGCTAATGATGTTACGGCTGTCTCATAATTCGCTTGCTAGCGGTGAAAGAACATCGGACACCAATTAGCACTACAAATAAACATGGGACACCAATTACCTCTGCAATTGATCATCGGTTCCAATCAGTCCGCGCCGCACGTGCCCTTACGCCCTAGATGATCGATGAACATTAATTGCTGGACAAGGAAATCGTTTACGGCTCTTACTGCTTCGTTCTTGAGCCTACTACTACTGCCCCTTCTTGTCCAGAGTGATTAAACAGAAAATAGCGGACATGGCCTGAGATGAAAGAATGGATCATGCTGGCCGGATTGTCCACTACATTTGCTAGAAGTCTTCAGTCAAATGAGAGGAAAGGATGATTTTTTTTCTTTCATTAATAGGATCTTATCTACTCTATTTGCACAAAGAATAATGAAGAAGAAGAAGAAGAAAAAGAAGAAGAAGAAGAAGAAGAATCAGAATCAGAAAAAGAAGAAGAAGAAGAAAACAACAACAACAACAGGAACAAGGACAAGAACAAGAACAAGAACAAGGACAAGGACAAGAACAAGAACAAGAGGAGGAGGAGGAGAAGAAGAAGAAGAAGAAGGAGAAGATGAGAAAGAAGAAGAAATGAACAAGAACAAAAGCAAGAACAAGGAGAACGAGAAGAAGAAGAAAAAGAACAAGAAGACGAAAACACACAGGAAATATGAACAACACAGAAATATTGTCAAAAGCGACCAATTGCCATGGTAAAGCGGTTAGTGTGATGGAGTTTTCAGATCCAACAGGTTCCTACGTAAAGCTGTGTGAGTGGGCTATGGACTTATTGGGAAGAGTGGGACCACACAGTTGCGTCTCATCCAATTCATGGATTCGTCACTAAGAGTGTTTCTCAAAATTCCTGACCAACACTGCAGGGATCAATATCTCTTGGGCCTGGTTGACGCCAAGAAATGTTATGATAGTAAGCGTATAGTACATAATCTAAGAGATGCCCCTGGCGTTGACCACTCTGTTCGATTTAGCACACTGGGGATTTAAAAATTCGTACCTGAATACAAATATAAACAAAACTAAGGACACTAAAACACATACAAAAACAGACCTAAATTACCTAAAATTATTTCTGCATATCATATTTCCATAGAACCAAAAATGCAGTTAATACATGTACCCAGTTATCAATCCTAAGAGAAAGTACGTAAGACTTTATCGAGCACAGGCAGGTGAATGGAACAGGAAATGATAGAAAGAAATGACAGAAAGCTAGGGAGGAAGAAAGAAACAAAGAGAGTGACAAAAAAGAGGACATTTCTAGCACAGAATTTCCAGAAGGTGAGGGTACCATTTATGCTGAAAGAGCCCCCAGCATCCCCATGGGGGTTAGTCTCAATACTATATGGAACCGCATAGCATCATGATTATCATATCCACCGTCATTATGATAGCATGGTGCACTTTGAAAAATGGTCTGATTCTGTTACCATTAATGTGTCTTGATAAATAAAACAGAAAAAAATATGGTCTTCAGCACATTGTATTCAGAAATCTGTAACTTTACTTTCACAGACAGCTTTTCTTCTGGGAAAAATACGACTGCAAACAGTTACAGTATCCTTACTTAAAATAACAACAGCAACAACAACAAAAATACAAGACGTAATATACTAACTTTACTGAAACAATATATTTTGAATTTGAAGGACAAGACAGGACAAAGAAAATGAAAACATCCTTCTTACTGACATACATTTTTTGGATGTTACTCTCTCTGTGTCTCTGTCTCTGTCTCTGTCTCTCTGTCTCTCTGTCTCTCTGTCTCTCTGTCTCTCTGTCTCTCTCTTCTCTGTCTCTCTCTCTCGTCTGTCTCTCTGTCTCTGTGTCTCTGTCTCTGTCTCTGTCTCTGTCTCTGTCTCTCTCTCTCTCTCTCTCTCTCTCTCCTCTCCTCTCTCTCTCTCTCGTTCTATCTCTCTGTGTCTCTTTTCACACTCTCTCTTCTCTCTCTATCAATTCACTCTATCTGTTCTATCTAGCTATCTATCTATCTATTATCTATCTATACTCCTTTCTTTCTATCTATACTCCTTTCTTTCTATCTATCTATACTTTTTTCTATCTATCTATCTATCTATCTATCTATCTATCTATCTATCTTTCTATCTATCTATCTTCTTTCTATCTATCTTCTTTCTTCTCTTTCATCTCTCTCTCTCTCTCTCTCTCTCTCTCTCTCTCTCTCTCTCTCTCTCTCTCTCTCTCTCTTTCTCTCCGTGTGTATG
>CM060308.1:36176088-36178588 GCA_030674185.1 Monoplex corrugatus
TATTTCAGGTCTTTCATCACAGTATAGTATGAATATTCATAAGCTCTGCGTGACGGTCTGTTCTAACATGGACGTGATTGTTGATCAGCTCTTTTGCAGGTAGATTTTGCAGTAATTAATGTTGAATTTGGAGAAATCATGGCATAGGAAATAACTGCTTTTGTTATCCTGATCATACAGAGACCATAACATTACTATAATGTTGGTAGTTTTGTTTTGTAAGACTAACTAAAAAGGTTGGTCTTCTTATCTTATCCAGCTATATACCACGCATAGTATGAGAACAATGAGGAATATGTATTGGGAACAAACAACAGCAACGAGAGTAGAAAATGATATAAGCTCTTTCCAAAATATCAAAACAAGGGTTAGGCAGGGATATGTGCTGTCACCAGATTTGTTTTCACTTTGCTGCCAAACCATCATTAGAAACATAGAAGAATGTTAGAGGTTAGATGAAGGTTAGAGAAAAAACTATAAACAGTCTTCGTTTTTGTTATGCAAATGACACCGTTTCTAATTGCAGAAAATGAAAAAAAGGCCTACAAAATCTTGTGAATATGATAGAAATAGAAAGCAGAAAGAAAGGGTTGGAGCTAAATAGCAAGACAACTGAAGTCGTGGTAATCAGTAAAAAAATATAAAAAAAAGATTAAAAAAAGAAAAAAATCCCATCATGCAAAATAACGGCAAATGGCACCACACTGAGACAAGCTAATAAGTTTAGATCATGGGAACAGTCAGTTCACCAGACGACAGATGCAGATGTATAAATAGCCAATGAAATCAGCCAGGATATTAAAAAAACATTCAAAAATATGAAAAGCATTGTTAGCAACAAATGCCTATCAATTAACATCATGAAGAGAATTCTTCAGTTTTTATATAAAACCGATATTGTTGTACGGATGTGAAGTGTGGACAGTCAACGCACGAAGTCAGAACAAAATTGAAGCAGCTGAAATGTGGTTTCTAAGAAGAATGTTAAAGATTCCATGGACAGCAAAGAAAAGAAAAGTGACTGTCTTGAAGGAGGCACACACACACACACACACACACACACACACACACACACACACACACACACACACACACACACACACACAACACACACAACACACACACACACACACTAAAGAAGAAGATTTGGAAAAGACAAGCAACATTTAGAGGACTTTTTATGAGTAAAGAGAAATTAGAGCACCTAGTCACAACAGGAAAGCTTGAGGGAAAAAGAGCACCAGACAGACCCAAGGAGAAAACATTGGATGGATTTACGCAGTGGATGAAGACAGAGTGGGTGAATTACTTGCAACGACAAAGGATAGAGTCATATAAAGAGCATGATCGCCAACGCCATGCGGCAGGGCACAAAATGATGATGACACCGTGCTACCAGTTATTCGCACTCTTCTGTTTTTGACAATTTTATATTTAAATTAAAAAGTGTTTAATTCAGACGAATAATAAACTTACAATTATGCATAAAATATTCTGAAAGACAGAGGAGACTGAATACTGAATACAGAAGACTGAAGACTCAGAATGTTTTAAGTGTATGACCGTTGGCTTTAAAAAAAAAAAGGCTAAGCACTTGTGTTTGTATACTTCTATCAGGAAAGTAATGATTTCAAATAATCATGCCAGTAGAGTTATCAAATATCATTATTATAACGTTTCACCTCAAAATAAACGCTTCAGATAGAGACAATCTCTGTCTTTTAAACGCCAAATGTAAGAACTTTGCAAGATTGTTTGCATATTCTGTGCGTTGCTTTTGTTTCTTGTTTTGTTTTGTTTTCGTTTCGTTTCGTTTCGTTTCGTTTCGTTTCGTTTCGTTTCGTTTCGTTTCGTTTCGTTTCGTTTCGTTTCGTTTCGATTCGATTCGTTTCGTTTCGTTTCGTTTTGCTTTGTTTGTTTCGTTTCGTTTTTTAAGACATCAGCAAGATAAATCTGAAGACATATAGCTGTCTCCGGAATTTGTCCGGTATGAATTGTTGGTGCAGATCATTTGTGGTGGGCGACACAGACTAAAATGTATTTCATTTTCAATGGAATGCCTACACAAGGGACATGAGTAATCCATGTTTGAACACTCTGTGTGGACGATATAAACATACTGCAATATCATAAAATCTAAATGTGATGACAGCATTTCTTAAATATGTGTTCAGATATGTTAAGATACGTCTGTGTGTTTTACATCTTCTATAAAATCAAATTACATCACTTGTGTAGATGTAATCAGCATGCCACCAACAGTCTAGCAAGCAGTCTTTGCTTGAAGCAGCGCAAAAACAAATTGACTGATTCTACGCTCTGATTTAACCAGACATAGCCACATCCGATATTAGACAAACGTAATCAACTTTACTTCCACACGTAATCAAACTTTACTTCCACACGTAATCAAACTTAACTTCCACACGTAATCAAACTTATCTTCCACACGTAATCAAACTTTACTTCCATACGCAATCAAACTTTACTTCCACACGTA
>CM060308.1:36181088-36183588 GCA_030674185.1 Monoplex corrugatus
TGTTTGTTTGTTTGTTTGTTTTGTTTTGTTTGTTTGTTTCCACTTATAATTTTCCCATCGACGAGCGTGGTAGACTTATCTGTTGTACCTGTCGTTTGAAACTAGTGATTCAGTTTGTGCGTGATGACAATAGTGAAGACAAGATCAGTGCGAATCCCCCAAGTCATTCAGCAAACACCATGTCATTCTTGTTTCCTATTGTGTGTCGTCGTGTGCAAGGCCCCCAAACACAGTTGGGTACTATACAGGGGCTGGCTCAGAACAGACAAACAGAAGTGGAGAAACATCGTTGCTGCCTAATGTGCCGATGGCATAATGGGCAGTAAATAAATACGTGCTGTGCACGTGATTTTGTGTATGTGTATGTAAATCGAATGCACGTGCTGGATCACTTCCGGGTGCCTGGAGTTGAATCTTAGCAATCAAACCAAGGCTGGCTGTTAATTGATTGATTGATTGATCTGATTCAGTTTTGTGTCAGTATATTCATGCAGGCCGGTTAGCTCTTTTGATAGAGCCTGGACTTGAGACCTGATATCCCGAGTTCAGTCCTAGCCTGCAAAATTAAAAGCTGGCCTGTTCGCTGCCATGCCCACCTTTAATGTTTCCATCATTCTGATAGCACCAGCTTAGCGTTTCATAAATCATTTCCTCCCCTTCCCATATCAAGACCTTGTCAGCGTATAGGGTTATGCGCAGGCTCAGGGTGTCTGCCAGATAATTGATATGAGTTTTGGAATGAGCTCATATGGAATGTGTAAGTGCGATGAATCCCTCTTGAACAAAAGCCAGACTCCAAAATAAGGCATAGTTTTCGCACCTTGGCGGTCACCACGGGATTTTGGTTTCTGCTAAACTTGTGACGGCCGTAGTGATATCAACGTCTTAAAGCCCAAACGTGCATGACCAAAAAGAACCTCGGTGGCCCTTACCTTTGAGTCCTCAATGGTATCTTAATGTTGACACGAAAGTACCAAACCAGTGGTTGTGGGCAAAAAAAGCATTGTCGGTTTTGTCTCTTCATGCTCCCCTTCAAAGAGAAGTCCAAGACATCGCCGCTGTCTGGATGGCACGTAGTAGCAGACGAAACTTCCGCTCCCAAGATGCCCGCAAAATTCCTTCGAGCACGGTTAGCACGTCCCCACAACGAGGTCAACCTCGATCCCAGCGCAAGCCTGTAACGCCCTCTCACCGGAAGTAGCACGTGCGGCACGAGCGCGTGAAATTGTTCCTGACTGTATCGCGCAGACTCAGCGGAGTCGTCTTAATCCGCTTCCACTGATCTGTAATCTCTCCTCTCTCCTTCTGTATTTGTCATCTGATAGGCAGCCTTAATTCTTGGCTTCGCATCCTGAAGTAGAAGCTTCACCTTAAACATAGCACTGCAAGGCCTCTTGCTGTTCTTGTTTTGCTGGGTGTTCTTTAATTGTTCTCGTAGTTTCACCACACATACGCACGAAGGTGAAATGGGAGAGGAGTGTGTGAGTGTGTGTGTGTGTGTGTGTTGTGTGTGTGTGTGTGTGTGTGTGTGTATGTGTGTGTGCGTGTGTGTGTGTGTTTTCGTGTGTCGTTTGTATGTGGTGTGTGTGTGTGTGTTTGTGTGTGTGTTGTGTGTGTGTGTGTGTGTGTGTGTGTGTGTGTGTGTGATGTGTGTGTGTGTGTGTGTGTGTGTGTGTGTGTGTGTGTGTGTCTGTGTCTGTGTGTCTGTGAGTGTATATACATATATATATTTCTCTCTCCCTCCCACCTTCTGTGTCTCTGTGCCTGTCTGTCTCTCTGCCTCGGTCTCTGTCTCTGTCTGTCTCTCTCTCTCTCTCTCTCTCTCTCTCTCTCTGTCTCTCTCTCTCTCTCTTCTGTCTCTCTCTCTCTGTCTCTCTTCTCTCTCTCTCTGCTGTCTCTCATCTCTCTGTCTTCTGTCTCTCTCATCTCTCTGTCTGTCTGTCTGTCTGTCTGTCTCTCTCTCGCTTTCTCTCTCTTCTCTCTCTCTGTCTCTTCTCTCTCTCTCTCTCGTCTCTCTGTCCCTGTCTCTGTCTCTCTCTTCTCTGTCTCTCTCTCTCTCTCTCTCTCTCTCTCTCCTTCTCACTCTCTCTCTCTCTCTCCTTCTTTCTTTCGATCTGTCCTCCTTCGTTCAATGAACTTGGCTAGGCCGTTGAACTCACAATACGTAAGCACCACCCAGTCTTATGTATATTCCGTTCCATTAGAAGACTGAAGTGGTCACACGAGTCTGTTGATAAACGCTCGGATTTCTCTGGCCACCATAGTGGTTTGAGACTCGTCTAGATTCCAATCTGTAGATTTCCTTGCAGACAATCCATCCATTTAACTCCCCTTCCTCATCCCCCTCTCTCCACTCTGTCCCCCTTCTCTTTCTCTCTCTCTCTCTCTCTCTCTCTATCTCTCCCTCTCTCTCTCTCTCTGTCTCTCTGTCTCTCTCTGTCTCTCTCTGTCTCTCTCTGTCTCTCTCTGTCTCTCTCTCTCTCTCTCTGTCTCTCTCTCT
>CM060308.1:36193588-36196088 GCA_030674185.1 Monoplex corrugatus
AATCCGACGCTCAAACCAACTGAGCTACTGGGGTCCGCCGTGGAGATGCCGGGGGCTCTTTCAGTTTAAACAGTATTCCCACCTTTTCGAAATTCTGTGCCAGAAATTTCCTCTTTTCCCTCACTGTCTTTGTTTCTTTTTTCCTTCTTTGCTTTCTGTCATCTCTTCCTATCATTTTCTGCTTTGCTGGTCCATTCACCTGTGTGTGTTCGATAAAGTCTCATGTGCTTTCTGATACTATTGATAATTGGATACATGTGTTAAGTGCACTTTCGGTTCTAGGGAAATGAGATATGCGGAAGCAGTTTTAGGTAATTTAGGCCTGTTTATATATGCTTTAGTGTCCACAGTTTTGTTTGAATTTATATTCAGGTATGTTTTTGAATCCCCTGTGCGATAAATTGGACAGAGCGGTCAACGCTAGGGCATCTCCTTAGATTATATGCGCGAATACATTGATATATGTGCTTAATTTTCTTTTCTTTTTTTTTTCCTGTTAAGTATTGTGTATGTTGTGAAACGGTTAGAGCCTTCTATGGCTCTACGCAATCGGCTGGGTTTCAAACCAAAATAACTGTAACAGTAACAATAAAAGTAATAACCTAGGTGTAGTTCCACAATTTTTACACGCACTAGATCATGATGAAACACAGGTATATGTAACAACAACTATAAAACATCAACGAAAATCTTACCTGTCCATATCATAAGACAAACAGATAATACATCAGTAAATGATGTATAGAGACTGCCTTTTTCTTTTTAAAAAAAAAGGGGGGGGCTGGGTGGGGGGTAACCAATGAAAAGGTACACCTGAAGCTCTCAAAAACAAAAAGACAAGAAAGAAAACAGAACAAAAACAGGAGGATGCTCCACGACCTGCATGCGACTGAGACCACAAAAAATCCTCAAAGACTGGCTAAAATCTTTTAACCAAAACAGGACTGATACTGTGACAATTAAGGAACGATTGCACAGCATTCCTCAGGGCCATGTCCACTCGATTTTATACACATAGTAATGATTTCTTTTTCATTTTGGTTTAACTTACTATTCCAACCACCCACCTCCCAAATCAACGTAAACAAGATATGCACGTATAGGGCCTTTGCCTAAACGTTGTAACGCTGCACGAAATCGAGAAATCTTCGTTGATACGTGTTATGATACAAACGTATGTGCGTGCACAAGAACGGTCGGTCTTCGTAATGTTTTCATGCTGTTCATTTGGCTCTGTTGTTAGAACCATGGACTCAAAATATCTTGTATCGAGTTTGAAACCCAGTCATTAACATTTCATTGCTCCAATTATGCTGGTGGTGTCAGGTTCTTCCTGGCCACCACTACCCCCACCCCACCCCCAGTCTTCTCTGCATTTCAAGCTGTTCCAGTCCACAGGGTATTGCGTGGTCTTGATTAAGCAGTATGCCTTATACTTGCTGGCTTATTTGGATGGGCAACGTATGGTGGAGCGATTAATCCCCCCTAAACACTCCGAAAAAGTTCTGTTCAAAAAAGGATCGAGAAAGGATATAGTGGTTTGGGTAAAAGGTATGCTTGCTTGCTTGCCTGCTTGCTTGCTTGTGTGTGTGTGTGTGTGTGTGTGTGTGTGTGTGTTGTGTGTGTATGTGTGTGTGTGTGTGTGTCGTGTGTCGGTGGGGTGGGGGTGAGAGGGAGGCGGGGAGGACGAGAATGAGGATGAAAGTGGCGGGGACTGGAGTGTGCCTGGGTCAAAGATACAAACAAATACAAGACAAAAAAGTAGCCAGACTTGCAGCTACCAAAAACACAGCCTCCAGAACAAAACATCATTGAGCCTGACCCATTACAGGATTCGAGATGCCTGGCTACAAGCGCAGATAGTACACCCTGATAATCACCCTTAAGTTTGAGCAGCAAATATTCACCTTCTAGCAATCACTACGAGCTTCTTTTCATAACAATTGTATTCCCCGTAATTTTTTTTTTTTTCAAGCAAAGACAGACAGAAACCGTCAATGGCTATCTCCTTCCCAGAACGTGTTTGCAGTTCAATCTTCGTAGCACTTTTTTTTTCTCTGTCAACAATGGTTCAAATGGCATGATGGGCAAGCCGTTTGTCTCCCTTCATCAAAACTTGTTTACTTCCCTTAGTTCTGTCCGCGCGCGGGAGCATACTTTCAAAAATGGACCCGCATGTTTCTAGTTCGTCATCTGTGGGTTCATTTATTAATAACTATGCGGAACGTACTTCAGACGAGGAGCCTGTTTGAAAACAGTACTGTTATCGAGTCCCGCTAAAACACAGACTTGCCCCCAAAGAACGAAATCAGTTGAACTTAAGCAAACACGTTGAGAAATGTAACTAGCTAACCTTTTGCCTTAGTTCATCCCGTCATCATTGTTCTCCCTGTTATTTCCGAAGAAAGGACGGAAGGGTTTGGGAGTTTTCTTCGTGCCAGATGCTTCTTGCATGCCTGTCTGTATTTAGTTGTTCTTTATCTCATCTTTTTATTTACTG
>CM060308.1:36203588-36218588 GCA_030674185.1 Monoplex corrugatus
CTGCGTTCAGAAACGAGGGGGCGTTAGTGTTTGCTCTTTTTTTTACAAAAGAGGCTGCCACTTCCGTCCAAACAATTTGGAAGACAACACTAAAGCGTCCGTCCCGTGACCCAAGAAGGCAAGAATCAGCTCTTGTGTATTATGAGTGTCTGAGGGGTGACGGAAGGAAGACAAGTCTGGGCCAGTTAAATGATGTCTGGAGTACGGGAGGTGTGTCAGCGAAGTGTTTGGTAACAATGGGCAGGGTGAGAGGTTGTCAAAATGTTGACAACATGGCACGAGACTTATTTCGCCATTCCGCCTGACTGACACTAGTCCTGATTCTCTCTTTTTTTTTTTTTTTCTATCTAGGCTGAAAGTGGCACGTCTAATAGCAATAACGTCGGGCAGAGTTTTCTAATTTCCTGGCTTACTGATTCGTTTGTTAATAGATATGATTACTAAAGTATAAAGCTTGTTCTGTTGACTCTTTTGAACGATGACGAAATATTTTCAAGAATAAACTTAGATACGATGCGACTTATCAACTTTACCAGACTTTTTGATACAAAAATGTCTATGTATATGTATATGTATATGTATATGTTATATGTATATGTATATATTGATCTCAGGACATGAGATTTTTTTTCAATTAAACCACCCATTCTTTCAATCGTTTATTTGAGATTTAGTTGTATTACTGCACTGTGTTGTTGCAAATGTAAATAGCAAATGGGTAACGCATGATTGTTCAACTATGTGTGTGAGTGTGTGTGTCGTGCGTGTGTGTGAGTATGTGTGCGTGTGTGTGTGTGTGTGAGTGAATATGTGTGTGAGGGTGTGGGGGGGGGTGTATGTGTGTGCGTGAGAGAGACAGACAGAGACAGAGACAAAGAGAGAGAGGGGTTGTTACCGATCGGTGCCTATCATAAACCAACATCTATAACAATGACTGTAATGATAATGATGATCATGCTCATGCCATCACCATCATCATCATCATCATCACCATCATCATCATCATCACCATCATCATCACCATCATCATCATCATCATCATTGTCATAACAATGATAACAACCATCATCAAAATAACAATAACATAAATAGATTTAATTCATTACATAGATTTTAAAAAATGAATAAAAGGAGAGGAGGCACTTGGAAAGTCCAGGAAGAAATTGTTTAATTGTCTGTAAACCAGAAAAACGCCAAAATAATAGAACCAGAATGCGTATTCGATATAGGCCTAACAGTACAAGACAGTGGCACATTTTCGGCCGGCTGGTCTTTGTCAAGCGTAAACACAAAACAACAAAGAACAAATAATAAACAATTGAGAACATACACAAAAATTAGCAGAAAAAACAGCAAAACTTCACTGATGTTTCTAGCCAAGCAAACAGAAACGAGAACTATACAAAAAATATGGTCAGAACGCGTATTTGATACAACAAGATAAGACAGGTGCAAATTTTAGGCCATCTGGTTTTTATCAAGCGTATACAAACGACAACAAAGAGCGAAAATGCACAAAACATAACGGAAAAAAACAGAATTTAACTTTCATAATGTTAAGTGATCAGTCAGCAAGCAAAGTCAGAGCAAGATTGAGGCAGCCGAGATGTGGTTTCTAAGAAGAATGTTGAGAGTTCCATGGACAGCAAAGAAAACAAACGAGACAGTCTTGATGGAGGCAGACACAAGTAGATCACTCATAAGGAAGATTAGGAAAAGATAGGCAACATTTATAGGCCATTTTATGAGGAAGGGGGATTTGGAGCACCTGGTCACAACGGGAAAGCTGGAGGGAAAGAGAGCACCAGGTAGACCCAGGGAGAGAATGCTGGACGGACTTGCAGAGTGGCTGGGGATGAGGAGGTTGGGGGAGATGCTGGGGGCAACGAGAGATAGAGATGGTTGGAAGTCCATGGTCGCCAACGCCAAGCGGCAGGGCACCTGATGATGATGATGAATGTTAAGTTCAACAGAGCTGAAATATGACACAAAACAAGATTTGACAGAAATTGTGACATCGTACGAAAATAACGTAATACGGAAACGATGTAATACTAACACGACGTAATAGGCCTACTAAAACAAAGTAATACAAATAGAATGCAGTCATTAAAGTAATAGGCAAATTGACTCGAAGTGACTGACAGCGTTAAACAAATAGGAACCAGACCTACGCACGCACGCACGCACACACACACACACACACACACACACACACACACACACACACACACACCACACGCACACACACGCACGCACGCACGCTGTCACACGGACAAAGAATCAGAACGTGTAACTAACATAACAAGACAAGATTCTATTTTTGTATGCTCGTGGTTTCTCTCTCTCTCTCTCTCTCTCTCTCTCTCTCTCTTCTCTCTCTATCTCTCTCTATCTATCTATCTATCTATCTATCTATCTATCTATCTATCTATCTCTCTCTGTCTCTCCTTTTTTCTCTTTTTTTCTCTCTGTCTCTCTCTCTCTCTCTCTCTCTCTCTCTGTTTCTCTCTGTCTGTCTCTCTCTGTTTCTCTCTGTCTGTTATCTCTTCCCCTCTCTCTCTCTCTCTCTCTCTCTCTCTCTCTCTCTCTCTCTCTCTCTCTCTCGTTAACTCTGGCAGTCAGTTTGATTTAGATTCCAGTTTACTTTGTCACAATAGGAGTTCTGACGGATACATCTGTCTCTCTCTCGGACAGACCGGCATGACTGTTCATTTCCATCAGTGGCCCCGTTAGCACAGTTGGTCAGAACGCCATGCTGTTCCAAGGTTCAAACCTCAGGGAGATCACAGGTTTATTCACGCGGGCTGGTTGGTTCTTCCGATAGAGCCATGGATTCGATATCTGTTGTCTCGAGTTCAATCCAAGCCTGAAACATTCAAACAAACAAACAAAACTAAACAAAACAAAACAAAACAAAAAAATGGCCTGTTACCCCATCCCCATCTTTATGCTTCAATTAATCATTCTGGTGTTGCCGACTTAATAATTTATAAGCTTCTTCTCACCCCACCCCACCCCCGCTCCACCCCTCCTCGCTCTCCCTACTTCAAGACCTTGCCTGTGCATAGCAGATTTGGGTGGAGCGCACATGGAACTAATCGAGTACTACGATTCCGTCTTGGGATAAACTCCAAACTCCATCCACGTCACAT
Organism: Monoplex corrugatus; assembly: GCA_030674185.1. Classification (NCBI taxonomy): domain Eukaryota; kingdom Metazoa; phylum Mollusca; class Gastropoda; order Littorinimorpha; family Ranellidae; genus Monoplex; species Monoplex corrugatus. The sequence goes on from CM060308.1 coordinate 36,206,744, forward strand.
GAAGCAAAATCCACTCCAGATACAAGGTGTGTGCCGAAGTTCAGGATGTTGAGTTTTATCCTGGTCACATTGGTAGTCTCCCTTTCTTTCTTTCCTTCCTTCTTTCCCTTCCCTCCTCCCCCCCCCCCCCCCCCGAAGATCATCGCACTTAGGCAGCTTCATTTGTGCTCTCCTTTTTTTCTTAGTATAAATGATATGTAAATATTTATCGAAGATATATGTCTATGAACAACATTATAATTTTTCGAAAATTAGGAAAGGCATCTTCAGGCCTTAAAATGAAAATAATATTGACAATGAAAAGTCTAGGTGAGCTTGTTTGTCTATGAAGGGAGTGTAAGGAACTACTTATTTAATTGCATTCTGTAGTCATTCATTTCCAAATAGACACAGCCCCATTTTGCTATTTCTCCACCACATGGTCTCATTGACAGAAGTGCCCGCATTGCTTATAGTATTGATATACAAATGTGTAGCCTATATGGCGCATAGCAATGAATTCCACCTGATCTGCTCAGTAAGGAAGAAGTTCTCGGACAGACTTTATGGAGACTCAAGGTCACACTGATCAATAAACACTGAACACTGAACTATTGGGTTATACTATACGGGGACACAAAATAACATTTCACGAAGTCATATATTGTCGCTATTCCTTTTTTCTTCATTGTCCCCGATTCCTGTTTCATCAGGCGGGGGGGGTTAGGGCAGGTTTCTTTCGTGTTCATTGGCAGGCAAGACCCAGGTGTGCATATTGAAGCCAGTATTTAAAAGAAAAAAAAGGGGGGGTGGATAAGGGTGGGCCATACAGCGTTGTTACTAATACCCGGTTCGCACCAAACCACCCTAGACGAAGCAGTGTTGTGCCACACGTGAAGAGCAAAAGCGCTTTTTAACAGTCCCGTCCTTTTCACGTTTTTGTTCCTATGCCTTTGCCACCCAGGCTGCCAAGGGCCAACCATTCTGCAGCGCTTAGTGTCGCCCGTTTATTCGCCCTTGCTCTTACATTCTGTTTGTGGACTTTTCTAATGGCTTGTAAATAGTGTCACAGGCTGGGCTCAGAACTTCTGAGTCCTGGGATAGATGGAGCGGGAAAAGTTGAGCGGCAATTATTAATGACTACCGAATGTTAAGGGCTGTTCCGTCAGAGTATTACTCTCTCTGTCTCTCTGTCTGTCTGTCTGTCTGTCTGTCTGTCTGCCTGTCTGTCTGTCTGTCTGTCTGCCTGTCTGTCTGTATGTCTCTCTCTCTCTCTCCACCACACACACACACACACAAAAATCTCTCTCTCTCTCTCGGTTTCTTTCTCTCTCGCTCTCTCGCTCTCTCTCTCTCTCTCTCTCACACACACACACACACACACACAACACACACACCACACAAATCTCTCTCTCTCTCTATATATATATATATATATATATATAAAATATTATGTATATATATCTTTCTATCTCTCTATCTCTTTCTCTCTCTTCTCTCTCTCTCTTTCTGTCTGACTCTCTCTCTCTCTCTCACACAAAATCTCTCTCTCTCACACACACACACACACAATCTCTCTCTCTCTCTCCCTTCTCTCTCTCTCTCACTCTCTCTCTCTCTCACAGTCTCTCTCTTTCTCTCTCTTTCTCTCTCTCTCTCTATCTATCTCACAAAATCTCTCTCTTTCTCTCTCTCTTTCTCTCTCTCTTTCTCTCTCGCTCGCTCGATCCCTCCCTCCCTCCTTCCACTCGTGCCTTCGTTTCCGATCTCTCAGCGTGGCAATGATTGACTTCTTCTCACTGCTTTTGTGTCAACAGTATAACAGTGAAGGAAATGTGTAAACTATAGCTATCTGTCATCGTAGTTTGACATAGTTACGTGTTTTTAATTGCAGCAGGCGGTGGATGAGATGGAAATATCGACTGAATATTGGCTTGAGCTTCTTTTTGGTGACTGTCACTCCATCGCGTCTCATAAGAGATCGAAGCATATAAAAAGAAAATCAATCAGTTTTATCAGCATATCATACAGGCAGAAAAGTAGAGTCTGTTTATAGGCATATTATACAGACGGAAAAAGCAGAGGTTTTTTTGTTTGCTTGTTTGTTTTTTGTTTTGTTTTGGTTTGGTTTTTTTTAATCGACATATTCCACAGACAGAAAAGCACAATTTGTCTTTCGTGTATGCAGTCTTTTTTCATCTTCTGTCAAAAGTGGACGTATGGAAAATAAAGATAACAATAAGAAAAAGAAAAGGCCCAGAACAGTAATTAACCTTTTCTTCCCCTTTTTCCTATTTCTTTTTCTTCTTCCCTGTCCATTTTCTCCTCTTTCTCTTTCGTTTTATTTCTCCATTTTTTCCATTTTTTTCCATATACACTTTCATATGTCTACATGATCGTCTACGTCTCGGGGGAAAAAAAAAAGACGAGAATGGCACTTGCCCTATTTAGGTCTCTTCAGGGTGGAGCAGCGCCGGATTCTGCGCTTCATCAACACATGATGTCGTGACAGAAGACACGGCCGACAGCAACAACACTGATCAACAAGCTCCATGGCGGCCGACAGGTACTGAACAAGCAAACAAACAAACAAACAAAACGGCCATATTCACCGCCAGAAATAGCCTGAAACAAAGGCCGGCCAACAAAAGAACAAGAAAAAGTGGGTTGTTTTTTTCACTGTTGTGACCGTAGTCTTCCAATGTCCTCGAAGGATGTTCAAGTTTTATTTCAACTTAAGATTTTTCGAAGTCACAATGACACTGAGAAGTACAAAACCTAGTTTGTAATTATTTCTTATAATATATACATAAGAAAATTGCTAGAATAGCTTAACCATCTTGTTTCCCTCTTCTTCTTTTTCTACTACTACTATACTACTACTACTACTACTAACTCTATCTATCTACTACTACTACTACTACTAGCTACTACTGCTGCTGCTGTGCTACTGCTTCTTCTTCTTCTTCTTCTTCTTCTCTCTTCCTCTCTTTCTTTCTTCTTCTTCTCTTCTTTTCTTTCTTCTTCTTCTCTCTTCTTCTCTTCTCTTCTTCTTTTCTTCTTCTTCTTCTTCTTCTTCTTCTTCTTCTTCTTCTTCTTTCTTCTTCTTCTTCTTCTTCTTCTTCTTCTTTTCTTCTTCTTCTTCTTCTTCTTCTTCTTCTTCTTCTTCTTTCTTTCTTCTTCTTCTTCTTCTTCTTCTTCTTCTTCTTCTTCTTCTTCTTCTTCTTCTTCTTTCTTCTTCTTCTTCTTCTTTTCTTCTTCTTCTTCTTCTTTCTTCTTTTCTTTTCTTCTTCTTCTTCTTCTTTTCTTCTTCTTCTTCTTCTTTCTTCTTCTTCTTCTTCTTCTTCTTCTTCTTCTTCTTCTTCTTCTTCTTCTTCTTCTTCTTCTTCTTCTTCTTCTTCTTCTTCTTCTTCTTTCTTCTTCTCTTTTCTTCTTCTTTTCTTCTTCTTCTTCTTCTTCTTCTTTCTTCTTCTTTTCTTTTCTTCTTCTTCTTCTTCTGTTTCTTCTTCTTCTTCTTCTTCTTCTTCTTCTTCTTCTGTTTCTTTCTTCTTCTTCTTCTTCTGTTTCTTCTTCTTCTTCTTCTGTTTCTGTTTCTTCTTCTTCTTCTTCTGTTTTCTTCTTCTTCTTCTTCTTCTTCTTCTTCTGTTTCTGTTTCTTTTCTTCTTCTTCTTCTTCTTCTTCTTCTGTTTCTGTTTCTGTTTCTTCTTCTTCTTCTTCTTCTTTCTTCTTCTTCTTCTTCTTCTTCTTTTCTGTTTCTGTTTCTTCTTTCTTCTTTCTTCTTCTTCTTCTTCTTCTTCTTCTTTCTTCTTCTTTTTTTTTTCTCTCTCAGTCTGGAAAGGTCAATGGAATATCGGGGTTGTTGGGTGCAAGTGCTAGGTTATGTCATATAAGATGTCTCAGCTTTTCACTATCTGCATGTAAGGATAAGAAAAGAAAACTGGTTTTCTAAAATACCCGCGGAGCAGTGCATTCAAATGGTGTGTTGTATTACACTTGTTCATTTTATTAAGCGGTGAACGAGTTTTTCATTCACCTGTATGCAGAGAGAAAACGAGAAAGAAGAGAGAGAACGGTGAGTGGGTGTGTGGAAACTAGTTACGATCGACAAGTAGACCTACTACATGTGTGTCTGGAAAACGAAGTTGGATTAGGGGAATGTATTACATTGTTACCAGACATTCATTCATTTTTTATTCGTCTATTTATTTATTTATTTATTTATTTTATATGTTTGTTTATTTATTTATTTATTTGTTTGTTTGTTTGTTTGTTTGTTTGTTTGTTTTTGTTTACTTTGATTCACATTCAGCTGTCATAATCTTGAGGTTGAATTAGGTAAACGCAAACCTGGTTGTCGTTTTTGACGTGGTATTAGCCTGACATGGCTCTAGTAGTCGGCTGAGCTACAAGCAATAAAGAACCTGAATATGAACAAGGTAGACACAAGCTAAAGGAATAGACACAGAAGCACTTCTCCTACCTGCCCCCTGAGGTGAAGAGGACCACACAGCTAAACAAATATTGCAGCGATGTCGCCTCCATCAAGCGGAGCTACAGGGGACATTACCCAACAGCATCAAATTCAATGGTAGCAGCCGCAGCAGACGTCACAACAACTCTCCTCCGTTTACCTCCGGTCTTGACTTTTCTGTGCCGTTTCGTAGACCTTCAAACCGCTAGTGCTGTGATGTTGTTCATATCGGAGGCGGGTGGCCCACCCGGATTTCCTTTGGCTTCAACCTTTTCTTTGCAAAACTGTCGTTATGAGGAATGTGTTGGGGTTGCGAGTTGCATGGCCGATGTGTTTCATTTTTCTTTAGTTGATTTCTGCCAGCAGTTATTGGACTGTGAGTTCGTTCAAAATGAGTTTATTTGTTCTTTTATAGGCCCAATTGACCGTTAGAAGCTGTATGTAGAACCGCATATCTGTTGCTTTGATCTTATTTTCATCTTTGTAATTTTTTTTTCATTTTTTAGGTTCATCGCACTCAGGGAGGTTACCTTCGTGTTCACCTATTTTTACCCGTCCCATTTTCAAAGCCACCTTAATGGCCACAGAAGCTGGCACAGTTTTTACAACGCGATGATGAAGTTGTTGATGAGGATGACAATCATGATGCTATACTCCATAGATTCTAGAGCTGAGACTACGTGACAGGACTGTACTCTACGCTTACAATCATAATATATCCTGGCGTCAGCCAGACTCGAAAGATACAGACACCTGCGGTGTGGTCAGAAGATTTGAGCAACACCCTCAATGACATCCGTGAAGTAGATGAGACTTGACTGTGTGGTTCCAGTCTTCCCAATGAGCCCTTAGCACGCCCAACTCTGGCTAGGAGCCGGTTACAGCCGAAAAATCCCACAATGGTTTTTGAAGGGACTGATGGGGATTCGAACCCACAACCTTCCAGTCGGCAGTCCATTGCGCTAACCACTACGCCACGGCGACTGGTTTTTATCTGCTTTTCTGTATATCCAGGCTTCACAACCACGTAGCATTAATGGCCAGATCAGACAATTCAGAATTTTGATTTTAAGAGCTGCTGGTATGCTTTATCTTTTCAAATGTCATTGAGTCAAATCATTTTCTGTTTTGCCATTCTTACTCTTATTTTGATGTGTTTAGTACAGATGCCATCATGAGCTTTAATTGAGCCTAAATATTCAAAAACATTCATATTTTCTAATGCAGTTTTGTTGATTTGAATATCTCCAAATGCTTGATTTTCTTCTCCGTGCATGTACATTACTTTCGTCTTCTTGAAATTCAGGTTTACATCTGTCTCTTTGCCCGCTGCATCCATTCTGTACAGAGCCATACAGAATTCTTTTCAAGCCAGTGATATTGTCCCACATCAGTGCAGTATTGTTATCAGCATATCGTAGATTTGTGATATTTCGCCCACGATACATATTCTCGTGTCTTCAATATCCGCTTCTCTCAGACCTGTTCCAGAAAAATGAGATATGGTCGACTATATCTCCTTTAATTAAAACACAGAATGGCCTGCGGCCTGAGTTACCTACCCACCATGCATACGCCTGCTGCGTTTTGTATGACAAATAGGCCTATAATTCAACCGCGTGCATACGTATACACGGGCACGCACGTACAGACACACACACACACACACACACACACACACACACACACACACATACACACACACACACACACACACACACACACACACAACACACACACACAACACACACATACACACACACAAACACAACACACACACACACACACACACACACACACACACACACACACACAACACACATCCCTTGAGTCAGTTTCAATAAACTACCTCCCTCTTTTTTTAAAGTAGGAGTCAACACAGAAAGAAAAATAAAAGAATGAAAAAAAAGTAAATGTGTATGAATAAAAGGAAAAAAGATTTCTATCATATTCACCAGGCACACAAAAAAACCAGGCATACACCGTCAAAGGAGAGGCAACAGCTTTTTGCAGCTTTTAATGATCTGTATCACCTTCACCAGACGGCAGATGCACATCAGAAATAGCCAGCAGAATCGGCCAAGCCAAAACAACATTCAAGAAGATGGAAAGCATTCTTACCAACAAATGCCTATCAATTTACATCAGGAAGACAGTTCTGGAATGTTATATAGAACCAATACTGTTGTACGGTTGCGAGGCGTGGACAGTCAACAAGAAAGCCAGAACAAGATTGAGGCAGCCGAGATGTGGTTTCTAAGAAGGATGTTGAGAGTTCCATGGACAGCAAAGAAAACAAACGAGACAGTCTTAATGGAGGCAGACACAAGTAGATCATTGAAAAGGAAGACTAGGAAAAGGCAGGCAACATTCATAGGCCATTTTATGAGGAAAGGGGAATTGGAACACCTGGTCACAACGGGAAAGCTGGAGGGAAAGAGAGCACCGGGCAGACCCAGGGAGAATATACTAGACGGACTTGCAGAGTGGCTGAAGACAGGCAGGGTGGAAGAGATGCTTGAGGCAAAAAGAGAGATAGACAGATGGAAGTCCATAATCGCCAACGCCATGCGGCAAGGCACCTGATGATGATGATGATCACCTTCTTAAAGACGGTTGTAACTATCTCACGATTCACTGTATATCAATGAAAAAAAAAGACATTGAGAGATTAACACCCTTTAAATCATTGCACACATTGAGACGATAACCCCGACAACACTCTGTTCCTTTTTAACCTTTTGACTCCCCGCTCCCTGTCCACCAGCATCCTGCATTTTCAACCATGGTAGCAAAGCAAAATCTTAACCCTTTGACTTCCTCACCCTGTCCACCAGCTTCATGCAGGAAGCTGGTGGATAGGGTGAGGGAGTCAAAGGGTTAAGTTTTTGCAGTTGTTGGATAGGTGTGGGAGTCAAAGGATTAGGATTAAGGCAAAAGAATTTCGGTTGACGTAATCAAGAAAATTGTATCCCTTTTCCACCGCAAGTTATCCCTTTTCCACCGCGAGTTATCCCTTTTCCACCGCGAGTTATCCCTTTTCCACCGCGAGTTATCCCTTTTCCACCGCGAGTTATCCCTTTTCCACGCAAGTTATCCCTTTTCCACGCGAGTTATCCCTTTGCGAGTTATCCCTTTTCCACCGCGAGTTATCCCTTTTCCACCGCGAGTTATCTCTTTTCCACCGCGAGTTATCCCTTATCCACCTCGAGTTACCGCCGTCGTCTTCTTTTGTTCGCCATCTATATGGTCAGGTCATATCTGGCGATGAATGTTGCCGTTTTTCATTTTGCCTGTTCCTGCTGGCTGTCATGAAGCTTGGTGGTCAGTGGCGTTGTAGTTAAATTGGCCATGTCTGCTGTCGATCCACTTGACAGAGGTGTGAGATCACTGCAATATATGTGCTCAGCTGTCTGGTCTTGTTGGCTGTAGGTAGGTCAGGTTAGCAAAACGCGTCAGTTTGGAGTTGCAATTCACGTATCATCGCTAGTCTAAACTCCTCCCCTATAAATGTACACACAGGCACACACATGTTACTCACTCAGACTGTTCCCCCCATACAGGTATCCTACTGAACAAAATGGGATGAATACTCCCCACCCAACCACCCTAGTCCGGTTGCCATTTAATGATTTTTAGCATGACCCAAAAATATAGTACTCATAATTGATCTCAGCGGTTTTGAACTCTTTAGTGTCCATATATAACATATCCAACTGATGCCACCCTGACACTGTTGAGCATTTTGAAAAATCAAACATGGCCGCCAAGATGGCGGCCTGAATTTTTAAAATAAGTGATATGACATTCTTGGTAATGCAGAACGCTATTTTTTGAGACTGACTGCCCAAACTTATTATGCAGAAATGATCTTGAAACCCAAAAACATGTTTTGGTAAATGTGCGTATGTTTACATTTCCAAGATGGCCGCCAATGTGGCGGCTGAAAGTAAGCGAGTAATGGCACATGTTCAGTTTTTCACACAAGTCGATAATTTTTGCGACATACCAGCATGAAATATTTCCTGTTTGACTCTCAAGCACATATAATACATTTGAAATATATCTTAATGCCTGATTGTACGTTTATAACATAAAAATGGCTGTCAAATTTAGACAATCTTTTAACCGGGAGGACATCAAACATTCCTTTCTTTGGTTCGTTAAGGAATGGGGAGTGGGTGGGGTCTGATTTCTTTTATAATAAAGTATAATTGTACCTGGCTGTAAATTACATAAAATATAAACAGAATAAGTAGCGTTAACATTACATATTCAGAAAACTGTCACAGAAACACAAGCCACCTATACAGAATGTTACCCAATAAGGCTTCAGAGCGTTAAAAAGCTTGTCTAGGGACACAGGAACAGGAGCAAAGACATGTCACTTGCGTGACACGTAAAAACCATAACCACACTGCACAGTCATGATGTGTTATGACTGTACTTGTTTTGTTTGGAGTAATGCAGTTATGACACACAAAATGCGGCAAAATGTTTGATTTGTTTGGATCTATGAATCAAGCGCAAAGCAGGTACATAGTACTTGTGGAGTCAGGTTCTTCTTCTTCATCGTCTTCTCTTTCAAGGGCATCAGCGCGTTTGGTCCATGGATTCTGACAATTTTCATTTAGGTAACATTTACAAAAGACAGTACATGTCATTTGTGCAGTGGCACATCCACACCGTGCTGTTGAACAGGGTCCCTCTGTGCTGCAGCCACACTTCAACATTTGCAGCACCTCAGCAGGTGCGGCTTCAGCTCCAGGAGGTAATTTGATCGGCAGTAAAGTTGTGTCAGCCTTGTGCCACCCAAAATCCGTTGGACAAACATTTGGAGGATCAGGATCCAGTGCTCCTTTCCAGATGCATGCCTGCTGATGTGCACGTTTCGCGATCCAAAGTAATGCTAGGCGGTGCGTTTTGTATCAGCTTGGCTGCAGGAGCTGCTGGAAGGTGGCGTCATAATATTATGCCATCCAACCCGCTCTTGGGAATCCGGTCTGCACTTTTTTTTTTTTTTTTTTTTTTAGGTTTATTCCTTAGTCTTCTCTTCTCCTAAATACACTCACAACACAATAGGTTCCAGAGTTCTGTCCGCCTGGTCCTCAGATGGCACGTCCAGTCTTTGTATTTGCTCATAAATGAGGTCCGCGAAAAAAATCTGGCTTGCCCAAGGGTTGAACCCACACTGCCTGCATTTTAAGTATGGCGCTCTAACAATTGAGCTAAGGGTCCGTTTGTCTGGGAACTCTCTCTGTCTCTATCTCTGTCTCTATCTCTGTCTCTGTCTCTGTCTCTGCCTCTGTTTCTGTCTCTGTCTCTGTCTCTGTCTCTCCTGTTCTGTCTCTGTCTCTGTCTCTCTGTCTGTCGTCTCTCTCTCTCTCTCTCTCTCTCTTCTCTCTCTCTCTCTTTCTGTCTCTGTCTCTTATCTCTCTTTTGTTTTTTATTACAAAGGAATTCGTACTATCAACACCCCCCCCCCCCCACCCGCTTACCATCCAAACCAGTTCCTGCATTGTGATAAGGGCTGTAACTGTATGTCATAACAATTAAGAACGCGCGCGCCGCGCGCACACACACACACACACACTCTCTCTCTCTCTCTCTCTCTCTCTCTCTCTCTCTCTCTCTCTCTCTCTCTCTCAGCCAATTCTTTTACAAAAGTGTAGAGATATATGGCATGGTTCTGAGCACAACCGATAAACGTTCTCCAGTAATGGTGTATATGAACTTTATTATGTTATTAACATGATATGGTTCCTATATTATAAAGCCACCCCAATAACCCTGTTTCATTGTGAATGAGCCATATAGTTCGCTATCTGATGTATCAGATCGATTGTGTCCTCCTTCTCTCTTTCTCTCTCTCTCTCTCTCTCCTTCCTCCCTCCCTCTCCTCTCTCCCTTCCCTCCCTCCCTCTCTCTCTCGCTCTTTTGAAGTGAAGTGAAATGAAGTGTTTACAAAGAAGGTCCTCAACTTTGTGACACGGCTAATATGACACGTAAGAAGTAACACGTGTAAAGCTCCACATGTCACTTAAGCCCTGCTTTCTCAATATCAGACGTGTGTATCATCATATGCTCCAACCTTTACCAGGGTTAGCCGGGCAGTGGATTCGTTTTTGTTTTGTTGGTGTGTGAGAAGCCCTTTAGTGAGAGCCGTGGGACTCTGTGACATGCCTGTGTTGCATCGTATCATTATAACTAGTTCTTTGTGTAGCTTTCTTCTACCTTTTTCTTTTATTAGTGTTTAAAGCCCAGCCGACTGCGCAGAGCCATATCAGGGCTATAACCGCTTCAAAACACAAAACTTCAACAGGAAAAAAAAAAAAAAAAATTAAGTACACATATCAATGCATTCGCGCACATAATCTAAGGACATGACCCCGGCGTAGGACCACTCCGTACGATTTATCGCACAGGGGAGATTTAAAAAAAAACACACTGAATACAAATATATGCATACATAAGGACACCAAAACATACACAAAAAACAGGCATGAATTACCTAAAATTGCTTCCGCATATCTCACCTCCTTAGAGCCAAAAATGCACTCAATACATGTACCCAATTATCAATCCGAAGAAAAAGCACGTAAGACTTAATCGAAAAAATACAGGTGAATGGACCGTTAAGGCAGAAAATAAGTAGAAATGACAGAAAGCAAGGCAACAAGGCAGAAACAAAGAGAGTGACAGAAAACAGGAAATTTCTAGCACAGAATTTCCAGAAGGTGGGAATACTATTTATACTGAAAGAGCCCCCGGCAACCCAACGGGGGTTTCTTCTACCAACTCATATGGACGCACTGTGCAATACTCATAATTAATTAAACCTTTTCTTTGAGCACAGAAACATCTAGCCGCTAGGTGGGGTGAACACATTCAAACTACGTCGTTGCACAGTCTGGTCATCTTTCGTGTGCGTTGTCTGTATGCTGGGTGTTTTCATGTTTTCATAAGCCATTGGACATGGACATGACTTACAGGATCTCTTCAACGTGCATATTTGATGTATGTGTTTGTGGGCGTTTGCGTATGTGTCTGTGTGTGTTTGTGTTGGTATATTGGTATATGAATTTGTGTTTGTGTGCGAGTGTGTGTGTGTGTGTGTGTGTGTGTGTGTGTGTGTGTGTGTGTGTGTGTGTGTGTGTGTGTGTGTGTGTGTGTGTGTGTGTATGTGTGTGTGTGTGTGTGTGCGCTTCTCTTTGTGTGAGAGAGATTGAGTGGTTGATTGATTGATTGATTGATTGATTGATTGTGATTATTTATATTCCTTCAGTAAAAAAAATTGCAAAACACTGCTTGGTCAGGGGAGAGAGCGAGCGAGTGAGAGAGGGAGGGAGAGAGCGAGAGAGAAAGAGAGACAGATAAAGAGACACACACACACAC
>CM060308.1:36221088-36223588 GCA_030674185.1 Monoplex corrugatus
TGCACTGGGACTGAACCTGACAGTACTTATCTATTTATCTTTTTATTTATTTGCTCCATCTGTTTTGTTTTAAATTGTTTTATTTACTTTTTTTTTATTTACTTTTTTTGCTTTCCCATTTTTTCTTGGAAGCGTATATGCACATTGTCTTGCCCACATGATGCAGGCATTATGTTGCTGCATAGTCTGCATACTTCATTTTCGGTGGACGTGCATGCTGGTGTTTTCTATGTTTCCATAATCCTCTGGTGTTTTCTATGTTTCCATAACCCTCGGGTGTTTTCTATGTTTCCACAACCCTCTGGTGTTTTCTATGTTTCCACAACCCTCTGGTGTTTTCTATGTTTCCACAACCCTCTGGCGTTTTCTATGTTTCCACAACCCTCTGGTGTTTTCTATGTTTCCACAACCCTCTGGCGTTTTCTATGTTTCCACAACCCTCTGGTGTTTTCTATGTTTCCACAACCCTCTGGTGTTTTCTATGTTTCCACAACCCTCTGGTGCTTTCTATGTTTCCATAACCCTCTGGTGTTTTCTATGTTTCCATAACCCTCTGGTGTTTTTATGTTTCCACAACCCTCTGGTGTTTTCTATGTTTCCACAACCCTGGTGTTTTCTATGTTTCCATAACCCTCTGGTGTTTTCTGTTTCCATAACCCTCTGGTGTTTTCTATGTTTCCACAACCCTCTGGCGTTTTCTATGTTTCCACAACCCTCTGGTGTTTTCTATGTTTCCACAACCCTCTGGTGTTTTCTATGTTTCCACAACCCTCTGGTGTTTTCTATGTTTCCATAACCCTCTGGTGTTTTCTATGTTTCCACAACCCTCTGGCGTTTTCTATGTTTCCACAACCCTCTGGTGTTTTCTATGTTTCCACAACCCTCTGGTGTTTTCTATGTTTCCACAACCCTCTGGTGTTTTCTATGTTTCCATAACCCTCTGGTGTTTTCTATGTTTCCACAACCCTCTGGTGTTTTCTATATTTCCACAACCCTCTGGTGTTTTCTATGTTTCCACAACCCTCTGGTGTTTTCTGTTTCCATAACCCTCTGGTGTTTTCTATGTTTCCACAACCCTCTGGTGTTTTCTGTTTCCATAACCCTCTGGTGTTTTCTATGTTTCCACAACCCTCTGGTGTTTTCTATGTTTCCACAACCCTCTGGTGTTTTCTGTTTCCATAACCCTCTGGTGTTTTCTATGTTTCCACAACCCTCTGGTGTTTTCTATGTTTCCACAACCCTCTGGCGTTTTCTGTTTCCACAACCCTCTGGTGTTTTCTATGTTTCCATAACCCTCTGGTGTTTTCTATGTTTCCACAACCCTCTGGTGTTTTCTATGTTTCCATAACCCTCTGGTGTTTTCTATATTTCCACAACCCTCTGGTGATTTCTATGTTTCCACAACCCTCTGGTGTTTTCTATGTTTCCACAACCCTCTGGTGTTTTCTGTTTCCATAACCCTCTGGTGTTTTCTATGTTTCCACAACCCTCTGGTGTTTTCTATGTTTCCACAACCCTCTGGTGTTTTCTGTTTCCATAACCCTCTGGTGTTTTCTATGTTTCCATAACCCTCGGGTGTTTTCTATGTTTCCATAACCCTCTGGTGTTTTCTATGTTTCCATAACCCTCTGGTAGTTTCTATGTTTCCACAACCCTCTGGCGTTTTCTATGTTTCCACAACCCTCTGGTGTTTTCTATGTTTCCACAACCCTCTGGTGTTTTCTATGTTTCCATAACCCTCTGGTGTTTTCTATGTTTCCATAACCCTCTGGTGTTTTCTATGTTTCCATAACCCTCTGGTGTTTTCTATGTTTCCATAACCCTCTGGTGTTTTCTATGTTTCCATAACCCTCTGGTGTTTTCTATGTTTCCACAACCCTCTGGTGTTTTCTATGTTTCCACAACCCTCTGGTGTTTTCTATGTTTCCCTAACCCTCTGGTGTTTTCTATGTTTCCATAACCCTCTGGTGTTTTCTATGTTTCCACAACCCTCTGGTGTTTTCTATATTTCCACAACCCTCTGGTGTTTTCTATATTTCCACAACCCTCTGGTGTTTTCTATGTTTCCATAAGCCAGCCACTGACATGAATGACAGAACCTTTAATGTACACATTTGATATTCTGCATGCGTATACACACAAAAAGGGTTTACACACTGGAAGATCTGCCACGTGTTCATCTGGGAGATCAGAAAAGTCTCCACCATAGACCCACCAGAAAAAGGATGTTAGGCAGATTGAACTCAGGATGTTTAGATTGGAAGTCAGACGTTTACCTGTTTGACACAGACCACGTCCTACAAGTCTGCAGGATTCTCAGGTTGCTGAAGGAGGAGATGCGGCCGACGCCGAGTATATACCCTCGACGACAAACTGCACCGGCCTGTGGATGCTTTGTAGACAACAGCCAACTTAACCCTTTGACTCCTGCATCTTATTCACCAACTGCAAAAACATAACCCTCTGATTCCCTCGCCCTATCCACCAGCTTCGTGCAAGG
>CM060308.1:36233588-36241088 GCA_030674185.1 Monoplex corrugatus
AAAAAGGCTGAGGTTGTTTAACCCTTTGACTCCCGCACCCTCTCTACAGCTGCAAAAACTTAACCTTGGGCTCTTTCACCCTATCACCAGCTTTCTGCAGGAAGCTGTGTGTAGGTGAGAGATCAAGGTTAAGTTTTTGCTTTGCTGGCATGGTTGCAATGCAGGACGGTGGTGGATAGGGTGCGGAGGTCAAAGGTTAAACAAGGTAGGGCTCTGTCGCCATCGGCTGCTGTTAGTGACTTCTGATTACATGTGGTTTTTCTTGTTTGTTATGTTTGATGGAGAAAAAGGAGTGTTGATATAGCTTGACGTTCTCAGTTTCCGATAGAAGATCACTTCTCGCTTATCGAAATGACAAAAAAACTGTTTCAGATTTACCCACAGATACATGTGGCTTTGTGACCTAGATGTTTCGGTAATGATTTCTGCAGATATTTTTATGCAAGGGTATTTACTAACTTGGTTTACTTGATCGTCTGACCCAACGAAATTACCCCCAAATATGCAATAGTTTTAATAGCAACGATCCTTTTTTGGGGGCTTCTCAGTGGATCAGCGTAGAGCATACAATCTTGTTAATTAAGTGGGGATGGGGTAAGAATGGGTAGTGAGTGAGTGAGTCACTGCCAGCCTTTCAAATCCGTCACACTTTTCTTCTGATGTGGAAACAACAGCTTGTCAATGGAAACTAGGCATGTGTCCTCTATTTTCGTCATACTTTTCTTCTGATGTGGAAACAACAGCTTGTCAGTGGAAACTAGGCATGTGTCCTCTATTTTCGTCATACTTTTCTTCTGATGTGGAAACAACAGCTTGTCAGTGGAAACCAGGCATGTGTCCTCTATTTTCGACACACTTTTCTTCTGATGTGGAAACAACAGCTTGTCAGTGGAAACTAGGCATGTGTCCTCTATTTTCGACACACTTTTCTTCTGATGTGGAAACAACAGCTTGTCAGTGGAAACTAGGCATGTGTCCTCTATTTTCGTCATACTTTTCTTCTGATGTGGAAACAACAGCTTGTCAGTGGAAACTAGGCATGTGTCCTCTATTTTCGTCATACTTTTCTTCTGATGTGGAAACAACAGCTTGTCAGTGGAAACCAGGCAGTGTCCTCTATTTCGACACACTTTTCTTCTGATGTGGAAACAACAGCTTGTCAGTGGAAACTAGGCATGTTCCTCTATTTTCGACACACTTTTCTTCTGATGTGGAAACAACAGCTTGTCAGTGGAAACTAGGCATGTGTCCTCTATTTTCGACACACTTTTCTTCTGATGGGAAAACAACAGCTTGTCAGTGGAAACTAGGCATGTGTCCTCTATTTTCGACACACTTTTCTTCTGATGTGGAAACAACAGCTTGTCAGTGGAAACTAGGCATGTGTCCTCTATTTTCGAACACACTTTTCTTCTGATGTGGAAACAACAGTTTGTCAGTGGAAACTAGGCATGTGTCCTCTATTTTCGTCATACTTTTCTTCTGATGTGGAAACAACAGCTTGTCAGTGGAAACCAGGCATGTGTCCTCTATTTTCGTCATACTTTTCTTCTGATGTGGAAACAACAGCTTGTCAGTGGAAACTAGGCATGTGTCCTCTATTTCATATTATGTATTATGCGGGACAAAGTAATACAGGAGCATTTCCACACTTTGGGATTTTTGGCTCTGCTTTTTGTTTTGTGTTTGTCTTCGGTTTTGCTCTCTCGCTCTCTGTCTCTTGTCTCTGTGTGAGTGTATGTGTGTGTGCGATTGTTTCCTTTGCTGCTGTTATTTTTGCAGTGTCATGGATATGGTATTCCATCGGAAATGATTCGATTCCGCTTAAATGCCTTTCTTTTCTCTCTCTTTCTCTCTCTCTCCTTTTCCTTTTTTTTTTTCTTTCTCCTACCCACCCCTCCCTCTCTGCCTCCAATAACCTACACTGTAACCAAAACTTCAACCTACGTGTTCCAAACTTCTACGAGGATTGGTTGATAATCAAGCTAGAATCAACACAGCTGTAAGATGATCGGACCAGTCAGCTTGGTATGTCATTCATGACGGAGACACGTACACCTGATGCTCTGTTAGCTTTCGTGTTGGTCACAAAAGCGGAGAAAATTAAGGATTAGGCCTCGGAGTGCTGAAACGTTCGTTGGGAAGACAGGAAAGGCTGGGGTACAATTATTTAAAAATAAGATTGTTGAAATCACCGAGTTTGCCACGTAACATTTTAAGGCAGACATGAAATTGAAGCATCAGGCCGGAAATCGTGTGTGTGTGTGTGTGTGTGTGTGTGTGTGTGTGTGTGTGGTGTGTGCGTGCGTGGTGTGTATGTGTGTGTGGTGCTTGCGTGTGTGTGTGTGTGTGTGTGTGTGTGTGTGTGTGTGTGTGTGTGTGTGCGTGCGTGCATGCATGTGTGTGTGTTTTTCCGTGTGGATTTTATTTATTGGAATGAGCGTTGTGTGTTGTGTGTGTGTTGTGTGTGTGTGTGCGTGCATGTGTGTTGTGTGTGCTGTATGTGTGTGTGTGTGGGTGTGATTTGCCTATGTCCATTTTGTTTATTGAAATGAACGATCTACATGTAGAAGGCCTACCGTTTTTCTTTGCTTTGGTGTCGTTCTGCAGGTCGTTTCTTTTCGTTAAGAGCCATGGACTTGAAAAAAGTCTGATATCTTGTTTAATTCCAGTCCGCAACTGACATATACAACAGGCTTATTCGATACCCATCTTAATGTTCCCATCATTATGATGGTGTCAGCTTAGTATTTTATAGGTCCCCCTCCTCCCAAAGACGTTATATATAGAACTTTTATACTTATTGAATGTTGAATGTTATATAAAACCAATACTGTTGTATGGATGTGAGGCGTGGACAGTCAACAAGCAAAGCCAGAACAAGATTGAGGCAGCCGAGATGTGGTTTCTAAGAAAAATGTTGAGAGTTCCGTGGACAGCAAAGAAAACAAACGAGACAGTCTTGATGGAGGCAGACACAAGTAGATCACTCATAAGGAAGATTAGGAAAAGACAGGCAACATTTATAGGCCATTTTATGAGGAAGGGGATTTGGAGCACTGGTCACAACGGGAAAGCTGGAGGGAAAGAGAGCACCAGGTAGACCCAGGGAGAAAATGCTGGACGGACTTGCAGTGGCTGGGGACGAGGAGGGTGGGGGAGATGCCAGGGGCAAAGAGAGATAGAGACAGATGGAAGTCCATGATCGCCAACGCCATGCGGCAGGGCACCTGATGATGATGATAATGTCTTTGCCTCCTCCTAATTTCAAAACCTTGCCAGCGCATAGGGTTTTGTGCAGGCTTTGGAAGTTTCAGGATAATTAACGGCAGATTTCGTTGAAGCGCATGTAGAATTGTCTGAGCGAGATGGATCCCTCCTGAACACATCCCAAACTTTCCCCTGCGGCTGGCATCCCAGGGAGCTAGTCTGTCTTGACCTACAGAACTCAAACGAGCTTCGCTTGCTTTGATAAATAGTTCACATATTGACTGGTGAGAGATATGGCTGTTTTGTTTCGTTTTGACCCCGACCCTCTTTTAAAATTTTTTTAAGGTATGTTATTTTGTATCGACCAGAGAGAAAATATGCGCGCGTGCTGCGCGTGTGTGTGTATGTGTGTGTGTGTGTGCGTGCTGTGTGCGTGTGTGTGTGTCCATGTGTGTGGCAAAAATGTGTTGGCCAGATTTTTTTCAGCTCTGTATGGGCGGATTTTTAACCAAGTCTGGGTAAAAAAATATGGACTTATGAAGAGTCAGAAGTGCATACGTTTGAAGTTATGGCGCCAAGGTAAAGATTACAAGGACATAAGAAATGTCTAAAATGAGCACTTTTTGATGGTATGTGAACAGCATTCTTTTCATGAACTTTGAAATACAAATCAATATCGACATAGTCATCTATATCAGCAGACAGAAACTGGAAAAAAAATGCAACATTTATCGCAATATTTGGCCGAATGTAAGAAGAAGAAAAAGCTTACACTAGAGCGGAGAGGTCTCTTACCATCTCGCTACCCCCAAAGACTTTAGGATTCTATAACAGCTCTGACATCCCATCTTCTTTCAGCAGGACAGCTGTCCAAATTAGACGGGTGATGTCGGTGATTGTATCGGCCTACTGATAAACATTCTTTGCCAAGTTAAAACATCTGGACCCAGCAGGGTGTACAGAAAGCAGATGTTACTGTATTATTTTATTGTCAGACATACTGCAACCAGCTGCTGTTGTAGTGAATTTCATCTCTGCTAAAGGGTGAGACAAATATCTTGAGCTGAATGTACACACACAGACACACACATATACACACAAACACAATGAGTCACAGATCACTTTTCTGACATGTTTATTTTAACTCGAATTAAAAAGAAAATTTCATGAGTCACAGACAGACAAATAAAAACACAAAGCACCAAATAAACAAGACAACAAGCAATAATACGAAATAAACATCAAAATAACAGAAAGAATCTAAACCATACGATTATGGAATCTGATCTGCAAACAGCACCTGCAAGGTATGTGTACTACAACTACAATAGAACTCCAATGACAAAAGTACATAAACAATAGAGGGATTCTATATGAACAAGATCATCAGCTGCCTATCATAAAACTGGCTTGTTTTTCATGATATTGATATCAAAATACTAAATCTTCCCACCCTCCCCCGCCTCCAACACAACACACAGCCTGGTGTGTTTAATAGATGTACTCCACAAACGATGCTCAATGATGACTTAATAACAGTAAGAAATGTAAAAATAGTCATTCCAGCATTTTCTTGATGCTTCATGTAGTATTTGCTAGCACATTACGGTTGGTTAATAAATAACACCACCTTGCAACACTCACAAGAAATAAATATTGAGTTATTTCTTCATCTGATCTATCTTATGAACTTAAATGGTACACACGCTGTACACATTTCCTCATCAAAAATGTTCAAATATATTTTGGGCTGTCCAAGCATACTTCTTCTCGAAAGGAACATGAATTTCTTAGTTGAATCTTTATGAAACTCAAAAAGGACCTAACCTTTCACATTTATTTCCATACTTCATTCCCATGCAAGAACAACAGACCATAATTTAGTAAAGTAGTAATGATCCATCACTACATTATCAAGAAATCCTCACTGACATAGTTATTCTCCCACCCTCCTCCAATCTCACAGGTATTCCAACAGTCATTCTGCATTATTTATTCTTTTATCTGACAGATCAAATACATATTGAAAACAGCAAGAACAGTTTATCTAGCTGCCAATGGAAGTGACAAAGCCACCATCATCTGTTCCGTTGTAGAAGAAGAAGTTGTTGTGGGGAGCGTCTTTCTGTGACACAGCCTGGAAATCAGCACAGAAAAAAGGGAACCACTTACATGTGTAAACTCATAAGCTATTTGTTCTAAACTAAAGGTCATGAACTAGATGACAATCATACTGGCATATCTATGTTGCTTACAATATTGTTCAAATAAATCATGAAATAAACCTGTGATCAGATGTGGCATATTTCTTCTTACACATACCCTGATTTCCATTGTCAAATATACAGTATATGCATTACAAATTTCTAACCTCTCTCTCTCTCTTGAACATGTCCATGTTCAAACATACACATTTATATATAATATATACACACACACACACAGAGGGTATCCCTTAAAATACTGTTTGATCTAAAGCTTTCCAAACCAAATAATATCTCTTTGTTCTTAAACACCATTGTTTGCCAAATACTATCAAGTGATCCAGGCAGTCGAATCAGCGTGCAAGGGACTAAGGGAAGCAAACACTTTTTACAAAATGTTATTGCTGTTAAAAAAAATGGGCTTCTTTCCCTTGAACATGACAGCCGTGAACAACCTGGCCAGACACATGGATACAACTCAAGTTCAATTCAATTCAATTCAAAATATTCTATTATCTCTCTAAGATAAATTAACTACCGTACAACTGTTGCCACAGTGCCAGACACAAGTTTGTTTAAGATTGCAGTTTACACAAATTTATCACACTTGAATAATTCCATATGTGCCCCATCCAAATCAGCCAGCAATTACTTTGCAGACTGTTTGAGCATGTGGAAAATCTTGCACTGATATGGTCTTGAAACAGGCCAGGGGGGAGAAAGAGGGGCTCAAACTAGGCATTTTTTCATGTTTTCATAAGATAAAAAACACTGCCATGGCTTACAAAATCTTAAGAACGTAATTGTTGTTCTGAAAGCACATGCATGAGGCAGCAGTTCATGCACTTTCAGGTGTGCACATATTGACCTGGCAGATCGGCAAAATCTCCATCCTTTACCTATTAAGTGCTACCAGGCAGGTTTGAACTCAGACCTTCCAGTTGGAAAACTGACATCCCAACTATTAGGCCATCATGCTGGCTCAAAAATCTCTGGATATAAGACTTAACTGGTTTAAAAATCCACAGATAACAAGACTGGCAACTATGGCTATTGTGTTGGTTTAAATATCAATGGATAATGAGACTGGCAAATACAGCTATTATGCTGATTTAAAAATCCATGGACAACGAGACAGGCAACTACGGCTACCCTGGTGGTTTAAAAATCCATGGATAATGAGACTGCTAACCATGGTTATCATGCTGGTTCAAAATCCACAGGTAACGAGACTGGCAACTAAGGCTTTCATGCTGGTTTAGAAATCCATGGATAATAAGACTGGCAACCACACAATTTTGCTAGTGATCTACCCATGTTTCTAAGAGCTACAAAATTTGTGGTTTGTGTGTACTGAGTCTACTGTACGTTCGTGTGCACTGTCACAGTGACATACTCAGACATTATGCCGTACAGCAAGCGCTATCTCCTCTCTCATTCCATGTGTCTGACCTGGGTCATGACATACTTTTACGCCCCTCCCAAAAGATATCTGACCTTTATGATTTCCTGACCCAGAATGCCACCAACAACAGCACACACTGGGCTCAGCTGCCCAAAACAGTACCTGCAAATATAGAACAAGTGTTTGTAAGGCAAATGGCAGCTAAACACACAAACAGACACACACGGACACACACACACACAGAGTACAAGTTATTTTTGTAAAAGAGAATAAAATCTGAACATCAGTGCTACATAAGGAGGAAGATGAAAAAAATTAACCCCATCCCTCAAAAAAGATTACCAAAAAAAAAGAGAAACACACACACACGCAACATACCCCTCCCAATCATGCAATTTTTGAAATTTCTTTCATGGTTTCAGAAATTACAAACTTTCTAATGTGTTAGTTTCCTGTCTTCACTGAAACGATCCCCCCCCCCCCCCCCCCATCATCTTTTTTTCTCTCCCACTTCATAACCACCCCCAATATTTCAAAGCAGATGGAACAGGGGGCACGTTAAAATAAAACTCATCTGCTTTTATTGAGGAAGAAAAAAAGTTGGTCAATGCTTAATAAAATAATGGGCAAAAGGTAATCAATCATCAGGACAGTATAAAAACATACACACTTCTCAAGTCT
>CM060308.1:36243588-36318588 GCA_030674185.1 Monoplex corrugatus
CATGGCGCTCTGACAACTGAGCTAATAAGTCACTTTAACACAATAAAGTGGATCATGTAACTTAAAATCTTTTACGTATGTCACAAAGTAAACATAAAAGCATAAAAAAAAAGTTAGCATAAAAACAACCAGTCAACCAAACAAACAACAAAAACCAATTAAACAATTAATCTGCTAAAGAATAGAACTTAAACTTGATGGGTGAGGAAGTCAAGTGGGTATACATCTGACTTCCAATAAGAAGTTTTGATTTGATCTGCCATCTTCACCTGGCGAGCAAAGGGTGGAAAGTTTTCTGATTTTCCAGATCAACATATGTGCAGACCTGCCAGCACCTAACCTCCTTCATGTTGATCTGATGCAGAACATCAAATAAACATATTCTTTAAGTCAAGCCACGTCAGTATGGATGATTCAGGAAAATATGAAAACACCCGGCATACATATCCATCAAAGTCAGAATTTGCAGACTGTGCTGCAATATACTACCTGCACAGTGTGGGGAAACAATGTGCTTATACACATCCAACAAAATAGGAATGAAAAAAAAGGGAGCATTTTAAAACGTTAATGTCAAAGCAGCATAAAGCCTGCAAAAAACAAAAAAACAAAAATTGCTTACCACTAAAACACTTACTTGGCAAACTCATGTGTACCCAGGTCAGCAAACATGTAGCCATAAAACCCAAAGATGTCACCTGCGTAGAACTTCACCCCGCCTTCCCTGCACACTTGGTCCAGCCGCTTCAGCGAAGTCACATTACAACCAGTGGCGCACACAACATCAAAAGATTTGACAAAGTCATCATCCTTGTCATCAATGCTGGATGTATCAGCAGTTACAGTCACCATGGGATTGAGCTGCTGGGTGCGTTCCAAAGATGCTTCCGCTCTCTACCAAAGAAACAATGAATTATATCCACCAGACCTAATGGTGCAGTGCATAGTGCAACAACTACCGACTAGAAGATAGTGGACTCCAATCCCATCAGTCCTAACGAAATCATTGTGTGATTTTCACTGTCGGCTCATACCAGAGTTGAACACTATGACTATGGGCTCATTGGGAAGACTGGGATGACACAGTTGAGTCCCATCCACTTCATGAATGTGTCACTGAGTGTGTCATTCAAATTTCCTGATCAACACACCAGGTGTCTGTATAATGACAGCAAGTGTAGATAGAATACAGCCTGTCACGCAATCTGGTCTCAATCCTATGTGAACTCCATACCATCATCATGGCATTATCAGAACAACAACAAAATCACCCAAAGCGAATAGTGAAGGGCAGAACAAAGTGGGAAACAAAGACAAATGAGCGTCACATGTCAACTCTGATGTGAATTCTTGCATGAATGATGAAACCTCACATTCTCTCTTGCATGATCTAGAATCCTGATGGCATTCTGGGAAGCTAAAGATGTATTTTAGAACTGAAAATATGCATAATGTTTATGTATCTATAAAAGATACAAATTTCAGTAACAAGAGATTCATTCTTTGTCACAAAGTAGTTCAATGGGTTATTTATCAGTTCTGATATCAAGAAACACCAGAGGGTACTGGTTATGAAAAGAAAGTGCTGGGTGGGACCTAGAGCAACAGTACCTCACCACCATCTGGAAAATCACCTCCCGGCTCCTGGGAAGAGGGGTGGGAGCGAGATATGTGTGTGTGGGGGGGGGGGGGGGGGGGGGCAGGATATGTTATTTATCATTTCTGACAATTCCATTTACTAACCCTGATTATCTGATCTTTTTTTCTTTGTGAATTTATTGCAAACCCATACAAATGCTCAGTATGTGGTGAATTGCTAGGGAGAAAATGCTCAGTACCGAGTGAGTTAACTCTGTTAGTATGTGCCAACCAGGCCTCCAATGAACAAAACATGGACCTACAATCAAATAATCAAAGAAGTCAGCCCAACATGACACCTATAAAACTTTGTTGTAGGATTACTTCCTAAAGTTCCTTATCTTTTTTGTTGTACTATCAAATTTATATGAAATATTTTCTAATTCTGAAGAATTCAGTAAACTTTAAGTGCTGAAAACAGAAGCATACACAAAAACTTAAGTTAATAACAAGGAAAATATCTGGCTTTTATTTCATTATACAGAACTTCAGTACAGTTTGTTGCAATTAGAGAATGATGAAAACTGAAACTGAAGCAAAAGGACATAATTCATGGCAAGTGTGTGTGTGTGTGTGTGTGTGTGTGTGTGTGTGTGTGTGTGTGTGTGTGTGTGTGTGTGTGTGTGTGTGTGTGTGTGTGTGTGTGTGTTGTGTAAGTGTGTGTGTGTGTGTGTGTGTGCGTGTGTGTATGTGAGTGTGTGTGTAACTGTGTGTGTGTGTGTGTGTGTGTGTGCGTGTGCGTTTGTATGTGTGTGTATCCATATTCACCTTTCATGATGCTTATATAACATCAGTTTTCTTCTAAAATGAACACTGTATTCAACAAAAGTATACATCTTTTTAACTGAGTCACTGAGTGTACTTGAATATTTGTTTTATTTGGTCCAAAAATTTCCAATTTGTTGATCCAAATCAAAGTTCAATTGAAACAAAGCAGATACAACATGGATCATTATATTATGACAACAAAACAACAACAAAACAAGCAAAATAAGAAAAAAAAATGTTGATCAATCCCCTTTTGTGCACTTACATTTTTTCCTACTTCAGACCGTGGAATGAGGAACTGTGCTGCTGCATCTTCATCATCAGCCTGCAATTAACAATGTTCATACAGAAAAACACCCCCACAAAGATATTATTACTATTTTTTTTTTTTTTCATATAGGTCCCTTCTCCTCCACTCCCCACTTTAAGACCTTGCCAGTGCAGAGGATTTTGTCTAGACTCAGGGAGTCTGCCAAATAATTGCTGACAGATTTGGATGGAGGCATAAGGAACTGTTTGAGTGCAATAAATCCCTCTTGAACAAACTAGTAAACCAAACCAACCCACTCCAAACTAAGAACACAGATGATAATTTCAAAATTAAGCTTTCTGCTTTGACTATAAACTAAAGAAAACAAAAGTACTAACACTGTTTTAATGTCATATCTATACTCAATACTGTAATATAATAATATACAATATGTACTAGGTTTGCGAAGGTGATGTCATGATTTGTTTTATGGGCAATTTCCCATCAAAATGTCCCCAGCAATCTTTAAAAAGGATTGAGTTCACACTATAAATAAGCCTCACAATGACTAGAAATATGTCTTAGGTTTTCTTTTGTCTATCCACTGTATTTTCTTTTTCAAAACTGATGATTCTATAGTTCACAATAACAAAGACAAAGACCAGAAAAACAGGAAAGTCTCAAGAGGTGAGTATCCCGTTTGTTACCTTGAAACATTATATATCAGTTTCAGATTCTCAAGTTAAGTGTCTCTGCACTTTAAATAAAAATATATTCCATATGCACTGATGACACAGCAGCCATATGATGGAGAAAATCCAAAATAGTCATGGCTGTTCTGTGGCAATTAAAGAAAAAAAAAAAAAAAGGCCCGACCAGTCACTGTGACAAAAGGGTTAATTAACACAACAGAGCTTATGACTGGGAGGTTGTAACTAGTGGGTTCAAATCCCACAGGTTCAGATCACTGTCAGATTTTGTTGTTGTTATCTCAACCATCTCCTACCACAGGTGAGCATGCCATGCACTCACTGGGAAGACTGGGACCACACAGTCGAAAAGTATTCATCCACTTCACCAATGTGTCAATGTGACTGAAGGTGTCACTCAAATTTCCTCCTCACTAAACAGCTTAGGTGTCGATTAT
Source organism: Monoplex corrugatus (assembly GCA_030674185.1). NCBI lineage: Eukaryota > Metazoa > Mollusca > Gastropoda > Littorinimorpha > Ranellidae > Monoplex > Monoplex corrugatus. The sequence continues at coordinate 36,247,392 of CM060308.1, forward strand.
CTATCACATATTAACATGGATTATTACATATACGACAACTTAACAAAACAACAAACAAAACAAAACAAAAACATATTGATGAATCCCTTTTTGGATACTTTGAGGGTCTGGTTGACATCAGGAAAGGAAGCACATAGTACAGTCCTATCATTAGCATAAAGCACTCACAAATCAGGCCAATGGAACTCTATATTATCATCACTATCATCCTCATTCTCACATATCATAGCAGTAAGCACTGCAACAGTGTCACATACTGAGTGATATGCTGTGGCCCTTCATAAATGTCATGCCCTACTCTCATGGTGACTTCAAATTCAGTAAGCTTACAGGTGTGTTGGAGAGCCAGAAATTGACAGTGTTAATACAGACACATGGAGGTAGTAAACCTTCCATCCTTAAATAGAATAAATGTTATGCATATAATATATAATATAATAATAATTATAATAATAATAATAAAAACTAATAATTTCAAATCGAAGAAAATAACTCAAAATGGCATCGATTTTGATATATCATCTTCTTCAACTTTTTTTTCAATATCATTAATTTACTATGGCCACTTTCATCACTCTCATGATGCAAAATGACCAATTAGTAAACAAATGACTTACAACTGTAGGATCAAGAAGAGTCAAGGACTTGATTCCAGCTAGCACAGTGTTCTTAGCAACCTCAGCACCCAGGCCTCGCAATCCATCAGCAATACACTTGCTGCACGCAGCCTGTAAAAGTAACAAGATACTTCATCACACTATTTGTGAATAATGATACAGCCAGCTGGAATAGCAATCCAAGTATCAGTAAATAATGATTGGGTGGAGTGGGGCAGGGGGATGAATAATTGCAATGTGTGTGTGTGTGTGTGTGTGTGTGTGTGTGTGTGTGTGTGTGTGTGTGTGTGTGTGTGTGTGTGTGTGTGTGTGTGTGTTTGTGACAATAAATGCTTGTTGAATTGAACTGAATTGTGACTGTCATGTGTGACAATGACAATACCATCATTTCTTATTTTAGTGTCAGTCACCATCTGTTCCACATCTTTTTGAACCCAATTAATGCAGTTACTGCTGCCGGTAAGTGGACCATAATGTCTAAAAGCAGAGCACCACAGGTGTTTTTTCTCTCTGTCTTTCATGGTCTCACTATTTCAAGAGTTACAGTCTTTATTTTTTGTCTACATCAGAATTCAGACAGATTTATAGATAACGATAAACCAATATGACCAGTCACACCCACAATCACTCTCCCGCTGCGACGATAGCCTGAAAAGGCTCCTGCAGCGTAATTATCCAGATCCAGATCCAGTCCAGTGTCAGCGAGAAAAGCTTTTTCAGATTTCATCTGCACTACTTAAGTTTAGTCAACTCTCGTTCCTGCTTTCGTTTACCCGGCAGTATAGGTTTGCTGTTTACAAGCGATGATTGCTTTTCTTTTGTCTTGTCTTGCGCCTCTCATGTCTCGTTTTGTTATGTTTTGCTATTGAGTCAGCTTTTCTATTTTTTCAGTATTTCAATTTTGTGTATTTCTGGTTCAATTTGCTTGATAGTTGATGGCTGGCGATCACTTTGATTTAGGCGATCGAGTAAAAGTTAAGCTTTCAAATTAGACAAACCGTCTCTGAGCATCCAGACCCCATAAACGAATCTGTCTGTCGTACAGAGCAGCTTCGTCTTCGGTGATATTTTCTTCTTTCGTGTCGGCCGTCATTTTAATTTTCGTGTGCCGGCGACTCTTCAAGCCCGGAAGTTTACCAATAAATTGTAAACTGTCCTCTGATTTGCTGAAAATCCTAGGTATAACCCAATCAAAACGTTTGACAATAATAGCAGTTGTCTGAAGCAGACCAACTTTTTAGACTTCACTGCTAAAAATTCTTCCGACTGCACGTCTGCAATCATGCTGCTCGAAAACGAAGCTGTGAGTCGTATGTTAGAAGGAATTACATATTTTCGTGTATGATATTTTGACAGTTTCCTCTGTACATTTGTTCTTCATTGTTTACATGCTCCTCGATTTATTGTGTGGTGATTTTCTGTCCTACAGTTTCTTTTGGAGCTGACAAAGCTGTTCCAGAAGGCCAAGTCTTCAGGATCTGTTACACTCACTATGAAAAGATGTGAGTTACTGGATTGATTGTGATCATTTAATCTTAGGTAACCATTTCAATCAAATAACCCAACAAGAACTTATACTTTTCATATACCGTTGAATTACTTAAATACAACAAACATATACGCAGATGACAGACTCATTGTGACCTCTCTTTCAGTATTTGATTTGTTTGTTTTCGTAATGATGTAATTAAATTACATCATTACATTGTAATGATAATCATCATGGGCTGCAACCTAGGCCTACATCATTTGCGCATAGAAAATATGTGATATTGAACTCTTAAGTATTTATGACTATTCATTGTTTCTTTTCTTTTGTTTTTCGTAACCTTGCCAGTAAAGCAGTCACACTCAGTTTTGGTGTGTTTCCACTTAAACCATAGAACACGACATGGCTGAACAGGATCTCTAAAGAGCATTTTCTGATGTTCTCTGTGTGTATGTTTACACTTGAAGCGATTCAGGTATTAACAGGTCTGCATATGTTGTCATATATATGTTAACTTAGGAGATGGGGAAAAATCTCCACCTTATAATTGTTATAGCCACCATGCGGCACCCAGGCAGGGTTGAACCCAGACCTTCCAGCCGGAAGACCAGTGTTCTGATTACTTCTCTATCATGTCCATCATACTGTGACTTATAAATCATTATTATTTGTCAGCATGCTAGATGTGACTATCTACTTTTGCATTGCTTTGTATCAAATTGCACAAGGTGGGGGTTTGTAGAGATGGTGGATATGGTATTCTGTTGTAATTCATGGTTTGTTTGATTCATTGCTAAGGCATTTGATTCATTATCAAATGATATGATTGGACATTGCTTTTATTGTCAAGAAATATCTTATTGTGACACTTGATTTTGTTGCTATAATGCATTGGTAACCAGTAAAACAAACATGTACACACATGTGAACTGCTCAGCAGACAAACACACAATTATCACATCAGCTGGTTGACAACATAACCTACATTATAAACAACGGCATAACTAATTATGTGAATTGATGATTGAATGATACAAATGACTGACAATGAAGATTTGTTCAGTGATCCTGCTGACATTTTAGACTGGAGCAAATGATTTGATTGTGATTTGACTGATCTGATTGACCCCAGTGAAGATTTGATTGTAAAGACATGAGCTGTGTTTTTATAGTGTTGTATAATTTTTGTGCCATTCTCAACATATACTACAATACAGTGGAGGATGCAGAAGGGGGTAGTCATGAATCAGAATACTTTTTCCTAGTAATCATACTGATTTTTCAGACCTGATTATCACATGAATTTGAAATTAAAACTAAAACAAAAGTCATTAACTGAAATTTCAGTTTATAACCCATAGATCTTCTTTTTGTTGTTGTTGTTGTTTAGGGGTGTGTGTGTGTGTGTGTGTGTGTGTGTGTGTGTGTGTGTTGCTGACTTTCATTATAGTTTCAAGTATATAGGACTGAAACCGCAAAAGCTACCATACTACAGGTGTGTTGTAATGTATGCAGATTCTGCTGAGCAGCTTCTGTTTTGTAATAAGAAAAATTTTAGTGTTGGTATTCAAATACTTAGTTGGTATTCTAATACTTAATCAGAAAATGATTTTATCAAATGACCTATGAATAATTGATTAGTATTCATTTATGGATTTTCCCAGAACAGTTGTCGTAAATATTTTGCAGTTGATGGTCACAACAAGCCGAAACCAAGAACTGGAGCACTTCCAGAACCCAATGAATACAAGTGTCTTATTCGGGCTGCTCTAGGGAACCGCAAAATCGCTACAGTGGTAGGTGTCTGTCTTATCCTTGTGTAATATTTATATATTTTTCATTTAGGAAATAATGAACAGTCACACACACACACACACACACACACACACACACACACACACACACACACACACACACACACACACACACACACAGTTCAGTCCAGCCTGTAACATTAAAAACTGGCCTGTTTGAGGCCATCTTTGTAGTTGATGTACTCTGACCGTGTCAGCTAAGTGCAATTTTGTAGGGTCTGTCTCACCCTCTCTCTTTCAGAACCTTGTCCGTGCTCTGGGTTTTGCACAAACTCGGAAGAGTCTGCAAGATAACTGCTGGCAGATTTGGGTGGAATGCATATGGAATTGCCTGAAAACAATGAATCCTCCTTGGACAAACTGCAGAAGTTGGGATTGTGTCCTGTGTTGTGTGGTCCTGGTGTTGTTTGATATGTTTGGTAATTTGTTTCCAACTTCTCTATTCAAAGACAGGATTTGCTGCACAGTCTAAGGCTTCCCTGATTTTTCTGCCATTCTCAGTGACCAGAATTTTTGTATTTTCCCAAGAGATCCTCTGACCAGCGTCCCTGCAAAGTGCAGCGTTCTCTCACTTCTATCTGTTGGTGCCTAAGTGTTCTTTTATATTGGTGCTCAGTGTTTTTCATCATTTCATTGGTGTAATCCTTGTCACATCTGGTTCATGAAATTTGTAGAATGAGTATTTTGTTTGTCTGTCTCCATGGGTTACTGTCTTTGGAATGGTCTTGTTGGGATCTGTGTTAAATTGTATGTGAATGACTTACACTTTACAGTGAATTTCCGTGAAATTTTCATCGGTTTCCTTGATAGACCTTTCACATACTGTGGTAGTAGTTGCAGTGTAATCTTTTCTTCTTTAATTCATGTTCACTCTTATCAGTCTCTGAATTTTCATTAAAAAGAATTGTTTTTGAATTTTTATTAAAAAGAATTGTTTTACATGTTCTTATTTTGTATATTGGATACATGTATGCATGTTGTTTTGCCTACTAGGTGCAGGAGGTGTGTAGATGCACAGTTTACATACTCCATCTTTAGTGAGCATTCATGCTGGGTGTTTTCATGTTTCCATAAGCCTTAACTGACTCGATTTACAGGACCTTTGATGTGTATATATCTGATCTGCATGTGTGTGTGTGTGTGTGTGTGTGTGTGTGTGTGTGTGTGTGTGTGTGTGTGTGTCTATTTTGTGTTCAGATTAATCACAAAGATGTCACGAAGTTCCAGATGGTAAGTAAAGTTCTGGTTAAAGTTGTAGGTTATTTGCAAATGACAACACACACACACATGCTCACATGTATTCATCTTTGTTTCATGATCTTGTGTAAGATTTTTATAGTAGTAATAGCAACAGAAAAAACATGATAAGAAGAATACAAACGCTTATTTAATACAAGAAGAAGATAGGCGCAAATTTTCGGCCAACTGGCCTTTGTCAAGCGTAAGATTACAAACAAACACCAGATACAAAATTTTTTTGAGAAAAAGACTGAAACTTCCTTTTCTCTCATTGGACACAGCAGCAGGGAAGTTTCAGTCTTTTTCTCAAAAAATCTTGTTTTTTCTGGTTCCTGTTTGCTTGAACGCGGGCAGTCACACTTGTTTTGGACTAATAGCAACAGTTGAAATAATCTGGTGCTCAGTTATGTAAGATGTTACTTTGTGTGATCAGTAAACCTGCACTTTTTAAGACCATGACTTATTATAGTCTGCATGATAGTAATATAAATCCATTTCTCTTTGCTGCCCATTTGTCTTACACTGATATGTCAGTTTAAAGTTGTTCTGAATAAACAATTTGCAAAAAAAAAAATTACTTCTACAGTAAATATATTATTTTTGTGCATGTATAGAGATTTCTTTGGTTTAAACTTAACAGCATGATTACCAAGTTCTGATTTCTTTTTTTATTACTTAGTCTAATTAATGTATTTATTTATGTGTTTATGTCCTTTGTGTATTTGTTTGAAACAAGGTTTATTCTTTCAGGCATATGGGAACTTATTAAAGGCAAACATCGATGGTCTGAAGAAGAAGGACAAGAAGTCAGCAAGAGGCAAAAGCAAGTCCAAAGCAACTCAGTAGACTGTGCTCCTTATGTTGCGTCTTTCATGGAAACATTTTGATGCATCTGTATGTTTCATTCCCTTTCAAAACAAAAGGGAGACCGGTTGTAATCAACATCAAGTTGTAAGGCATCAATGTGCGTATGTGAAAGTAGTGTGTGTGTGTGGGGGGGGGGGGAGTGGTATCAGAGAGAGAAGGGGAGAGAAAGAGAGAGAGAAAGAGACTGCCGGCAAAGATTCAGCTGAGAGAGAGAGAGGAGAGAAAGAGAGTCTGTCAGTCAAGGTATTCTGTTTATGGATGAATCTTTAGCACACATGCGTCACTTGTCCAGCTTAATCAAAAGATTAGAGTGGTGGATTAGTATGACTCTTTAAGATTCTTTCAGTCAGTGACATGGAAAGTAGAAAAATGTTTCAGTAAGGATTTCTGGGCTGTTTTTTAATGGATTATGACCAGACATCAACAGTGTGTTTGACCTGACATCCACAAGAGAAAGTAAAACTATCTGCTCGACAGAGAATGGAGTGTTTAAAAATTTGAATGATCCTGTTGTGCAAATCTTGTCCAAAGGCACAGGAAAAAGTAGAGTATTAGTTAGTATTGAATATGTGGCATTATCATTAGGCCAAGATTTGTTGTAATATTTCTTCCTGCTTGTGCTTTTCTACTTCATAGTTTCATGATGCTGGTTGTGAATCTTGCTTTCCTTTTTCAGTCTTCCCAACTTAAATTTCTGTATTTCTATATCTACCTGTCTGCTTCTCTATCTATCAGGCTTTCTATCTATCTATCTATCTATCTATATATATATATATATATATATATATATATATATATATATATATATATATATATATATATATATTATATATATATATGTTGTCTTGCACTCAAGGATCACTTTCTGAAAATATGGATCAGGTGAAAATGTACAGTTTGGAAGTGTAATCATTTTTGAAAATGTTGTGTTGGGAAAAGGAAAATGTGAATCAAGAGATGTGAAACTTGATACAGTGTAATTGTAAATAAAATGGAGATGAATGAGCATTTGATTTTGAGTCTTGCATATCAATAACCCTGTCTGTGTGAGTATGTGTAAGAGAGAGAGCTTAGTTATGTATGTGAGATAGGAAAAAGAGAGAGATTTACAGACCATGTAAACAATAACATATTTTGGACCTTTAAAAAAGTTTAGAAATGAATATCATAATGGATTTTTTCATGTGAAATTCAGGCTGTGTCAACCATGATGCAGCATCACCCATCCCTTGCCCTCCATCTTTCCCTTTTATTTCGCTGGTTTTTAGTTTTGTGATTTGCTTTGATTTTTGTCCTGTGAATTTCAATTACTGATTATTTTTATAATAATAATAATTAATAATAATTACATTTATATAGCGCAAAATCTGGATAAAATCAAATCTAAGCGCTGAAACACACACGCACGCACGCACACGCACGCACGCACGCACACCACACGCACCCACGCACACACACACACACACACGGTTATAAATGGGGAGAAAGAATAAAAACAATGGAAAATTATAGAGAGCATATTATATACAATTATATATTGCAATGTGATTCCCCTCCGAGTGGAGACAGGCTGCAGAGGGGATTGAGTGAGGTCAGGATTTTATGCAGAGGAGAAAAGGTGAGTTTTGAGAGCGGACTTGAAGGAGACAAAAGTAGGTTGCTGACGGACTGAGAGAGGAAGTTTGTTCCAGAAGAGCGGACCAGAAACAGAGAAGGCTCATGGACCATAGGTATTGAGCTTAGTGCGTGGAAAGCGAAAAGTCAGAGGATCGGAGGCAGAGCGGAGGGTACGTGAGGGAACATAGATCTCAAGTAGGCTTGACAGGTAATCGGGGGCTGCGTTATTGAGGCTTTTGTAGCACATGGTGTCTAGTTTGTACTGTATGCGCTTTGATACAGGGAGCCAGTGAAGTTGTGCCAGGAGAGGAGATATGTGGTCAGCTTTTTTCTTTTTGAGTACAAGGCATCCAGCATTGTTTTGAATGCGCTGTAGGATGTGAGTGGTGGAGGCAGGAAGACCGGACAGGAGTGAATTGCAATAGTCAATGCGAGACATTATGAAGGAGAGAACGAGTTTTGCAGTTGTTTCCACAGAGAGATACTTCCTGATCAGGCTTATACGATGGAGGTGATAGTAGCAAGATCTGGCAGTTTGAGAAACAAAGTTGTTCATGGAGAGGGTAGAGTCAATGCAGACACCAAGGTTTTTAGCTGAATCAGAAATTGGAACTGATGTGTTACATAATGGGAGAGAAAGAGGAGGCAGCTGAGAAAGTTTCTGACGGGTGCCAATGAGGATAGCTTCTGTCTTGTCATCATTTAGCTGAAGTTTGTTGTATGTCATCCAATTTTTGATGTCCGAGTAACACTCAGTGGTGCGAGTCAGGAGGCGCTGTATATTGTCAGGTGAGTCACTGTCTTGAAGTTGGGTGTCATCAGCATAGAAGTGGTGTTTTATAGAATGGGAGTTGATGATGGTGGACAGGGGGGAGGTGTAAAGAGTGAAAAGAACAGGGCCAAGGACAGATCCTTGTGGAACACCACAGGTTAGGTATGCAGGTTGAGAGTAAGTGCCATTGATGAGAACAGTTTGTTTTCTGTTTGATAGATAAGAAGTGAACCAGGAGAGAGCAATGTCAGAGATGCCAAAAGTATGATGAAGTCTAGAAAGAATACCATGACCAATGGTATCAAAGGCTGCAGACAGATCAAGGAGTGTGAGGAGACAGACTTTGCCAGTATCAGTTGAAAGGAGAAGATTGTTGAGAATGTGTAGCAAGGCAGTTTCAGTGCTATGGCACTGGCGGTAGGCTGACTGGAAAGGATTGAGGAGATTGTTGGCAGACAGGTGAGAGTTCAGTTGGTTGAGGACAACTTTTTCAAGGAGTTTTGACAAGAAAGAGAGATTAGAGATAGGCCGGTAATTTTTCAGTTCATTTGGGTCTAAATTGTATTTCTTGAGGAGAGGGTGAACAATAGCAGACTTGAAAGAATCTGGGACAGTTCCAGTTTGGAGAGAAGTGTTGATGATGTCAGTGATGAATGGGAGGAGAGTAGGGAGACAGTCAGAGTAGAGAGAACCTGGAAGAGGATCCAGTTCGCAGGTTTTGAACGACATGGATCTGATTGTGTTGAGAATTTCTTCTTGTGAGACTGGGGTAAGAGTAGTAAGAGGTGTGCCAGAGAAGGAAGGGTCAGGTGGGCATGGTTGACAGGGTGTCCTGCCGAACCTGTCACGAAGAGTTTGTATTTTGGTGGTGAAATACTTGGAGAATATAGATGGGAGTTCTTCATTTGTGTGTTTTGTTGGGAGAGGTAAATCTTTTCATGTGCCAAGGAGACGATTCATGGTTGTAAAGAGTTCTTTTGAAGAAGAGGCATTCAGGATTTTGGTTTGGAAATAGTTTGTTTTTGCAGATGCAATGAGTGTGGATACTTTTGTTTTAGAGGCTTGGAAAAGTTGCCTATGTACAGTGAGTTTGGATTTGCGCCAACGGCGCTCTGCTCTACGGTGGGCACGTCTTGCACAGGCAATCTCATGAGTGAGCCAGAGGGTAGGGGGGCGGTCAGGTAAAAGACGGGTTGTGGCTGGAGCATGAGTGTCCAGAAGATGGTGGAGAGTAGTGTAGAATTCATCGGCAAGGTTATGCGACTTTTCAGAAAGGAGACAGAAGGCATCAGATGAAAATGAGGAGAGGTTGATAGATTTGAGATTGCGTCGAGTCACTGTGCGCATGGTACGGGAAGGAGGAGGAATGTCAAGAGAACAGAGAATTGCAGAGTGGTCAGATGGAAGGGCTGAAGTTAGACGGGTAGAAAGAACTAAGCAGTTATCAGTAGCTGAATTGTGGTGATCACGAGAAATGATCCAGTCAAGAATGTGACCTTTTTGAGGGGTTGGTTCAGAAATGTGTTGAGTCATATTGTGATTGGACAGACAGTTGATGATATGTCTTGTGTCATAACGGTGAGTGTTGTCATAGTGGACATTGATGTCACCTAGATTGATGAGATTTCCAGGTAAGAGACAGTAGTAATCAAGAAGTTGATCAAAGTCAGAGAGAAACATGGATGTGGTGAGCTTGTTGGCAGAGCTAGGTGGAGGTCGATAGACACAGGAGAAGGTGATGGGGTGAGGGGTGGATTGGAAGGATACTTCAACGTGCTCGAAAGAAGGATGGGAGAAAGGCAGAGACTGCGAGAAAGACAGGCGGGAATGGAGTGAGTCGTTGTAGAGGATGGCGATACCACCACCTCGGGATGAGCGATGGAAAGAAGCAAGCCTGTAACCACTCGGAGTGAGATTCACATGTATAGGTTCATGACCAAGGGGGTTAAGCCATGTTTCGGTGATAAAAGCAATGTCAATATGCTCATCTTTGATAAAGTCAGCAATGACATCAGCTTTGCCATCAGTGCATGTTGACTAAGCCTCAGTTTATCATCTCAACCAAAACATCTGGACTAAGACCATCACTCAAATTCTCACAGAACAAACAGGTTTGGGAATTGTCCAATTTTCTGACTTTTACCAATCAGTTTTCTGCAAAAAATTTTTTTTTTCGATAAAAGATATTGCAACTACTGAAACTGATTTAAACAGCTTCGCTGACCTTAATTAGTACGAGTTGCTACTTCTCAGAGCCTGATTTCGAGGTCACTTTAGTTAGGCCTATGTGTAAGCAGCCTCAGCTTGTTTCCTTTTGCACCAGTCAGCAAAGCAAACATAATGGTGTCGATGGTTAACAGAGGAGATAAATTTAATGAAGACAGTGCAGCAAATCAGTAGGCCTACTGGTTGGACTGGATATCTCGGCAGGTGGGGGCAGAAGGGGTTGGAGAACAGATTAGAAAAATTATGCTGCTGAGCACCCAAGATGCTTGCTGCGTCAGACTGACATTAATTTCATAACAAATGTAAACTTTGCCACCCCATTTTCACCTGTCAACTTTGCCACCCCATTTTCACTTGTCAACTGTGCCACCCCATTTTCACCTGTCAACTTTGCCACCCCATTTTCATTTCGCGTAGCTATCCCATGATATGGCTGTTCCATGCAATTCCCGTCACAAAATTTCATTGATAAATTTGGTATTGAGGCTGTCGGTGACTGGATGATGACAAACAAGCTTAAAATGAATGAAGATAAAACTGAACTGATAAAAATCGGTACTAAACATAAACTACAACAAACACCAACATGCACAATGACAGTCTGTGGCTGCAGTCTTTCTTTTGCACCATCTGTTAGAAATCTTGGAGTGTTTCTTGACGAATCATTAACAATGGACGCGTATATCAACAATCTTTGCCGTAGCCTAAACTTTCAGCTCCGTAGGATTGCAAAGATTCGTCCTTACCTCACCACCGATGCCGTGATGAAGCTTGCAGTTTGTTTTATTTTGTCAAGATTAGATTACTGTAATTCTCTCTTAGCTGGCTTACCTGATGACAAACTTAGAAAGCTTCAGGTCATTCAGAATAGTGCAGCCCGCCTTGTCCTGCACAGGAAACAATCTGACAGTGCAAATCCACTGCTGAAATCCCTTCACTGGCTCCCCATCAAAGCCAGAATAGACTTCAAGATTGCTTGCCTCTGTTTCCGCTGTCTAAGTGATACAGTCACTGCACCACCATATCTTTCTGAACTGATCCAACATTATGTACCGACTCGAACCCTTCGTTCCGGAGATTCTTTTCAACTAGTCGAACCACGTTTTTCTCTCTCCACAGTTGGCAAACGCGCTTTCTCTGTTTTTGGTCCTTCAGTATGGAACAATCTGCCACTCAACCTGAGAAAACAACATAGTTACTTAACTTTCAGAAAGGAACTTAAAACCCATCTTTTTCAAAAGTATCTGGTTGCAGAGTAACTTCCACGGCATTGGTGCTGAAGTACAAAATGACTGTTTTTAACCTTTTCTAGTCCTTGGCATGACTGTGTCTATTATTGGTGTTTTTTAAGTTTATTCTTCTGATTATATATTTTAATTTTAATTTTTGTGTGAGTGTGTGTGTGTGTGTGTGTGTGTGTGTGTGTGTGTGTGTGTGTGTGTGTGTGTGTGTGTGTGCGTGTGTGTGTGTGTGTGTGTGTGTGTGTGTTTGTGAACGTGAACATGATATGTTGGAATATCTTTGTATGCTCTCTGATTTGTTTTAATTAGTTAAATGTCTTATTCAGCTTCTATTTGTAATGCATGTTTTAATTAAGATTTTATGTAAAACGCGTTGAGCATTTTATGGAAAGGCGTTTATTCATGTAATAATAATAATAATAATAATAATACACAAAGCTCTTAAAAGGTGAGGAGTAGGGGTAGGGCTGGTGTTGTGACCAATCACTGTACGTAGCATTGAAGGAGGTAGGCAGAACAGCCTGAGAATTACAGTGTAATAGAAAACCAAAAACGATTGTAATGAAAAAATAATAGGCCTACAATACAAAATATAAAAAAAAATACATGACACTTTGTCCCTTGGTATCAGAGTCTGGTAGGCCTACAGTGTTCATTTCATAAGTTTTCATCTTCATGAATAAGGTCCAGACTGAATGTATTGGTGGCACTTCCTTGGCCTGTGAGAGGAGGTGGTCCACGATCATTTTTGCTATGGAACACCAGTGGGTTTTTTTTTTTAACTGTCTGAACCAGTCACAAAGTGGACTTTCCTGCAAATGACATATTTCTCAAGTAGATCATGCATGCTATTAAATTTGACTGTTCACCGTAAGCCATCATGTAATCTGCCTCTTCCATTTGGGAAGGAAGTTTTGTTGACGTCCTGGAGACTGGCTTTTCATCCCAGTAGAAGTTTCTGACCCAAGGGCTGTTGTTTTTAAGTGCTTCATTACAGAGACACATGTGGTCTTACAACAGGAAATGCAGGGTGACAGTCTATCAATGATGGGTCAAGCCGGATGACTGGATCAGAAAACTTGTAAAACAGAACAAGCTTAATTGCCATATGCGGACAGATTCAAACCATTACTGTGTATGTGCCATTGACAGATGAAGTTTTATTTTCACTTGCCAAATTCTTTTCTACTCGCCATGGCATGTAAAATGCTCGTCACTTTCAGGACTGTGATTTCCAAATGCAGGACAATGGGGTGACAAAGATTACTTTAGCCAATTACGCCAAATGTAAAGCTGTTGTAGCCTATTGATGGTATTGTTCATTAAGATTTTGTCTTGTGATTGTTATTGTTACTTTTCATGAATCATGATTCTGATTGCCACAGATATGTGTTTTTAGGCTGTCAAAAGATTGCAGAGATCTTGACCTAGCTTTTCAAAATTTGTGGGGGAACATGCACCTGGACCACCTAGATTTTCAGACCTTTTCATCTTGACCAATTCCCATGCCTGAACAAAGCAGAGAAAAAAACAATCACAGTGTGAGATTGTATCTGACACTTTTGAGGTTGCCATTTACTTTTCGTTTTCCTTTAGGAACTGCATTTCAGGGGTTTGTTTTGTTTGTTGTCATTGCTGTTGAGCCTTAGATGTTCTGTTAAGCCCTATATGTTCATTTGTATGTTTCAATGAACTGGACATGGCAGATCTGTTATACTCTTTATCATTGTTTAAAACACTTTCTGGAGATGGGATTCTATTGTGTAATTGTGTAGAGTGTCTGTGTGGTCATTTCATTTGAGCAGACTTGACATGCTTCATAGGTTTTCATTCATCCATCCTTTTGAATGGATTGTACTTTGTTTTTCTTTTGAAAAGGGGGGGGGGGTTCTTGGCGGTTTTCGTGGTGTAGATGGGAGCATTCACTGTCAGGTTGCTGGTTCAGAGACCTCTTTCTGTATTGATAGCATAGATCTTTAATAATTGTACAGGGGATGGATGAATGGTTCTGTGTGGAAGGGAGTTGAATCTGTGTGCTGCATGGAGACTGGAGACCTCGCATGCATACTGGTGATATATGTGTTGGCTCTGGTTCTAAGTGCCACAATTTTAAGCTAACCTGAGTGTTTATGGTGGCTTTTTTGGGGCTTCAAGGGACATTACAGATGGAGAGGTATATTTTGCTACAATATAGCACCTTATAAGCCTGAATTTGTTTCAGTGACAGATTGGTATGAACCCATAAGTTTGGCAGAACTTCTGGACCTTGCCAGCAAGTTGACTTATGCTAAATCCCGAAATCACCTTGGATTCTTTTGCATCATAGGGCAATTGCAGTGCCTGTGCATATTGAACTATTTTTTCTTAAAATTCTTTTTGTTTTGCTTTTTGTACATATGCAATTTATTCTAAGCACAGGGATGCTGTCTTGAGAAAACATAAACTGAAATATTTTTGTTTTTGTGTTGATCACCACTGCTTCATAATTATGCACTGATTTTGCATGAAGGTCAATGGCAGAGATTATGATTTATTGCATAAATAAAAAGAACTTGGCAATCATTCAAATTACTGGAGGAACATATCAGTCATTTAAACAACTGAGTCATTCAAACTTCATTTAATTCAAAGCATAGTAGGTAGTGAGTACAAAGAAGAAAACGCACATACATGACAAAGCCACTTTGTACATGAAGCACTAACGTGATTTCACCAGCACCACTGCTAGCCATGTGTGTTGTGCCATAAGGGGTTGTTGTCACCCCGCTGTGCTCTTTGCGGGTGAATTACTTGTACCTGAAACAATGAAAAGTGAAGAAGTAAACACTGTTCAGCCAAGAAAGGTAGGGCATGCCACACAGCCAACCACTCAGCTTAACACAGGTTTCCAGAGGAGACAAACATTTTGAAGAGACGGAAACGTCACCTCCCAGTAAACTTGCTCTGGGTAAGTAACCATCTTTCATACAGAACATGGCAGAGTTGGGTATTAATCTAAAGATGCCCTCTCTGTTCTCCAGGCTCTGGAGAATGACACGATCCCCCACCTTACCCTAGGCCTAACTGCAAGTAGGAAAAAAACCCAAAAGAATAGTCCTGCAGTGGATTCCTGTTCATTATGGGATACCAGGAAACAAGACAGTAGATAAGCTTTTAAGAAGATAAGTCCAGGATAACCAAACAACATCATCAGATATGTGAAAAGCATCAGTTAAACTACTTAAACCATGGACAGTGAGCAATGATACCTTCCATCTAGACAGCAGCAAGTGATCTGGTGAGATTCTGCATCGACTGAACAGCCATATGAACCACAAGTTCAAAATGACACCTTCATCCACATGTTCCTGTGGTCAGGAAGACCAGACAGCTGAACATATATTACAGTGATATTAACTATATCAAGTGGAGTGACAGGAGACATGGCTGACTACAACTCCTCTGACTACCAAGCTCTATGGTAGCCAGCAGGAGCTGGAAAAAAATTACCTCATTTATTGCCAGATGTGGCCTGACCTCATAGATGGCAAATGAAAGAAGAACAATCTTGATTCCCAACAAATAGTGGGTAACTGGAGGATTTCATCTGCTAAAGTTTGAATACCTAAACACTAGAGTAGAAAAGGAAAAGTAAAGATTTTACAACAAAAAAAATATACATACCATACTACTCATCTGTCCTTTTTCGGAAGAGAAAACTGTAATTTTGACTCTGAATTCAAACGGGACTCATCCCTTCAGACTCAGGCATTTACAAAGTGAACTGCTTATGTGGCACAACGAAACTCTGAGTTTGGAAAAGTCCCACATAAAAGCTGAAAAAAATCTAGTTTATATATGTCTTTCACATATCTAGTCACAGATTTGAATTTCTGGTTTGTGATAAGTATGAGTGCATTTATGTCACTTCACTCACTTAACTCTATAAACCAGGAGTGACAAACATCCAGGAAAAAATGGAAGATGCTGAAATATAATACACAAGACTATGCATATCTACATTTTCTTTTATTTGTGGAGTTGAACAGAGAGAAAAATAAAACTTTGATGCTTGGGTCAACAACACTAGAATGTCTCTCATTCAAAACAATGAGAATTTTATGCCCACTGCATTGAAGTCATTTGTACACTGAATCTCTGAACCATTGCCAAAAATGTGGTCAGTCAGCATACTTACTCTGATGCTGTGTTGAAGTCTGAAAAGCTGACTGCTGTATGTGGTCCCTGCACAAAATATCTGTGTTGTTTGGACACAGAATCTTCCCTTCAAGTCCAGAGATCTGCAACAGAGACAGCAGTGTCTATCTGAGAGTAGGTCTATTTCCTAACTGCAATCTTAAATAAACTTCTGCATTCAACAACTTGAGTTTCAACTGCTTCATTCAAATCTGTGCATTAACAATTCAGACCTTTCAGACCAAGCATCTAAGAAAACTGCTTTGTATATCATGCATGAAAAAAAGTTTTTAAAACGGTGGACTGACAATGCTGCGGAATGGACAGAGAAGCCATCTGCTGAGACCCAGGCTTTAGCGCACAACCCACACAGATAGAGAAATCCAGTAAACAGTTCTCTATTCAGCGACCCAATGATTCTTCAAAGAGTTAAGGAAGAAGAAGAAGAAGAGGAAAAGAAGTATCATGTTTCATTATTAGACAAACAAGTATGTAGATTGTACAGAACAAAATCAACACCTTGATGGGTCCAACAGTAGCAACAGTGAAACGACACAAGCTTACTTGGCTTGGCCATACTATCAACTATGACACATTGTCCAAGACCATCCTACAATGGTCCTGGAAAGAGGCTGTCTCAGAAGTCAATAAAGGTGGAGCTGGGTGGCAAATACCAAAGAACAGACCAACCTTGGCATGCCTCACGTGCCTGCTGCCACATCTCAAAGACAACTGGAAGATCCTGTCTGCTGCTGCATCCCATCTGTACCCCCCACACAGATGATATACAGTAATTTACTAATACGAACTTGCACCCCTTGAAATCACTTTCATATTTTTTATCTCCTCCCCTGGATTAAAATATCATATTTTGATCTTGGAAATCCTCAAGGAACACACACACACACACACACACACACACACACACACACACACCACACACACACACACACACACACACACACACACACACACACAACATACACACACGTGCACGCACACGACATGCACACAACACACACCTGAATAGTTTGGCCTGGTGGACATGGCAGCCAGTCAGTACCCTGCAGCCTGACAAACACTGTGCCATTGTCTGCACATTTCCGGCTGTAACACTGGCCAATGAATTCTTCTTCTCCATTCTACAGTGAAATAAAAAGTTCAAGCAACTTCAGATAAAATGACGTAAGAAATGCAGGCAATATTAAGAAAACAATTGTATACAAATTTTCTTCACTGCCACCAAGACACACAAAAAATTACACCACAAACACGTATTTTAGTCTTTTCTTGTTGATGTCTGCTAGTAGTTTTCTGGTGGTATCATGTTTGTATTGTTTTTAAATGTTAGCATTTTCTTCAGGTTATACTGAATCAAGCTCTAAAACCTGATTCCAAAATCCCTCAAGAAACTAACAGTACCTGGTGAAGATGCAATCAAATCTAACCCAATGCACAGAAACAAAATGACTGTATAGCAAAAATAACAAAAAAGCATCACACGTACAACACTTTTTAAAATGACAACAAGGATAAAATCACTTTTAAGACTTACTTTTGTCATTGGTGCAATTTTCATTATTAACACCACAATGAAACATTACACTTTCAGATCTTTTGTACAGATAAACAACTTACATCATCGTCAGAAATGCCTGCACAGAGGTATTGTGGATGCAGATATTAAGGTCCCCTCCTGTTTTGGAACCATAGAAACTAGGCCCCCCAACCTAATTAACTTTTAGGTAACTAGGACTTCCTCTTGTGCTGTCATGCTCTTTTTTAAATTTCTGCCTTCCATATCATTCTCCTGCATTTCTTCCAAATTCTCTCCTTAACACTTCAAAGACAGAGTATGACTGCCTTTAAGACAGTATAAAGACTAATCATACATGCAAAAGTCCACTTC
The DNA here is from genome assembly GCA_030674185.1 of Monoplex corrugatus. Classification (NCBI taxonomy): domain Eukaryota; kingdom Metazoa; phylum Mollusca; class Gastropoda; order Littorinimorpha; family Ranellidae; genus Monoplex; species Monoplex corrugatus. The sequence continues at coordinate 36,265,359 of CM060308.1, forward strand.
TTCTGATAGGTACATAGGTTTGCATGAATTAATGTGCTTAGATAATAAGTGCTCACAGAAGCATAAGATCACCATGAACCATTTATGGTCAGGTTAACATGTCGTAATGACAAAGTGAAGCACACATACACACACATACATACACAACACACACACACACACACACACACACACACACACACACACACACACACACACACACACACACACACACACACACACACACACACACCACATTCCTATACAAAGGGACAAAAGATGCTTCCACTGATCAAACATACTGGCATCCTGACAATACCTGTGGTGATGATGGTTTTACACTGGACACAAAACAGCGGCTGGATGCAGAAAAAATTTCCAGACTGCTGTGTTTCAAATTCTCCATGGTAATATTTTGTATACAGGATCCCTGAAAACATAGGCACAAATACATAATCACAACAAGCATTCACAGAATAACACTAATCAAACTATGACATAGTTCTTACCAGAGTCACTCAGTTATCAATGTTTCAACCTCTCCGGAAATCTTTTGACAGGACGAAACTAAGTAGTGGTCCTGACAAACTTCTTGGAAAGTGACAATGACACTATATTTTCCAATGGTGAAAATTAATTGCTGAAAGCAAAAACCACCTTGGACAAAGTCAATGACATTGTCAATGATAGTCTGTTTTCCAATGGTAGAAGTTATTTGTTAAAAGCCATTTTCTCAAACTAGTTTACATATCTGCCAGAAACTAAAAAATACAATACAGAAGAAGTGGGTGAAGTAGGACAGTCTGGCATCATTCTTCATTCCCAAATAATCAGCAGGGGCAATTCATTTTCACAGCTTTCACTGTGAAGATTTTGTGGTCTTCTTGGAACAGATGTGTTGAATGTTTTGAACAGGAAACGGCAATGCTAATAACGTGATTATACAGTACCGACATGTTCCTAGACTCTCATTCATCATCATCATCAGGTGCCCTGCCGCATGGCGTTGGCGACCATGAATTTCCATCCAGCTCTATCTCTCGTTGCCCCTAGCATCTCCCCCACCCTCCTCGTCCCCAGCCACTCTGCAAGTCCGTCCAGCATTCTCTCCCTGGGTCTACCTGGTGCTCTCTTTCCCTCCAGATTTCCCGTCGGGACCAGGTGCTCCAAATCCCCCTTCGTCATAAAATGGCCTATAAATGTTGCCTGTCTTTTCCTAATCTTCCTTATGAGTGATCTACTTGTGTCTGCCTCCATCAAGACTGTCTCGTTAGACTCTCATTAGGTAACAATTTAAGGGGTCTCTTGGATGTATATTTTCAGAGAATTTAGTGGATTGTCAAGGTTGATACAGGTAGGATAAAAAAAACAAAAACGTTTAGAGGTGTTTGTGTTGACAATTTGTCAAAACAAAAACAATTTAAGAATATTAGATTACTATTTATTTTCACAATACATTCAAATTTTTAAAAAATTAAGGTAAAACTAAAGTGAATATGTTCAGCCTATCTTTGCTGCAAACATACACACATACACACACACACATACACACACACATACACACACACGCACACACACACACATGTGTATACATACATGTAAACACACATGCACAAAACACACACACACATACATGCATATACACACACACATACACAAGTGCGCATATTTGTATACACCAAAGCACATAGACACAAACACACACACACACACACACACACACACACACACACACACACACCACACACACACACACACACACACACACACACACACACACACATACATACATACACAACCACAGACTCTACAACATGCCACACTACAACACACACACACACACACATACACATGCACAAACACACACACACATACACAACCACAGACTCTACAACACAGCACACTACCACACACAAACACAAAAGTACAAACACACATATACATACACATACACAACCACACACTCTACAACATGGCACACTACAACAAATGATAACCTGACGAATGGGAACATATATTCCACACTGGCTTCCTGTATCGTAGGCATCACAGACACCTTTGTCTCCCCGCAGAAAATGACATCCGCTGGAACTGGACAGTAAGAGAAAAAGAAATATTCAGAGCAATGTGAGAAAAAGATTCAACATTGTTCGTTAGTTATTCTCTTTCTGTTTTTAAATCAAAAAGCATTGATGGACAGAAATGCTATTTTCGCCACCAAAAGAGGAGAAGAGTGGCAGAATGGTTCAGACATTCGCCTGCTAACTCAAGGTTCTAGGGTTCATTTTCCCATTAAGGCCTAAACTTTTCTACTCAGTTTGACCAGAAAATCGATCTGAATGTCCAGTCCTTTGGCCTGTGCATGCTAAAGATCCCACAGCAGCTGAAAATCGTAAAGACAGGGCATTCTGGTTGCCCTGGATAAAACATTGGAGAGATAGGTTGATTTCCCAGATCCCTTCCTTGAAGGCCAATTAACCTTCTTGCCTTTTAAAGTCTTGATTAAAAAAAAAAAGGTGGTGCTGCACTGCAGTAACGTGCTCTCAAAGGAGAGAGCAGCCTGAGTTTCACATGGTAAATCCACTGTGACAGAAATAAATAAATAATAATAATGAAAACACAATTACAATGTCAAAGTGATTACCAACAAGACCCAATATAACAACAATGTGAACACACGCTATCATTTATGCTACCATGATTCTTAACTCTTCGGAGACGTAACAGCGGGTATTCCGCTGCAGCTGGCCAAAACCATTAGAGACATGACAGCAGACATTCCACTGCAGCTGGCCAAACCATTAGAGACGTGATAGCGGATATTCCGCTGCGGTTTTTAAAAATAGATACAAGCCAGTCACTGGTCTAGGGGAACTAACTACACATATAGGAACACTCTTTGGTATCTTCTGAAGTGTTTGTTACTTCCCTTGCATCGATTTTATCCCGATTAGTTACAGTTTTAGCCTTTATCCAAATCAACGGAGTGACCGTCCTTGCACCAAAATGGCGACATTTAGGCCTTCTTCTTCTTCTTCAAAAGATCGTCATAATCACTTTGCTGCTTCAGCTGTGTGAAAACAAAGCTGTGTTTGTTCTTTTATATCTTCTGGCATACCAAGGACTTGTGATTACTTGGATTTCTGGATTACCTGGTCAAGAATGGGTGTTTCACTCACTGTATGTGTTGGATTACTCTCAATCAAAAACTTCTTTCCCAGAGCCAAAACCCTACCCCATTTCACCTTCTAGTAAGGTAAGTAGAATAGATGTATTGTCCTTGTATGTAGGTTCAGCTCAAAGAGCGTAAACTGAATTTTATTTTGATATAAAATATGTTCTTGTGCTGTAAAATCTGTATTTTTGAGAATTTTTTGAAAAACCCCCAAAATCGTGCGTTGCCAAGGGTTGTGGCAGGTCCCGTTGATCGCGTCCACAGTGGTTGTGCAAGGCAACTATATTACGTCTTCAAAGAGTTAATACTTATTCATATTTCATGCTTTGTCAGTGTCTATTTTTACTTAATTATCATTATTACTTATAAACTCAATGTCTGTTTTTACTTGTTTGAAAGTTTAGTCATGTTTTATTACTGTAACGTGCAGCAAACATACTTTTGACATGGACCATTTGTGCTACATAAGTGAAATTATTATCATTATGATTATTACTTGCAAACAATGAATACTATTACTATAATATTACTTTTAATTCTTTTGCCTCCTTTTGGCAACTTAATTCAACCAACTTTCATCATCATCATCATCAGGTGCCCTGCCGCATGGCGTTGGCGACCATGGACTTCCAACCATCTCTATCTCTCGTTGCCCCAAGCATCTCCCCCACCTCCTCATCCCCAGCCACTCTGCAAGTCTGTCCAGCATTCTCTCCCTGGACCTACCTGGTGCTCTCTTTCCCGTTGTGACCAGGTGTTCCAAATCCCCCTTCCTCATAAAATGGCCTATAAATGTTGCTTGTCTTTTCCTAATCTTCCTTATGAGTGATCTACTTGTGTCAACCAACTTTAGTTAACTCTATCTACATTCTGTCAGAAAACTGTAGGCAACTACATTCGATTTGGATGGCATAAATATGTGTTCCTCCTGTTTGCATGTGGCATAAGAAAGTTTGATAGTAAGATTCCATAAGTTATAATAGTTTAACTCTGACTTACGCACCTTGTCCACCAGCATCTTGCATTGCCAACCAAGCTAGCAAAGCGAAAACTAAACCTTTTGATTCCCTCAATCTGTTCACCAGCTTCCTGCAGGAAGCTGGTGGATTGGGTGAGGGAGTCAAAGGGTTAAGTTTTGCAGTTGGTGGATAGGATGTGGGGGTCAAAAGAGTTAACTGTTGCTACACTGAGGCCATCCACTGTTCTGTTTGCATAAGCAGTATGCAGCTGTGCACTAGCTGTTTAAGGCCAGAGCACAGTATCGTAGACTGATACACATGAGCACAACATCATGTACTGAAGTAGTGATTATTATTTTTACCATCAACATAAAACTTACTTATCAGAGCAGAAGTATTCTTTGCTCTGCAGGCAGTGATCTGGCACTGCAAACAAACACCCGCATCTGCACCAGCGGAGAAGGTTTTGTTCAGGAATTTAAGCACTTAGATTTACAGGACTCATACTCATGTAAATTTCAGTTATAGCATGTTGCTACACTCATCTATGCAAACAGATATGACTATGGTGACTGTGTGATAATTTGTGTGATGATGAGTGTGTATGTCTGCATGTTTATGACAAAAAGGAAAAAGTAACTACTAAAGGTGTATCAATACTATACCACAAAATACTCAAATAAAGGCAATATCTTAATGCCAAGTTACATCAACAATCATGTGCTTAGATTTAGACAATTTTCCATGTAAAATGGATCTCAAAAATAGAAAATCATCATTCAAAAATGAAAAATATGACTTCTTCTTCCACTCTTTTAACCAGAATTTGGATTTTACAATAGATTCAATTATCAGACAGACAGGATGGCAATCAAGTTGGTAAACATCAAATTTCCATTCAGACAGTCCTGCCACTAATCCGCCTATAAAACCTCTCACGGTAGGTAAAGAGTGGTGATATTTCCCATCTCCCAGGTGAACATGTGTGCAAACCTGCCAGTTCCTGAACCCTCCTTCAGCTTCAAATATATATATATACATATATGTATAATATATATTTGAAGCTTTCCGATTTCTCAGCTGCATGATGCATGTTGTTTTTACCCACACGATGGAGGGATATGTTGCTGCAACAGTCTGCAGACTCATGTCTCTGGTGGGCATGCATGCAGAATATTTTCATGCTTTCAAAAAGCTTGCCCTGATGTGACTTACAGGATCTTTACATGCATATTTGATATTCTGCATGCATTTATAACTGGAGGCACTGTGATCAGAGATATCTGTACAGACCCAATTCACATTTGTTCTTATCATTTTCATCAACAGGGACAAATCTTACCTCATGCTGATCTGAATCAAGCTCTCTTCCTTAGAATGGAAAATTTTTTTTTAAATTTAAAAATGAACAAAATGAAAAGAGAAACATTTGACATCAAACATACTGATAACAGAAATTAAATCAGAAGAGTACCTTTTCCCCAGAGAAATGTGTCTGCATTTGAGAAGTTGACTTTATACCACCCAGAATCCTCAAACACTGCCAGTGTAATTGGATCAAGGACTGGATAAGTGGTCTGCAGGAAATTCATAAAAAAATGAAATAAAATAATAATAACAGTAATAATAATTATAATAATAACAACAACAACAACAACAATAATAATAATAATAATAATAATAATAATAATAATAATAATAATAATAATAATAATAATAATATTAAATAAGTACAGAGTGAACAGTCAAGACATGACATGGTGTTTACGAAGAGATTCTTCTGATGTAACTAAAAATATACAGCATCCACGCTTCAGGTTCAATCATCAAAAATCTTTCCCTCTCATCCCCCAAACCCAATCTCTCCATCCTCTCTTCCTCCTTCCTTCTCTCACCTTCCCCTACTTTATCCCTCCCTTCAACATCCCTGCTCACATATGTAGGCAAAGAAACATTCAAGGACACTGTTCTGGAAAAGAAAGAGAGTCAAAGTAAAAATTAGGAAAAAAACCCCATCTTCTGTGACTCTCCGCAACCAGTTAAACAATACAAAACAAAACACATCCCAATGTATGTGAAATCATCGTAACAAAGTGATTACTAGTGAAAAACAGATATACATCTAACAGCAGAGAAATATAAGATATTTAGCCATAGAAATATAAGATAAACATCAATTTTTCTCATATAAAAGCACTTACATTATACTCCTCAGCCGTCATCAGAGATGTATGCATCATGTGCGAATCCCAGTGAGAAGTTGCTTCAACATTCTGGGAAAAATATTGAAACAGTTTTATCACATCACTTCAATCTGGCGATTTCAAATAACTGGTCCTCTTACAAATGTGTCATGACAAAAATATCTAACACATTAAACCAACAAACTTAACAATGTAGGAATGGTTCATATCAATCCCATAACAAAAGGGTCACTCGCCTAACGAGCTGAGTGTACCCTAGCTCAGCATCCTCTGTGTTTGCGTGTGTGCAAGCGCGCTTGTGTGTATGCATGTGTGTGTATGTGGGTGTGTAATTATGCATGCGTGTGCGCATGTGTGTCACGGCTGTTTAAACCGGCCGCCGGGCGATCACTTAGTTTTCGGACACGGTGCCAGCGATTCGCACGCGAGAGGTGTGTTTTCCTGCTTACCCGCTGCGCTACACGGCCCGTCAGCGGTTTTGAGCTTTGAGTCATCGGTAGGCAAGCGGGACTGTGTGGCTGTCTTTGTGTTCCATGATTATTACTGTTTCTACATTTCCCGCAATACTGCTTTGGTCGTCTAGCCATATATGTAATTATCAATTTTACCGAAAAGTAGACTCTCTCCCCTACACATAGACATCAAACACGAACTGGTTTGTTGCCATACATCCGTAACGGGATTACACAGAAAAGGAGGAGAACGATTCTGAAAATATTGCGCCTTCACTGTTTCATGAGAAAAATAAGCCAACTTCCAACAACAAAAACAAAAACAAGAGTTCACCAGTTATTACAGCAGAAAGAAACACATACAGAGGAAGAGTAAAGTATGTTTTAACAGACTGACTTACCAGACAGATCTTTTTTGGCTTCTTGTGGAGGTAGCGGTGGGTAAATCGAGATCACTGATAACGGCATAGACTCCATTATCCTTCACACTAGCACCAACATTTCACTGATAGTCTTGTATACCGCAATTTCCTTACTGCCATAGTAGGAATGTATACACACATGTCCGTGCAAGAGTCAAGATTGGGATCACGATACTGAGACGACCATTCATTAATAAAAAATGGAAAGACACAGAGAGCGATAGAGAGAGAGGGGGGGGGGGTGGGGGGGTGGGGGAGGGAGAGAAAACTTAATACATTTACGAGAACTTTAGGTTCACTGGTATTAAAAAGAAATAAAAACTCCTGAATATCATACCCATTTAACTACACTGAAATCTTTCTGTCTGCCTGTCTGTCGCTCTCTCTCTCTCCACACACACACACACACACACACACACACACACACACACACACACACACACGCACACACACACAAACAATCAAACAAACAAACAAAAAACAAACACACGCACAAGAATACTATGTATTTTGCTTAACAATGATAATAATACTCAAAAGTCTTTAATTACTTATTTCATTCATGAAATGCATACACATAAACATCCAAGCAGATAGACAGATAGACAGACAGACAGACAGGCAGACAGACAGAGACAGAGAGAGAGAGAGAGAGAGAGAGAGAGAGAGAGAGAGAGAGAGAGAGAGAGAGAGAGAGAGGAATACTTTGCACTTCGCTTAATGTCTTTGGGCCCTTATTAATTGTCTCACTCATGAAATGTGCACACACACACACACACACACACACACACACACACACACACACACACACACACACACACACACACACACACACACACACCAAAAACAAAAGAAAATAAACAGAGATAATCAACGACTACAACATGAAAAACCTGACTCTGGTCGTCTCAGTACATTGATATTTCAAACGAAAATGTCCAAGGCAACACTATACACAATTATCAAGCACAAAGGAATTCTGCCACAGTGTGTACATGGTAAGCGTTATCCAGAGGACTGAAATGATACCAACATTCACTGAAGACTCTAAAGATTAATGAGCTGCCAGAACCAGTAACCATGAACTGCCTCGCCGGCATCCCTGTTTACCTTAGCTGTCACATGTGTTATTACGATACGCTATACGTGGCCCCTAAGCCGCGAAACATGAAAAATGAAAAACAGCCATCCTCTACAGACAACATTCTTCTAATGTGTGCCTTTACTTTCATTCAAGAACTGGCATTTGGATTTTACCGGCGTTGGAACATTGATCATTTCACGGTCGAAGATTGAAAATCATGTCAACACCGTCTTTCATTCTCTTTCTTCTCTGTGCGTTTAGTTGGACACTAACATGCACGTAACGTGTTGAGTTACATATCATTTTATTGAGAAAAATCTCATCTTTTTAATGATGCACATTACAGACCAATACAAACAAAGCTCTTGAGAAAATTAGTGGAAAACTGAAGTTACTTGTTTGTAATAGTTACTACTGTGCTTATACGGCGTAGCGAGATCGCCGGTAACAAGGTGGAGCTACGAGCTCGTATTTCTAGGTCAGGGCAGCACTCAGTGGGCTTCGCGCTGCTACAGCTGCTGCCGTGGGACGAAACTAAGTGATCACCCTTAAACAGCCGTGGTGTGTGTGTGTGTGTGTGTGTGTGTGTGTGTGTGTGTGTGTGTGTGTGTGTGTGTGTGTGTGTGTGTGTGTGTGTGTGTGTGTGTGTGTGTGTGTGTGCATATGAATGTGTGTGTGTGCACAAGTAAGAGAGAAGGGGATGGGTGGGAGAGAAAATGGGTGTTTGACATAGAGACAGATAGTGAAACAAGGAGGGAAGGAGGGAGACAGACAGACAGACAGACAGACAGAGACAGACAGACAGACAGACAGACAGACAGAGACAGAGACAGAGACAGAGACAGAGACACAAAAACAGAAATCACAGCAGTGACAGAAGAGATAAACACAGAAACAGAAACAACGCCCACACACATATTTCAGTCTGCAAAGTACCCGAACAGACAACAATCCAGCTCACTTTTGTCAGTAAAGGTCCACCATAGTCCGGGTCAGGTTGATGACAGCCAAAGTGTTGCTTGGTTAGCCTGACCACTGTTGGGGACACCAGCCTGTACTGTCCCTCCACCAGCCGCAAGTCTGCTTTCTTTTTCCCACATACTCCGTCTGTTATTGTTAACATATATTATACATACATGCATAAGTAGATAGGTGTACATCTGTGACTGTCATTCTATGTACATATGTACGTACATAATACATACATATATATAGTCATTGCTGACTTTATCGCAGATGAGCATGTTGACATTGTTTTTATCACCGAAACATGGCTTAACCCCCTTGGTCATGAACCTATACATGCGAGTCTCACTCCGAGTGGTTACAGGCTTGCTTCTTTCCGAGGTGGTGGTATCGCCATCCTCTACAACGACTCACTCCATTCCCGCCTGTCTTTCTCGCAGTCTCTGCCTTTCTCCCATCCTTCTTTCGAGCACGTTGAAGTATCCTTCCAATCCACCCCTCACCCCATCACCTTCTCCTGTGTCTATCGACCTCCACCTAGCTCTGCCAACAAGCTCACCACATCCATGTTTCTCTCTGACTTTGATCAACTTCTTAATTACTACTGCCTCTTACCTGGAAATCTCATCATTCTAGGTGACATCAATGTCCACTATGACAACACTCACCGTTATGACACAAGACATATCATCAACTCTCTGTCCAATCACAATATGACTCAACACATTTCTAAACCAACCCATCAAAAAGGTCACATTCTTGACTGGATCATTTCTCGTGATCACCACAATTCAGCTACTGACAACTGCTTAGTTCTTTCTACCCGTCTAACTTCAGCCCTTCCATCTGACCACTCTGCAATTCTCTGTTCTCTTGATATTCCTCCTCCTTCCCGTACCACGCACACAGTGACTCGACGCAATCTCAAATCTATCGACCTCTCCACATTTTCATCTGATGCCTTCCGTCTCCTTTCTGAAAAGTCACATAACATTGCCAATAAATTCTATACTACTCTCCACCATCTTCTGGACACTCATGCTCCAGCCACAACCCGTCTTTTACCTGACCGCCCCCCTACCCTCTGGCTCACTCATGAGATTGCCTGTGCAAAACGTGCCCTCCGCAGAGCAGAGCGCCGCTGGCGCAAATCCAAACTCACTGTACATAGACAACTTTTCCAAGCCTCTAAAACAAAAGTATCCACACTCATTGCATCTGCAAAAACAAGCTATTTCCAAACCAAAATCCTGAATGCCTCTTCTTCAAAAGAACTCTTTACAACCATGAATCATCTCCTTGGCACACGAAAAGATTTACCTCTCCCAACAAAACACACAAATGAAGAACTCCCATCTGTATTCTCCAAGTATTTCACCACCAAAATACAAACTCTTCGTGACAGGCTTGACAGGACACCCTGTCAACCATGCCCACCTGACCCTTCCTTCTCTGGCACACCTCTTACTACTTTTACCCCAGTCTCACAAGAAGAAATTCTCAACACAATCAGATCCATGTCGTTCAAAACCTGCGAACTGGATCCTCTTCCAGGTTCTCTCTACTCTGACTGTCTCCCTACTCTCCTCCCATTCATCACTGACATCATCAACACTTCTCTCCAAACTGGAACTGTCCCAGATTCTTTCAAGTCTGCTATTGTTCACCCTCTCCTCAAGAAATACAATTTAGACCCAAATGAACTGAAAAATTACCGGCCTATCTCTAATCTCTCTTTCTTGTCAAAACTGCTTGAAAAAGTTGTCCTCAACCAACTGAACTCTCACCTGTCTGCCAACAATCTCCTCAATCCTTTCCAGTTAGCCTACCGCCAGTGCCATAGCACTGAAACTGCCTTGCTACACATTCTCAACAATCTCCTCCTTGCAACTGATACTGGCAAAGTCTCTCTCCTCACACTCCTTGATCTGTCTGCAGCCTTTGATACCATTCATCATGGTATTCTCCTTTCTAGACTTCATCATACTTTTGGCATCTCTGACATTGCTCTCTCCTGGTTCACTTCTTATCTGTCAAACAGAAAACAAACTGTTATCAATGGCACTTACTCTCAACCTGCATACCTGACCTGTGGTGTTCCACAAGGATCTGTCCTTGGCCCTGTTCTTTTCACTCTTTACACCTCTCCCCTGTCCACCATCATCAACTCCCACTCTATAAAACACCACTTCTATGCTGATGACACCCAACTTCAAGACAGTGACTCACCTGACAATATACAGCGCCTCCTGACTCGCACCACTGAGTGTTACTCGGACATTAAAAATTGGATGACATTCAACAAACTTCAGCTAAATGATGACAAGACAGAAGCTATCCTCATTGGCACCCGTCAGAAACTTTCTCAGCTGCCTCCTCTTTCTCTCCCATTATGTAACATATCAGTTCCAATTTCTGATTCAGCTAAAAACCTTGGTGTCTGCATTGACTCTACCCTCTCCATGAACAACTTTGTTTCTCAAACTGCCAGATCTTGCTACTATCACCTCCATCGTATAAGCCTGATCAGGAAGTATCTCTCTGTGGAAACAACTGCAAAACTCGTTCTCTCCTTCATAATGTCTCGCATTGACTATTGCAATTCACTCCTGTCCGGTCTTCCTGCCTCCACTACTCACATCCTACAGCGCATTCAAAACAATGCTGCACGCCTTGTACTCAAAAAGAAAAAAGCTGACCACATATCTCCTCTCCTGGCACAACTTCACTGGCTCCCTGTATCAAAGCGCATACAGTACAAACTAGACACCATGTGCTACAAAAGCCTCAATAACGCAGCCTACTTGAGATCTATGTTCCCTCACGTACCCTCCGCTCTGCCTCCGATCCTCTGACTTTTCGCTTTCCACGCACTAAGCTCAATACCTATGGTCCACGAGCCTTTTCTGTTTCTGGTCCGCTCTCCTGGAACAAACTTCCTCTCTCAGTCCGTCAGCAACCTACTTTTGTCTCTTCAAGTCCGCTCTCAAAACTCACCTTTTCTCCTCTGCATAAAATCCTGACCTCACTCAATCCCCTCTGCAGCCTGTCTCCGCTCGGAGGGGAATCACATTGCAATATATAATTGTATATAATATGCTCTCTATAATTTTCCATTGCTTTTATTCTTTCTCCCCATTTATAGCCGTGTGCATGTGTGTGTGTGTGTGTGTGTGTGTGTGTGTGTGTGCGTGAGTGCGTGTGTGTGTGCATGCGTGCGTGCGTGTGTGTGCGTGCGTGCGTGTGTGTGTGTCTGTTTCAGCGCTTAGATTTGATTTTATCAAGATTTTGCGCTATATAAATATTGTAATTATAATTATTATTATTATACATACACACACATGCACACATCCATCCATACATATATAGGAAGATATGCACATATTTGTTATTATCCATCCATCACACACACACAATACAAACACACACACACACACACACACACACACACACACATTCATCCATCCATCCATACATACAAACATACGTAGGTAGATATGCACATATTTGTTAGTATCCATCCATCCATACACACACAATACATATATACATACACACATACATACATACATACATACATACAAACATACATACAATCATACATATATACATACATACATACACAGGCAGATAGGTATACATTTGTTATTATCATTGTACATACATACATACACACACGTACATACATTAAAAATACATACATACATATGTACGTAAGTACGAACATACATATATGCATGCATACATACATACATACATACATACATTACATACATACATACATACACAGTATATGCATATACATCTGTCATTGCCATTGTACACATTTACATAGGTAGATATGTATACATTTTATTGTCACTGTACACACACACAAAGGTAGATAGATATAGGCATTACTGTCATTGTCCATACATACACACACAGTCATGTATACACAGATCAGCACACAAACATAAGAACACCTGCATCCATATACAGTTGAATACATGTGCAAAAGCAAGCAGACACACACACACACACACACTTATACACACACACACACACACACAGACACACACACAAACACACACACATACATAAATGCACACAAGTTAACCCTTTCCCATTTTATCCCGCCGCAGCCCGCCAACCGGGAAACCCTGCTTTTTATTCACACCCGCCGCAGCCCGCCGCCTGTTACTTAGGCCTGGTGGGGAATTTCCATCACGTTCTGAGCACTAGGAGTTACACACACCTCATGAATGAAACTTCCCCAAAAATCAGGATTAACCAATGAAAGAATGATGCTGAGTTTGGTACCACACATCACCTCATTTACAAGATATCAGTCAGCATCTGACCTTTTCATTCACATGCTTTGGAAAATCTCCGAATACTAGGAAGAATTTCTGAGCAGAATCTGCAAATGGGAAAGGGTTAATACATGTATATAGAGACAGACAAACATACAAGAACCCACACTCACACACACTCAGTTTAAATGCCGAAGGGGGGAGGGAGAGAAAACAAAATATATAAGAAAAAAAAACAAGCAAAAAAAAAAGAGACAAGAGAAAAAGAAAAAGAATCTTAATATCAAGAAGTTTAATGGATCAGTACCTTTGCATCTCCTAAATGTGTCAAAAAGTTTGGTCGAAAAGCCCAGAACATGAAGGATTTCATGAAGTGCTGTCTGAAAAATGACAAAAATGATACATCAATCTAGGTGCCAAGAATAATACAATGAAATTATAATAATCAAAACAAGCAATGCATCATTTGTGTAGGGGGTGGGGGCAAGGGACTGCTAGTGAAGGTAAAGGCAGAGGTTATCCCATAACCCTGCACTTACAGCAGAGTGAAGAGATTCAGACCTGAACTTTTCTTGACAGCATTACCACGGTGGCGCCAACCTCCTCTTCTTCTCTATTTCAGTTTAAAATTCAGTTTGTCAAGATAACATCTCTGCGCTCGAACTAAATTCCATATATATGCAATGATGCCACTGATACCATGTGATAGAGAAGATTAAAAAAAAAGATCATGGCATAAGCCCTAAGTATTGGCAAGGTTTTGAAAACAATAACAACAACAACAACAACAACCCCATGGCCTACCCAAGGGTTGAACGCACAACCCCTGCGTTAAGAGCATTGTGCTCTAACAAGTGAGCTAATGGGGCACACTATTTGACTTTTCCTAGCCCTGAACAGGGCCAGACTCTATGCCACACACTATTTGACCTTTCCTAGCCTGAACAGGGCCAGGCTCTATGCCACACACTATTTGACCTTTCCTAGCCCTGAACAGGGCCAGGCTCTATGCCACACACTATTTGACCTTTCCTAGCCCTGAACAGGGCCAGGCTCTATGCCACACACTATTTGACCTTTCCTAGCCCTGAACAGGGCCAGGCTCTATGCCCATCAGGCCTCTTTAGACAGCACTTACACCTAAACACCTGCACCAAGTGGGTGAAGGTGGAGAATTTTCTGATCTCCCAAATTAAAATGCATGCAGACCCGTCAGTGCATAGATTCCCTTCATACGTACATGCATGCAGAATAGTAAATATGCATGTCAAAGATCCTGTAAGTCATGTTAATGACTGGCATATGGAAACATGAAAACAGCCAGCATGCACACTCGCCAAAGACTGTGCAGCAACATCCCAACTGTACAGAGAGGGCAATCCAATTCGCATACACGCATCTGAAAGAAAATATGAACACTAGAAAAAAAGTACTTACACTGCTTCTAACCATGATCATTACCACAATACTAAGACTACTAATCACATCAGGTTGTATCAAACATTTCTGTGATGAGATATTGGTGCCTGGAGCATTCCAGAACTTGCAAGCCGTTAAGGCGCAAAAGAACATGACTGGCTCAAAATGAAAACACACAAAGGAATCTTCTGATTTCTGATATCGGAAAGGAAGTGTGCCATAAATGTACTTGAACATCACATCAAATATGCATAGGGCAATCTTCATCCAAGCACCAGCATGTGAGACAACATAATAAATTTTATATGAAATCCGTGTGTATGTAATGAATACAAGTTTACTGTACATAATACATCAAAATATTTTAAGAAATCCCAAGCTAAACCAAAGTAGTTTATTTATGATTTTTTTTTTTTTGGTAAGTGTCTGCTTGAATGCACCTGACTACGTGTTTTACACAGTAATGAGAAGTAGTATTTCCATTTGTAACTGAAAAAGATTGCAATCACTAAGAAAGAAAATGACAACATCAACAACAACAAAACAAACATGCACACCTAATTAAACAATGTATGTTTCAACAACTATTTATAGTCAGATTAACAAATGACGTAATATTCCAAGATTCACATGTGTGTAGGTGACAGAACTTTGAAATATTGAAAAGTTTGGAACTGTGGACCAGAGGTCCACTTTTGCTCGTTTGACACATATTTGAGTCTCCTCAAACACAACAGATATCATTCCACACCTAGCTTGACATGAATTTTCTTCACCCACAAATCATATTTGCACTTTAAATTATCCTCCATCGGAAGCCATTCATTTGTCCACTTACTTTCAACACTGCTGCTGATTTTTTGTGCTTGTTTCAATGTAATGAAATGAATTTCAGAGACATATGAAAATGAAAGAACGTAGTGTTGAACAAAATGGTGATGCATGGAATGAGACAGACCAGTATAAAATATGGATCAGAAAATCAGTGCACGCATCAAACCAAAGTGTGTGTCTTGGTAACAAAACAAAGTACAGGAAACATCTACACACACACACACGCACGCACACAAGCACGCGAGCACACACACACACACACACACACACACACACACACATACACATACACACACACACACACACACACACACACACACACACACATACACACACACACACACACACACACACACACACACACACACACACACACATACACATACACACACCTGAAAAACAAAGAGCTAAGGTGACAAAACAGAAAATCACACAATACAGAAATACTCATACCCATGGATTAACTCTGCCCACATGCTTTAATTCATTGCATATGAATTCTGATTGTGAACAGCAGTGTATCACTCAGTGCTACTTTTCAAGTATACTCATAACATAGCAAATTCTTGAGTCTCAAACTCATCCACAAACATTATTTCTCAATCCTGACCATGCTTATCAAGTTTCTTCCCTTTTACCAATCTTCAGGCCTACACGTGAACAGTGTTTGCCAGTCTTTCTTTGTCTTTTTGGACTGAAGACAGTGGGAAAAGTGCTTCATGAATCTTTCATGGACAGTGATAATGAGGAGCAACATGAATCTCATTTTAGCTCCAGTGATAACAATTTTAACAAACTGATAAGGAATCAATAAGCAATGATGTCTAACAGTGTTTGTTTAGAAATGATGTCCCTTCATAATGGCAACAGAAACTGACTACACTGAACAAAATGTTTAACCTAACCCCTTTCAACATGCCACATCTTAGGTCAATCAGCTCACAAATAAGAGTACAGAGGAGCTTTTTGTACCACTACATGTTTTCTAATTTTTCTAGGCAGCCTCAGGTAGGAGTGACTCCTGCTGGCCTCGGGCACAAGTACCCTCAATGGATCAAATTCATCCAGTACAATTACTTCGGAGTTGAAATGAGGACCCTTAAGACACCAGTAACCATAAAATAATGAATACTTGAGGGACAAGCAGGCATGGAGAGAGGTAGGAAAACAAAAACACAGACATATCATGTTTACTCACACAGCTGTTAACACTTATGGAGAGGTGAGGTCATGCATCAAAAGCAACTACACCTGCCAGCATGCACGTAGTTATTCATGACGATCACGCTGCTGGGTAATGCTGAAACATACACCTCATCTTTTATCTTTTGTTTGTTAATAAAAGGGTGATGATTTCATACTGATCAAAGAAAGCTAAGTGTCTGCGACAAAAATGTCTCAACAAGATTTTCTGCGGTGTTTCTTGACAAAGTTTTATTAAATCTTGGTCAAAGGTATGGACCAATGAAGAGGTGTGAATGCATAGATTTGGATGTCATAGTGTCTTCTTCTCACTGCCATTACACCTGGAGACGACATAAAGTTAGCTATCATCTACAAATCGTCCACAATTTCTCCTCAAATGTAGTCAGATTCGGGCACATCTCCTCCCTCAGCAGCCAGATATTTCTGTAGACCTGTAGGATGTGGTTCGTCTTCTGCTCTGTTTCTCCACAAGGATGCACAGGGGAAGGTACAACTCACTTTTCTAGAAAGATGGTTGTTCAGCCTGTCATGTCTTGTTCTCAGACAGAGACAACCATCTCTTCTGATCCTGATGGCCGATGATAACTGTCATGCATCTGAGGCATTTTAAATAGATTCTTGATAATGGTATTCAACTCTGTGAGGGAGATCACTTTTTTTTTTTGTTCATCTTCCAATACTAGCTTTGCCATTTTTTCTGCATATTAATTTCCTTTGATGCCACAGTATAGGGAGATTCATAGCAGCACTGAGCTGATGCCTTTTCCAATGGTGGCTGCTTGTTGTTAGTGAAACCCTGAAAGCCTGCAACATGGATAGAGCATCAGTCCAGAAGTTGATGTGGGTGTTATGCTCCACTCTGCTGCTGTTGATGTTTGCTGCATGAAACAATGTTTGATCATGGTGTCAAGGCCCAGGTCACACAGACAAAAAAAAAGCTAAAAAGCAATACTTTATGAGGAAAGTATATAAACAGCACTTCCTGAAGACCTTCTGACAAACTATTGTGACAGTCTACCATTGTCCTCACTTCCCATCAAGTTTTATTCCATCTGGTGGTTCTTCACAGTCACAAAGACCTTGTAAAGTACAAAATCTGGATTTTCTGTAGTAATATTTTGTAAAAAATGGATATGTAAGAATGGCTTGACCATCTTGTACTTCTGACAGGGTTTGATGCTGATAATGGATATGTTGATCTGAGGCTGTGATTTATTTCACTGTCAGTGGCAAAGAGACAACACAGACCCGCTGAGCAACTGATTCATTTTCAAAACTAAATCAATCACTTCAAAGCAAGAACCTATTCATAGGTTTTAATCCAAACACCCATGACTGAAACTTTCTAAGGAGTGAGTCTTCACAGAAGTCCAGCTTGACTAGCCAAGCAAATGAAAGCTGTCATGCAAAGTATACATTATACTCATGCATACCACACTTATGCATGCCATTAGTTATCAATGACAAGTTCTAATTTGCAATATTGTACAACAGTTGAATTTTTCTTTTTTTAAAAGCTAATCACGTTAAATAAAAGTATACAGGATTCGACTGCATTAGATTATGCCAGTGTTCAGTATATATAAACACAAAGAAGTTCTGGAGGACATGAATACTAACACCCAGCCACTCTCACACAAACACACGAGCACACACACACACACACGCACACACACACACACACACACACACACACACACACACACACACACACACACACACACTCACACACACACACACACACACACACACATTCGAACATCAGCATACGCTCACAGCAAAAATATGTACAAATATATTACGACACTTGTTTCAAACAAATACTGTCTCATAAATGCTGCATGCTATTTTTCTTCACTAATTAAAACCAAATCCTGCCAAAGACACCTATTCAGAAGAAAAAGGACAATACAAGGTGTTCATGCCTTGTGGTTCACTCCAGTCCTTGGTTAAGTCAGTGGTTTGGAGAGTCAATCAATGAATCAGGTGGCCACCTAACAAGCCAACTCAACCAATCAGTTGATCAATAAGTGAATCAGCAAGCCACCTAAGAGTTACTGAAGTGATCAGCTGGTCAGTTAGTGACCCAGCTAACCACCTAATAGTAGCTCAAAAGTTGGTCAGTCAGTTTGTGAACCAGCCAGTCTTACAATAGTCATTCAATGATAAATCAGCCACTGTATTAGTTAGCTTTTAATAGTTACCTGATGGCCACAAGTCAGTAAACTAGCTAGCCACAAATCAGTAAACTAGCTAGCCACAAGTCAGTAAACTAGCCAGCCACAAGTCAGTCAGTAAACTAGCCAGCCACAAGTCAGTCAGTTAACTAGCTAGCCACAAGTCAGTCAGTAAACTAGCTAGCCACAAGTCAGTCAGTGAACTAGCTAGCCATAAGTCAGTCAGTAAACTAGCTAGCCATAAGTCAGTCAGTAAACTAGCTAGCCACAAGTCAGTAAACTAGCTAGCCATAAGTCAGTCAGTAACCTAGCTAGCCACAACTCAGTAAACTAGCTAGCCACAAGTCAGTCAGTAACCTAGCTAGCCACAAGTCTGTCAGTAAACTAGCTAGCCACAAGTCAGTAAACTAGCTAGCCACAAGTCAGTCAGTAACTAGCTAGCCATAAGTCAGTAAACTAGCTAGCCACAAGTCTGTCAGTAAACCAGCTAGCCACAAGTCAGTCAGTAACCTAGCTAGCCACAAGTCAGTCAGTAAACTAGCAAGCCACAAGTCAGTCAGTAAACTAGCTAGCCACAAGTCAGTCAGTAAACTAGCTAGCCACAAGTCAATCAGTAAACTAGCCAGCCACAAGTCAATCAGTAAACTAGCTAGCCACAAGTCAGTCAGTAAACTAGCTAGTCACAAGTCAGTCAGTAAACTAGCTAGCCACATAAGCATCACACCTGATTATATGATCAGTGCACTTGTTGACTATCATGTAATCTCTTCTACATTTAGTACTTTCTTTCCTCTGTGCCCTAGTCTATCATGCGTTTCTCACCATGTAGAGGAAATGCAGTGTGACTGTGGTCCTCATTAGAGTGAAGGGACAGAAGTTGACCAGGCCGGCCAAAGGACGTCCAATCTTGTTCACCAGGCAGTAGGAGGCAAATGCCAGCACTGACCGATCCTGCAAAATCAAACATTTGCACATAATCTGGCTCCCCAGATGATGACTGATGTCCTGAATTCGCATTGCTGATCTATGTCCTGAATTAACATTTGCTGCATATGATACAATGTTTTTGTACATGTGAAATACTGACATGGGAATCTGTTAAAAATCCTTTACAAAGACGTCTATTTATTTGCCTGCTTGTTTGTTTGATTATATTTGTTTTTTGCTTTAAAGAAATATTGAAAAAAAAAATGTTTTTAATATAATCTGGTTCCAATGTCCTTCCTGGCACTGGGATTTCAACTGAATGAACTTGGAATTGATGATATGTTGTAGAGCCAAACAGAGCGCTGAGAAATCAATGACAGACAGCGCACAAGCTGGGAAAGAAAAAATAAACAAACAATAAAAGCAATAAATAAAAAACACATGTACATAATGTATGCATGTGAAAGACAACAAGTCAGTACAGCCCCTGGAAGCAGATGGTGTGCAGCAGACTCAGCAGTTTTGAGGAAAGACTTCTCTTTACAGAAGAGGAACAGAAGTGCAGAAAGGCTAGACCTCAGGCAAGCCAGCCAACGACAAATTTCACCTGTATTCACTGTCAATGAGACTGACCTTCCTATTCAGCTATCATAATGTTATGTCAATCTCATAAGATTACCTACTACCATAATTACCTACTAGCCTTAACACAATGGCTCTAAAGGACCAAAAGACACCTGTTACTATAATATTATATATGAACACATGCATGTCCACAACATATGCATACACACAAATAATATTGTCCAATATGACTTATAGTGAACAGACATTAGATCAAAGAAAAAATAAATACATATATGCAAATATCAAAGAACAAATGAATATATATAAAGCAGGTGCACATATACGTGCAGGTACATACACTTATGTGTATATGCATGCATGTATGCATACACACACACACCACACAAATAACACTTGCTTATAAGCACACAAAAATACATTATAACACACACACACACACACAAACACACACACACGCACACCATACAAATAACACTTGCTTATAAACACACAAAAATATAACACACACACACACACACACACCACTAGCTTATAAGCACAAAAAATACAGTATAACACAAACACATACACTAGCTTATAAGCACACAAAAATAGAGTATAAAACACACACACACACACACACACACACACACACACACACACACACACACACACACACACACACACACACACACACAAATAGCTTATAAGCACAAAAAAATACAGTATAACACACACACACACGCACACACACACACACACACACACATACACACACGTACACTAGCTTATAAGCACACAAAAATACAGTATAACACACACACACACTACAGCCTATTAATTTTCTTTCAACAACACAATCAAACCAAACATACTACTGTTATGACCTCACCTTTAACAGGCACTGTTTGGTGGCGATAGCAACAACATATAAAATAACATCAGTGTTATTCACCCCTGGTCCTGCTCTCACCACCTCTCTGATAGGCCCTGGGTGGGTTTTGTTGTATAGAGACAATCCGTCAAGATGTTCATTGGGAATCTGAAAAGTTGACATGAAAACAGATAAATAAGCACAAAGATGACACTGCTAGATCGTATGGGCTTTCAGGCACTGGCATTTAGACCGAATTAACTTGGATCTGGTGATAGGTTGGACAACCAAAATGAACAATGTGGGAACAATGCATCTGAAGTGGCATGGAAAATGGCGCAACCAATGAATGAATGAATGAATAAATAAATAAATAATAACATACATACATAAGTTATTGTAATTTATGTTTAAAGCCCAACTGACTGTGTCAACTCATATCAGGGTTATAACTGTTTCAAAACATATACAATACTTCAACAAGAAAAAAAAAGAAAAGAAAAGAAAAATACGTACACATATCAATGCATTCGCACACATAGTCTAAGGAGATGACCCTGGCACTGACCACTCCGTCCAATTTATCACACAGGAGATTTAAAAAACATATCTAAATACAATTTTAATCATAGCTAAAGACACTAAAACATGGCCTAAATTACCTAAAATTAGTGAATACATAAACAAACAAAACAGCGTACCAACATTCTCCTTGTTCAGAAAACAGATGCTGATTTTTCTATTCTATAACATTGAAAATGTATATCGCACAAATCAACTACATAAATCCACATTTCGTTTATTTGTCTGGAGCTATGACTCAGGAAAGTTAGTTACAGTACAACTCTATTTCTGAGAGATGACATTTCTTTACAGACATATTTTGTTTACAGACATATACCAACAGGAATGAACAAATATAAAAACACAGAAACACACACAAACACACTTATACATTCACATCACATACACAAACGCACTCACACATAATATACACAGACACTGACATAGACACAAAAACAGACAGAAACAGACACAGACACAGACAGACACAGACACACACACAAATACACATTTGCTTCTCATCAATCTGGATCACACTTCATGAGAACAAGAAACCCTGGGAGTGTTAACTCTTCGGAGACGTAACAGCGGATATTCCGCTGCAGCTGGCCAATCCATTAGAGACGTGACAGCGGACATTCCGCTGCAGCTGGCCACACCATTAGAGACGTGATAGCGGATATTCCGCTGCGGTTTTTAAAAATAGATGCAAGCCGGTCGCTGGTCTAGGGGAACTAACTACACATATAGGAACACTCTTTGGTATCTTCTGAAGTGTTTGTTACTTCCCTTGCATCGATTTTATCCCGATTAGTACAATTTTTGCCTTTATCCAAACCAACCGGAGTGACTGTCCTTGCACCAAAATGGCGACATTTAGGCCTTCTTCTTCTTCTTCAAAGGATCGTCATAATCACTTTGCTGCTTCACCTGTGTGAAAACAAAGCTGTGTTTGTTCTTTTATATCTTCTGGTCATACCAAGGACTTGTGATTACCTGGATTTCTGGATTACCTGGTCAAGAATGGGTGTTTTACTGACTTTATGTGTTGGATTACTGTCAATCAAAAACTTCTTTCCCAGAGCCAAAACCCTACTTCATTTCACCTTCTAGGAAGGTAAGTAAAATAGATGTATTGTCCTTGTATGTAGCTTCAGCTCAAAGAGCATAAATTGAATTTTATTTTGATATAAAATATGTTCTTGTGCTGTAAAATCTGTATTTTTGAGAATTTTTTGAAAACCCCCCAAAATCTTGCGTCTCCAAGGGTTGTGGCAGGTCCCGTTGATCGCGTCCACAGTGGCTGTGCAAGGCAACTATATTACGTCTTCAAAGAGTTAAGCCATCAACTTGCTTTTTCTTTTTTGTTCTCTTTTTTTTTCCTTTTTGTTTTTTTCCTTGTCTTTTTTGTTTTGCTGCTCCATCTTCTGCACTACCTCAGTGTTACTGCTCCATGCTGCTCATTCAGCTGTTCCATGTCTAAATCCACCAAAACAGGTCTCCATCAGAACAGGGCATATGGGGCCACAGAATCTGGGACAATACAGTGCTAATACACTAGATAAGAATGGAACGATGATGGTGAAATTATGAAGCTCAATTTTGAACTGAGACTGCATGACAGAGCTGTACTCTTAAGCTTCTTTTTATATTAAATCTTGGAGTCTACCAGGCTCCAGAGATACAGACACCTGTGGTATTGGTCATAATAATTGAGCAACACCCTCAGTAATGCATTCATAAAGTGGACGAGACAGGACTGAGTGGACTCAGTCTTCCCAATGAATCTATAGCATGCTAAACTCTGGGTAGGAGCTTGTCAGGGCAGAAAAATCCCACAATGACTTTTACGGGAATCGAACCCACAACCTCCCACTCAGTAGTCCACTGTCTGACTTCACCATGGTGACTGGCATCAATATAAATCTTTCATTACATCCAATGTAATGCAAACAAGAAGTAAGTCTGATACTTCCATGCTGCTATTTCAGGAGACAAGTGGGATCTGACTGTTTAGATTATACTGTTTTTACCTCCATAAGAAAGTTGCTAATTTCTTCCAAAGACACTTGGGAAAACTTGGGACTGGCAGGCATTTCTGAATGTCTGATACAAAATATGATTTATAAGTAATATCAACGGGACTTACTTTAAACATATCCAGGCATATTTCTCCTCTGTATCCTTTGGTAAGTCTGGAACATCTGGTGCACAGAAGAATACATGCAAGTCAATACATAATTACTACTTACAGTACACCGTTATCACAGAAGTGGAGAACACTCATTGCTGCCCCCACATGCCAATAATATATCAGGCAGTAAGTATTGCCAATTACTATCCGCACAAGTTTATGACTAAATCAAGGTTTTTCACCCTTTGACTACCACACCCTGTCCACCAGTATCCTACACTACCAACCATGCCAGCAAAGCAAAAACATAACTCTGTGACTCCCTGATAGGGTGAGGGAGTCAAAAGGTTAAGTTTTTGCAGTTGGTGGGTAGGGTGCAGGAGTCAAAGGGTTAAGGACTAAATTACTCTAGTATAAAAGTATGACAATAAAACTGTCCATTGTCACAGCACAGCTGTTTACAACAGATTCTGTCTGTAGGCCAGAGCAAGGACAGTAGGCTTAGTTTTTTCATCAGTGCCAAAGTGTAGTGGTTAGCGCCTGAAGTACTGAATGGAACATTGTGGATTCACATTACAAACAGTCCTGTCAAAATCACTGTCCGATTTTTCAGTCCCCAACCGGCCCCTCCTCAGAGATGAGCATGCAATGGGCTTATGGGGAAGACTGGGACCACACTGTCAAGTCTCATCCACTTCACAGATCCATCATTGATCTCCTCAACATCACCTCAGATGCCTGGATCTTTTTGGCAGGGCTTAAAACAGGAGGAGGAAAAAACCACTGAAACTAGGGGGTCCGGGGCAAATCAGGGGCCATAACTTGTGTGCCATTGCTATGAACGCTTGCAAGCCGATCACGGATGCCTTGCTCCTTTCGTTTTTTGTTGTTGTTTTTTGTTTGTTTTTTTGACAAACGAAATCGCGGAATTCCGCCCAGACGTGGAACGTTTTAAGCCCTGTTTTGGGCCTAGTTGATGCCAAGATATATTATGATAGTAAGCACAGAGTACAGCCCTGTCACACAGTCTCAATCTTAGATGGAACTCCACAGCATTATGATAATTATCCTCATCGACATCATCATCGTTATAGTATTGCAAAAACTGTACCAACTTCTGTGGTCATTAAGGTGGCTTACAAAATGGGACAAAAACAAAAACAAAACAAAAAACAAAGTTTAATTTAAGCTCCTCCTCATGTTTTGTATGTGTGTGTGTTGTGGGGGGGGGGGGGGGGGTCAGAGAGATGAAGAAGGAAAAGGGAAAGGGTCAGTCACTTACATTTAGCCTTTCATTTTAAAAACTCAGAGGTTGGCAATCAAAGTATTTTCCAACAAGCAATCAAATTCTTTTGTTCATTTTTTTTTTTTTTTTAAAAAGAATAAAGAATGAATGGTTAGATGCAGGTCATGCTGAATCATTCAGGCAAAAATTCAGTCGATACGAAATAATGTACTGATGAGTACAATCAAATAAAAGTATAAAAACATAAAGTATTGTGACAAACGAAAACAATTAAAACTGTTTCTAACACATGTGTCAAAAAAAGAAAGAAAAAGATAAAAGTTGTCCCATAATCCTGTAGTGGTGTGGGGGTGAGGAGGTACAGACCTCAATGTTTCTCAGGACCAGCAATGCGCATTACCTCCTCTCCCTTGCTGCTTTATCTTCCCTAACTGTGAAGAAAGGCACCTAGCTACATAGACTGGAAGCCACACACACATATATAAAGTTTCCAGGGCATGACCTGCACCCATGCAAAATCATGCAGGCAGATAGGAAGGTGAGTGCTCTATCTTTGCGCCAACCCAACATTTAAGAAAATGTGACCCCACCATGAAATCAGTCTTAACTCGCAGTCAATCGAACAGCACTAGGAGCTGAAAAGGTGACTGAGGTCTATCTGGGGTGTTTTGACTTTTTATCAAAATTGATTTCTATAGACTATAATCTATCCCCCACAGAAATTTGTTTCTTGAAAAAATATTATTAATAATTAAAATGGTATTTTAATGCACTGATCACAGCAGAGGGAACGCAATTTCCTACCAAAAGTACCTATTTTTGTCTCTTATTATGAACCATAACCTGTACAGTACCCGCACATGTAATATACTGATGGAAAGCTCTTTGGTGCACCTTTCAGATAATGACAGCAAAAATTAGAAACAAACTGGGTCAAAGCCATCAAATAAAGAAATTTAAGGAAAATGTGTAGGAGAGCACACAAAAACTTTAGGCTGTTTTCTCAAAATGGCCGTCATCCAACTTAATGACTTTAAAACATACATAACTTCTACATTTTTTTTTTTAGTACAAGCTTTATTCAAGTACCAAAATAATCAGCAGAATGTACACTTTCCAGTGATATGTATATCTCAAAATGCCCAAAATGCTATTTAAGACTGATTTCGTGGTTGGAGGTCACAAATACTTGTATAAACATATCAGAAAAAACAACCACAGTCAGACGTCAAAGTGGCTATGACCCAACTTACTTTCCTTTCTTTTTTCCACCTTTGAATGAGAGAAGGCAAGCATCAGACCTTGGTAACAGTAATGGGCCTTCTACTGGAATCACTGCACACCAAAGGAAAGCAATACAAATGAAAAGACTGAATGACACATTTGTGATGGTTGTGGTGGCTGTGGTGTGTCAGTGTGTGTGTGTGTGTGTGTGTGTGTGTGTGTGTGTGTGTGTGTGTGTGTGTGTGTGTGTGTGTGTGTGTGTGTGTGTGTGTGTGTGTGTGTGTGTGTGTGTGTGTGTGTGTGTGCGCACATGCGTGAGTGCATGCATGTGTGTGTCTGTGTGAGTGCATGTGTGTGTGTGCATGCGTGCCTGTATATGTGCATGTGTACCTGCATGTGTGCATATGTGCCTCTGTGTGTGTGTGTGTGTGTGTGTGTGTGTGTGTGTGTGTGTGTGTGTGTGTGTGTGTGTGTGTGTGTGTGTGTGTGGTGTGCGTGTGCATGTGCGTGTTGTGTGTGTGTGTGTGTGTGCATGTGCATGTGTGTGTATGTGTGTGCATATTTAATATAAGCCTGCATCTATGTGTGTGTTTGTGTGTGTGTGTGTGTGTGTGTGTGTGTGTGTCGTGTGGTGTGTGTGTGTGTGTGTGTGTGCGTGTGTGTGTATGTGTGTGTTTGTGTATGCAAATGTGTGTGCCTCTTAAATGTATTTGTATACATGTACGTATGCACGTGTATTGAATGTGTTACATTTTAATTACAATTATTCTAATATTTTCCACAGAAAAAAAAAATCAGCACTACCACAGATAAGAAGACAAATCAAGACTAACAGAAATATTTCCCATCCCTTTGTTTTTGGTTTGTTTGTTTGTTTGTTTTTCTAACCTATGCAAGAAGCATACTTTTGACATGAACTGTTTGCGCTATATTAGTGAAATTATTGTTTGTAGCTTTCCATTTTCATTCTCTTTTTCTTTTTTCTTTTTTTTTTTATGTTTGTTTGTATGTTTTTCAATTAACAATTGCAACTCCAACAACTGAGCACAACAACATGATAAACCCAGAAAGGGAGACATGCCCACCTGACAAAACACTATGGATTTTCTGCACAGCCTGATCTACTGCTTTCCACACCAATTCTTCCTTGTCTTCACTGAGTGACACACTGCTGACATGATGCACATGAATTCGCAATGGCTGGTACTCTTTGGCTGCTTGAGTCTCCTCAGCTGCTTGAGTCTGGCTTGATGCTTTCACACCCAGAGTCTGGTTTGAAACTTTCACACCCTGGGTCTGCTTTGAGGTTTCCAGGGCTATGGTCTGGTTTAAGCTTTCCAAGCCTCGTTTCTTCCGTAATGAATCAAGTCCTGGGTATGGACCACCATCTGAAAGCTCAATTCTTTTCAAATGCATGCGATTTGTGCACAAATCAATATTAAAATATGAGAATTCTTTACCACTGGGAATACAAACTGAACATGTTTCTTTGTACACATTCATCTACCTTGTATGAATTTTATGATGGAAATGCACAAAAGTAACAGTGCTCAACATTTTAAAAATCATATTCTGAAAAGAATGAAAATACACAAGACACAAAAACACAAACAGCAACAAAGACAATAAGCTGTCCTGTATGAATTTGTAATCATTGCGATATACTTTTGTACACAAATAATGACCCCTTCAAAACAAAGCAAAACAATGAAAAAGCACAAAAAAGAAATTCAAGACGTAGCGCAACCATACAATTTTTTTAAAGCATATAAAAACATGCAGAGACCTACACCAATAAGATTCCGACATCTGTGTGAATGTGTGTTTGCCAAGCATTTATTCTGCACAAACCAACACAAATATGATTTTGCACAGCTGTGTGAGTGTGTGATTGCCTTCATGCATGAATTTATCCTGCTCATCCATGCATGCATGCATGTATGCGTGCATGTGATGTGTGTGTGTGTTCGTTCTTTAATGTCTTTTCACTTTGAGTGATATTAGTCGAATGTGTGTCTATTAACCCTTTCGCTGCTATCATGTTTTGCTAAGACACATGCTAAGATTTTTTTCAGAAACAGACAAAAATCACGCTTATTATTTTCAATTGCTTATAATTCAAAAGGCATTGAAGATAGATACATAAAAGTATATATCAAATGAAAGGAAATTGAATGAAGATTGTGTTTATGACAATTTCAAAATGAAATAATGTACCAGAGTGTCACATGTACTCTTTGAAATGCAATAAAAAAAAATGTTAAAGTCAATGATGATGTAATCAAGTGATGCAGGAGCTCACAAGCAGTTTATAGCACACTTTGATTTGAAGATATAGACTGTACAAAGGTCAGAAAGCAGTGTCCAGCCACAATATAAGCACAGCCTAGCCACACATAAAATGAAAGGGTTTTATCTCCCAGTGTCTATCCCCAGTAAAAACGCTTCTGAGTGTGGTAGTTCTGGAAGCAGTCTTCTAAACACAGTCCTCTCCTTCCCCCTATTGCTCCCCTTCCCCTTCTAGCAGGCCCAGTAACAGCAGGTCCAGCAACAGCAGGTCCAGCAACAGCAGGTCCGGGCCGAACATCATCACCATGCTGCATTACCATACCTGTAGCACAGTGAAAGCAAGGATTCAAATTTCCACATATTTTATGAAATAAAAAAAGTCACACACACACACACACATACACACACACACACACACACACACACACATACATACATACATACACACACACACACACACACACACACACTGACATAGGTAGCATGCTACTCCCCCATGCCACACCCCCTTTCATTTTCCTCAAGCAAACACTGCAAAGAAACCCAGTGAGTACTGCTTCTACCAAAGTGACTTCATTACAACATTGTTTCTGTCAGTATTATCACTGAATGCTTTCAATTTCCTATAAAAAGTCACACCAACAGTCTCTCTCTCTCTCTCTCTCTCTCTCTCTCTCTGTCTCTCTTTCTCTCTCTCACACACACACACACACACGCACACCCCTCTGCTCCCACCCTACTCCTCACATAAACACACACAGGCCATGGAGATAGTAGCCTACTCCTCACACAAACACACAAAGGCCAGGGAGATAGCACAGGGCAGAGGCCGACCAGAAAAACAAATCATCAACAAGACACACACAGCGTGCAACGAGCGAGCGACGAGTGACACGCCCACAGGTCGAACACACTGCCCACTCGGTCACTGGCTCGCTCGCTGACCAGGCCCAAACAAAGGGCTCAGCCATCAATACACACACTTAGCTGTTCTATTTATAAATATACTGAGAAGAAAGCAATACAATCATGTTATAAAATGAATAAAGCTCTCAAATACACCTACCTGCATCTGGAACAATCGGATCTCCATAGGCCTACTTTGATTCAGACGATCAGTCACCCAAAGATTCTTCCACATCAAAATCTGGGTCGTTGGCATCAACTTCACGAAGTTCGAAGCCAGCTGGCTTGAAGTCTTCATCTCCACAGTCTTGATCTCGAAAAATCGCTTCAATAACTTCTGCAACTGTGTAGGTTCGTTGTGGGGCAGCCATAGCGCTTCAAAAACTGAAAGCTCAACTTCGTAGCACCTTGCCAATCGATCGTGATAAATTATGCAAATGATCTAAATAACTTGAACAACCAGCACTCAAAGAGCGAAGATTGTCAAGGGACCTAATCAAATCATAAATAGAACGATTCTGTGATGTGCTAGACGAAAAGAGAAAGAGTGTTTGATATGGGACGATCCGCGATCGTCAACAGAGCATTGCAGACGACGGTTTCTATGACGATCGTCACTCGTCAACAGCGCAGTGAAGAGGTTAAAGTATCATACGTTTTTTATTTTATAGTTAGACATAAACACGTGTCAAAATGCATGTGTGTGTGTGCATGTGTGCGCGCGCATGCGCGCATACATGCATGCAGTATGCGTGTGTGCGTGCGTGTGTGCGTTCGGATACTTAAACCTTTATATTTAACATGAAACTGATGTAAATGAGACTGAGTTTTTTGCTTTATTTTCTAATTAGTATTTATATGACTGTGTACTTGTGTACATATATGTGTGTGTGTGTGTGTATGTGCATGTATACATGTGTGTGTACATGAGTGTGTGTGTACATGTGTGTGTGTGTGAGTGAGTGAGTGAGTGAGTGAGTGATGTGTGTGTGTGTGTGTGTGTGTGTGTGTGTGTGTGTGTGTGTGTGTGTGTGTGTGTGTGTGTGTGTGTGTGTGTGTGTGTGTATGTGTGTGTGTGTGTGTGTGCGCTGTGCTGTGTGTGTATGCATGTGCATGTGCGTGCATGCATACATACACGTACATAAGCCCATTTGTGTGTATGCATGTGTCTGTCTGTGTGCATGTTTTACAGTTTGACTACATGATTCTACATCTTTGCCAGAATCAAATGTGTGTCTATTAAACTAAAGTATACTTTTTAAAAAATTTTTTGGTTGGACATAACATGTTTCAAAATATAAATTTACTGGCATACAAATTCTACTTACCAGCATAATCAACCTCATTTCTGCTTACATCAGGACCAGCAATATCATCATGTATACATCTCATCCTTGAATATTTTGTAAGCAGTAGCAATGTAAGCAAGAACAGTAGCCAAAACGGAGACATTCTTGTCTTGTTTTTTTCGGTCACTGCCCAAACTAAATATCAAAGATCACTTTCAATTAAGTGTCATCTGAATAACAGAACCTGCAACAGAAAAACAACAATAAAAGTATAAATTATTTAATGATAATCATTTCAGCCTTTTATGGTTCTAATAAGTAATATATACAGACATACATAAATGTCGATACAAATCTAGCCATCTATCTATCTATCTAACTAGTATATATAATATATAAAATCAACCACTTAGAAATTCCTTCTTTTTCTTCTCCTTTAACTCCACCAGATTCCTCCAGCTCTGTCTGTTGTATGCCAAAACCTGGGTCTATGCAAATGGTTTCTCTGACCATTCAGTAATGTTGTCTGCCCATTATCTTTTCTGCTCTCTGTCTCCCTCTCTCAACAGTTCCTGGAAGATTAGTGTAGCAAAGCCATAATAATAATAACAATAATAATAATAACAACAATATTAACTAATAATAATAAATGAACAAATAAATAAAAATAATAACAATAATGATGATGATGATGATAGTAATAATAACATTAATAATAATAAAATAACAATCCAGTAGTATTTACATTTTACTATTAGTAATAGTAAAATTGAGTTTCTGGTACACAACTATCAAATTCATTGACATAAAAATGCAAGAGGTGTGTGTGTGTGTGTGTGTGTGTGTGTGTGTGTGTGTGTTGTTGTGTTTTTTTTTTTGGGGGGGGGGTTTACATGCACAAGTTTGTGTCAGTATTTGTGCATATATTACTTCATGATAAATTTTATGTGTATGCATGGCATATCGTCGCTGATAATAGGTTGGTTACTGTTAGTATTACCTTCGCTTTGCCCCTTATTATCATGGTCACGATGGTACTGATCGTCTATTACTGTAATTACACTAATTTACAGCCTTAACTGTGATCGTATGAAACTTGATTAGGCGTGACTGTCGCTGTGGGAGTGGGAGAGGTGGGGCAAAACCGAAAACAAAGTCAATTGGGCACAACTTTTAATGTTTATTTCGGAGTTCAAAGATTAACCCTTTCACTCCCGCACCCTATCCGCCAACTGCAAAAAACTAACCCTTGGAGTTGGACTCCCTCACCCTATTCACCAGCTCTCTGCAGGAAGCTGGTGGAAAAGGTGAGGGAGTCCGAGGGTTATGTTTTTGCTTTGCCACCATTTTTAGCAAAGCAAGATGGTGGTACTGGTAGACAGGGTGCGGGAGTCAGAGGGTTAAAGAAGAGTTTTAAACTGTAGCCGTCATGATGATGAAAGCAACACCCCGAACACGTTGATGGTAACTTGTTTCAAAGCAACACCGGTACACGTCGACGGTAGCCTATCTTGTTTCGTAATCAAACATTAAGACGGATAGATCTGGTGAGAAAGAGATTAGAGAGCTCTCAACTGACTCAAGAAGAGCTGGACAGCAGGGGGGGGGGGGGGGGGGATCTGCGTAGTTAAAACAGTTTACAAACAACCGCCGAACCGGGTTAAGGTCTGTTTCAACTAGTTCAAGAGACAGAGAGACACAGACTGACAGAGAGAGAGAGAGAGAAGAGGACTCAGAGAGAGAGACTCAGAGAGAGAGTGGAGGGGGAGATGGATGGAAGAGGGGAGGGGTGGCATTGTTTCCAACAATCGGATGTACAAAACTGTATCTAAATTCGTAAAGGAAAGCAAAAAACATAAGCGTTACCTGTCGAACGTAAACATCTTGGAAGATCGGCGCGTCAGAACGTTCAACATGCACGCTGCTGGCGCATCAGATCGACTTTTGATTCAGACTCCAGCGAAGGAAGGGAAAGAACTACGCTGACGACTATTCGATTTTACCTGGAAGTAGTTTACCTTGAATCTCAAATCGTCCAAGTGCTTTCCCTTCCAGCAAAAGGCAGCCACACAAGAAGGGAAAGTAGCATGACTCCAATCAAAATACCGAAAATGAAAATTCATGTAACTTGTGGGAGGGGTACTGAGCCGTTCGTAAAGGCTGAGCTACATGACAAGCTCCGCTGTCAAGAGGTAAACTTGTATAGATCTCGCCTCTTGTCAGTCACATTTGGAAGATTATCTGATGATGATGATCATGATGGCCAGTGCTTTGGGCCAGTTTGGCATGATTTGCCGGAAGCATGAGGAGAGATGATGATATCACACTTTTACAGCAGAGTAGGCCACTCTCCAGTAATCAGTTTCTTGTGACTCTGGGAGTCCATTACCAATTCTGAGTTTGAGTAGTTTTGAATTTGAATCTTTGAGTTCATTGTTCAAGCTCTGTCTGGAGCTCTGTGTCTTTCACTCTTTGAACTCTGTATCTTTCATCTCAGCTCCTCCTCTGACCCATACAAGTTCAGCTTCTTCCCGTCAACCATTCCTGCCTGGAACTCCCTGCCTGCAACAGCAGCAGAGGCTCCCTCCTTGGTATCATTCAAGGGGGAGCTCAACAAAATCCCAGCTTAGACCCCCCCCCCCCCCCCCCCCAACTAGCCTAGCGGTAAATGAAGGAGATAGGGTTGTGCCGGTCCAGGTCTAGACCTGGGGGTCACTACGATTACTGGACAAGCCTGTCCAGATACCAGGTTAGGCTGGTTGGGTCCCCCTCCCCACCCCCCACCCTTTTTTTTTTTCCCCTGCCGCAACACGCTGCCCCAGAGCTGAACTCAGGGGTTAGCGGTTGGGGTTTTTAGGCCACCTTAAATCTCCGTCTATCCTTTTGTTGTCCCAAATAGACCTATTTTTGTGTTTTATCTTACGCCTCTGTGCACACAGGTCAACAATAGTCAATGATGACGGCTGACCTTCCAAATTGAAGAAGAATTGTCTTTCTCTGTCTGTCTGTCTGTGTCTCTGTCTCTGTGTGTGTGTGTCTCTCTCTCTCTCTCTCTCTCTCTCTCTCTCTCTCTCTCTCTCTCTCTCTATCTCTCTCTCTACCTACTTATGTGGTGTTGGTATTCAAATTAGTGAGAAACTGGTCTTAGTTCAACATATTTCTATTTTGAATAATGATATCAGTATTTTGTATGAAAAGGATTTTATCTTTCATGTATTTTGAGCTCTTAAGGTGTTTGTGTCTTCATGTATGACTATATCAGTATATGTCTCTGTGTGTGCATGCTTGTGTGTGTGTGTGTGTGTGTGTGTGTGTGTGTTCAGATTATTGGGTGAACCTATTTAGAAAATGACTAAATACTTTTTTTTCTGTCTGATAATGTCATGATTACACTGTTTTTGGCTGAGGTCATGATTCATGATTCCATATTGATGGGGATGATACTGATAGTGAGTAAAGGGTGGAGAATTTTTCAGTCTCCCAGGTCATCATGTGTGAAGAGCTGCCAATGCCTGAATCCTCTTCGTATTTTGTTACGCTTGCAGAATATCACGCATGCACATTATACATCCTTAAGTCATGCCTTTGGCTGCGTATAGAAATTGAAAACATGCAGCATCGCTTAAGACAGAATGTGCAGACTGTGCAGCAACATACAACCTACACAGTGTGGACAAAACATGCATACACACAGGCAAGAAAAATCAGAACATTATAAAAAAAATCCAGATAACCTATAAAAAAAAATATAAAAAAACAAACAAACAAACTTTATGTTGTGAATTAATTTTCACCAGTCTCCATACATAATTTTCAGTGTCAATCTGCATTTCTTTCTTTTTTTTTCTTTTTTTCAGATTGATGTTGAGGATGGAAAAGTTTTCTTCAAGTTGGCTGACATCACTGACACTGACAGTAGTTCTGCTGATCATCTTGAACAATTATTTCAACTGAAGACAGTTGAAAGGATTTTTATCACTGTTGCACACTTTCCGACATCTGATATCAAAGGCAATGGTGTGTGATGTTATAATACCTTATGATGTTTATTTTTCTATGTATAATCTGTGCTTGGTCTCTGCTTTAATGGAAACTGCCATTATCTGTCACTCAGCTTTTATGGTTTTATCTGTTCTCTCTCTGTATCTATCTCTGTGACTTCTCTCTCTCCCTCTCTCTCATTCAGTGTCGTACAAATACACATTCTCACCCCCATCTGTTTCTTTTTCTTCCTCTCACACATGTGCGCACCCACACCCACACACACACACACACACACACACACACACACACACACACACACACACACACACACACACACACACACACACACACACACACAGTCACACACACACACACACACAGAGTCACACACACACACACACACATTACTTTAAGTTTATGAAGTTTGTACTTTAGAGTTAAATTTTCCATACACATTGTTGATGTTAAATGTTAGTGTTAAGTTCTTGTTCCATTTTTCTATTTTCCCACCTACTTATGTCTATAACTCTGTCTCCTCTATGTCCCAAAACCAACCCGCCCATCTCTCATCTCACATACTTTTTTTTTTTTTTTTTTTCGTCTAATATCACTCATATCTCCTCCTGCTTTTTTCGTGCCCTCACCATCCCATTCTTCCATCCACCGACAGTTTCGCCCTTCCCTTTCTACATTCCAGCGAACTCACTCACATCGGTATTTACACCCTCACCCTCCCACCTGTCAACGTCCTGCCTTGTCGGCTGCTCATTCACCCCTTCTATCCTACAGCTGCAATGAACTGCTAGCAGTGCAACCTGCACCCCTTGATCCAACCTTGAACCTGACATTACGAAGGCTCCGCATCGGTGTGAATCTTCCTCATGTTCGGGGATGCAGGGCGGGGAGAAGAAAGCATAGAAAGATTGCTGTTGCCAGTCGTGCTCCCCCTATCTCTTATGGATCCCCACCTCGCTCTGCTGTTCCATCAAACCTAATTACTGTGCCCCTTTTCAAGCCTGGTTGCTCTGTTAGGTGCCACAAGAAACTGACCCTCTCTGTGTTCAATGCCCGATCAGTTGGTACAGCAGTGAAGAGAACCGCCATCAACGATTTTGTCATTGACAACGATGTCAGTGTGTTGTGTCTGACAGAGACTTGGTTGCTGCCCAGTGGTGATGAGGCCAAGTGTTGTGACTTGTCCCCTCCAGGCTTCAAGACTCTCAGCTTCCCTCGGCAGACCCGTGGTGGAGGCATCGCTTTTGTTGTGTCTGATGCCATTACTTCCTCCATTAGTGCTACCTCGAACTTCTCCTTCCCTCACACTTCATTTGAACTGGCCCAACTTACTCTCTCCCTACCCCAGCTTCTACTTCATGTCTTCTGCTTGTACCGTCCCCCTCCTAACAAAAAGAACCATCTCAAGGACTCACTCTTTCTCGACGAGCTCCCCGATCTACTTGAACATATGAACATGGTTAGAGGCAATTTCATTTTGGTGGGAGACTTTAACTTCCACTGGGATACCCCCTCAAATACATATCCGTCGCGTCTCATGGATCTTCTTGAATCCTTCAATCTATCCCAGGCTGTCACCTCCCCTACCCACAAGTCTGGCCATATCCTCGACTGGATCATTCACCCTGAAGGAGAACTGGTTGAGTCTGTCTCGACCAGCTTGTCCCTGACTTCGGACCACTACCCTGTTCTAGCCATGCTGAACCTCCCTGTTCCCTCTAAGCCTCCCCGCTACATTGAGAAGCGTGACTTGGCATCCATCGACTTTGTGGCTTTTAGATCGGATGTGCTGGCCGCTCTTCAGTCGGCTCCTGCCCTATCTGCCGGGCTGTTCAACAGCCTTCTTCAAGACGTCATGGATCGCCATGCTCCTGTTCTTCGACGGAAAATCTCCACCCGACCACCGTCGCCCTGGTTTCCAGCTGCTGGAGAACAAGTACTGGATGCAAAGCGTGCAAGACGAAGGGCTGAGAGACAATGGTCACAAACAGATAATGCGTGCTGCTAACAATTTAGTAAATACCTTAGTACAACAAGCCAAGTCAGCATATTATAATTAAAAAATCACTGCATGTACTACAACAAAACAACTGTTCAAGGTCACCAATGCATTCATGGGGAGAATAAAATCATCCCCACTTCCTTCGCCTGTCTATCCCTCTAATCTACCACAGAAATTTTGTGACTTTTTTAGTAACAAAATTGAAGATCTTCGTTCAAGCCTCGACTCTCAGTCAGCAATGCTACCAGATGTTCCCTATGACTCTTTCACTGGAAACCTGTTTAATGAATTTAAGCCTGTGACTGAAGCTGTTGTCAGTGAAGTTATTCATAAAACTACCATAAAGACATGTGCACTTGATCCCCTTCCATCTGTTCTTTTATCCCAATTGATTCACGATTTGCTTCCCTACATCACTGTCATTGTAAATGACTCTCTCACTTCTGGATGTTTTCCTTCTATTCTCAAGACAGCTATTGTTCAACCTCTTCTAAAGAAACCCTCCCTTGATCCTGAAAACCTGAAAAACTACTGTCCTGTTTCCAATCTGTCCTTTCTTTCTAAGATTATTGAAAAGATCGCACTTCTCCAACTCCAGGAACACCTGGATTGCAACAGCCTTCTCTATCCTTTGCAATCTGCCTATCGCTCTGGTCATTGTACAGAAACTGCTCTTTTGAAGATTGTGAATGATCTGCTATCTACTCTAGACAATGGTCAGGTGTCCCTTCTCTCTCTTCTTGATCTCTCTTCTGCCTTCGACACTATTGATCACAATACTCTTCTTCCTCGACTTCAGAATATTTTTGGTATCTCTGGCATTGCTCTGTCATGGTTTCAATCCTACCTTTCTGGTCGTGTACAAGTTGTCTCCATAAATGGTGTCTCTTCTAATCCTACCATCGAAGTACGGTGTTCCTCAGGGCTCTGTCTTAGGCCCTATTCTCTTTATTTTGTACACTCAGCCCATCTCTGACATTGTAGCCCATCATCACATATCCCATCACTGTTTTTCTGATGACAACCAAATCTACATGTCTGGCCATCCCTCCACTATCCCTTCTATAATTCAACGCACACAGCTCTGCATTTCTGACATAAAGTCTTGGATGACATGCAACAAACTCCAGCTGAATAATGACAAAACAGAATTTATATTTATTGCATCAAAGCGACTTCTGTCTACTGTGCCTATCCCTGTTTCTATCCAGCTTGAAGACTCGGTAATCCACACTTCCACATCCGTGCGTAATCTTGGAGTTGTACTGGACCAAACTCTTTCCTTCCACAGCCAGGTATCCTCTGTCTGTCGTGCTTGTTACTTAGAACTTCGACGGATCAGTTCTGTGCGTCATCTTCTATCTGAAGAAAGCACTATAACTCTCATTTCTGCACTCATTCTTTCCAGACTCGACTACTGTAACTCGCTTCTTGCTGGCTGCCCCCAAACACTCATATCCAAATTGCAAAAAGTTCAAAATAACGCTGCTCGCCTTGTACGGAAATGCCCAAGGTCAACTCATGTTTCCCCTCTGCTTCGAACTCTACACTGGCTTCCTGTTCGAAAGCGTAATGACTATAAACTTTCCCTCCTATGCCATAAGTCTCTGGCTGGTCTAGCTCCCCCCTATCTTTCTGATCTCCTGACTGTTTACATTCCCTCCAGAGAGCTACGCTCTTCTACTGATGCCCACCTATTTAGAATCCCACGCTTCCGCAACAAAACTCTTGGTGAACGTGCTTTTTCTTATCAGGCCCCCTCTATTTGGAACAAACTTCCCTTTCTTCTCCGCTCTACCTGTACCCTTTCTTCGTTTAAGTCCAGTCTAAAAACCACTCTTTTTAAATCCTAGCCTGTAGTTCTGTATTCTTACTTCACCTGCCACCTTGAAATCTGTGCCCGCGCGCGGTGTGTGTGTGTGTGCGGGTGTGTGTGTGTGTGTGCGGGTGGTGTGTGTGTGTGTGTGTGTGTGGTGTGCGGGTTGTGTGTGTGTGTGTGTGTGTGTGTGTGTGTGTGTGTGTGCGTGTGCGTGTGTTGTGTGTGCGTGTGTGTGTGTGTTTACTGTAAGCGCTTAGGGCTTTTTTTTAGATTAAGCGCCATAAATGTTCACTATTATTATTATTATTATAGTGAAAAGACGTTAAATCAAAGAACGAACGAACACACACACACACACACACACACACACACCCCTACCTTCATCTCTCCTTCTGTCTCTTTCAGACAACAACAAATGCTGTTACTCCTTGATTTTCCTGTGTATTATGTCTTACACTATTGATTTATGGATGTATACGTTTCTGTCACAGCTTTTTTTTTTCTAGGCATTTATGAAACTAAGCAGTGGCAAATTTGAAAAATAATTTTTAGCTAATAATTTTTACCATTGGAAAATAAAGTTTGAAAAATGCCTTTTACCATTGGAAAATAGGATCATTATCTGTGTCATTGTTATTGTCTCTTTCTCTTATTGTTTCTGTGTCGCTGTTTCTTTTTTTAGTGGTTTTTTTTTTCTGTGTCCCTCCTCTATGTCTTTCTATCTCTTCCTCTAACACAACACACACAACCACACACACATTCCACACACAACCAATCACACACACACACACACATACAGACACACACACACTCAGACACGCACGCACACACACACACACACACACACACACACACACACACACACACACACACACACACACCACACACACACACACACACACACACACACACACACACGTTTCCTCTTTTCATCGACTTATTGCCAGCGTATCTTGTTCCGCCTGTACTGTTGAAGTTTTTCATGTTTATCACTAGTTATTAATAGCTTGTAGTTTGCAATATCAAAGGTAAGTGAACTTTCATGTTTTTTTTTATTCCCTCCACCCCCTCCCACTCTTTTGTTTTGTTTTGAATAGAAAATACCTTTGTTCGTTGTTTTTAAGATTACCTTTAATACTTAGTTTTAAATATTACATTTTTGTTTTCAGGAAAAGTCAAGTTTCTGCAACTGCTGAAAGACAGAATCCTGAACAGCACTGATTTGAAGAAGGCAGTAGAAAACTCTCAAAAGTTGCAACGTATGCAAAAGTTATGCAAAGAACAATTGTCTGATGGCTGCAATCACAAAAGGTTTGCTGAAGATGCAGACATAAATACTGCAGACATAAACGTTCCAACAGTGTCACCTCTACTGTCTGAATGTAAGAAAAGTGTTAAGGAGCAGCATTTTATTTTTACCAGCAACAACAGGGACAGCAAGGACAACCAGCCCAAACATTCAGTGGTCCAAGATAACCAGCCATGTGACAATCATGTCCAAGGCGACGTGATTCAAACTGACAAACAGTGCAGCAATTTTAAGAATGATACAATGATTTCAGTGAACAAACTTCAGTCAAATCCTGTGATTGCTTTGGGCTCAGGCAGAGCATTTGATGACCAGCGTACAAACTCTCTTTGTTACAAGCATCGTGCAAAGAGATCTCACACCACTGTCAGTCGTGATCAGACTGACAGTGAGGATATTGACATAGGAAGAGTCTGCGAGTTGAAAGACAAGCGTTTTCAAGAACCTCTAGGGAAGAAAAGGAGGTGTGAATATACATACGTATCAGGCAGTGGGTGTTACAAAGACAGTTGCATGAGACTGTGCTCAGAAGAGATGTGTAAGACAAATAAGGAAAGAGAGCCAAGTTCCACAGCAGACTGTCAGAAAAGAGAGACTACAGCTGCAAGATCATTCAGGTTTTCTGTCAAGTGTGGTGGATGGTGCAAGAAATGGTTGCAGCCACAGGTTTGTTCAGTTGGCTTTTATGCACAAATATTTGTTTATATTTCAGTGATTTAGATTTATTCATAGATCTATATATAACAACTACAACTTAATGAGAGTCTGGCTGATTGTCTGAGTATACAAATGTGATTAACATGGATGTCAGTTTGAGAAGCCATGTATCGTTTGTTGTTTGTTTGTTTGTTGTTTGTTTGTGTTTGTTGGTTTTGGGGATTTTTGTTTGGTTGGTTTGGTTGGGTTTTTTTTGTTTTTGTTTTTTTTTGGTTTTGTTTGTTTGTTTGTTTGTTTGTTGTTTTTTTTGCAGGAATACTCCGAACAGTAACATGAAAAAGATGTTTATTTTAAAAGAACAAAATATTTTAGAGCACTTTAGCACTGCTGTGGTGTTTTTCTTTCCTTAAAAAAAAACAAACTGTTTATTGTGATGAAGGGTTTGTTTAGTCTGTTATTATGATGTATTATAGAATTTATACATCTTATGTGTTATATAATGTATAAATAAGATAATGCTGAACCATTTGTACAGTGTGTTGTTATATTTAAATGATGTAATAATTGTACGGTGTGTTGTAGCGCTTAGCCAAGGAGTTGGGTATCAGGCTGACTATCATGACAGGATGGACAGTAGATCTCTGTACGCCAGATGTAGAGGTATGGAATTTAATGGAATTAATCTGTTATAGTGCATGTGTGTGTGTGTGTGTGTGTGTGTGTGTGTGTGTGTGTGTGTGTGTGTGTGCGTGCGTGCGCGTGTGTGCACACGCACGTGTACGTGTTTGTTGTCCTTTTTCTATCTTGCCTTCAATCTATTTGCTTAAATTAGCAGTTCCACTTTGTTTAAAATCAAAATAGATTATTAAAGCACTAGAATCAAGTTTATGTGTTTGTGTGCATATCTATGCATATTTTTGTTTTTCTCAGAACTGTGGAGATACCATTGATTCTTACCAAAATTAAGATTATGAATTCTGCAAAAAGAGTGGGAGTTTGAAAAAGATGCATGTGGTTTAGTCTGGAGGTCCAAGCAGTGAGGAATGCTTATATATGTAAAGATTTTGAGTTTTACGTTATCTTTTATTTCTGATTTGTGAACTGAAGCAGTTTCAAAAATTGTAAGTATGTTATCATAAATCGTTCTTGTTAAGCACTCTCCACACTCATTTGGACTCTTAATCTTCTTATCTGAACATGGAGAACTCAAGCCATTAGGCAAACTGATCACATTCCAGTCTTTGTCTATAGTAGGCATGTATGCTTGGTGTTTTCATTTTTCCACAGCCAGCCATTGCCATGACTTACAGAGTCTTTCACATGCATATGTTTTTACAGAATTGTTAATGCGCATATATTTGATATTCTGCAAGCATATATGTGCAAAAGATCTGCACAGGTTGACTGAGGCAGTAGTGTTTAGGCAGATCTGACCTAGGACTGTGCAATTGAAAGTCCAGTGTTTACCTATTTGACTAAGATGTCCATCATGATTTTGTGTGTTAATAGTGCATTCAAGAAGATTTTATACCAGTTGTCATGTTTCAGATTTGTGTTCATGCCAACGATGACTTTGTAACAGTAGGAATTCCCCTCACAAGGTAAATACACTGCATCATGAGTCAAAGTATGGAATGTTTAGCAGTGTACTCTTCTGTAGAGATTGCAGGATGTTATTCCCCTTACAAGATAAATCATGTATCAGAATATGTAATGTGTAGCAATGTAGTCTTCTGTAGAGATTGCAGGATATTATTATCTGCATTGTGTCAGAGTATATTATGATTAAGCAGTACTGTGCTCTTCTGTAGGGACATAGAATATTAGTACCTGGATCATGTGTTAGAGTGTGTTATGACTAGCATTAGAACTGCAGGATATTTATTGTAAGATTAGCTTTTTAGGCAGTGGCGCACTTTGATGTACATTTAGTCAACATTTCTTGTTCACTTGCTGAAATTTTAAACTATGTTTTGTTACCTCAGTATTCATTTTACTAAAAATGCAAAAAAATGGTGGAGTAGAGTGGTCAGAGAGTTCAAGAAGGATCTTAGAACTTTTTTATTTGCCATAAAAACTCGAATAGGGCTCTGAGTTACAGATCAGTTGTAATGAGTTAAGAGATAAAGATCAACAATTAATGCTTTCATTTCAGTGTCAACATCAGTGACAATTATACAGGTATGAGAGAATGTAAGAATTTTACAGTTTTCTTCCCCCAAACCAGACATATTTTGCAGCACGTTATTTGCAGATCATTTCTGTAAGCATGTCATTGGGATCTAGTATATATTTACATATGTGTATGGAGGAAGCAGTCACAAATGCATAAAGTTTAAGTTTACTTTATTCATTTTTGTTGGTTGCAGTAGTTTAAGGTTGATTTATATAAGCATACTTTGTATATAGGCTATATGTTATATTTTTATGACACTTTAGTTTAAAACAAAATGATAACACAGATTTTAAATGTACCAGCTGCTATTTTGCTCTCTTTGGATGAATGTTAATAAATTGAACATTGCTTGATTAAGCAAGACAGTTTTATTTCACTGTTTAGCAAACTGTGTCCATGTGTTTCCTCACATCTGTCAACTTTTTCTTTAGTGGATCATCAAGGTTTCTTAGTTATATTGATCAGACCTCAGTTTTATATTTAACAAAACAAGGCTGTGCGATTCGTTTTGTTAAAACACACACGGCCTTTTCATAGTTATAGTTACTCAAAATATACATGTAGTAATCATATTTAACCCATGTATACACTAACCATGATTATTTTTCACAGAGTGCCATTATCCAGGAGAGACTATATTCTGGACGCTGGTCTTCGTTCCACCATCTCTTGGATCATAGCTCAGCTGGCTGATATTCAGGTACATCTGAGATTGCAGCTATATTTTGGCAGTTTCAGATGGCTGAGGCAAAAGAACCCAACAGGATTCCTAAGGACAGGGCTCCCACTTTTCCGCGAATTCGCGGATTTCCGCTAAAACTGAGAGTGAGAATCCGCGAAAAAAAAAATTTTCCGCAAAAAAAAAAAAACTATAAAAAACTGTAAATTAAGCTCAGATATGTGTCAGATTGCGTCATTTTAAACATAAATTTTCAAAATTTTCCAGGTGGGCAATTCTCCCCCCCCCCTCTCCCCGGACCCCCCCT
The DNA here is from genome assembly GCA_030674185.1 of Monoplex corrugatus. NCBI lineage: Eukaryota > Metazoa > Mollusca > Gastropoda > Littorinimorpha > Ranellidae > Monoplex > Monoplex corrugatus. Next base: position 36,309,499 of record CM060308.1, read on the forward strand.
GATTTTCAGGGATTTTTGCTTTTCCACAGTGGGCGCCCTGTAAGGAAGAGCATACAGCAGAGTCCACCTATAACAAATCTCCTTTCAAGAAATTTCAAGCAATTATGTACTTTTTTATTTTCCCTGCCTACTTCTTTCTCTTTCCCTCTAGTAAAATACTGTCTATAACTAACAAAATCTACTATCATGCATAAAGAATTCCTCTTTGTACAAACAAGTTGTTGTTTCCAAAAAGGCAAGCTTGCTATGTATAGCCTTGTACTACAATGAACAAAACTGGTTGGCCAGTCTGTATCAGACATTTTACCATGCTGAAAATGTAATGCTAGCATCAGTGTATTTATGCTGTATGTGTGTGTGTTCTTTTTGGATTCTTCTATGACTGAGCCATAGAACTGACGAATAAACTTCATAATGACGATGTATAATATAGGGATTGCTGTAAATAACATCAGAAAAACAATAATAGACTTCAACCATTTGGATGAGAAAGCAGTCACAACTCCATTAACCCTTTGTCTCCCGCACCCTGTCTACCAGCATCCTGCAATGTCAACCATGCAAGCAAAGCAAAAACTTAACCTTTGACTGCCTCACCTTATCCATCAGCTTCCTGCAGGAAGTTGGTGGATAAGGTGAGGCAGTCAAAGGGGTAAGTTTTTGCAGTTGGTGGATAGGGTGTGGGAGTCAAAGGATTAAACGACTGCTTCCTCACAAATATTAATACCCTGACATGTTAATATACCAAGCGCAGTACCCTATTTTGTTGTATTTATGCTTTATGCCAGTTGTGGTTTTGGCAATGCACATACCAACACACTGACTTGCACAAGATTTTATGTTTCAGTTACCAAAATTATTGCAGTAGTGTCTGTTAAAACTTTGACTCCTGCACCCTGTCCACAGACTCCAAAAACATAATCATTTGATTCACTTACCCTAGCCACCAGGAAGCTGGTGGATAGGGTGAGGGAGTCGAAGGGTTAAGTTTTTGCTTTGCTGCCATGGTTGACAGTGCAGGATGCTTTGACAGTGCAGGATGCTTTGACAGTGCAAGATGCTGGTGGGAGTCAAAGGGTTAACATTTGCTGAATAAATGATTGTTTAAATGTATTGATTGTATTGACATTAATTCAGCCAGGTCACTGTGTACTGGATCCAATGTGTGGAAAAGCAACTGTTCTTGTGGAAGCTGCACGGGAGCATTCACAGGTAGGTAATTTATAAAACGGAGAGTAACTGTGGGTTTCTCTTTTTATTTAATTGAATCATATGTGTGTGTGTTTGTGTGTGTGTATGAGAGAGAGAGAGAGAGAGTGTGTGTGTGTGTGTGTGTGTGTGTGTGTGTGTGTGTGTGTGCACGTGCGCGTGCTAAACGTGTGGCTATAGTCTACTTTTATGGATTAGAAATCATTTACAATAAAGCTTATATACCTTTCTAAGATTTTGAGGTCTGTATAAAAATGGCACATAGCAGTTATTTATATTGTTCACCTAATTGTATCCTTAGCATATGTAATACTTCAGATTTGAATAGAATATAATTTCTTGAGAGAGAAAGAAAATGCATGCGCATGTGCATTGGCTAAGTATATTCTTGCTATGTTGCAGGCTACAAAATTTCTGGGCTGTGACTTGGATTCAGATCAGCTAGAAACTGCACACAGAAATGTGAAACACGCTGAGCTTCACCCGCTTGTACAACTCATCCAGGCCAATGCTTTAAGTAAGCTTACACGATGAGGACACAGACAGACAATCCAATTATGTGATTGGTTGGTTGGCTGATTGGTTGGTTGGTTGTTGGTTAGGTGGTTGTCGGTGGGTTGGTTTTTTGGTTGGTTGGTTGGTTGGTTGGTTGGTTGGGTTGGTTGGTTGGTTGGTTAGCTGGTTGTTGGTGGGTTGTTTTTTGGTTGGTTGGTTAGTTGGTTGGTTAGCTGGTTGTCGGTGGGTTGGTTGGTTGATTGGTTGGTTAGCTGGTTGTCGGTAGGTTGGTTGGTTGGTTGGTTGGTTGGTTGGTTGGTTAGCTGGTTGTCGGTGGGTTGTGTTTTGGTTGGTTGTTTGGTTGGTTATTTTTCCCCATCCCATCTTGTGTACTATTACATTGGCATTGATCATGTGCCGCTCATTCTGGTACCACAGCATACCACCAACCCCACATTCACTCAGTTAAAGTCCCAGTGCCAGGAAGCCCATGCATGCCAGAGGTAACAAGCTGTCAAGGAGCCACCCAACGGAGAAGATCCCATACTAATGCTGGATCACTTCGATGAAGTTCAACAACCTGTTCTAATCCAACTTACTAAGGACGCTGCCTACTAAATCCTTACTGTCGACAGTAATTGCTCAGTTGCAGAGCCACACTGAGTGAGAAATCCCTGGCCAAGAGACCACCACCATGGTCTGCCAACTACAGCCCCCATTAACCATTGTCACCCAAGACCAAACCTGAATTTACCTGTAAATTTGGGCTATTGGGCGCACTGGTATATAAGGTGCATCCCACTAAATTTAGAAAAATCTTAACTATATTCACACATAAACCGCACTGATTTTTAAGCCGCACTTTTTCAATGGCCAGGTCGATCGCCTTCAACTTGAAGGCTGCTTCATAGGCATTACGTCGCGTTTTTCGGCATGATGAAGGTGTACGCTTGAGCAGAGCACATCTGAATACCGATCCATATGCTTCAATGTGTGCGGATTTGATTTAAAAACCTGAACATTACAGTTGACTCTTTACTGAACAATTAACTCTTTAATATGGAGCTCACCGAAAAATTCATGAACGGTAAACACGATTTTGGCGAGTTAAAGAGAAGCTAAGAATATACGAGAACGTGATGCTCCTGGGATCGGGAAAATCCTGCAAATAAGCTGCATCGTTTTATAAACGCAGGGGTTAAAGCTGGGGGGGAAGTTCGCGGCTTATAGCCCGAACTTTACGGTACTCATTTGAGCATGGAAAGGCCAGGAGAAAACCAAAACTAAAGTCACCACAGATCAGGGCGTTAAGGGTCACTGATCCAAGAACATTTTTCATCGATGCTATAATAACTAATGAGTTCATGATAATGGGAATAATGAATATGATGCTTTGGAGTTCTGTGGAAGATGGGCGTGAAGGGCCAGTTTTTAATATTGCGGACTGGGACTGAACTCGAGCTATTAGATCTTGAGTCCACACCTCTACCAACAGAACCAGCCAGCAGGCATTCGTTGGTTGGTCAGTTTGAATGATTTGTTGGTTGGTTGGTTGATCAGATGATTGACTGGTTAATTAACCAGCTGGACAGATTGCCATTTGATTAATGTGTTAAATTGATTAATTTGTTAGGTGGTCATTTGATTATTTTAATGATTGGTTGGTTTGATTGGTAGAGGTATTTTGATTGTTTTACTGACTGACTGATTGATATGATGATTGTGTTGATGGCTGGTGGATTTTGTGGATGGTGATTATTGTTGGATTGATTGATTGGTTTTGGTTGGTTGGTTGATTTGACTGACTGATTTGGTTGATTTTTAATTCCCAAAATGTTATCCCAAAACCTGTATTTGGAAAGCTTTTCATGCTGAAATTGTGTTATATATGTGTTTATTTGTGGTGTGTGTGTGAGGTGTTGTTTGTGAGTGTGTGTGTGTGTGTGTGTGTGTGTGTGTGTGTGTGGTGGTGTGTGTGTGTGTGTGTGTGTGTGTGTGTGTGTGTGTGTTGTGTGTGTGTGTGGTGTGTGTGTGTGTGTGTGTGTGTTGTGTGTGATTTCTGTGTTCGTGGGTGTATGTAAGGCAGACTGACACAGAGAGCTGGAGAGCAAGCAAGCAAACAGGAGAGGGATGCAATAAATGTGAATAATTGAATATAAAGAACATAAAAGGAACACTTACGGATTGACTGTAGTTGGTGATTTGTACAAAATGGATATGTCGGACTCAGTTCCATGTGTGCTTCATTCAGCAATTATCTGATAGACTCTTTGAACCTGCATTGTGAAAGGTCTTGAAATAGGAAGGGGAATGGGGCTGAAGGGACCTATAAGACACTGCCAGAATGATTTAAGCATTAAGACAGTGAACTTGGCTAGTTTGTATGTTGTGTGCTGGGATTGAACTCAAGGCATCAAGATATCAGATCGTGAGCCAATAGTTCTGTCAAAGAATCAACTACCCAGTGTTTAAAATGTTTTTCTAATGTTTAGTAAACTCGATGTTTCACTTATTAAAGGATGCTAATATTCTTTGCAGATTGATCTTTTGATAGAGCTGCGGATTCAAATTCTCATATCCTGAGAGCAGCCTCAGTCCGCAACATTAAAAACTGGCCTGTTTGTTGCCTATCTGACTTTACATCATCTTGATGGTGCCAGCTTAGTGTTTCACAGGTTTCCTCTACCCCATTTCAAGACCTTGTCAATACATACAGTTTTGGAGTCTGCCAGATAATCGCCGGCAGATTTGAGTGGAGCGTGTAAGGACTTGTCCGAATGTGATAAGTTCCCCTGAGACAAACCCAAACAAGTTTCAAACAATAATGTTCTTCATTTCAGACCTGCCCCTCAGAAGTGGCTGCGTGAACAGAATTGTGTGTGACGCACCCTTTGGACAGAAGTTTACAGTGAAATCTTGTTCCCTGTCGCAGTTCTACAGCGACTTCATGCGAGAAATGTACAGGTAGGAAGCAGGTAGTTTGGATGTCTGTATGCATGAGCAGTGCAATTCTCTGTGTATTCATATACATATGTGTGTGCATGTTTTAAGTTTTGCATGCAAGCATGTGCACACACAACATGCATGCACAACTGCACATACACATTCATCAATGTGTGCGTGCATACAAGTATGCTTGCAAGGTCATGCAAGTGCGCACACACACATACACATACACAACACCACACCACACACACACCACACACACACACACACACACACACACACACACACACACACACACACACACACACACACAAATCATCCATACACTCACACATGTACAGTATTAAATGTTTAACTGAATAATAGATCTTTCAATCCCAGTTGAGGCGTGGAGGATTACAGCAAATAAACGAAAATCCAACAGAATCAACCTGTAACATTAAGTAGAAAGACTTTGTTAGTCTTACAACCCCCCCCCCCCCCAACACACACACATATACATACATGTATGTCCACACTTAAACTCACTTATCACCAGACATTGCGTACACGTAAACAAGATACACACATGCATGCACATACACACACACACTCATGCATACACAATTGTACATAAAAGCATGCATGCTCATATTAAATACACACACTTGTTGTCCTACTCACATAGTATTATGTACCTAACAGGTTGCTGGTGCCAGAAGGCCTTGTTGTCCTACTCACATATATTATGTACCCAACAGGTTGCTGGTGCCAGAAGGCCTTGTTGTCCTACTCACATAGTATTATGTACCCAACAGGTTGCTGGTGCCAGAAGGCCTTGTTGTCCTACTCACATAGTATTATGTACCCAACAGGTTGCTGTGCCAGAAGGCCTTGTTGTCCTTCTCACATATATTATGTACCCAACAGTTGATTGTTGCCAGAAGGCCTTGTTGTCCTCCACACAGTATTATGTACCCAACAGGTTGCTGGTGCCAGAAGGCCTTGTTGTCCTACTCACAATTAGTACCCACGTTGCAGAAGCTGTTGTCCTATCAATGAGACCTCTGCCTGTGGTGAAGGAAAACTGCCATGCTTCTAGGTACATGGAACCTGCCTCTCATGCTGATTACACAAACATTGTTTCAGATGAGGCTAATAGTGATCTGAACAGTATAGGTGAGTCTTTTCCAGGTGAGACATCAACCTCAGTATTGCCAACTTTGAGAACTTCAGCTGTTCCGGAAAACCAAGAGAGAAGTACGAGCAATGTAAACTCTCACACACCATCAGGTCTCAGAGATAAATCTGAAGAGAGTGTGACTGACTTGGTAGAAGTGAAATATGACTGTAATGATAGGTTCAGAGCTATGGTTGACGAAAGTGTAGTCACCATAAGAACGATGTGAATGTAGACCAAGAGAGCATCAAACAACCTGTAAATTAACAACAGAGCATCAACAGACTGTGAATTTAGACCAACAGAGCATCAAACAGACTGTGAATTAGCCAACATGCATCAAACAGACATCACCGCTGAATCTTTGAAAAAGGACACTGAGGTGACGGGTCAGTTTTCCTTCACATCTAGCCATTATGTGAAACTGGGTGAGACTCATGCATATATCGTTGTCTTACAGAAGTCGGCTAATGATGCATTAAGTTGTTGAGTGATTGTACTGTTGGGTATGTGGAAGATCACAATCATGTCATGGGCCTGGTTTATTTGTTATTTGTTTGTCAGTTTGTTTAGTTTCAGTTGAGCGCAGGTCATGCTTTACCATTCTGTTCTTTTTCTCTTTTTTTTCCACTTTAGTTTTTTTATTTTTAGCTATTGATCCTTTTTTTTTTTCCTTTTTGTTTCTTTGTTTTTTATTCCTTTTTGTTTCTTTTTTTTATTCCTTTTTTTTTTTTTTTTTTTTTGGAGGGGGGATTGGGGAAGAGGGATGTGGTAAAGTGATCGATGATATAGAGATGAAACTAAATTGAACTGCCATAAGATTTTAAACCAAACTTCTGACATTTGATGGGCACTTACTATTTTAATCTTAATACTGATGACTTTGTAATGGTGGGTGATATGATAAAGAGGCGATAGTGTACCATGCGTAGAGATGTTAAAGGTCACAATGATTCTCAAAATGGGTGATGTCCATTTTACACTTATACATTTGGTACTTATGTCCATTTTACACTTATACATTTGGTACTTTTCATTGTACATGTGTATGACTTGAAGGGAATAAATTGTCTACTTAACTGTCTCTTGATTGAAGTAAACCCTTCATCCTGGTGGGTGTCTGCTTCTATTGTTTTGTTTTTAATGGTCACGCAAAATCAAAAAGAATTGTGCATACATATGTTTGTGTAGGTGTGAATCAAACTCAGAATTTACTGTCAAAAAAACAACACAACAAAACTTGGATTGTAAACACTCTGTGTGTGTGTGTGTGTGTGTGTGTGTGTGTGTGTGTGTGTGTGTGTGTGTGTGTGTGTGTGTGTGATATTGGTTCACTTTTAAAATTGTCATAATTATGTTATAATTATTTGCAATTATGTTGTAATCATTTAAATGTATAACGTAATCACTCAGAAAATATAATCAAAGGACATAACTCTTGAGAATTATCTCCCATGTTGTATAGAACTTCTCAAATCTAATACAGTTTGCGCTACCCATTCAGCTAGCATAGAAGCAGATACAAAGTACTCCGAGAATATTTTGTTGTATGTCGTTCACATGTCCCTCCATGAGGAGCCATGGCTTATGACATGAATAAACCATCCGTCCATGCATCTGCCTTCTCTCTCTCTCTCTCTCTCTCTCTCTTTCCGTCTCTCTCTTTCTGTCCTCTCTCTCTTTTATCATCATAGGATGTAATGAAAAAAATTCAGAAGCAAGCACTTTTATCATTATTGTTATTGAATTTCTTTTTAATGATACTGAAAATTTTGAAACGGGGAAAGAAAGCAAAAACCAAAAACAAACAAAAACAAAGCACTCACACGCATACACTCATACATACTAAATATGTATGCAGACATCAATAAGGTAAATAGATGTATAGACAGATAGACAAATGGATGAATAGATAAGACCAATCTTTGTTTCCAAGGGTAAAAAATAAGCAGTATAGGTGCTTCTTCACCCAGTAGATACACACATGCATACATGCATGCACTCATACACACGTACAATATGGACACAGTTACATATGCACATACATATCAAGGAAATTTATTTTTCTGCTCCAGGTTATGTACACATACACAATGCTTCAGGTTATGTAAACATATACAAACAGTGAAAGCATATGAGTACACAAATTACTGTGAACAATAAGCGTCCCCCCCGTGGGATGCCGGGAGCTCTTTCAGTATAAATGGTATCCCCACCTTCTGGAAATTCTGTGCTAGATATCTCCTCTCTTCTGTCACTCTCTTTGTTTCTGCCTTATTATTCCTTTGCTTTCTGTCATTTTCTTCATATCATTTTCTGCCTTGCTGGTCCATTCACCTGTATGTGTTCAATAAAGTCTTATGTACTTTCTCTTGGGATTGATAATTGTGCTCATGTATTGAGTGCATTTTTTGGCTCTAAGGAAATGTGATATGCAAAAGCAATAAAAGGTAGTTTAGGCTCGTTTTTATATATGTTTTAGTGTCCTTAATTATGTTTAAATTTGTATTCAGGTGTGTTTTTTGAAATTCCCTGTGTGATAAATTGGACAGAGTGGTCAACGTCAGGGGCATCTCCTTAAATAACGTGCATGAATACGAGTTTCTTTTCCGTTTTTCCTGTTGAAAGAAGTATTGTGTATGCCTTGAAACGGTTATAGCCCTGATACAGCTGTACGCAGGTGGCTGAGCTTTAAACAATAATAACAATAACAATAAGCGATCAAGCACACCTCCACTTGCACATCAAACACTTGTGTGGCTGAATGGAGTTCTCATGACTGCTGAAGTGTATTTGATTTTTTAAATCGTTGAAATCTAGAAGGCCTGTAATCTTCCAGATAAACAGAAATACGTCTAGATTAACAAATAACGTAAATACATTGTTTATGTCATCGTCCATCACGACAGAAAATACGTCTAGATTAACAAATAACTAAATATATGTTTATGTCATCGTCCATGACGACAGAAAATACGTCTAGATTAACAAATAACGTAAATATCATGTTTATGTCATCGTCCATCACGACAGAAAATACGTCTAGATTAACAAATAACTTAAATATATTGTTTATGTCATCGTCCATGACGACAGAAAATACGTCTAGATTAACAAATAACGTAAATATCATGTTTATGTCATCGTCCATGACGACAGAAAATACGTCTAGATTAACAAATAACTTAAAATATATTGTTGATGTCATCGTCCATGACGACATAAATTCGCCAAAAAATATGTATCTGTATGTTACTCGAAATTTCAAATTCAACATGGAA
>CM060308.1:36333588-36338588 GCA_030674185.1 Monoplex corrugatus
AACAAAGTGGATCATATTTTAACCCTTTGACTCCCACACCCCGTGCACCAGCATCCTGCATGGCCGACCATACTATAACAAAGCAAAAACGTAACCCTTTGACTCCCTCACCCTATCCATCAGCATCCTGCAGGAAGCTGATAGACAGGGTGAGGGGGTCAAAGGGTTAAGTTTTTTGCACTCGGTGGATAGGGTGCGGGAGTCAAAGGGTTGTCAGGGTCCCACCGAGGAAAAGCCAAAATCCCTGAAAATCAGAAGGGGGGGGGGGGGTGTTCGGGAGGGACTTGCCCACCTGGAAAATTTTGAAAATTTACGTTTAAAATGGCGCAATCTGACACATATCTGAGCTTTATTTATAGGTTTTTTTTTTAGTTTTTTTTTCACGGAAATTTTTTTTTCGAGGATTCTCACTCTCGGTTTTCGCGGAAATCCGCGAATTCGCGGAAAAGTGGGAGCCCTGGTTTACCCATTTTTCTCGGATGCGTGCATGCACGTTGCTTTTGCCCACACCGTCGTGCAGGTTGTGTGGTGCTGCACATTCTGCATACTCCGCCTTCAGAAAGTGTACGTGCTGGGTGATTTTCATGTTTCCATAATCCATTGGGCTCTGACCTGATGCATAGGATCTTGAGCTTGCATACTTGCGTGTTCACACGAAGTGGGGGGGGGGGGGGGGGCTCAGGCGATGATATGTTTGCATTACTACATTAATTGAAGAAAGACATGAAGGAAGACAGAAAAAAATACACAAATAAGTGAATCAAGCGCACAAACATACGCGTCCCCGGAAGCACTCACACATACACCACACACACACACACACACATACACATACATATACTCATACACATACACTTACACTTATACATATACATATGCATATGCATACACATAACTACATACAATACTATACATATAACATATACATTATACATATACATATTACATATACATATACATAACATATACACATTACCATCAATTCACATTCACATTCACACACACACGCACACACGCATGCATGCGCTGATACATTAAATCAGAGTAAAACCATCACCATCACTGCAACCTGCATTCCCGGATCCCTGTTCACACATTTTCCAGCCACGCTCCGTACGTCTTCGTGCTTGTACAAGCCTGTAGTTACTGTATCAAATAGCTGGAACTTTCTGGAATTTCTAAAGTTTTCTAAGAAATAGGACAAGCTATAGTAGCTGTTGTACCAGCAGCAGAACTAAAGTCAAAAAGTAACGATTTTCTCCAAACCCTGAGATCGTAGGGGAGGAAGTTGCTAGAGACCTCAACATTTCTAGCAAACAACATTATGAGGACGGTACCCATTTCCTCTCCCGCCGACGGTGCTCTCCCTTCCCCAATCATGAACAGAGTGAGGTACTTATTTACAGCTGAGAGGACTGAAGACCACACGCACAAAAGTATTTGGGTTTTTTTTTCTTTTTTTTTCTTTTTATCTTTTTTTTTATTGTCAGACTAGAACCTTTTGCCATGGAACAGGGGATAGCCGCAACGAAGTACCCAATGGAAGGTTGTGGATTAGAATTCCACCAATCCTATCAAAACCATTGCGGGATTATGTGTACGTGTGTGTGTGTGTGTGTGTGTGTGTGTGTTGTGTGTGTGTGTGTGTGTGTGTGTTGTGTGTGTTGTGTGTGTGTGTGGTGTTGTGTGTGTGTGTGTGTGGTGTGTGTATGTGTGTGTGTGTGTTGTGTGTGTGTGTGTGTGTGTGTGTGTGTGTGTGCGTGTGTGTGTGTGTCTGTGTGCTGTAGTGGTGTCTGTGGGTCGTTGGACTCGAAACAGCTCCAGTCACCAATGATTTGGAGTGGTCTTTGGACTCCGTTGATAGTACTCGAGCCACACAGTTTCTACAGTCTCACCCTTCACGGTGTGTCACTTTGAGTGTTTGTTCAGATCTCTTGATTAACAGCTGCAGTTGTCTGTATCTCTCAGGCCTGACAAGCGCAAGGATATTCTTTTGACAGTGAGCGTAGAATACAGCCCTGTCACCCAGTCTCGTCATTTTGAGTGTTTGCTCAGATCTCTTGATTAACGCTGCAGTTGCCTGTATCTCTCAGGCCTGACAAGCGCAAGGATATTCTATATGACAGTGAGCGTAGAATACAGCCCTGTCACGCAGTCTCAGTTCTACGTGGAAGGCCACACCATCACGGATTTTATCAGTCCCCATCCTCTTCATCCTTATGGCATTGTAAAGAAAAAAGAAAATGTCCCAGATTCTGTGATCATTACTTTGGCATAAGATAAAGGACAGATGTAGAGAACTAATCCACCACAATATTTTATGCCAACCGAATGCTACATTCTCACCGTTGTGTCCGTCTGTGGAGACGGCGAGTGTCTGCAACACCAGGGCAGGGTCTACACGGTTGAAGAGGGCGGCGCGTTTGAGGATGGCCACCGCCTTGCTCTTCTTGCCGTTGGCTATGAGCCAGCGGGGTGATTCATCCATGAACCTGCCGCACCGTGGTGTATTCATCATCATCAAGCACAGCAGCAGCGTGGTCGTCGTTTTTGTCGTCGTCGTTATAGTCATCATCACCATTATTCATCATCATCATCATTGCCGTCGTCGTCGTCGTCAGCATCGTCGTCATCATCACCGTCGTCGTCATCTTTATATTCTTTATCTATCACTATCATTATCATCTAATCCTGTTGAGAGGACTGACGGGATACAGCAGAAGCAGACAGCATCCTCTGTCTTTGGACTGTAGCATCAAACTTTACCAGCCATGCTAAGGTTCATCGATCCTTTATTTCTTCTATTCTATCTATCTATCTATCTATCTATCTTATCGTATCTATCTATCTTTCTTGATCTATCTATCTATATATCTGTCTCTGTTCTATCTATATCTATCTATTCATCTATCTATATCTCTGTCTGTCCGTCTGTCTGTCTATCTATATATCTATCTCTACCTATCCATCTATCTATCTAACTGTCAATCTATATTTTATCTATCTATCTATCTTATATATCTGTCTGTCTGTCTGTCTGTTATTGTATGTCTATCTATCTGACTATCTATGTGTTGTCTGTCTGTCTGTCTATCATCTATCTATCTATCTATCTATCTATCTATCTATCTATCTATTCATCTGTTTATTTTTGTCACCCAACTTTTCCTTTGAGGATCACGGCGACGAACCTCCTTCTTCCAGATTACTCTGAAGAATGTTCTTGGACAGTGTGTCTTGGCGAGAGAGAGAGAAAGACGTCTGTATTCATTTTTTTGCTCTTTTTTCTCCGTCTACATGGATGGTCAGGCCCCATCTAGTGATGAATGTGACCGTGCTTTTTTTCTCCAGTCCCTGCCGATTGATTGCCATGGAGCTTAGGTGAGTTGTAGTTTTCAGTCATCGTGTCCTGGAGTGACGAGACGGGCAGGGAGGGACCTCCAATAGCTGGTAGTGGATCCTGTCGTGGAACAGGACCCGGCACTGTTCCATCTTGAAGGGACCTCAATGGGCGAGTTGCCATTCTTGTTTGAAGGAGGTGACCGTGTAAACGTTTACGTTATACTATGTAATATCATGATTGGTTAGAAGGCGCCTTCAGGCCTGCCTCCATGAACCACTAGCACCCAAGGTACCAATCTGAATATATCTTAGGCACAGAAGTAGTGGCGGAAACCCTTCAACCCTCTATTAATCAATGGACATAACTCTTGAGTATTATCTCCCATGTAGTACTTCTCAAATCTAACACAGTTTGCGCTACCCATTCTCAAGAGTTATGTCCTATGATTAATATCATAAAAATTTTCCCTGCTTCCCTCTTATTTCTTTGGTATTACCTTTAGCCCTCTAGGTTTTCTGTACGAGTTATCCCGTATTCTGCTCATGGCCGAAAAGACCTACCCTGTTTGAGTAGGGGGACTACTCGTTTAGATGGCCCTTATCCGCCTGATAGTGTGTTTTCTAATGTGGCTTTGTCAAGTGCCATCTCGCCCCATCATGATAGAAACCATCGCCTGTAAGTCCAGGACTGCTGGTTCGTCTGGTTAATTAAATGAAGCCTGGTTTATTTCGCAGTTCACCCCTAGGGTTACGTTTGGATTTTGTAATTTGGAATTTGTTCAATGGAATTCGTCGCACTCGAACAGTTCCACATGTGCTCAACCCAAATCTGCCAGCATTTATCTAGCAGAGTACTTGAACCTGCCCAAAACCTTATACGGCGGCAGGGTCTTAAAATACAGAGGGGGGTAGGTGGGTAGGGGAGAGAAGGAAGGCACCAAGAAACACTAAGCTGACACCACCAGAATGAAGAAAACACTTAGAGACAGGCAGCCAAGAGACCTGTGTGTAATGCCGCGGGCTAGGATTGAACTCAAGATACCAAATCTTGAGTCCACGGTTCGATCAAAAGAACCAAAAAGTGTGAGGTGATCGAGCGATACTGACCGCATCTGCAAAAATGAGAGGAGAGAGAAGGCGCACAAGGTGTACTGCAGGTACCGCCAGCGATGGTCCCTCCACAAGTAAGCCAGCAGAGCCAGAGAGCAGGAGCCCAATGCCCAGAACACTGTGGTGATCAGCAGTGGGATGGATCTCTTTTCCCGGGAATACAGCTCTATCACTAACGATGCCATGGACGTTACCATTCCCTGTCAAATGACGTGAAACGATGTTAACAAATAAATTAAAGAAAGACAGAAAGATTAAATGAATAAATAAATAAAAAATAAATAGATCAACAAATAAATGAATAAAAAGCAAATAAACGAAAAGAAATAAATAAAGTATTAGCAAACAAATGAATAAATTAATAGATAAATAAATAAATAAATCGTCATTAAAAAATCTCACCGACAAGATTGATTTCTTTGGGATTTTTGTCTTGTTTTCAAGCAGTGGTCTTTAAACATATTTTTGCAGTTGTTTTGTTAAGTTTGAATGTTTGTTTACTTTGCATACTCCGTATATTCCTGTCTTCATTATCTCTCTGTACATGT
>CM060308.1:36341088-36388588 GCA_030674185.1 Monoplex corrugatus
AGATGTCCGAGTGCGACGAATCCCTCTTGAACAAACTCCAAACAAACTAGCAGTGATCCTTTAAATCTTGCACAATTAATACGTTTTTATTCTAATATTAAAAAGAGAAAAAGACAAAAGAAAGAACAATACAACCATCAGGAAATAGTGACTGGGATAATATAACAACAACAACAACAACAACAAAAACAGAAAAAGACAACAGAAATAACAATACAGTCACCAGGAAATATTGACCGGGATAAACAAAAATAACAGAAAAATACAAACAGAAATAACACTACAATCACCAGGAAATACTGGCTGAAATCCAAACAAGCTATTTTATCACCATTTCCATTTTTGTGTGTGTGTGTTTATTGTGTTAAATACAAAAACAGCGAGTTTGATGACAATCAGAATTTTTGCTCAAAAACTGTTTAACTAGTGTACTTACAAAAAAATAACAACAACAAAAAAGCGCAGCTAACCTGATCTCTGTCACTGGCCAAAATTCATGCAACTGTATATGGCTCCCCATACGATCCACATGTTATCCGTTCTGACCAATCAGTGGTCCTTCCACTCAGTGAGTGCTGAATAGCTCCCATCGTTCCTCATCCATTTTGGCCATGCAGCTAGGAACGGCCGGACTCAAGCAAGTTGATTGTCTTAACTATTTTTCTCCATGTTTCTTCGGGCGCGAATTTTATCTCTGCCTTCATTGTTACGCAGAAAATGTTATTCTGTCATTGATTATTCTGTGATTGTTGATATACCTATAAGATGGCTTTAAGATGATTAATTTTGATGTCCGATAAACACCGTACATATTCAACCCTACCACTACAAACAGCTTTCGACCTCATTTCCAATTAATGAGCCCGCTATACTATGACTTGTAGCAGTCTAGATAATATATTACAAGAAGCACGAGCGAAGGAGTTCACAAAACTTCTCATTCATTCACACAAACATACACATATACAAACGCACAAACATACATACATACATACATACATGCATGCATACATACATACATACATACATACATACACGCAACATACATACATACATACATACATACATACATACATACATACATACATGCATACATACATACTACTAACATTTGACAAAAAAGAGGAACAAAATGAAAAATGTGTGTGTGTATTTTGTGTGTGTGTGTATTTTGTGTGTGTGTGTGCGTATGTGTGTGTGCGCGCATGCGTCTACGTCTGTGTGTATGTGTGTGTGCGCATGCGTGTGTATGTGTGTGTGTGTGTGTGTGTGTGTGTGTGTGTGTGTGTGTGTGTGTGTGTGTGTGTGTGTGTGTGTGTGTGTGTGTGTGAGGGATACCTATCACACAAAATGGACCCGACGTTTCCTCCTATTGCTTGCCCCAGGATGACCAACGTCTGGGCGAGTTTGGCCATCCAGGAACGCCCGCACACCAGGTCCATCTGCACATCGATCATCTCAAATCAGTCGTCATCGTTTTCATCATCGTCGTCATCATCATCATTGTCGTCATCATCATCGTCATCGTCGTCGTCATCATCATCATCATAACAAAAACACAACAACAAGGAACAAAACAAACAACAATAATAATAATAATAATAATAAAAATGATAGAAAAAATATAATAGTAGTAATAAAACAACAAGAATAAGAACCAAAAAAAAAGAACGAATGATGATGATGATGATGATGATGATGAGATGATGATGATGATGTTCTAAACTCCAATGGTTTATACGCTAAGCCACTTTTGCTCATGTTTCTCAATCTTCTTCTGCCCTGCTTCTACCATCCCCTTTCCACATCTTTCGTCATTCATGCCTATGACATGAATATCTATCTATCTATCTATCTATCTATCTATCTATCTACCTATCTATCTATCTATCTATATATCCATCTATCATCACCCTATCTATCTATCTTTATCTATCTGTCTTTTCTGTCTATCTATCTATCTACCTGTCTTATCTATCTATCTATATGTCTGTCTGCTGCCTGTCTGTCTGTCTGTCTGTCTGTCTGTTATCTATCTATCTGTCTGTAAAAACATATGTATACACATATATATATATATATATATATATAATAATATATATATATACATTTTAAAATATATATATATACAATATATATATATATATATATATATATATATATGTGTGTGTGTGTAGATGTATGTATGTATGTATGTATGTATGTATGTATTATATATGTAGGCTATATGTATATGTTTATGTATATATGTATACATGTATATATGTAGTGTGTGTGTGTGTATGCAATATTTGGAAAATAAAAATCAATATCATCAAGAATAACAGATCCCTTTGATCATAAAATTACCGTTCTGTGTGAAGACGTCAAAAAGCTGTTCTCACACAGGACGGTAAATTTGTGATCAAGACCAGACGTGACATGACCAGAAACAACAAGATCAGAGCAGCACATTAATTGGCCACCATATCCATCAACAGAGAATTTAGTGGTGAGCAACATGGTTATATGACCAGAAGGCAACCCCACCAGCAGTCTCAAAAAGCTGATAACAAGAAAGTGTATGGATTTCAACCGAGAGGCAGACCAAGGAAGACTTTGACTGATGGTGTAAAAGAAACCCTGTTTCTCTCCACTTCAGACTTTCCAGCTTGCTGCTGATAGTTAACTCTTTCTCTCCGCGACACCCATGATGATACGAGCGGACAGATAAACGAAATAACAATAATCGTAGTAAAATCATCGATATTAATAACGATTAACAAGAAACATCTGAGAGTGCTGGATGGAACCCAGAAAAGCAATGCCTCGTTGACCGGGTAATCACTTCCCAGATCCCGAATGTCATACGTAGTCATTTAGCCAAGTAAAGGGGGAGGGGGGATGTCCACGCGCTGCATAACCCATTTGGACCCAGTCTTCAGTTACTTTGTAATAACAATAATAATATAATAGTAAAATAATGACAAAATAATAAGAATAATCATACCGATAAAATGATAATGATTTCATTTGGAACAATCAGTTAATCTCTCTAGCTGGCATAAACCAAGTCGGCACATGGAGTATTTCACCTCAGTGCGGAAGGAGAAAGTTCTGGGCAGATCGTAAGAGTAACCAAACCACAGTCGTAAGCCTGGCTATGATTGGTCAGAAAATCTGGGGCGATGGTCATGTGACACCGATGGTATGTGACGAGACTGGAGTTGGTCCAATCGACATGCAGCAGAGCCAGAGGAACTGCGCTGTCATTGGTTGGAGCGGAGCACTTTTGTCCCGGTAAAGGACGACCTGTAAAACGCAATTACACGCGCACACATGAGCCCAGGCGCAGGCGTACGCACATGCACACACACACACACACACACACACACACACACACACACACACACACACACACACACACACACACACACACACATAGCACGAATACAGTTATCATTCTTCCTTGCTTCCTTCCTTCCTCCTTTTTTGTTTGTTTGTTTGTTCTTTTTCTGTCTGTCCTTCCTTCTTTCTTCCTTCCTTCCTTCCTTCCTCATTTCCTGTCTATCTTTCCATCACTTCCTTCTGTCCTTCCTTTCTTTCATCTTTTTTCTGTCTCTCTGTCTTTGTCTCTGTTTCTGTATATTTGGTTCGGTTTTTGTTTTTTTTTTGTTTCATTCTTTCTTCTTTCAGCTTTCTTTCAATTTTCTTTTTTTTTTAGGGGGTGGAAGGAGAACCGAATGAGTCAGAAGAGTCCTGGTCTGAGCATGAGTGCCTGTGGGTGCGTGCATGCGAACTCGGCTGTGAAGTGCATCAGCAGGGATGCCTCTGCTGTTTTCAGATAGATCTTCCTTGCCTTTACAACAAAAGATAACAACATCATGGAACCAAAAATAAACAAAAAACAAATAAGGAAACAAAAGAAGGAACAAACAAAAACAATTTTAAAAAAAGACAAGATCATAGAATCAGGAACACAACTTTGACACAAAACATAAGCTACATTCATCCCTGGCCCTTTTCACAAATCAAATAAACTTGCTTAAAAAGGGAGGGGGGGGGGGGAGAGAGAAGAGGAAGAAGAAGGGCAAATGCAATTTTCTTGCTGAGTGACATCTGTTGGATTCTTACGCTTCAAAACTGCAAGATTCTTCTTCTCCTTCTTCTTCTCCTTCTTCTTCTCCTTCTCCTTCTTTTTCTTCTTATTCATTTTATATTATTATTATTATTATTAGTCTACATACCCATTTCTTTGGCGTGAATGCTGGTTGTTTATATGTTTCCATAAGCCACCTGGACACTGACAAGACTTACAGGATCTTTCACGTGCATACTTGATGGTTTGTGTGCATATACACACGAGGAGGCGGTGGGAGTAGGCACTGGCTGGTCAGCGCACAAGTCGACCCGGCAGATCAGAAAATTCTCCACTTTTTACTCACCTGGCGGGAGGTACCCGGGCAAGTTCGAACCTGAGACCTTCCATCATAAGTCTGACGCCTTATCTGCTTAACTACCTCGCCCGTCAATTCATTTTAGCAAATTAATGTTGCATATAAGCCACTGCATTTGCGGGATGGATATGGCCCTGTGAACGGACCAGGTACATTCTAAATCAGCAATTTTCAATGTCTTTCAGTCTTGGGAATTTGACTCAAATCTAACAAAGCTTCCTCATCAACACGTATAACCACAAAAAGAAGAAGAAGAAAAAAAAAGAAAAAAGTAGAAAAGAGAAAAGAAAGGGGGATGAGAACACGTATTCAGTTTACAAAACAAGGCAGCCACAATTTCAGTTCGGCCAACTGCTCTTTGTCAAGCGTACGCAAAGACAACAAAGAATAAATACACAAAACTTAAGAAAAAGCAACAACAGAAGTTCCCTTAAGTTTCGTTGAGCAGGAGATTTATGGATTAAATACTCATTCACGTTCTATTTACCTGTTTCCTGTTTTTGTTTGTTTGAAAATTACAAGATATTATATTAGAAATATATATTATATTAATATATATATTATATTATATTATATTATATTTATATTTATATATATTATATTATATTATATTATTATATTATATTATATTATATTATATTATATATATTATTTATATTATATTATATTTATATATATTATATTATATTATATTTATATTATATTATATTATATTATATTATATTTTTTATATTATATTATATTATATTATATTATATTATATTATATTATATTAATAGTTCTGTAACTCATTTATTTGGTGGATCACAAAGAGCTTGACAGTGAACTATGCCCATTCGATCATTTCAACCATAACTGCTTTAAGAGCCAACAACTGTAACCATTCTGGTTTCAGTTAATTAAAAAACAACTAGATTTTATGCGAAATAAGGCAATCATCCAGTTAATTAAAAAACAACTAGATTTTATGCGAAATAAAGCAATATTCTTTCTGCTTCCTAAGCTTTAAACTGTCACAACACGTTCATGTATAAACAATTGTGGAAAATTCAAATCAGACAACGATCAGGGAAAAATTAACTGATTAAAATTTTAGTCATCAATAATCTGATTTGTCTTTTTGGAAACAAAGCAAAAAAAACAAAACAAAAAAGAACAGATGTTCGTTTTCGATCTATGCTTTTCTCTGTGCATATATGTATGTCCATGCTGTTCAGAAAAATGACAACGGCACACTCCGGCGCTTAAAACCACAAACAATTATCCGAACATTCAGATACTTCGACTCAGGTTGCGATAGCTACACATCTTTAATGCGAAAATGAAAGAAAACAAGCATCATCATCATCATCATCATCATGTGCCCTGCCGCCTGCCGTTGGTGAACTGTCCCTTGTCGCTGCAAGTACATCATCCACCCTCTCTGTCCTCAGCTGCTCTACAAGTCCGTCCGATATTTTCTCTCTGGGTCTACTTGATGCTCTCTTTCCCTCCAGCTTTCCTGTTGTAACAAGTACGTAATACAACTGGGGCAAAGGGATCCCAATAGTACCTCGAAGTACTATAATTATAACGAGAGTAAAAACTCTTGGTCTCCTCACTGGGAGTCTCTCTCTTGGTCTGGTTTCATGACTAAGAGATTTCTGTTGTTATATAAGGGGTTTAATAAAGAGTGTCCTGAACAGGTTGGACCAGAACAGGTATTTGCTGAACTCGACAGAACTGACGCAGCAGCGGTACAGGATCTCCTCTGGTGGGTGGTTCTAAGGCGAATCGACATCGCTTGCTCTCAAGGGCTTCCCGGCACTGGGATTTGGACTGAATGACCTTAGGATTGGTAGTGTGTTATAGAGCCGGACTAAGCTACGTGGGATCTACGCCACTGACGCCGTGCAGAGGTTAGCACAACAACAACAACAACAACAACAACGGCGACGATGAGCCGACGACAACGACAATATCAACAACAACAATAACAGCTCCAACCACCACAACAACAGCGACAATAACAACAACAACGATCACAACCATGACAACAACAACAGTAACAACAACAACAACGACAACAACAATGACAACAACAACAACGACGACGACAACAACAACAACGACAACAACAACAGCCCGGGCCCAGGCAGATCGACATCCTACATTAGCGCCTGCACCCAGGTAATAAACATAACAAAGGACCCCCGATACAGCATGCGAGAACGAGTGAGGTGTACGGGCATTCTCCATGCAGAGAGAGGCGGAAATAAAATCCCGCAAAGATCAGACCCTACTTGCAGAGCTGATGTCGGGTCATCATCTTTTGCTGCGGGCCTATAAACGTAGGATCGACTCCACAACGGATCCAATGTGTCCCCTGTGCAACGAGCAGGAACAAGATCTGGCACATTGGATCCAATGCCCTGCAATCGAGTACACACGCGGGCAATTAACTGGGGAGGACAGCAGGAAGCTGGAGTGCCTCACCAAGTATCCCGTGAAGGCGGTGAATCTGGCAAGGAGAACGCTCCTTGGATCTCGACAACAGCAATGATGTCGCCTATTTCCACACACACACACAACAACAGCAACCACCACCACCACCACCACACACAACAACAACAGCGACAACTACGATATCAGCATCAACAACAATAACGACAACAACACAACAACCACCATCACCACAACAACAATAACAACATCAATGTCAACAACAATTATACAGACACTTATAATACGATGTCTGCGTTACCCGTGAAGACGTTGGAGATGAGATGAAACATGCCAGCGAAGCTTCCCAAATTAATCAGCAGCAGCTGCAGCGTCTGGTACCGCGCTGACCTGCCTAAAACCCGCAAGGTGGGATCCAACATGCTCTGCTCTTCCATGTCTTCGGTCAGTTGAGATCCTGTGATAATGAATGAATGAATGAATGGCTGTATGACGGGGCGCTGTGTTCAAATAGGTAAGCGACAGATTTCTGATCGGAAGGTCCTGGGTTCGAACCCCCTCCTCCCCCTGCCCTTCCGGTGGGCAAATGGAGGAGAATGAATAAGGCTGGCAGTACTTAACTTGATTCACCACTCTGTACATGAAATGAATGCTATATTAGAAAACAAAGTAAAAGCGCAATGTGACCTTCGCCCCTTCACCGTAAATTACAGGGTTTTTACAAGACTAGAGATAACTTTAACTTGCAGATTATCTCTCAACTCACTTCGAACTAAATTTAGTAAAACCATCAAGTGTATCTGTAGTGACTTTATAACAGGTCATCACCTTTTCTGTAGTCAGCGAATGCAACCTTATTTCCCTGCATCATTTTACAAATTTAAAACAGAAACATACTGATTTCATTCTGTATTACACATTGCTAGGCTTTTACTGTACAGTGCCGTAGGTCGTTTTCTTTGATTAAGCCTGATTGTTTTCTGCCTGTAACTCCCACCTACTGCTGTTTGTTTGCTTGTTAGGTTTGCATTGCTCCTTGACTGTTATAACGCTTTTACTTTGATAAGATTATCCTCTTTTCCACCTTCTACCTCAGCAGATAATAACAGATGGCTTGTCATACGCCAGCACAGGACTTTACATGCTCGTAGCGCGCGTGCGCGCGCGCACCCACACACACACACACAACACACACACACACACACACACACACATTCACACACACACGCGATTCCTACGCCAAGATGGCGGCTTATTAATTTAACTGAACATTTTCAGAGAGGAATCAACTGGGCTGAAAATGACACGCTCGAAACGTTGTCTCACCAAAGAGAAAGCAAAGAACACCACCACCAGGACAAACACCACCACATCTGAGACACCATCAACTTCCAACACCCCAGATGACGACAATCTTTCCGAAAGCAAGAGATCCGCTCCGACAGGTTTGCTGTCAACGAGTGAGCCACCAGTTCCACAACCACAGTCAGTAACATCATGTGGCTGTCACTGTCAAGAAGCGGTAAGAAAAATAGACATTTTAAAAATACAATACACCAAATGTCTACACAAATCAGTAGCCTCACAGACATGCTTCAATCTGACAGAAAACTTCTACTAGCAAACAACAAAACTTTACAAGAGCTGCGCGAAGTAAAAAAGTGCACGATACTCACAACCACCACAGCGTGCCAGACTGATTCCACAGTCCACGGTGACTTTATCACCACATCACTGATGGACAAATTTTCATCATATGCGGAATGCGCAGCTCAACTGCCCGAAAGCAAAAGATGGGGCAAATATTGATCTTGGACGGAAAACTGTCATCAACAAAAACCTGACATCTCTACCAAACCTAAACGTGACGTCAAAACTGCTGTATCTACACATCCCAGATCTAAGTCCTGTGTTTTCCCACGTGTCCTCATCATTCATAGTGGATGGAAACCAACTTCAAGACAGTGACTCACCGATATTATACAGGCCTGTTGACTCGCACCACTGGAAATGTTACTACCATTAGAATGGATGACGTTCAAAAACTTCAGCTTAATGACGAACAAACAGAAGCTATCCATTGGACACCGTCAGAACTCTCAGCTGCTCTCTTTTACACCGTGATGTAACTCAACATCAGGGCCCAAGTTCTGATTCAGCTAAATACTTGTGTCTGCATTGACTCAACACCCTCCATGAAACAACTTAGTGTTCTCAACTGCAGATCCTGCTAGAACACTCCGTATAAGGCTGATAGGAGTATCTCTTGTCGAACACTCAAAAACTCGTCTCTCCTTCATAATGTTCGCATGACTATTCAATCACTCACTGTTCTGGTCTACCGCCTCACCATTCACATCCTAAGCGCATTCAAACACAATGCTGTACGCTTGTACTCAAAGAAAAAGCTGACCCATATCTCCTCTCTGGCACAAACTCACTGCTCCTTATCAAAGGAATACAGACAAACTAGACCCGTGCTAACAAAAGCCCTCAATTAACCAGCCCCAGTTTTCTTCAAGCCTACTGAGTCTATGTTCCCTCAGTACCCTCAGCTCTGCCTCGATCCTCTGACTTTCTCGCTTTCAGCATAAGCTCAATTTCTATGTCCAGAGCTTCTACTGTTTCTGGTCATCTCCTGGAACAACTTCCTCTCTCAGTCGTCAGAACTATTTTGTTCATTCAAGTCGTATCAAAATCAACTTTACTACTCCAGCATAAATCTCTAACCTCACTAAAACTCCCCCCCCCCCCTCTGCAGCTGTCTCCGCTCGAGGGAATCACATGGTTTATAATTATAATTGTATATGCTATGTCTCTATAACTTTCCATAGCTTTTTTCTACTTTTATTGCTTTATTCTTTCCCCATTTATAGCCATACTGTAGTATGAGTGTGTGTGTGTGTGTGTGTGTATGTGTGTAGGTGGTGTGCGTGCGTGTGACGTGCGTGTTGCGTGGTCTGCTTCAGCGCTTAGATTTGATTTTATAAGATTTTGTGCTAGTATAATATTGTAATATTGTAATATGGAAAGAATTAGGTTCTCTAGTTTTCAGTGGCGAATGAGGTAAATTCTCATCGGGACTGCAAAGAGTATTAAAATCTAAGAAGAGCTGACACCTGTAAACTGACTCGTTCTTTAACTGGGGATAACAGATCTTAAAAACAAGGAGCAAAAGTATGTATACAATTGATCTCTGTGTAAATCTTCAACACCAATGTCCGAACCAGGTATTTTGTAGGTCGAATCCTGTGAGAAACAACAAACTAAATGTTTAAATGGACTCTTAAGCCATGACCAAGGAGACTTCTCACCAGCGAATTCGACTGTATCAGCCACGATAATCTGCAAACAAGCAGCTACACCCAAGTCAGCCAGGACGACGTACATCCAACCACCAGAGGGGTGAGCGTTCTGGCCAGAAACATTGGGAGGCATATCCATCAGCTTTTTGGGGAAAACCGACGCGGAAATCAACCCATCAACGCCATCAAACAAGACCCCGCTTTCATTCCCAGTTTTTCTTCCCTCCCTGGTCATTTTAGATTCAGTTCCTCTCTGTTCAGTATTCAATTATATTGTTTTACTTACTTTTATACTCGTTTGCTTACTTATGATATGTGTAAATTTTTTACTTGAACGTTTTTGGTTATCTAAATATAGGATACTATTCCAAGCTTATTCAACTGCTCATCATGAAAAGTGTGTAGTCAGTGATATCAGCATTGTTCAGTAGAACACACGTTCCCTTGTTAAAAACTATCTTCTGGAAACATCCAAGTCTTGTTTCTACAATCGCTGAATACCACCAATACCAATATACCTAAAATATCGGGGTTTTATTATGTATATGTCTCTAAAAATGACGGTGGCCGAATACAAGCAGCTATATAGCTATATATGTTCGTGAAGGACTCAACTACTGCGAAAGAACATCGCCAGTACCAAAATAGTCCTCATCTATTTTTTCATGTGCAATCATTATAAATTTTCATCATTAGTTCTGAATTTGGCCTCTGTTTATCTACCGATTCTGTGAATACTGAGTGGCTGAGACATTTTCATGATCAACGTGACAAGTTGATAATTGTTGTTGATTTTAATGCACATGCCCCATTTTGGGACAAGAATTATAAAAACATAACTAGCAATTGATTGAAAATATTGTAGATTCCAATTTATACTTACTTAACAACGGACACGTTACCTGTATTCCTGATATACCAACCCACAGGCCCACAGCTATCGACCTCACTTTAATCCCACCATCACTAGCACCAAATGCCACATGGAAAACAGAGGATGACTTGGGATCAGATCACATCCCCATACTTCTTACCCTTAACCTTATCACTGACATAGATGCAATGCCACGAGATAGTTTACCCAAGTTTAATTATAAATACTCAGATGGGCCAGTTTTAAAGCTATCCTACAAAATACAAGAACAGATCTATCTGAAACAATGACGATATGTACGCAGATTTCTGTAAGTCATTCTTAAGGGCTGCAAAAATTTCAATTCCAGAACTTAAAGCGTCAAAAACAGGAAAACATCATGGAAACGTCTGGTGGAATAAAGATTGTGAAAAGGCAGTCAACGAAAAGAAAGGAAAATACAAACAATATATAGCAAATAGGTCACCTGAAAATCAAACTGCAATGAAAAGTGCCAATATAAACTGTTACAGGGTCATAGCACGAGCTGAAGAACAATATTGGACATCTTTTTGTACACATGAAGTAAGTGACCATAAAGATATGCAAAAGGTTTGGGAAAAACTGAAAACAATGAAAAATGGGATCAAATTGCCATCAATTTCAGTAAAGCTAGTAAACAACCCGTTACCTAGCTCACAGGAAAAAGCAGAAGCTATTACAGACATGTTTGCTGAGGTCTGTCGAGTAGAAGGACTTCCTGCCTCTAGTAGAAATTATAGGGTACAGGAAGAAAAGACCGACGCATATAAGGATCCTGTCCCAGATAATATGCACGCATGCACGCACGCACACAGCCTCACACACATACACACACACACACACACACACACACACACACACACACACACACACACACACACACACACACACACACACAAATTAAATCAAAACAAATAAGCAACCCCAACCCCCTCTCCCCCAAAAAAGAACCCACCCAAAATAAACAAAACAAATAGATAAATAAATAAACAAATGAACAAACAAACAAATAAATAAATAGATAAATAAACAAATAAATAAATAGATAGTAGTAGTAGTAGTAGGCCTCCTTCGGTCATGACTGACCATGGACAAAGTACATCCGTTCTAATGTCTAGATGGGCTGTCTGCTTGGTCCAAGCAGCGTCGCCTGTGACTGTACAGACCAATGCGAGAGAGGCAGTCTCTGTCGCAGCGGTCGCATGTGTATGCTGATGCTGGTCTGTTGGCTGTCATCCCTTTTCTGCGAACTCGCTTTTCTGCTGCAGCAGCTGACAGTTTGTCCTCACCAATCCGCAGCTGTTTCTTGAGAGTAGTTTTCCAGCTGTTGCGGTTGTCTGCGAGGTCCTCCCAGGACTCAGTGTTGATCTCAAGCGCCTTCATGTCACGCTTGCAAACGTCTTTGTATCTCAGCTGTGGGTGGCCAATGTTTCTCTGCCCTGTGGCGAGCTCACCATAAAGGATGTCTTTTGGGATGCGACCATCTTCCATGCGGCGAACGTGGCCCAACCAGCGCAGCCGACGCTGTCTCAGCATGGTATGCATGGTTGGGAGGCCAGCGCAGGTTAGGACTTCGGTATTGGTCACCTTGTCTTGCCAGGAAATGCCAAGTATGCGCCGTAGGCTTCTCAGGTGGAAGGTATTGAGCCTTTTCTCCTGATGAGCATGCGTAGTCCACGCCTCGCTGCCATACAGCAAGGTGCTGAGGACACAGGCGTTGTATACAGCCATCTTTGTCTTTGTGGTCAGCTTGGGATTTGTCCACACCCTTTGTGTGAGGCGGGCTAGTGTTGTGGCTGCCTTCCCGATCCTCTTGTCGACCTCTGTGTCAAGGGAGAGGTTATCGGTGATGGTGGACCCAAGATATGTGAATTGATGGATGGCTTCAAGCTCGTAGTCATCAATGGTGATGGCTGGTGGAGATGGCGTGTCTTGGCCCAGGACGTTTGTCTTCTTAAGACTGATGGTCAGACCAAAATCTTTGCAGGCCTGGGAGAAGCGGTCCATTAGTGACTGCAAGTCCGCTGAGTATGGGTCACAACTGCGGCATCGTCGGCAAATAGCATGTCTCTGATGAGGGCTTCTCGGACCTTTGTCCTTGCTCTGAGGCGGGCGAGGTTGAAGAGCCTGCCATCTGATCTGGTCCGCAGGTGGATCCCTTCTTGCACTGTGCTGAACGCATGCCTCAGGAGGAGAGCGAAGAAGATTCCAAAGAGGGTTGGGGCCAGGACGCAGCCTTGTTTCACACCGCTGCGTACGTCGAAGGGCTTGGAGAGGTTTCCGTTGAACTGCACCATCCCTTTCATGTTTGAGTGGAAGGGCTCAATTAAGCTGTGCAGTTTGGGGGGGCAGCCGATTTTTCGGAGAGCCCTGAAAAGGCCATCTCTGCTGACTAGGTCAAAGGCCTTGGTGAGGTCAATGAATGCCACATACAGGGGCATCCGCTGCTCTCTGCACTTCTCCTGGATTTGGCGAAGGGAGAAGACCATGTCTACCGTGGATCTCTCTGCTCAAAAACCACACTGTGATTCCGGGTAGACGCGTTCAGCCAGTTTCTGCAGGCGGATTAGGAGGACCCGAGCATAGACTTTGCCAACAATGCTGAGGAGCGAGATACCTCTGTAGTTGTTGCAGTCACTCCTTTCGCCCTTGTTTTTGTACAGGGTGACGATCTTGACGTCCCTCATGTCCTGTGGTACAGCTCCCTCATTCCAACACTGACAGAGAACTGCGTGCAAAGGGTGCAGAAGAGAAGTCTTGTAGTGCTTGATGAGATCTGGGGGAATTCCGTCGTTGCCAGGTGCCTTCCCTGATGCCAGGCTATCAATGGCCTTGCTGAGTTCGTCCGCAGTTGGCTCTGCGTCAAGTTCTTCCATTACCGGCATGCACTTGATGGCATCGAGGGCTAAGGGGGACACCATGTTCTGTGTGGAGTAGAGGTCGGAGTAGTGTTCCGCCCATCTTTCCATCTGTTCGGTAGGATTGCTGATTACTTCCCCAGTGGAGGATTTGAGGGGGGGCGATCTTGCTCTGTGTTGGTCCCAGTGCCTTCTTGATGCCATCATACATTCCTCGGATGTTGCCTCTTTCAGCAGCACTCTGTATCTCTTCGCTGAGCTCTGTCCAGTACTCGTTTGCGCAGCGCCTGGCGTTAAGCTGAACCTTACTTCTGGCAGCCCTGAGGATTTACAGGTTCTTCTCACTGGGTGACCGCTTATACTTGGTGAGTGCGGCACGCTTGGCCTCAACAGTGGGAGTCATCTCTGATGATTTGGCCTCAAACCAGTCGTGGGACTTCACAGTTTTCTTCCCAAAGGTGGCCATAGCAATGCGGTGCATGGTGTCTCGTAGCGTTTCCCATCTCTCAGTGGCAGAGTCTCTGGGCTGCAATGCATCGTATTCTCTCTGAAAGGCCTCTGCGAACTGTTCTACAAGATCTGGCTGAGACATCTTGCTGACGTCAATGCGAGGGTTCCCTTGTTTCTTTGAGCAGTGGAACTTCTTTGGTTGTAGCCTGATCTTGCAACATACCAGAGAGTGGTCTGTGTCGCAGTCTGCGCTGTGATAAGAGCGAGTGTGGAGAACGTTTTTGATAGCGGCACGTCTTACTAGGATCAAATCCAGTTGGTGCCAATGTTTTGAGCGGGGATGCCTCCAGGAGACTTTGTGCTGAGGCTTCATCTTGAAGAAGGAGTTGGCGATGCACAGTTCATGGCAGGCGCAAAACTCAAGCAGTCGCTGTCCATTCTCATTCATTTTCCCCACTCCAAAGGAACCGAGGCAGAATAAATAGATAAATAAACAAATAAATAAATAAATAAACAGTTCACCGGTTAACCACATACACAGTAAAAAATAAAACAAGAAAAAAAGAAAAGAAAAAAACAAAAAACGAACAATACAAGCATTAATATCAATTGAAACAAGTGAAATTAGGTTGGCATGACAGTTATGGCACACATACGTTTCAACGTAAAATATATACGGTGCAGCATATGCGAAAATAAAGTCATGCCGTAGTGATGTAACAGATTGCGTTCCATCGCCACAGTACAGTGTGTGTGGCTTAGTGGTTAAAGCATCTGCCTTTCCCTGTGGGGATGCCGGGGGCTCTTTCGGTATAAATAGTATCCCCACCTTCTGGAAATTCTATGCTAGAAATTTCCTCTTTTCTGTTGCTCCCTTTGTTTCTGCCTTGTTCCTTTTATTTTCTGTCGTTTCTACCTATCATTTTCTGCCTTAATGGTCCATTCACCTGTAGATCTATGTGTTTGATAAAGTCTTATGTACTTTTTCTTAGGATTGATAATTGGGTACATGTATTAAGTGCATTTTTGGCTCTAGGGAGGTAAGATATACGGAAGCAATTTTAGGTAATTTATACCTACTTTTATGTTTTGGTGTCCTTATGTATGCTTATCTTTGTATTCAGGTGTGTTTTTAAATCTTCCCTGTGCAATAAATTCGACGGAGTGGTCAACGCTGGGGGCATGTCCTTAGATCATGTGCACGAATGCATTGATATATGATATGTGTACTTCATTTTTTTTTCTTTTTTCCTGTTGAAGGTTTGTATGTTTTGAAGCAGTTATAGCCCTGATATGGCTCTGCGCAGTGGGCTGGGCTTTAAACACTAATAACATAATGATAACAAAGCATCTGCTTAGGATACGATAAACCCGACTTCATATTATGGATCACAGATTTTCCTACTACAACTTGCGTAGTGGTATATGTGATAGTCTCTTAGAAGAAACGATAATTCCACATACCGTCTGCTGGATTCAGCGCACGTTAAGAGTTGTCCTTGGCAAATTTCTCTTGGAAAATTCATTTTCAGAGATAAAGAGAAATATACGCATGCAGAATAAAGAAAAAAATGGGTGGCGCTTCACCTCGGCGACACGTTCTGTCCTAGGAGAATAGCCCAGATTTCACATGGTTAATTTTATCGTGACAAAAAATATCATATATATATATATATATACATGTATACATATACATACATATATATATGTATATATATATATATGTGTGTGTATATATATATATATATGTATATATGTATATATTATATATATATATATGTATACAATATATATATATATATATATATATATATTTGTTATATATTCATTTATGTATGTATTTGTTTATTTACTAATCTATTTGTCCTTTTTTTGTGTGTGTGTCTAAAAGCACTTCTGTGAAAAGACGTTAAAAGAAAAAACGAACGAACACACCCAGATTTCAGACAGCAATTTCATCACAACAAAAAATATGTGTCTATATAATCATATTATGAAGATATGATTATGATATCTGAAATAATTTCCAATTTTCACCATTATGGTATCAACAATCAATTGTGCTTTTACAACATCAGAGATGAATGTAATTACAATGAAAGATAAATGTTTTTCTAACATTATGCTGTCTACCACTGTTGTGTTAGAGTTATCTGCTTTCACAACAGCATTAGGGATAAATGTAATAATATCCTTTCAAAGAACACCAGTCCTTCAACACTTAAAATGAACTGCCACATTTTTCATTATAATGATGATAATAATAGTAATCATGATAATAAATAAATAAATAAACAAATAACATAATCATCATCACCACCATCAGTTTATGACGCCTGTGCAAACACAGTCCACGCTTGCTCCCCAGCAGCTTCTCTTACCAGGGTAGGCCTATGTGGCCTTGACCTTGATGAGAAACCAGACACTGAACTGCAAGGCTAGATCTATTTCTTTAAACGCCGCGTCCATTAAACATTTTTAGTTCGAAAATGTACAAGTAGCTAATCAAAAACTTTTTTTTTAAAATTACGTCACTCACGACATTTCTAACGTTTCGCGGCCACAAAATAGCATTTCATAGCAAAAATTGCAGTCGAAACGGGCCTCCGAGCTGAAGTCTCGTTCGACATTTCAATCAGACCAGCTGGGCGATACGTGCTTCCCAGCAGCAGGCTTTTGCTTGCTGACACTTGGTGTGTTTGTCGACTCGTACATGAATTGTTTAAAACTCAGTGACATGAGACATACATAACAAGGTAGATAAAGGGTTTCAAAACACAACCAAAATATTATTTACCTTGAAACTTGAGATATGCAGTCCCAAAATAGATATGGGCAAAAGCACGTATAGCCAGACTTCCATACGTGGACATGTCCCTCTCGAAGCAGTACGTATCGATATAATCGTGCAAGAAATTGCGATACGTAATCGATACGTTACGTATTGATACGTGACGTGCAATCTAAAGGTCTCTAAAGTCTTACGTATTTTTTCTTGGGATTGATAATTGGGTACACGTATTAAATGTATTTTTGGCTCTAGGGAGGTGAGATATGCGGAAGCAATTTAAGGTAATTTATGCCTGTTATGCCTATGTGTTTGGATGTCCTTAGGTATGCTTAAATTTGTATTCAGGTGTCTTTTTCAAATCCCCTGTGCGATAAATTGGACGGAGTGGTCAACGCAGGGGCATGTCCTTAGATTATGTGCACGAATGCATTGATATGTGTACTTAATTTTGTTTTCTTTTTTTTTCCCCTGTTGAAGTTTTGTATGTTTTGAAGCGTTTGTAGCCCTAATATGGCTCTACGCAGTCGGCTGGACTTTACACAACAATAACAATAACAATCCCTTGTCGCTGTTAGTTTATCTCCCACCCTCTCCGTCCTCAGTTGAGGACGAGGCTCCGCATCGGCCAAAACAGATAGCTCAACGCACATATGAACCGCAAGCTCAAACTGACGTTTTCACTAATTTGGTCTGCGGTCAAGAGGACCAAGCAGCTGAACTCTATTGCAGCTATGTCTGGTGGACAAGTTGCGAGGAGTCATGGGTTTAGGGCAAACATCACAGCGCCTAAATCAAGTCCTGGTTGCCTTTCGTCTTTTTCTTTTCTTTCTTCCCTCCCCCCCCCTCCCCGCCGTCTACGTGGTCAGACACCGTGAACGTGGCCTGTTTTTTGTTGTTGTTGTTGTTTGTTTGTTTGTTTCGTTTTTGTTTATACAGTGCCTGCCGGCTGCTATGGAGCGTGTGGTAGTCATCGGAGTTGTTGTCGGCCATACTTGTACATGCTGTCGCTCCACTCAGAATATATGATATGGCTGCATTACGTGTGATGAAATACCAGTACAAAATATAGACTGGGTAAAACATAGTCTAGGTAGGGTCCTGGCCAGCTCCTGTGGTTTATGTGCAGGCTTAAGGTTTGTGCCACGATCACCAAACCCATGGCACCTGTGATGTTAGAGCATATGGAATTCGTTCCGAGCGCAGAGACGTCATCTTGAGAAACTGAAACTGAAACTGCAGCTATGTCGCTCTCTGTCAAGCAGTGCGAGAGGAGATATGACCGACTACAACTCCTCTGACCACCAAGCTCCAGAGCAGCCAGCTGGAACAGCCTAGTACATCCTCAGATGTGGCCTGACCAGACAGACGGCGAATGAGAAATGCTGAAGAAATTGCTCACAGGAAAAAGACGTGAACATCAACTGGTTGCTTAACATCAGAAGGTGATACGATTATTATAGAAAAAGAAAAACTGCTTAAGATCAGAAGATGATACGATTATCATGGGGGAAAAATATTAGATATGGGGAGAGTACACTGAAGACCTTTCTGACGATGACAGAAGGTAGCAATATATCATTAGAAAGAACTTTGAAAGATCACCAATAATGAAAGATGAAATTAGAGCAGCGATGAAAAAGGAAAAAATCCTCAGAACTAGACAGTATTACTATCGAATTGATTGAGGCTCTAGGTGAAAAACTAGTATTGAAAAAGTGACAGTCCTCCTAAATGAAATTTGTGACACCGGAAAAATCCCTTAAGATATGTCAAAGTCACTTTTCATTGCACTTTTAAAGAAAGCAGGGGCTTTAGAACGTGAACTCCATTGTAAATCAGCTTGAAGAGCCATATGACAAAGACCATTAAAAATAATCATGATGAGGACAAGAAATAGAACCAAAACAGAAAAAAGCAGAAGAACAATTTTGATTTGTTGAAGGGAAAGGAACTGTATCCTAAAAACTCTCAAAGAAAGATCAACTTTTGTACCTGGTGTTTGTTTGTTTGTAATCTTACGCTTGGCCGAAAATCTGCGCCTGTCTTGTCTTGTCTTGTATTAAATACGCGTTCTTATTCTTCTTTCGTGTTTTTTCTGGTTCCTGTTTGCTTGAACGCGGGCAGTCACACTTGTTTTGGATAGATAGATAGATGGATAGATAGATGGATAGATAGATAGATAGATAGATAGATAGATAGATAGATAGATAGATAGATAGATAGATAGATAGATAGATAGATAGATAGATAGACAGATAGATAGATAGATAGATGTTTTTAACTAAAACTTCATAAAGGCAAGAAGGCCTTAAAGGGAAGAGATGTGGGAAATGATCTTATCTCTCCAGTATTTTTATTCCAGGTCACCCTGCTCTTCACGATTTTCAACTGCCGTGGGATCTTAAGCGTGCGCAGGCCAGAACGCACACAGGTCCGTCTAGCTTTTCGTCCCTTTCCGAAGGACTAGACGTTTAGTTCGATTTTCCGGTCAAAATGAGGAGAAATGTCAAGGTCTGTACGGGACACGAACGCTGTGACCTCGAGTTTAGTTATTGGCAGGCGGACGTCTGAACCATTCTGTCACTCTTCTCGTTATTCATATGATCGGTAAAATAACAATATTTTGTATTAATCGAACCTATCCAGCAATTTTGACGAAAACAATATCTGAAATGGCCGATTTTCAACACCCTTTAGATCCATATTTACCGGGATAGGTCACAACTCCTCAATCAGGTTCTTTTGACAGAGCTTTGGACTAAGGTCCAACATCTCGAATTCAATCCCAGCCTGCAACATTAAAAACTGGCCTGCTTCCTGCCAAAGTTAATGTTCCCATCATTCTTGTGCTGTCAGCTTGTATGTTTCATAGGTCTCTTTCCCCTCGACCCTCCCCATGTGAAGACTTTGGGGTTTCTGCAGGCTCAGGAAAACTGCCAGTAATTGCTGGAAGATTCGGATGGAGCGTATATGGAATTGTCCGAATGTGATGAATCTTTTCAAAACAAACCCTAAACTTCAAACTCCAAACTGATTGGATATAGGTACAATTCTCTTGTTATTGGTTTTACCTTTCATTGAGTTTTTTTTCATTTTTTTCAGATTCACTCAGATCGATTAAACGACTATTTTCATAGGTTAAAATGTGAAGTACTTGAGGTTTTTGAGTCAAATGATTGTTGTGGAAACATAGACATGAGTACTAATAATGTTTACAGGTTTTAATTCTCCATCAGTGCGTGTTTGAGAAGCAGATGTTTAGTGATGCTAGACACATACCCCCGCAGCAAGAAAACAAGAACATAAAATATAAACGCCCTCAAAACATAAAACTATTCAATATTTTGCAACAACAAAAAAAAAAAGGATTACTGTATAGTTTAGTTTAAGTGCGCTGTAACGTGTTGTTAAAATTTCATGTCGACTGATCAGTGATTGCTAAGGAAGCTTTAACACTGGTTTATAAACAAGAGAATGACTGCGAGGAACTAACTGTAAAGAACGGCAAATGTAGAGATAGGTTGTCATAGCCCCAGGAGATGGAAAGAAGAGTTGCTTGGGACTATGACTGTCTCGATTTTACCTTACTGGAAATCAGTTTCTGCATAACCGTTATATTTGTGTCTGAATATAGCAACTTTGGCCCCAGGCAGTCATTCTCGATTCAAAATGTAAAGAAGACAACCCTTCTTTCCCTTCCTTTGACTTATATGGCAAAGGAAACAAGCCTTCTTTCCCTTCCTGGGACTTTATAAATAAGGGAGACAAGCCGTCTATCACTTTCTTTGACTTATAAGCAAGGGAAACAAGCCTTCTTTCCCTTCCTGGGACTTAGAAGCAAAAGAAACAAGCCTTCTTTCCCTTCCTGGGACTTAGAAGCAAAGGAAACAAGCCTTCTTTCTCTTCCTGGGACTTAGAAGCAAAGGAAACAAGCCTTCTTTCTCTTCCTGGGACGTATCAGCAAAGGAAACAAACCTTCTTTTCCTTCCTGGGACGTATGAGCAAAGGAAACAAACCTTCTTTCTCTTCCTGGGACGTATCAGCAAAGGAAACAAGCCTTCTTTCTCTTCCTGGGACGTATGAGCAAGGGAGACAAGCCTTCTATCCCTTCCTGGGACTAATAGCAAAAGAGACAAGCCTTCTTTCACTTTCTTTGACTTATATGCAAGGGAAATAAGCCTTCTTTCCCCTTCCTTGGGGCGATGACAATCCATCCACGTTTTCCTTCTTCTAACATTGAAGTTCGAAAATGTTTGTTCTTCGGTTTCTCAAAGCAGCAAGTCTAGTGAAGCACCGTGTGTAAATGCATGTAACCCGGGCATTAACTGTCAAGTTTAATTGAAAAAAATACATACACCACGAGAAAATGTGCAGAACAAATTCTTCTCATATCCTGTTTCAGTTCGAGTTCAGTTTCTCATTTGAAACGCATCAGCGCTTGGAATGAATTATGTATGCATTGACGCCATTGATGCCATGAGAAGGAAAAGATTATTTAAAAAGAAAGAAAGAAAGAAAACACTCGAACCCAAGACCTTTGCGTTAGCAATATGGCGCTGGACTAACTGAGGTAACGTGGCCACTTATTATTTTTTTCAGAAAAAACAGTAATAATATTCATATTCATATTAATATCAATAATAAAATCAATCAATCAATCAATCAGTTTCATATCTACAAACTCGATAGTCACACTTGCCATTAAAGACCAAAAAAAAAAAAAAGTGTGAAAGTACGCAATTCCATTTGATGCAGAAAGCATTCTTGCCACATGATTATGCCAACTATAATACGTGTTCAGTAACTGTATGATAAACAAAACAAAACGAAACAAAACAAAACGAAACAAAACAAAAAGGTGTTGAGTTAACTTATCAGATAATTATAACTTGATGTCGTATAAATCTGTTATTTGACGTTTCATATTGAACAATATCTTCATAACAATGACAAGAGAAAAAAAAAAACTATGAAGATACATAGCCGACGAACACAGATGTACACAGAGACAGACAGACAGACAGGACAGACTGAGAGAGACAGACAGAGAGAGACAGAGAGAGAGACAGACAGAGACAGAGCGACAGTCACACAGAGAAACAGAAGGGAGACAGAGAAAGAGAGAGAGACAGAGAGAGAGAGAGAGAGAAAGAGGAGAGACTGACAAAAAGAGAGACAGACAGACAGACAGACAGGAAGGCAGAGAGAGAGAGAAAAGGGGGGAGAGAGAGAGAAAGAGGAGAGAGAGAGAGAGAGAGAGAGAGAGAGAGAGAGAGAGAGAGAGAGAGAGAGAGAGAGAGTTATAAACTCGTGATTATCGATTATTTTGTTTACTTTTTATCGCCTTTTAAGCGGTAAGATATCATACCACAAAACAGTATCGTCTTCGTCACTCGTAAGTAACTCGCTAAAAGCTAGAAAGCTAAAAAGCTAAAGCTAGATTCCTTTGGAAAAAGAAGTTCAACAACAAAAAAGCATTTGAAAAGGTAAAAAGGGGTGTCCTCAGCCTCGAAAAAGAAGGAGGACTATCAAGATAAATATCGAACACCAGCAACAAATGTTTCTAGTAAAATGGGCAGCCAAACTCCTTTCACAAACACACTCATCATGGAGCATTCTGGCTAAACAGAACATTTCCCCCTTAGAGAACAGCCACTGCGTGTTCAACTGTAATGTTCCACTTAAAGACATTAAGCACCTTGAACAGATAAAACCAATCTTCTGGAAAGACGTAATTAAAGCAGTTTCCATCTTTAACAAAAATAGATTGACAGAGAAAGTGAAAACAGAACCTTTGTGGAACAACAAAAATATACTATACAAGGGAAAGCCATTATTTTTCTTGCGATGGAGCACATCTGGTTTTCTTTTTGTGCAAGATCTCTGGCTAAATGGAAACATGATGACCTAGAGAGAAATAGAACAGAAGATAGGCCCCAGCCCAACGTTACTCTTCGAATACAACGCAATTGTTAACTCCCTTCCACGCACAAACAAACAAACAAACAAACAAACAAACAAAGAAAAAACAATGAAACGACATTTTGTTGAAATCTCACCGTTTTACTACTGTTGCACTGTCCTAAAACAAAAATAAAATGAAAACCGCTGAGACCGTACATACAGCAGCAATGCAACTGGCGCTCAGCTGGCCCGCTTATAAATACATAGGCCATATAAAATGTATTCTTGGATATTTATTCTAATAGTTATGTGAGATTGCGTCAATATAATGAAAAATGGAACACTCAACGTTGATTTTACAGCCCTCTCAAATTACTGTTTTAAATGTCATTCGCAGCGCGAGAACTACCAAGGTAGGAGAGAGAGGAGAGAGAGAGAGAGAGAGAGAGAGAGAGAGAGAGAGAGAGAGAGAGAGAGAGAGAGAGAGAGAGGGTGTGTATGTGAGACAGGTAGATGGACAAACAAAAGCAGCAACAGCAGCACACACACACACACACACACACACACACACACACACACACACACACACACACACACACACACACACACACTCTCTCTCTCTTTCTCTCTCTCTCTCTTTCTCTCTTTCTCTCTCTCTCTGTCTCTCTATCACACACACGCACGCGCGCACACACACACACACACACACACACACGTACACACACATACACACACAGCCAGAGAGAGAGATATGGAGGGAGAGAGAGGGGAGAGAGACAGAGAGAGTAACAGTGTAAATGGCCTGCTTATAAAATAAACTCTACTTTTTTCGTCCGCTTGTAACAGGAGGAGCTGTAAGAAGATGAAGCTGGCGGTCTGTGGCAAGACAGGAAGCCTGGCTTAGAGTCAGGATGTAAATGTGAAGATTGTCCGTCTTTTCCATCGATCCAGTGCTGCGGTGGTCTGCTTCTGGTTCTGAAGCTTGAGCATCTGGTGTTGCAGCTCCAAAGCTGGCTGTTGAACTGGAATCCTGGGCAGGTGGCCAAACCGTTTCATCTGATGTCATGATTGACAAGTGCTGTTCCAACAACCATCTCTCTGGATTTCTAATCATGTCTTCTCCGCTGCTCTTCCGAAACATCTCATCTCATAGGTTTGATATTTGTATCAAAGTTTTCGTTTAAAGACCAGATCGGGTACTATTAAATCAGTGTTGGTACAAATATTGCACTGATAAAACCTGGCTTTTTCCCCATGGGGATATTAGGATATTTTAAGATGGGCCAAAGTTGATTCCTAGTAGGGTTGGC
Source organism: Monoplex corrugatus (assembly GCA_030674185.1). Taxonomy (NCBI): domain Eukaryota; kingdom Metazoa; phylum Mollusca; class Gastropoda; order Littorinimorpha; family Ranellidae; genus Monoplex; species Monoplex corrugatus. Next base: position 36,365,480 of record CM060308.1, read on the forward strand.
CTTTTGGATTCTGGCCGCAATTTCTTTCTCAAATGCCTAAATTCTGAAGTTTGGTAGTATTGTTGTCCAGTCTTTCAAGTAAATGACTAAATAAATTAATAACTTACAGGTGTATCCATCAGTTCCAAGGCCTCTGCTGTCATCATCATCATCAGCAAGTGCCTTGCCACATGGCATTGGCGATCATGGCCCTCTATATGCATCTGTCCCTTGTTGCCGCAAGCATATCTTCCACCCTGTCTGTCTTCAGCCACTCTGCAAGTCCGTCCAATATTTTTTCCCTGGGTCTACCTGGTGCTGTGTTTCCTTCCAGCTTTCTTGTTGTGACCAGGTGCTCCAATTCCCCTTTCCTCATAAAATGGCCTATAAATGTTGCCTGTCTTTTCCTAATCTTCCTTAGAAATGATCTTCTTTGTCTGCCTCCATCAAGACTGTCTTGTTTGTTTTCTTTGCTGTCCATGGAACTCTCAACATTCTTCTTCGAAACCACATCTCGGCTGCCTCAATCTTGTTCTGGCTTTGCTCGTTGACTGTCCACGCCTCACAACCGTATCACATTATCGGTTCTACATAACATTCAAGAACTCTCTTCCTGATGTTAACTGATAGACATTTGTTGGTAAGAATGCTTTTCATCTTCTTGAATGCTGTTTTGGCTTGGCCGATTCTGCTGGCTATTTCTGATGTGCATCTGCCGTCTGGTGAAATGATCGTTCCCAGATATTTAGACTTATCAACCTGTCTCAAGGTTGTGCCGTTTGCTGACATTTTGCATGATGGGATTTCATGTTGCTGTTTTTTTTTTTTACTGATTACCATGACTTCAGTCTTTTTGATTTTGGCTTCAACCTCTTACCTTTGCTTTCTATTTCTATTACATTCACAAGGTTTTGTAGATCCCTTTCATTTACTGCAATTAGCACAGTGTCATCTGCATATCGAATGTTGTTTATCATTTTTCCTCCAACCTTTAATCCAGGGTATTCTTCCAGGTTTCTCATGATGTTTTCGCTGTAAATTGAAAACAGATCTGGTGACAAAACACAACCTTGCCTGACTCTTCTTGTGATATTTTGGAAAGAGCTTATATCGTTTTCTGTTCTCATTGCAGCTGTTTGTTCCCAATACATATTTCTGATTATTCGTGAATCTTTACCATCAATATTCAATCATTCTAGTTGGTTGATCAATTATTCATGTCTTACCCGATCGAAAGCCTGGGTATAATCAACAAAGCATAAATATAAATCCTTGTTCATCTCGATTGACCTCTCTTTGATTGTTCTTAGGATGTATATGACATTAATAGTTCCTTTCCCTTCGACAAATCTACACTGTTCTTCTGCTATTTCACTTTTGATTTTATTCTTGTCCTCATCATGATTATTCTTAATAGGATCTTTGTTACATGACTCATCAAACTGATTGTGCGATGGAGTTCGCATTGTATAACCCCTGTCTTCTTTGGAAGTGCAATGAAAATTGATTTTGACATATCTTTGGGGATTTTTCCAGTGTCATAAGTCCCATTTAGGTCTGTGATTTTTTCGATACCAAATTTCTCCAGGGCTTCAATCATCTCTGTAGTAATATTGTCTGGTCCTGGGGCTTTTCCTGGTTTCATCTTTTTCAGTGCTGCTCTAACTTCATCTTTCATTTTGGGTGGTCCTTCAGCGTTCTTTCTTATAATGTGTTCTTCGTTTCTGTCATCTTCAAAAAGGTCTTTAATGTACTCTCCCCATCTGTCTAACATTTTGTCTTTTTTCCACGATAAGCGTACCATCTTTCGATTTTAAGCAACCAGTTGATGTGCATGTCTTTTCCTGTGGACATTTCTTCAAATCTTCCGTACGTACCCTGAGGATCCGTTTTGTGTCCGTCTTCTATTTCTTTGCATTTTGTTTTCAGCCAAGCTTCCTTAGCTTCATTGCACTTATTCCTGATTTCTTTGTTTATCTTCCTGTATAACCTCCTTTCTCTTTGCCTTCCTCCGTTCCTCCATTAAGCCTAGAATTTCTTTTGTTATCCAGTTCTTTTTTTGCTTTTCTATTTACTTTAGGGATTTCTTCATAAGCTTCATTTATCGAGTTTCTCAACTATCTCCATCGTTCCTCATTGTCACCTACGTCTTCCAGAGCACTGAATTTGTCTTGAACATGTACGTTGATTTTTTTTACGAATCACTTCATTCGCCTTTAAGAGTCCAAGATTTAGTTTGATGTTGCTTTTGGTCTGTTTCCTTTTCTTTAATTTCAGCCTAAATCTTCCCACTACAGGATTGTGGTCACTGTTGCAGTCTGCGCTCGGTAGTGTTTTTGCTGTCAGCAAAGAATTTCTAAATCTTTTGTTGATCAGGATGTAGTCAATCTGATTTTGGTGTTATCTCCTGGACTGATCCATGTCCATTTTCTTCTATTAGGCTGCTCAAACCAGGTGTTTCCTGCTAAGAAATCATTCATCTGTGCCCATTCTACAAGTTTCCCTCCCCTTTCATTTTGTGTACCAAGGCCATGAGGTCCACCCTATCCGATTTAACAGCAAAACTCTGTCGGACACAGCCCAATATCCCTTAACTGCTTTTCTTTTGTCCTTGTCCATTATGATGCCTACTCCTCTTTCATGTGAGTTTCTACCAGAATATATTATTGTATGCTCTCCTGATGTTATCATGCCTGCCCCCTTCCATCTCATTTCCCTCGTCCTAAAGTATTAATATTAAGCCTTTCCATCTGCATTTTGACATCATCTAATTTTCTTTTTTGCAACAATGTCCTGACATTCCTTTTTTTTTTTTTTTTTTTAAGATTTAACGCAGTAGCTTGCTGACGGTCTGGTGTCACCTGCGCAGCATGGCGATCTCTACCGGACGAAGGTGCTCCATAGGAGCCCCTATTTACGTAGTTATCCTCAGTTTACTTTTGTCTGGCCATGACTGTTCTGGGGAAAGTACGATGGTGGTTTCCCGTTGCCTTCCATCGGTCTTTTTAAAAAAAAATTTTTTACGGTCTCTCCGTTAGCCTTTGTCGTTCCCACGACAACCTACAAGGCAGCAGGGTGATTTTTTTTTTCGGGGTTTACTCCTTTAGCCTTATTCTCTCCGCCTCTGGTGTAAAACTGATTAGTGTCTGTTCCAACTTGGTTTAATTAAGTCTAGTGTAATGAAATTTAATTTGATTTATTTGTGTTCTCTAGGCCGTATCACAATTCTTGGCTGACCTAAAATGGTAATATTCTTAAACTGTCTGACATGTTAATGAAGTGAATTAACTTCCGGTGCTTTGAACTTCGGCACAGACAACACCGCCGCTAGAAACTGCTGTCGATACACAAAGTTGTTTTGTTTTCAAGCGAGAAGACTTTAAGCAGGGTCTATTTGGTGTTATGGATAAGCCAGGTAACCTTTCATTTATGCATGTTTATCGAAGAACATCATGCATTATCAGAGGACACGATTATGTTAAATTGTGTCAAGGCCGATTCGCACTTGCAACACGTCTACAATCATACAAGATTAAAACATTGATTGATTGACTTGGTCACACAGTGACTCTGTGTGTGTGTGTGTGTGTGTGTGTGTATGTGTGTGTGTGTGTGTGTGTGTGTGCAAAAACTGGCTCGGTCACCCAGTGATTGTGTGTTTGTGTTGTGTGCTAAAAGTAAAACTCCGTGACAACACCGAGTGACTGAACGTTTCAACACGGATCGATTGGTCACAGTTGGTAGGGGAAGGGGCGGTCCCCTGTCCCCCGTTGGTATGTTTGGACTGTTTTCAGTACAAGTGGTATCTTCTTAACCTTCTGAAAATTCTTTGCTTCACAATCACTTTTTTTTTTTTTTAAATCCGCGTGATAAATTGGAGGATAAGCACTAAGTGGTCAACACCGGAGGGTAAGCTCTAAGTGGTCAACACCAGGACCATATTCTTAGATTATGTGCACAGATGCTTTGATATACTGTGTACATAATTTTCTTTTTCAGTTTTTTTTCCTCCAGTGAGGTATGGTATACTTTTTGAGATTGTTATAGCCCTGATATGGCTGTGTGCAGTTGGCTGGCCTTTAATTAAGCAACAATAACAGTAACACCAACAGATTCAGGGCAGCAGGGGGAGGAGGAAGTAACATGGCAAATGTAAACTTTACTACCCCATTTTTCTGCTCATTGGAAATCAGGCTGTTCTTCTTCCAGCTTCCCTTAGTACTATGTACTGATTGGTTACAACACAAGCCCTACTCCTAACCCCATCCTTGTAACCCTTTGAGTTCCACACCATGTCCACCAGCATACTGCATTGTTAACTATGCTAGCAAAGCAAAAACTTAACCCTTTGATTCCCTCATCCTATCCACCAGCTTCCTTAAGTTTTTGCAGTTGGTGGATAGGGTGTGGGAGTCAAAAGGTTAAGGGCTTGTGGTGGGAGGTTTTTGGAACAGCCATATATCCTGGGAAAATGCGCAAGGTGAAAAAGGGATGGTAAAATTCACGTTTGCCGGGGGGACAACATTAAACACAGGACAGATATTAAACTCCAAAGCATTTGTTGTTATTTTTAATGAACTATGTTTATGCTTCATTTGTGTGCATACCAGAGTTTGACTATAATTTATTCAGATTTTTTTTTTATTAGTGTATTGACATGACAACCTTCTGCAGTCCACCTCCAGATGTTTGTTTTGTGTAAAGTGCACAGGCGCTATACAAATGGAATTCTGTATCCGTGCATGTGTGCATATGTGTGTGTGTGTATGTATGTGTGTGTGTGTGTGTGAATCATTTCAGTTGATTTAAATTGGTATAGTCATTTATCTAAATTGATATAAAATCATTTTCAGAGAGCAACACACTGGGTATATCCTGGCATGACACCCAATGGATTCCCATTCTGAACGCAGGCAACATTCTGGACTATTTTTCTGAGCGATCAAACCCATTCTATGATCGTACCTGCAACAATGAAGTCATCAAGATGCAGCGCCTCAGTCCTGACCAGCTAGTGTAAGAACCATGTGTACTTTGTTACCAAATTATATTGATGAAACTGTTGTCTGCCTGCCAGGTTTTAAAATGCTCCACCGTTTGGCTGATTTCTGCCTTTGGTTGAACACTTTCCGCCAGACAAAACATTCTTTCCACGAAAGACAAAATGAAAAAAAAATGGAGAAAAAAAATATCTGGAGTATTTATTGCTATGTGTGTGTATTCTGACTTTGCATGATTCCTAATAGTGTGCATAAACACTGGAAGTGGAAGCAAATAACAATAAGCATTTCTTACCAAAATTGTGGAATGATTGATTGTGAACAGAGCTTGAGGTCAACTTCTGAAACTTAGAAATAGGATCACTTGATTACCTCGCCTGTCATGAAGTCACATTCAGTTTATGCCCAAGTCTGCCACCTTGACTTTACCAAGTTCTTCTCCTGTTTGGCCATTTGGCATTTGTGCTGCAAAAATGTCTGCAAATAATGGTCAATTGCATCTATCACTTGAATGAAAAGATAGAAAATCTATAAAAAGTATCATAATGAGTACATATAAAATGACCATGTACTGTAAAATGAGCGGAAAACTTACTGTTATACATTATAATACAGTGTGCTCAGTATATTTCAGAATGGTGGAATTTTTTATTTGCATATGTTGATTACTTCATTGACATATTAAACCTGAACAGTACTGTGACCTGAGATCCAGCACTTCTATAACTTTATATATGCCACCCAACCTTTACAGCAGTTCTTTACTGGAAATATTCTTTTCATGTATGTTCAGGTATAGGTAGGCATACATACAACGCACACATACATACATATGCACACACTTTTCTTGATAAGGCAGTCTTTCTTCTGTCTGTATGTCTGTCTCATTGCTTTGAGATTAATAACATAAAACTTAAAAGGAAATCAGCATTAGACCAAACTGCTGCTTGTGGTTTTCAGGAACATGACCGGCCTGGAATTCACTTTACTGCATACCCAGGAGCCTATCCTGTATGTCATCAGGAAACAGAACCGTCATTCTCCCACACAAGGTACTGTTACCACCAGTTTGTTCTCTGTTTCACTCACTGATTTGGTTCATTTAAGCTCAGTCAGAGATTAATTTTTGTGTTAATGCTGTTGATGTCTCAGTTATCTCCCATCCTTGGGGTCTGTTGTTCTGAGTGTATGTCTAACTTGCACTTTATAGTTATGTATATTGCTTGATGGGGGAACAAATTCAGTCTCCTTATTCAGAAAGGGGAAGATTGACCCATGGAATTTGCTTGCCTGCAGGCAGAAAATTATATTGGCAAGGATTTCTAGGTTGTGAATTGTACATAATGAAGATGCATCTCCATCAGAGTTACATCATATCCATTGGTCTCCTTATTCAGAATGGGGAGAGATTGATTGAGATTGCTCCATGGCATCTGTGTGTCTGCAGAAAGAAAAGATGTCTTTTTGGAATTTTTTTTTTTTAATCTGTTGGCAAAGACAAATTATTTTTTCTAAGTTGTGAATTGTAAAATTGCAGGCTGTACCAAAACTGCAGCATACTTCAGCCACTTGGAAATCATATTGTCTGTAATTGCTTCAGTGACTGACTTTGTTATCTTCTCCTGTGTTGGACTGAGTGTAACACTATTTTTGATTGTTAATTTTGTTTGCTGTTCTTTATATTAATTTTGTTTGCTGTTCTTTATGTTCAGTGACACCATTGGCTGATTATTACATCATTGGAGGCATTGTCTTTCAAGCTCCAGACATGGGATCAGTAATCAACTCTCGAATAGTAAGTGTTCAGACACACAACAGGCATGCACACCTACATGCATGCATGCCACATACACTTACTTATGCGTGCACACACACACACACACACACACACACACACACACACACACACACACACACACACACACACACACACACACCTTTCTCAAATATACTGTCTTTTGATATGAATCATTGTCTTGTTTTTCATAATGGAAGATAAAAATGGAAAAAAAATCAAGACAATACCCAGGTCATCTCATTGTTTTATTTTCCAGAATAGAGTATGAGAAAAGAAAACCTCACTGATTAAGTGTCTTATTTGGAGATACGTAATATTATTGTCTGAAAATTGAAGTGGTTATGTTTTACGATCATGATACATGCGTTCCTCTGTATAAATTTGGTCATTGAATATTAAGGCTGATTATCAAAAATGACAATAATGCTCCTTGGCTGCTGGCAGGAACGGGGAAAAAAAGGTCTCATTTATTATCGTATTTGGACTCGCCATGCACCTGGTGAGGGAATAATGAATGAAAGAAGAATCAGAATAACTACATCATATGACAGCGGACACAAGCTGATATTGCATGTATCGATATATATATGTGAGTGATCAACGCAAACTGTGCCCAAAGGAGGATTACACACACACACACACATATATATATCTGTATATAATTATCTATCTATATCTATCTATCTATCTATCTGTCTATCTGTCTATCTATCTATCTATCTATCTATCTATCTATCTATCTATCTATATATAATGATCAACACAACAACACAAACTGCACCCAAGGGAGGATAGATAGATAGACAGACAGACAGACAGACAGACAGACAGACAGACAGACAGACAGACAGATAGATAGATAGATAGATAGATAGATCTCCCTTGAATCACAAGCTCCCCTGTTCAGATGCCGGTAGCTCTTTCAGATAAACAGTGTTTCCACCATCTGGAAATTCTGTGCCAGAAATTTCCATTGATCTGTCACTATTTTTTTGTCTGCTTTGATCCTTTGCTTGCTGTCATCTCTTTCTATCTTTTTCTGCCTTTATGGTCCATTTACCTGTATCTAGAATCATTTTGCAGAGTAAAATTCCTGATGTGTTGTATGTATTTTATTTCAGATCAACACCATCTTTCATCTTCAGTCAGCATTTGATTTAAGTAAGTATTATGCATGTCTGTCTATCTCGTTTTCTTTCATATCTCTTTTCCTCAGCCTCCCCCTCCATATCTGTTACTGAACCTTTCCCACTTTCCCTGTATCTGTCCTGAGCTCTACAGATTTGTATTGAAAACAAGTTCAAAGTGCATACTTAGTTAAGAATTCCTGTTTTCTTGATAGCTTATAATTTAGGACAGTGGAAATTATACTGTCCAAGATAATGAGGTAAAAGTTGTGGTGTAAGCATGAGAATATCAATATTTTGAAAAAAAAAAAAGAAGATTTGATCTTATTCAAGAGTTGTTATTGCTTTACTTGTCGGGACCAAGTTCATTTTTGCTAAATCCTTAACTCAGTGGAATCTTGATGGCAGACTAGTGCCGTCCATTTGTACCATGGTTTGAATTGTGACGGCAGGCAAGCGCCGTCGGAAAATGCCATTTTTGTATTTATAACATGAGCTGCATTCGAGGGAGAAAACTCCTGAAAGTCAAAGTATAATCATCTATGCATCGATTGCTTCCCTTAGACCGTATCTAATCATCATACAGTCTTTGTTGTAACTAAGTTTCTGGAGTCAGTAAACGACGCTGTATTCACCTACTTTTTCACAATGGTGGCAAGGCGACTTCGGAACCGGCGTATATTTTCTGTGCAAGAAGCGATCGATATCATCCAAGCTGAAGGATCTGATGATGAATTAGATCTTGTTGGTGAATTATCTGTCGAAGATAGGGATGATTTGTTGGATTCAGATGACGAGTTTGTCCCTTGTTTGGCTCTAAGTGACATTACTATGTGGTGGATCATGTGGTTCAAAAGTTTTGTTCGGAATGCTGTTTGGATACCTTAATTGGAGTAATTTCTACATTCAAGTGGGAAATCAGCACACAAACTGTGAGTAGAATGTAATGTAGCAAGCTTTTGCCTTTCTTTTGCACTTTATTGTTTGTTTCTATCTTGTTTGGTTATTTTTTAATATATTTTTTTTTAAAATGGCCGAAAACGCGCAATTTCAGGGGTAGACCAGCACTATTTGACTGTGACTCCTTTGAGTTAATATCAATTTGTTTATTGGTTTGCAGCCCTATCGTATTCAAAGTACCATCCATCCAAAGGTTACTGGTGGGAATTTAAAGATCTGGAAGAGAAAGGTGAGTAAATCAGTTCACATTCCTTGTGATATACCATCCATCAAAATTCCTCAATCGAGAATGGTTGTCTCAAGCTTTCTGATCATCTCTTATGCAATAAATCATTGGCTAGGTCATTTGTTCTCTTTTTGCACGTCATTTTACGTCAGATCATGGGTAGAACTTGATATTTTCTGGTATTTAACCCTTTGACTCCTGCATCCTATCCACCAACTGCAAAAACTTAACCTTTTAAGTCCCTCACCCTATCCACCAGATTCCTGCAGGAAGCTGGTGGATAGGGTGAGGAAGTCAAAAGGTTAAATTTTTGCTTTGCTAGCATGGTTGACAATGCAGCATGCTGGTAGGCAGGGTGCAGAGTCAAAGGGTTAATTACTGACCAGCACACAAAAAGACTTGATAAAATCATAATTCTGCATTGTTGATGTGTTTTTTTTTTTTATATTCTCTGTTTTCATGATTGGAAAAAAGTGAGATTTAAAATAACGTTTTGTATGCATATACACAGTGTATGTGTGGGAAGATTCCACTCACCTTGTTTGTTTAAATCAACATTTTTAGAGTGTTGAAGAACTGGATGTACTGAATATTGTTGACAGTTTGTACTGACATGTTTGGCAGAGAAAGAAGAGCAAAAGAAGGAGAAGAAGAAGAAAAAGAAGGAAGAGCCCAGCTCTATGTTCCAGAGACAGCGTGTGGACCTGTTGCTTGGGGAACTAGCCAAAAAGTATCCCCCACAGTTCCCTGCTGTCCATACCCAGCCCGAAGTCAAAGGTGAGCTGTGTATTCTTTTTGAGAATATCTTTATCACCTGTCCAAGATCTTGCCCTGCATGGAGGGTTTTGCATTATCTTAAGATATCTTTTACATAAGTTGTCAGCCTCCGACACAAAGAACGTCCAACGAATTATGTCAATCTTCCGGCAACACCATCTCTAATCAGCTTCTGCTTGCCCAATGCAGTCAAGAGAATACAGGTGCTATTTTCATGAAAAGATGATGGAGATAGATTGGGCACATCATCATAAGAGAGCAGGATAACTTCAGTGGGACTGCCCTTCACTGGACACCAGAAGGAAGACAGAAGAAGCCAAGAATATCTGGTAACAAACAATAGAATGAGACCTTGGGACCGTGAAACACATAGGACCCAGAATGGAAATCCGAGAAAATCTACAGGCTACTTCCATGAAAATATGTGCTTTCCAAGAAAATGAAAAAAATTCGACCGATAATTTTGATCTTCTGTTCGTCAGTCTGTTGATCTCTCGTAGCAGATGATGAAACTTTGGGAAGGGGGATAAATACAGTATCAATTTACGCTAAAGTTACTTCTGGTGTTTTTTGTTTGTCAAGTGCGGCTTGTTGTTAGAATCAATTGCAAAACTTTTCATGAATGAGTGACCATGTCTCATGCCGATATTTTGAAGAGACGGCTTGCCACAGCAAAACATTGATAAAAACTGCAGAAATAAGTGGTGTTGGAAGTGGATTTCACAAAAACTTGATGTCATGGAAATGAGCACATGGCTTTCAAAAATAACAGCGGTTGCATAGCCTAGTGTGTCTTGTGTCGCTGTGAAGTTAGTTAAAATAACTGTAGTTGAGCAGGCATCCACAAACTTTTAGACCATTTCAAGTCAAAGAAGCACCAAATGAGGCAGAAAACTGCAAAGAACCCTGAAGCTATTTAGTCAAGGTTGTTGTTTAAATTAATGTTTGTTGGAGCATACATTAGAAAAATACCAAATTATTTTTCTTGATTTCTGACATCAGTGTGTATAAATTATTTGCTTCCATACAAAGGATCATAAACAAGCTTTAAAAGTTATGCCAGATAGCATCTATATTCAAAAACGTTTTGGGGGAGTATGCCCCCGAACCTCCCTAGATTTTCAGAGATGTTTTTCATTTGGCATTGGGAGGCCTGTGTGATTATGTAATTGGAATGAGCAGTATGCTGATCCTATGGTAATGTTGGTTAAGAGACCGAGAGAAATGAATATGTAAGTATATGCATGTGTGCATACCTGTGTGCATATGTTTACAGATAGACTGTTGCTAATGATGGTGAATATGCCTGTCAGTTTGCTTTAATAAGAGTAAAGTTGTATTGTATATTTTTTGAGAATGTAAATTATTACTTGGTTTTATTAAACTAAAGTTAGTAAAACAAAAGCTACTTGCAGAATTTGCCTCTTGACCAGAAGAGGACTTAGGCATTGTGCAAGTGTCTTTTGTTTTATTGTGCATTGTGTGCATATGCTTATTCCACTGATAACATTTCTATTGTTTTCTTCAACTTTTGGTCAAATGAATTATCATTCATCTTGTTTTCTGTGTGCAGAGGAAGTGAAAGTGGAACCAAAGGTGGAGAAAGTAGAGAAACCAGAAGAAAAGCCTGCTGAGGATGCAGGCAGCATGAAGCCACCGCCAGAGAAAAAGGCCAAGTTACGATAGTGTATATCTGTTATAATTTGTTATAATTTATTGTGTTGCGTAGTTGTGTTTTGGGTGTGTGGATGGCTTGGACTATGGTTGTGTGCGTGTGTGTGTTAGTGCCAATTTATGTTCATTGTCTTAGCATGGAAGACAGTCCATGACTTGTTCAGTTTAAAAACTTTTATTATAGAATCTGTTGTTAAGTACAGGCAGCAACTTTTAAGTCTTCTCACATGACAAGACTTTCAGGTGGAATAACTACCCCCGTGGGGATGCCGGGAACTCTGTCAGTATAAATAGTATCCCTACCTTCTGGAAATTCTGTGCTAGAAATTTCCTCTTTTCTGTCACTCTCTTTGTTTCTTTCTTCCTCTTTTGCTTTCTGTCATTTCTTCCTATCATTTTCTGCCTTGCTGGTCCATTCACCTGTATGTGTTCGATGAAGTCTTACGTACATTCTCTTAGGAATGATAATTGGATACATGTATTAAGTAGGCCTACATTTTTAGCTCTTGGGAAATGAGATATGCAGAAGCAATTTTAGGTAATTTAGGCCTGTTTTTATACATGTTTTAGTGTCTTTTGTTATGTTTAAATTTGTGTTCAGGTATGTTTTTTTAATCTCCTGTGTGATAAATTGGACAGAGTGGTCAGTGCCAGGGGCATCTCCTAAGCTTAGGTGTGTGAATGCATTGATATGTGTACTTCATTTTCTTTTTCTTTATTATTTTTTCTTTCCTGTTGAAGTATTGTATATATTTTGAAAGAATTATAGCCCTGAAATGGCTCCACACAGTCGGCTGGGCTTTAAGCAAAATTAACAGTTACAGGTGGAATAACTATTATTCTTATGTCACTTCCAGCACTCATGTTTAGTTTCCAGTCATGTGTTGGAATACTGCTCTGTAGATGTAATTTGAGTTTGCGTCCAGCTCTCTGTTCTTCTTTCAAGCTCAGCAGCGAGGCTTGCATCATCTGTACATGTTGTTCTGGTCCACACAATGTAGACATCAGAAATTGCAGTACAGTCTGCAGACCTTGGTTTTGGGAGATATCTCTGTTCATAGACAAAGTCCAGTAATAATCTCCAAACCTGTTTTGTTGTTGTTGTTGTTGTTGGGCATTTTTGGGGCTTTTTTTTTTTGGTCACATTTCCTACACGATCTTAATGGCCACAAAATCTGGGACAATTTTTCACAATGCTATGATGATGATGGTGACCATGATGGGGATATAGTCATGATGCTGTGGAGTTCCATTCTACATTGAGACTGCATAATGAGGCTGTACTCTGTGCTTGCTTGTTTAATATATCCTGGTATCAACCAGGCCTGAAAGATACAGACATCTGCGGTGTTGGAAGATTTGAGCAACGCCCTCGATGATGCGTCTGTACAGTGGGTGAGGCCTGTCTGTGTGGTCCCATATCTTCCCAATGTTTATAGTACACTCACCTTGGGTAGGAGGTGAAGAATTCCAAACTTTTTTTTTTCATTTGTTTTGATCTTCTCCTGGAGGTGTTTCGGTGACCCAAGCTCCTTGCATTTTGCCACAAGGTTTTGGATCAGATGTCTGGATGTTTTTACAGCACCCTTTCATTGTCATTACAGATGACCTGTTGGATATTCTTTCCCTCTTATACCTGGTGTGATTGTTGTTTCACCAGTTATAATGTCACATTCACCACAGTATTTTTGAAATGGTGTAAGGAGGCAACAAAAATTTTGGCCTGTTCCCAATTGTTATACAGTATTTAGGTAAAAGTTTCAAATGAGTGCAGTTGTCAAGTGGGTAAATGTTGAACTTCATTTGGGAGGTCCTGGGTCTGATTCCCTTGGACACCTCCGTCAGGTGGGGGTACAGGAAGGAGATTTTTTCCAATCTCCCAGGTAACCTCAACATGTGTGCAGATCTGTGAGTGCCCCAATCCCCATGATGTGCATATGCATGCAGAATGTCAAATACGCATGTTAAAGGTCTTAACTCTTTGATCACGGGCTACTTCGATTGAAGTAACAGCTGAGTTCTCACTGAGGACGAGCTACTTCGATCATAGTAACAGACAGTCTAGGGTATATAACTCCCTGTACTTTTGTTATGCTAATGATTTAGTAGTTGGCAGTTGCTTCCCTTGTGGAGGGAACTTCTGTTGAACGCTTCAGCTATGTTTTGCCGGTTTCTTTGTCTAAAATTGATGGAAAATGGCTCAAAGGCGACAGTTCTCAGTGATTTCACTGTGGCAGCCCTAGGCCAGCAGGAGAGCTCAGCTGTGGCAAGTGCAGTCACAGTAGAGTTAAAGTCATGTCAGTGGCAGCCTGTGGAAATCTGAAAGCACTCCACATGCACACTCAGTAAAGATGTAGGCTGATGGTGCAGCAACATGTGGACAGCTCCTCTTTGCTTAATGAAATGTTTGTTGAGTGGAGTTGGATGCATGGGAGGTGATTGTCTGAAGAATGGCGAGGCACTGGTGCTCCTGGTCCCATCCTCACCCTCGTGGTGTTACTTTTTAATTTAAATGTCATATTCACAGTCCAGACAAAACAATGTGCACACACACACATTTGAGAAAAATCAGAAAGGTCTATGAAAACCAAAGGTTAGAAGTCGATTTTATCTCTGACATTTTCAAGATGAACAGTGTTTATTGTGCTGTTTTATTTTGTTGCGCATATAGAGGGAGGAGGTATATGATGTCTGGTTTTGTGTGTGTGCCTGATTTATGTTTGAGAGAGTGAGTGTATTTTGTATGTGGTGTCTGGTTTTGAGAGTGAGAGAGAGACAAAGAGAATGCATGTACATACATGTATGTAAACTTATATATAAGAACTTGTGTGCAAAGCAGTCTGTTGTATGTGTTGCATATGGAGAGAAAAATGCAGTTAAGTGTTTTGTTATGTTGCATTTGGTGAAAATGGGAGTTCTGAAGTATGTGAGAAAGAGTGTTTGTGTGTGTGTGCATGGGTGGGTGCGTGCATGCGTGTGTGTGTGTGTGTGTGTGTGTGTGTGTGTGTGTGTGTGTTTGTGTGAGAGAGATACCAAAGTGTTCAGCATCTGCATGTAGTAAAAGTCATGCATTAGTTAATAAGTCATAAACATCAATAGTTTGGAAATTTTTATTTCGTTCATTCGATATAATAATTAAATTATTTTGTAATTGTATATATTTTCAGAATGCGTGTTATAATTGTTGTTTACTCAATAAAAAAAATGCTGAGAAAAAGTTCTTTTGTTTTCATCTTGCTTCCCATCTCCACCTTCCATCTTTCTGTCTTTTTGTCTGTCTGTCTTAATTTGTCTGTGTCTTTCTCGCGAGGAAGTTCATAGCTTCACATGTCCATTTAGGATAGTCATTGAAATACATGCATAATTTAAATGAAATGGAAGTAATCATAAGTGCATTTCTATTAGTAAAAAAAAAAAGATTGAGCTACTGAAGGCTATATTGATCACATGTGCATGCAGTATTAGGAGATATTGGTCATCATGTTATAGAAATGCTAAATATTAACTATGACTTGGTATACACAGCTTCGTCCTATAAGAGCCCTAGGCTCTTCACAAAAGCTTGAGAGATGAAAGCAAAGATATAAAGCAAATACATGTCTATCCTACCGCTATGATAAACATACAACACAGTGTTATAGAAGCAATCCAAAGGAACTGTACTACACTTCATTCATTAATCATTAAGGGAAAAGAAAAACGACAGCCCACAATCACACACAAACACTTTTATTTAAACACACACACACACACACACACACACACACACACACACACACACACACATAGAGGCATGTATTCACAGATACACAGACGCAATGTAACAATGTTTAATAGGTCCTTTGATCCCAAGTGGGGCATGGAAGATAACAAATAAATGAAAATTCAACAGGATTGTCATACAGCATGAAGCAGAAAGAATTTAATTCAACAAAGTATATTTGGCATACTCGCACACAGTCATGCATACCCATATACACATGTACATGTACACACACACAACCGGGCACACACCGATGTGTATATATATATACATTATTCCAAGCTAAATCTGCATGAAACATGTTTTAAGGAAACTTAAAACACTTTAATATTCAAGGTCAGTGGCATTAAGTCCCACTGGACTTATCTTATAGCTAGCCCTTGCTATTCTACACATACAGGAGTATGAAGAAGACTGTGAATATGGCTTGATCATATTTATTCACTTCTGCACCTCCCTACCCCCATCCAGCCCCCTCTTTTGGGATTTGTTGTATATTCATCCATGACAGTGTATAGCTTGTTCTATCGCAACACGGGCGAAATACAATTAAAATCCATCTTCACATATACAGAACTTTATGAACACTTTTACATTCCTCTATCCACTGTCTTTAATCCTTTGACTCCCGCACCCTGTCCACCAGTATCCTGCACTGTCAACCATGCTAGCTAAACAAAAACTTAAACCTTTTGGCTCCCTCACCCTACACAGTTCGTCTCATAAGAGCCCTAAGCTCTTCACAAAAGCTTGAGAGATGAGAGGTGGATAGGGTGAGGGAGCCAAAAGGTTCAAGTTTTTGCAGTTGGTAGACGGGGTGCAGTAGTCAAAGAGTTAAAGTTAACTTGTTTTCAGCTTCCTATTGTATTTAAAAAAAAAAAATATAAAAAAAAAGGAACTAGACAACACGAACAAGAAAACAAACCAACCCACTTCAAAAACAAACAAACAAACAAAAACCAACCCCCAAACAAGCAACTTTTCTTCTCACTTTCTAATTCTCACTCTGTATGCGTGCGTGCATTGGCGACAAGCTGAAATGCTAGCTTTGCGCACTGGAACGTCGCCGATTCAGCGACGTCAGTCGACAACCCTCAAGAGCCCGTGCTCCTGACAAGCAGTTGAGACACGAACATGCACAGACACCATCAAGTTGTATTTGGAATGATTCTGCACGTGAGTCGTACATCTCTGGCTGGCTGACAGTCACGCGACAAACAGCCAACTTGTCATCAGTATGGTGAGCAGACAGTTTGTCAAAGAGGATAAGTTGATAATAAATAAATAAATAAATAAAAACAAACAAATAAATAAAGAAAGAAATAAAATAAGCCTTCCCTCCCCGTTTTTCCCCCCTTTAATTAAGGGCAGATTACGTATGTCGACCATAAAGAGTGTGCGTCTTTTAAGTATGTATTGATGAGAAAACTGTGCAACTCTTTATGGGTGGGTTTTTGCCAAATTTGGGTCATGCTTGTGGGCAGTTAAAGATTCACGAATGCCTTAAGTTTGGAAGACATGGCACCATTGACCTAGGTCAAGGTCACAGACCAGTTAAGCGCCCTGGATTAGCATTTTTCAGGAGAGATGTATGAACAACACTTTCTCGGTAATTTCTGACACTATTGTTGTGAATATGCCATCACTGCCATTCTTTCTAAAGATAATATAATACTACATAAAAATAACAAAAATTTGTCACAAGTTTCAGTACTAAGGACATTAGATTTTTCCACATAATTGTGTCAGGGATAACATTTTTGTTGCCATACTTGCTAATGCGTTTATCGTTGACTTTTTGCTGAGGGCGAATACAAATATATTTAAAACAAACAAACAAACAAGCAAGCAAGCAAGCAAACAAACAAACACCACCACCACCAACTAAAATCTGAAACAGTATAAATTAAATGACTTCATAACAGACTAATAGATATGACGTATGTATATGAGTTTTGCTCAACCCACTGTATATAAATCTTGTTAATTTTTTTCGATCATAGTTTAATAATGTTCAACAAACATTGCATTTATTTGTGTTTTGTCAAAAAAAAAAAAAAAATTTAAAAACAATTTTGAAAAAAAATTTTTTGGTTACCATACAGTCTTTCTCGTACGCTGAATAATTCCAGCAAACGGTATCTCGAATTATCGGCTCATCCCTAAGATCTGCCCCTAGACCACCACTCAAGTTCTAGTAGATCAGGGGATTGGTGTGAAAAATGCCTGTTGGGCTGGGAATCGAACCCCATTTTCTTATGTCGTAGGTGGGTGTATAATCCGCTAGGGCACACACTCCACCAGCGTAGTGTAATCAATGTCAGTCCATTTGATAGAAAGTTGGTGTTAGGAATCCTGACAATGTTAAAGGCATGCTGTCTGTAATAATGATAACGATGACATTACTGCTACTACTACTATTACTAGTACTGCTGCTGCTGTTGCTATTACCACTACCACTACTACTACTACTACCATCACCACCACCACCACCAATAACACAACAATAATAACAATAATATGATAATGCTGATGATGACGACGATGAAGACGATGATGATGATGACAACAAGAACAACAATAATAACGATAATGATAATGACAACAACAACTATTGATGATGATGATGATGATGACGATTTTTATAATAATGCTAACAACAACAACGATGATGATGATGATGGTGGTGGTGGTGGTGGTGGTGGTATGATGATGATGATGATGATGATGATGATTATGATGATGGTAGTAGTAATGATGATGGTGACGGTGATGATAACATCAACAACGATATCAACAACAACAACAATGATAGTAATAATAATAATGAAGAGGATGACGTGATGATAACATCAACAACGATACCAACAACAACAACAATGATAGTAATAATAATAATGAAGAGGATGATGGTGATGATGATGATGATGATTATTTACGCGTGTACATATGTGGGTGTGCACGCTTTCTTGCTTGTTTCACTTTCGCTACTCCCGCCCCGTAAAAATTAAAACGCACCTCTTCCTCTCGGCGCAAGAAGTTGGCCATAGCTAGGTAAGCTCTAGAGCGTGCCAGACCTCAAAGCGCGTGGCACGTGCATTGCGCACATCCAATATAGGGCCTAAGCAGTGTGTGTCGTGGTGCAGAAGGCATGGATACGGCGCCTTCTGCTGTCACTTGGTTTGGCACTGTGCGTGTGTGTGTGTGTTTGTGCGTGTGTGAAGAAAACAGCTGAAAGGGCATTTCTTTAGCTTTGCGTAAAAAACAAACAAACAACAAACGACATCTTTTACAGTTGTGTGGCGGGGGATTTAATCATTACACGCTACGACAAGTCGTCGCCTTGGTGTAGTGGTTAGTGTAACAGACAACTGACTGGAAGGTTAGGGGTTCGAACACCCCATCAGTCGTGCAGTTGACACTGATATTTTGGGGGGGGTCCTGACCAGCTCATATTCGGAGTTGGGAAAACTGGGACTACACGTTCAAGTCTAATCCACTTCACCGATGCGTCTTTGAGGGTGTTGCTCGAACCATCTCCTAATCAACAATGCAGGTGCCTGTATTTCCCGGGCCTGGTTGGTGCCAGGATATATCATGACAGTAAGCATAGAGTGTGTTCCTGTTAAGCAGTCTCAATCGTAGATGGAGCTAGATAATCATCATCATCATCATCATCATCATCATCATCATCATCGTTGTCATCGTCGTCGTCGTCGTCGTCGTCATCATCATCATCATCATCACAGTTTTGTAGAAATTGCCCCAGCGTCTGTGGTCATTAATATCGCATACACAATGTGACCAAATTTTTGAAAAAAATTATATTAATCATAAGTCTAACACGCTATGCTTTATCTTATAGGCCTACGTGTTTTCTTTGAATAGTGTGGTCAGTGATGTTACGTGACATTTGCCTAGCTATCTTGTAAAGGGAAAAGACGTTTCGGTTTGTGTGTGAAAGCGGCATTTGTTTGTTTGTTTTATATCTTTTCCTTGCTAGGATATGGATATAATGTAGTATTTTTATGTGATGCTGTGGATTTGTGAAGATATGTGACTGTGCATTATTCGGTAATGTCTGTATCATTGTATTCTATTGTTTGTCTTGTATTTATTACTATTATTATCATTGTCATCATCATCATCATCATTACTATTATTATTGGTAGTAGTAGTATTTGCTCTTATCATTATCATTATCGTTACGAATGTCATTGTAATTATTGTTATTATTTTTAGCGTTGTCACATGTGAAAATCGGGATGTTCTCTCCGGAAAGAGAACGTGGATTTGGCAACAGAATTTTATGAGGGACGACGCTTATTGTCGTGAGATCTTTAACACGTGCTCGCCTCTCATTTTTCAGGGTTGTTGTATTTGTGTGTGTTCTTATTTGCGTGATTTCACGGGTGCATATGTTCCAGTGTATGCAAAAACAAACAGGTATTGTTTCAAACACGTACATTAAAAGAGCTGCCTTCAACCCAAGTTTCAGTGTATGCTATAAAAAAACAAAATAATAAAAAACAATCAACACGCTGATCGAAAGGGCTACGTCAGTGTAAGTTTCAGTGTATGTTAAAAAGAAATATTACACTTAACACGTAAATTGGAAGTCCTGCCTTAAACGTAAGTTTAAAAAAAGTTGTGCTCAACACGCTTATTGTAAGGGTTGCCTTCAGCGTAGGTTTTGGTGTATGTAAAAACTAAATAGATAAATAAATAGATCAAATGAATTAAAAAAAAAAAAAAAAAAAAAAGAAAAGATGCTCTGCTTAACACGCAAACTGAAAATCCTGCTTTCAACATAAGTTTCAGTGCACGCAAAAGCGAATGTTTAATTTCAAACACGTAGAATAAAAGAGCTGCCTTCAGCGTATGTTTGAGTGTATGCAAAAACAATTCCAAACACACACAGACTGGAAGAGCAGCCTTCAGCATAAGTAGGCCTATAAGTGCACGTCAAATTGAATGCTGTTTCAATCAGGCAAACTGAAATAGTAGCCATAGGCATAAACTTCAGCGTAACGTGTATTAAAAGCAAACAAATCACGATGCTATTTCAACCACGCAGATTGAAAGAGCCGTCTTCAGCGCAGGTTTCAATGTTTGCTAAAACGATTTTAGACACACAGACTGAAAGAGATGTCTTAAGCGTAAGTTTTCAATGCACGCTAAAATATACGCTGTTTCACCCTCTGACTTCCACACCCAGTCCACCAGCATCCTGCACTGTCAACCACGCCAGCAAAGCAAAAACTTAACCCTTTGACTCCCGCATCCTGTCTACCAGTTTCCTGCAGGAAGCTGGTGGATAATGTGAAAGAGTCAAAGGGTAAGGTTTTTGCTGTTGGTGGGCAGGGTGCGGGAGTCAATGGGTTAAATCATGCAAACTGAAAAAAGCTGCCATCAGCGTCAGTTCCAGTGTTTGCCAAAAACAATATCAAACACGCGAACTGAAAGAGCTGCCTTCAGCCACCCTTCTCTCTCTCTCTCTCTCTCTCTCTCTCTCTCTCTCTCTCTCTCTCTCTCTCTCTCTCTCTCTCTCTCTCTCTCTCTCTTCTCTCTCTCTCTCTCTTTCTCTCACGCTCTCTTTCTCTCCCCACCTCTCTCTCTTCTGTATGCACGTATTTCTGTTTACATATGGAAGAGGATATGGCTACAGAATTTTGTGAGGGACGACTCTTGTTGCTGTGGGGTCAGTGTTTGCTAAAAACCAATGCTAATATCGAACACGTCTTGAGCATTCCGATTCCCCCCCCCCTCCCCCCCCATGTAGTCACTTTGTTTGCCAACACTGTGTAAGCAATATATTGCTACACAGTCTGAGTACTCCATCGTCGGTATGCGTGCATGCTGGGTGCTGTGTTTCCATAAGCCACCGGACGCTGAAAATGATTACGATAGAGACCTTTAGATTTCACATAACGTATCCGACACGGGCCAGGTACGTAACGTATCGACTGCGAATCGCACTTTCTTGCGCGATTTTATCGATACCTACCGCTTCGATACGGACGTAATTACGTATTGGAAGTCAGGTTATACGTGCTCTCGCCCGTATCTAGTTTAGGACTGCATATCTCAACATTCAAGGTAAGTTCTATTTTGGTTGTGTTTTGAAACCATTTATCTACCACCCTTTATCTACCTTGTTATGTATGTCTTATGTCACTGAGTTTTAAAGAATTCATGTACGAGTCGACCAAACACACCAAGTGTCAGCAACTGAGCAAGCAAAAGCTTGGCTGCTGGGAAGTACGTATCGCCAGCTGAGCTAACTAAAATTTCGAACGAGACTACAGCTCATAGGCCCGTTCAACTGCAGTTTAGCTATGAAAAGCTATTTTGTGGATGCAAAGTATTATAAATTACATGAATGACGTAATTGTTATTGTTTTTGATTAGTTGTTGATAAATGTATAATAGTAGAGATCTAACGCCAAGCGCTGGTTTAGATCTGAGTGGCACTAGCCTAGAAGTTCACTGGTCTCTCATCAACTCAAGGCCATATTATGACATAGCCTACCCTGGTATCAGGGAAGCTGGAAGGGAGCAAGATGGACTGTGTTTGCACAGGCTGCAGATACTGATAATGATAATGAACATCATATAATTTATTTATTTATCACTATTACCGGCATTACAATCATCATCATCATTTTCTTTAAAAATCCGAGTATAATAGCTGAGTTCGTCATCACATTGGTAGTGTCAATGAAAAACAAATAGCTACATACTTTTACGATGTCACACATCATTCAGTAAAGTACCGGAAAGGCTTTGGTAACATCCCTTGCTTCGGGGGCGTCGGGGGACGTAGATCTGTTTCACGTGAAATGTAAACCTAAATCGTTTTACGTACGGGACACTTACGTATGGCGATACGTACACGTGTTGGGAGCTACATAACGTGGAATTAAAGGACTCTAATATTTTTAACGTGCGTAATTGTTTGATATCCTGCATGTATATACGCACAAAGAAAGAGTTTTAGGCACTGGGCTTACCTGGGTGATCGGAAAAATCTCCACTCTTTACCCAGCAGGGGTACGTGTCTAAGTGGATCGAATCCAGGACCTTTGACTGAAAGTCCGACATTCATCTGCTTGACCACCGAGCCCATCATTGTTTGACCGTTTGAATTGGACTATATGTTCCCTGTCTTTCATAATAAAACTACATGTTCGTGTTCGTTCGTGTCACCGCCTGCACAATGTGGGCAAAAACACGTAATATCGTGGAAAGATCAGAACGCTTAAGAACTTCAGCGAGGCAACTTTAGACACATTATACAGAATATTTCAGCTCGGCAACTCCAGCTGAAACTCACGAAATTAAGACATAAAACGCAGAATTGTAATCCGGATAGAACTTTAGAAGACAGTAAGCTTAAATCACACAAAAGGATTGTATTGATTTAGTAATATTTGGCGGCATACCTTAGCCTTGAGAATCATGATCTGTACCACTTTGTGTCAATGAAATTTTTATCTGTATTCTTTTGTGTTAGTAGGGAACATGGATCTTGAGTCCACACCGTCTTCTGCGCAACAACAAGACCATAGACCTACATCTTTTTGCATTTAGACAAGAAAAATGTGGGCATGCTGCATCATTTTATCATTTTCTAGCAGTAAAGAACAGATCTGATTCTAAGAATCAGTTTCTTTTTTTTTTCTTGAACTGAATTTGAATACATATCGAACTTTCACCAGCATTATTTATCCATTTATGCAAGTCAAAAGTATATCTCCTTTTTAAAATTATTGACTTCTTCGATGTGTCTTGATGTGACTATG
>CM060308.1:36391088-36411088 GCA_030674185.1 Monoplex corrugatus
TATCTATCTATACACACACACACATACACACACACAACAACACACACACACGTGTTAATCCTGGTGGATGGGAGCACGATATTATATATATATATATATATATATATATATATATAAAATATATATATATATATATATCTGAATACTTGTATTGCTCTGCATGTCCAACTTAAAAAATGCTTTGATAAATAGATCAGGCACTGCATCTGAAGATTCGCCGGAATCAAAGAACAGTTCTTTAGATTTTTTTCCCCCACATTCAGGTCAACGTGGTTTTCAGCATACCACTCTACAAACTTTCAAACTTCACGAAAACACGTTAGTCAGAATTAGTAAGATCTTCTATCGCTGATTCATAAGAGTTCGATTAAAAAAAAAGCAGAGTTGTTGTCTTTGTAGTCATTTGTATAGATAGCAAATAGTCGTTTGGGAAAGAACAAGACCGTAAGTAGAGCCCGCTGAAAAAGAAACCATTTCTGAGGGTGGAAAGTGCAGTTTGGTATCAGACAACTTGGGTTCGGTGCAGGCTACTAGAAAAATTAGTATCTGGTGACGTATGGAGACTTGAAACACCCAGTATGCACGTCCACCAAAGATGCAAGTTGTGCTGCAACACATAGTGGAATGTTTCAGTTTTAACAACTTGAGTTTTACCGTGGTCTACTAAAAAGTGTGATTATGTGCAATGCGCCGTGAATCCAAATGAATTTGGAGAATAGTGCCACACAAAATATTTATAGTAATAATAGATGATGATGATGATGATGATGATGATGATGATGATGATGACAATAATAATAATAATATCAATAACAATAATTGATGATGACAAAATTATAACAGTAATAGCAATTTAGACCAGTGTTTATGTGTGTTTGAGTGTCCTTATTTCTGGTTACATTTGTATTCATGTCAGTTTTTTTTTCAAAACCCATCCACCCACCTCCACCCCATCCCGGTGATAAATTAGAGGAAATGGTCAACACCAGGAGTATATCTTTAGAATATGTGCGTAAATGTATCGATATGTATACTTGATTTTCTTTTCCAGGTGGTGTTTTTTCTCTTTTTATAATGAGTATGTGCACATTTTGAGATGGTTAATAATAGCCCTGATATGGCTCTCAATAACCGGCCGGGCTTTCAACAACACTGACAGTAACAGTAATAATGATAATGATCATAATTGTAATAATGATGATGATAACAATAATTAATTATAATAAAAATTACAGTATTCTAATTTCTGTCTGTCTTGGAGTTGCATCCATTGTCTTAGATACAAAGAGGGTGTAATTGAATTGCTAGACTCGTTCAGCCTTTTTGATCAAAATAATTAGTCTATGTACCATTCCAATTTCTTTTATATTTCTTTTCTCACTCATTCATTCACTTGCACGCACATACAGAATGTATGGATTAGTTAGAGAGAGAGAGAGAATGGGAGGTACAAAACTATTAAAAGAGACCGAACTAGGGAGAAAAAAACAACAACAGGAAACCGTACCGTACGATAAGTCATGTCATGAAACAGTTGCATCTTCAATGTTGCAGACTAGACAAAAGCGGAACGTCCATCATCATCGATAACTTCCTGACGTCAGGCCACGTGGTCCTGCCAAACGCCCATGACGTCACACTGGTCACACAGTGTTCGTCCACCGACCTCTCAGAACTGGTCGAGCTCAGCCAGCGCTGGAAAGGTCCAGTGTCCGTGGCCGTTTTCACCTGGAAGGAAGATTTCCCTTACACTGTCGACTCCATCCTGTACTACCATTTCTGTGTAGAAAGCGTGTTCCGGTATGTCACTTTTCATATCATGTTCCCTATCATCAGGACTCCTCACGATCTGGAAAAGGCTGCCACAGCAGCTGATTCGAGATTCTCGTGCTCCCATCCACCAGGATTAAAACTGGGCAAGAATTTGTCTGTGAAGGATTATGCATATGGAGGTTTAGACTACCCCACCAACGCTTTGAGGAACTTAGCTGTCAACTACGTGCAGACTCGCTATGTCTTCGTCGTGGACGTGGACCTACTCCCTTCTGCTGATCTCAGAGTGCAGTTCCAGAAGCTTCTGGAACGTTTAGAGTCTGAGAACAGGACTTTCAGTGATGGGAGTCGAACTGCTTTCGTTGTGCCTTCGTTCGAGGTGAAAAACGGTATAGAGGTGCCAACCAACAAGAAGGAACTACTGAAGTTGTGCAAGCTGAGGTTGGCTCAGCCTTTTCACAGTCAGGTGTGTGGTCCATTGCCAGTGGCAGACTGACTACGAGAGATGGAAGAGGGTGCCCACTCACCAGGGGCTGAGCGTGGCGTACAGTGTGGAATGGAGACACTCCTGGGAACCGTTCTACATCTCCAAGGCCTCTATGCCTCTGTATGATGAGAGGTTCAAGCGACACGGCTATAGCAGAGTCAGTCAGGTAGGTGAAGTCATAATACCTTAATACTGGTAGCGTTGGCGGTAGTAGTTGTGATAATGATGATGGTGGTAGTGTGGTAGTGGAAGCAGTAGTCGTAGTTTAACCCTTTGACTCCCACACCCTGTCCATTAGTATCCTGCATTGTCAACCAATCTAGCGAAGCAAAAACTTAACCCTTTGACTGCCTTACCCTACCTACCAGCTTCCTCAGGAAGCTGGTGGATAGGGTGAGGCAGTCAAAGGGTTAAGTTTTTGCAGTTGGTGGATAGGGTGCGGGAGTCAAAGGGTTAAGTGGTGGTGATGGCTGTAGTGATGGGATTATTAAGAGCAGAGAAGACAGCAGTAGTAATAATAATAATAATAATAATAATATAATAATATGTTTATTTGTATAGCGCCTATTCCATATAAAAACATGCTCACCAGCGCTTTACATTTCGCAAGAAAGGCAAAAGGTGATAAAAAATGTTCACAATTACATACACAATAAGATAACAACAAACATTAAAGCTATACAAATAAGAAGACACATAAGAAACCACAGAATATTAAAATTTAAACACTGACTTATGTAATGAAGAAAGATTAACAGATTTTTCATATGAATAAAGAGGCATACTGTGTTTATATATTGCTGTGTGTGTGTGCTTGCGTACGTGTGTGTGTGTGTGTACGTGTGTGCGTGCGTGCATGTGCGTTGCTGTGCGCGTGTGTGTATGTAAGAATGTTGTGTGTGTGTGTGTGTGTGTGTGTGTGTGTGTGTGTGTGTGTGTGTGTGTGTGTGTGTGTGTGTGTGTGTGTGAGTGTGTGTGTGCATGCAATAGTTGTACATAAAATTATAATCAATATTTTGAATGAAGATAAAAACAGAAAAATTCTATTCCATATACAGGAAAAACATTATAACTTCAGTATTACAGCATTAACACCTTGACAGTCAAAATTACCTCACAAATTATAAACTATTCGCATATCATACATCACAATTTACATACAAAGATTTAAAAGTTTCTTAAAGTATTTCAGTCTCTTTCCCACTCAATTTCTCCCCTATCCCCTTCTCAGCTGTACACATACAGTGATACACACACATGCTCACTCAAGCACACACACACACACACACACACACACACACACACACACACACACACACACACACACACACACACACACACACACACATACACACACACACACACACACACATACACACATGAACGCACACACACACCTTGCTCTATAGGCCCTTATACAAAATACTGTTATACACGCAGGAGAGATTAGTCTGATGACAGACTTGCAAACTAAGGCTCTTCAGGTTAGATGAGTTTGAAAGAGGTGGGTTTTCAGGTGCCGTTTGAAGGTTGAGAAACACTTAGTTTTTCTGAGAGACAGTGGTAGAGAGTTCCATACATTTGGGCCAAAGACAGAGAAAAATTTTTTACCAAAGGTGTCTAGAGAGAAGCGAGGAACAGTCAACAGTGAGGTGTCAGAAGAGCGGAGCGTTCGAGAAGGTTTGTAACCCTGCAGGAGGTTGGCAAGATAGGATGGCATGTTCTCGTGATAAGCTACGCACAAAAAGTTAAGGATCACTATGAGAAAACAGGTGCGTAATAAACTCAGTTCGCTACTGTTATTTATTTCTCAGTCCAGCCAAATTGTTATGAATTCTTGTTCAGCTGTAAGTGGGCGATGTTGTGTTAGTGCGAAAATTGCACGGGATTCTCTACTACTGAGCTTGGCCGCAAACGGAAAAGCGGAAACTTGCGAAAAAGGACCTTGTTTTGGACCGTTCTGCCTGAACACATTGCACAAGCCAGATGGAAAAACCATTATGCACATGCAAGCACTGCTGTTTATGTGTGAGATGCTGTCTCTTGCTTAGCTTTATAAGAAGACATTCCACCAGTAGTAGGCCTGATCTGACAATGCCTCCACGACGAAAATTGAGCGAGTTTGAGAGGGGACGAGCTGTTGCATGGTTCCAAGATGGTGTTCCCAAGCGAGAAGTGGCCAGGCGACTTCAGGTCATTGTCAGACTGATTCAACGCTTCACAGCCACTGGGAGGGTCCATGAAAGACGCAGATCTGGTCGACCGAAGAAGACAAACCCACGTGAAGATCGTCTCATTGAACGACAAGCCCTGCAGACAAGAACAGCCTCTTCCAGCATCATTCGAAGGCAGCTGAGGGTGGCTACTAACATCAACATCAGCCAGCAGACCATACGGAACCGCCTTCATGGGTTTAACCTCCGTTCTCGTCGCCCAGCTGTACGGCCACGCTTAACTCCAGCCCATAGGGCAGCACGCCGCGCCTTCTGCAGACGTCACGTGAGGTGGACACGTCAGCAATGGTCCCAGGTCCTGTTCAGTGATGAATCACGCTTCACCATGAACCACAACAACGGCCGACTGAGGGTCTGGAGGCGCCCAGGGCAACGCTTTATTGACACCACTGTCCAAGAAAAGGTGGCCTTTGGTGGAGGTTCTGTAATGGTCTGGGGGGCCTTCAGCCTTCACCACAGAACACCCTTGTATCATGTACAGGGTAACCTGATTGGCCTTCGATACCGGGATGAGATCCTTCGACCGCTGGCTGTGCCTACACTGCAGCAGATGGGACCGACGGCTGTCTACCAGGATGACAACGCTCGCCCCCACAGGGCAAGGGTGGTCAACGACTTCCTGCAGCAGTCTGGAGTCAACAGAATGGAGTGGCCAGCATGCAGTCCCGATCTCAACCCGATTGAGAACCTCTGGGATGAGCTGGATCGCAAAGTGAGGAGCAATCACCCCCCTCCCAGGGATGCCCAACACCTCTACCAGATGCTGCAGGCTGAGTGGCAGGCGCTTCCACAGAGGATCTTCACCAACCTGGTCAACTCGATGAGGACTCGCTGCGTCGAGTGCCAGAACAGCCATGGCGGTTACACGCATTACTGAACTTTTGGGAGCATCAGAATGCCCTGTCTTGTGATTTCAATGACTTGGGAAATCAAATTTCGATACGTACCCACTTTGATCAAATGTACACACCAAACGATTGCTCGAAAGTGAAGGCAATTGTGTATCGTTATCACTAAAGCATGGAATTAAATGTTTGCCAAACTTCAACGCATTGGCTTTCTTATTTTGAAAGTTATGAATTTTTGTGCAAGTGATCCTTAACTTTTTGTGCATAGTGTAGATACACTGAAAGCAGAGACAGGCAACTTTATATTGAATCCTAGCCTTTACCGGGAGCCAATGAAGTGTTCTGAGCAGAGATTTTGCACTCTCACGCCTGGGCTTGCGGAGAACAAGACGAGCCGCGTGGTTCTGTATGCGCTGAAGTTTAAATAGTTGATTGTCATGGAGACCTGCGAATAGAGAGTTACAATAGTCCAGTCTAGATAGTATGAAAGAGATAGCAAGCTTGTTGGTAGCATCAGTGGAAAGGAAGGAGCGAATCTTACCTATTCTGCGTAGCTGATAGTACAGAATACGGTACAACTGTTTGACATGAGCTTCCATAGACAGTGTTTCATCCAGGTAGAAGCCAAGGTTTCTAACAGTTTGTGAGAAAGATACATCACAACCAGAAATAGACATGGGGGCATGAGTAACCTGATTGACCTTTGACTTAGTACCAGTAACAATAAGCTCAGTTTTATCATCATTCATCTTCAGCTTGTTTTCACTCATCCACTTGAGACATCCTCTATACAATCTCTCAGACTGCACGCAAGAGTGTCAAAATCTGATGGGGCAGAGGAGCTATGCAGCTGTGAGTCATCCGCAAAGAAGTGGTATGAGTGACCTGACTGATGAATGATAGCGCTGAGAGGTTGTGTATACATAGTGAACAGGACAGGTCCCAAGACAGAACCTTGTGGGACACCACATTTCAGCACAGATGGATTTTATTTGTGGCCAATGACAACAGACTGGGTACGGCCAGTCAAATAGGAGGTAAACCAGTCCAGAACCGTTCCAGAACAGCCAAAAGTGATACGCAACCGCGTTATGAGGATGCTATGGTCTGTGGTGTCAAATGCTGCTGACAAGTCAAGCAGTGACAAGATAGACACACTCCCATTGTCTGAAGCCTGAAGGAGGTCATTGACCACACGCAATAGAGCGGTTTCTGTGCTATGGCACTTACGGTAGGCTGACTGGAATGGCTCTAGCAGGTTGTGAGATTCCAGATGCTGCAGAAGCTGTTCTTCTTCTTCTTCTTCTGCGTTCGCACGTTCACAAGGTCAGTCCAGTCAGGGAGACGAATGTTGTCGTGTCTTCCATGTCCTGTCGGCAGCCATAGAGCTTGGTGCGGAGGGGAGCTGCCGTCGGCCACACTTGTTCCCTCTGCTCTTGGAAGAGGGGGCAGATCTGAAGGATGTGTTCTGGTGTCTGTTCTTCCAGACCACAAGGACAGATAGGTGATGGGGCCAGCTTCATCTTCCTGAACAGGTGGGCATTCAGGCGACAGTGACCTGTTCTGAGCCTGAAGATCGCCACCTGCTGCAGACGGCTAAGGAGATGGTATGGATCCTTTGAGGTTGTTCTGCAGAAGGCTGCCTTCACAAGGGTCTTCTTCTCCCTGAAGCTAAGGCTTTTTTCTGGTTGTCTTCCTTTGGCTCCATCTTTGGCAAGCTGGTCTGCTGCTTCGTTTCCAGGTATCCCACAATGGGCCGGAACCCACTGCAGGACCACACGTCGATGCTTGGCGACATCTTGCAGCTTTTCCATGAGATGTGGAAGTTTGTCCCCTGCAAGTGCTTCCAATACAGACTTTGCATCGGAGAGGAAGGAAGCTGTTCTAGTACAATACGTTCCAACACCTTTGATAGGAATGGTAGATTGGAAACTGGACGATAATTCTTCAAGCAGTCTGGGTCGAGATTTGCCTTCTTCAGAAGGGGCTTGACAAGAGCGTGCTTAAAGCACTGAGGCACAACACCAGATGACAAGGACTTATTCATAATATCTGTGACAATTGGAGTAATTTCATCTAGACAATCAAATAGGATAGAGGCAGGGATAGGGTCAAGGTCACAGGACTTCTTTGGCATTTTCTTCAGTATCTCTCTCACACAACCCTCAGACATAAGCTCAAAATTTTCTAGTTGTGTACCAGAGAACACAACAGCATCAGTGGGGCATGGTGTATCAGGGTCAAAGCTGCTTCTGATCCGTTCAATCTTTCCAACAAAAAATTCATTGAATTTATCAGGAAGAGACTCTGGGGGGATGTTAGAAGGAAGCACAGTATCTCCAGCTTTTCCCAGCAACTGATCACTGAGGCGGAAGAGTTCTCTGGAACTATCAGCGCCTGCTATCTTACCACATATGTACTTTTTCTTTGCTAATAGTAGTGTTGCTGCTGCTGTTGCTGTTACTGCGTCTGCTGCTGCTGATAATAGAAACAGAGAAACCTGTATCCTGATTGATATTAAGACTGAGCGCAAGGTACCGCAAAATATACCAAGACACATCCTCACGTGAGCATTGTACGTATACTTACAACACAACATATCCCACTGCATGAAATAACACATACTTTATACAACCACTTAGAAGCAAAAACCAGACAATGTTGGCGACAAAACAAGAAAATTGTGGGAAACAAAACCAGAAAATGAAAGAAATAAAATCTTAAAGCGTTCTGTATCTCTTCTTATTTTGTAATCTGAATACTTATGATACTTATGATTTCCCCTGATACTGATGATAAAACTCCTCACCCATGCAGATTGTTATTCTGTGGGAGCTGTTATTCTCATTTGAATTGGAAGGAACCTGGAATATGAGTGAGAGAGAGAGAGAGAGTCAGGCAGACAGACAGACATTCAGATAGACAGACAGACGGACAGAGACAGAGAGAGACAGAAAGAGAGAGAGAGAGGAGAGAGAGAGAGAGAGACAGACAGACAGACAGACAGACAGAGGAGAGAGATTACAAAAATGTTTAATGTTTTAGGCCTCTACGACCATTCACATAGAACACATGAAAGAGGGGTGTAATTAAGACAACCCATGGAAAATAAGCATAAACAATAAACAATTCAGTAGTTCTTCGTGATACGGAAATAACAATCCGCGATACGAGCATTCCAGACACAGAGAGAGGAGAAAGGAGAGAGAGAGAAAGAGAGAGAGAGAGAGAGAGAGAGAGAGAGAGAGAGAGGAGAGAGAGAGAGAGACTCAGAACTCAGAAACTTTATTGTACGTGGCCACACGTGAAAGGGGGGAGAGAGAGAGAGAGAGAGAGGAGAGAGAGAGAGAGAGGAGAGAGAGAGAGAGAGAGAGAGAGAGAGAGAGAACTCAGAAACTTTATTGTACATGGCCATGTGAAAAGGGAGAGAGAGAGAGAGAGAGAGAGAAAGAGAGAGGGGGAGAGAGGAAGAGACAGAAAGAGAGAGAGAGAGAGACACAGAGAGAGAGAACGTGTGTAGGTGTGTGTGTGTGTGGAGAGAGAGAGAGAGAGAGAGAGAGAGAGAGAGAGGGAGAAGCTCAGAAACTTTATTGTACATGGTCACACGTGAAGAGGAGAGAGAGAGAGAGAGAGAGAGAGAGAGAGAGAGAGAGAGAGAGAGAGAGAGAGAGAGAGAGAGATGCTAATCACGTACGCACAGTCTAATGACTTTGGCGCCTGTTGTCCATATTATTATAAGGACGCTGTCCAACACGTGGTTTGTGTCACTTTCATTTAGATCGTGTCATTGAGATCGAAATTGGTTTCCTTTGATCCCCACTTCTTCAGTCACTGTTGCGGTCTCTGTCTCTTTGGATCTGTCCATATCGATTTTCCACACATTGTGGCCAAGCATAACACTTTTCATTGCTTGTAGTTTTTTGTGTGTGTGTGGGGGGGGGGGGGGGTATTATTTGCATGCCGCACACGGAATTTTGGACAATTTTTTAATCATCAGGAGTCTGTAGTTTTTGAATCCAGAGTTTGTTCTGGAAGGATTGATCGCGGTTGGACAATTCTAAAGGCACAAAAGGCACAATAAGTCTCAGTTTAGGCATTTTTAAGTTTTGATATCACTATAAAGTTTAGAATCTCAGCTTTCAAATGGTACTAAAGTTGAGTTTCAGGCTACAAAAACAAAAAAGTTATGGGCTTTCAAAGATGAGAGGGGTCAAGTCTGCCATTTTGAGAAAAACTACTGAAGAGAATAGGGCTGAATTGAAAAGGTATTGTCAGAAGCTCCTTAACAACAAGCATTAAATATCAACCAAATCAGCTGAAATTCCATACTTCCCTTGTTTACGTTAATTTTCCATCCATCCAAGACAACAAAAAGAAAAATAAATTTAAGAAAAGCGTACTTTAATCACCAAAAATGTTACTGAACTTGTGATATTTTGAAAGGAGAAGAAAACATTAAAACACACACAAAATTATACTTATTGATTGAATTTGACTTTATTGTGTTAGGACATTGTGTAAAAGTGGTTATAAAGCGTGAAAATGCAGAAAACTCAAAATCGACTTATTGTCCCTGATTAGAGTTTTCAGCCCACAGCAGCAGAAGGCCTCACCCGACTTATTGTACCTTTAGTCAGAGCGGGTCGCATATGCACTCCGGAACCAGAAAAATACGAAAATAGATTCAGAACGCGTATTTGATACAAGACAAGACAGGCGCAAATTTTCGGTCAACTGGGCTTTGTTATGCGTAAATGTGAGATCACAAAAGAACAAACAACAAGCACACAAATTAGGAGAAAAAGACTTTTAGTTCTTTACTCCCATTGGACGAAACAGCAGGGAAATTTCAGTCTTTTTCTCCTAATTTTTGTATTTGTTGTTTGTTCTTTTGTGATCTTGCGTTTACGCTTGACTATGCCGCTCTGAAAATCCATTCTGTATGAATTCTGTGTAACAGGGCTGTACTTTAGGCTTTCTTTCATAATATATGCTGGTGTAAACCAGGTTCGAGAGATACAGACACGTGCAAGGTTAGTCAAGGAATTTGAGCAATGCCTTCAATGACGCATTTGTAAAACGAATCAGACCCGGCTGTATGGTCCCAGTCTTCCCAAATGAAGCCATGGCACGTTCGTTTCTGGTTAGTTGAGGCTAAAAAATCCCACAATGATTTTGAAAGGTCTGATGGGACTCAAACCCACACCCTACCAATCGTTAGTCTGTTGCGCTAACCCCTGAACCACAGTGACAGGTTTTTCTCTTTTGTTGTTTCACCCTTCATGTTCTTAAAGAGGAACAGGTGCCCATGTACAACAGGGCTTACTAGGGTGGTACGTCCAGGCGAATCATGGATCTTTTTTGACCCTCGCTATGAAGTGTTTTTTTTAACCTTAAAACTAATTAATAATGCACAGTGTCAAAAGTCATGCAAACAGTCATACAAAACTGACATCAGACACCATATGTAATAAATTACCACAACACTTTGTTTTCACCAACCAGTTACTGAACACAACACAATTAACATATAAGTATATGCAAAACAAATAGCGTATATGGCAAATCTTTTCTTTAAAAAACAACAACAAAACAAAACAAACAGAACATGCATGGATCTGGTTACCCATATGGTTGGCAACTACATTTGATCATGCTTAATCTTAGCTTTAGGAACAAAGAAATGTGGGTTGTTAGAGGTGGGGAGATGAGTGTATGATTAGGGGGGGGGGGGTAGGCTGGGTAGAAAATCCTGTTCCAAGCCTGGGGGTTGAACATAGGACCACCAATCCATAGACAACGTGTTTGACCACTAGGCCACCACGACTGTGCGGATAATTTTCTTTTCTAAAACATGTGTCCCATTCTCAGCGCGACAGCTATTTTTTTTTTTTTTTTTTTTTTTTCGTTTTTGTTTTGTCTTGCACAGAAAGATGCGTGAACGGAAAGCGAGCACAGACATCGAGGCCACAGATTCTTTCTCCTATCTGGATACTGCAGACAGAACTTGTTATTCTCTGTGGAGTAGGGAGGGAAACCTGCAAAGAGTTTGGCCGAGATTCCAGTCACGTAGAGACAGTCCGACGGCTTTTATTTGCGTGTTGTCTTTGTGATTACAGGGACACTGTTCAGCGGCTGGTTTGTCTTGTTTCAATTCACACGTTTCCTTGAGATCGAAGCTGCGTTTCCTTTGATCTTGTCGTTCAGATACTGGTGGTACAGTCTTTGCCTGTCTGTCTGTCTGTCTGATTTCATACCATGTTGCTCACATTGTGGTCTTTCTTCTGTCTGTCTGTCTGTCTGTCAGACCAAGGTCTCACCACGATTTTTGTTGATAACTTACTTATTGCCATTGTGCAATTGGACTGTAGGGCAGCAGCGGACATGGATTGAAGATAGGACAACTCTATCTCAGTCTGCAAAATAAAAGCTGGACTGTTAACTAGTCGCCGTGGTGTAGTGGTTAGTGCAACGGATTACAGACTGTAAGGTTGTGGGTTCGAATCCCCATCAGTCCATTCAAAAATCATCGTGGGATTTTTCGGGTCCAACCGGCTCCTGCCCAGAGCTGAACGTGCTGTTGGCTCGTTGGGAAGACTGGGACCACACAGTCGAGTCTCATCCACTCCACGACTGCGTCATTGATAGCATTCTGACCAATGCCGCACATGTCTGTATCTCTCGGCCTGGTTGATGCTAGGATTATTATGATAGCAAGCGAAGTGTACAGCCTTGTCTCGCAGTCTCAGTCCTATATGGAACTCCGTAATATCATGATTGTCATCCTCATCGTCATCATATCATCGCCGCATTGTCAAAAATGTGCCAGTCACACCAGTTATTTCGGTGGTGTCAGCTTACTGTTTGACAGATTCTGTTCTCTTCCTTCTCCATTTCAAGGCCTTGCCAGCACATTGTTTTACATAGGCTCAATGCATCAGCCAAATTACATATGGCGAATTGGCGGGGAATGAAAGAGTAGAATGGTTAGGTATGATTTCAATTTATTTTAGTGGTTTTCGACTGTAGGAACATACTGGAACGGGCCGACAAAAGTGATCTCTAATTTCCGAGATCGCTAACTTTGGAGGCCATTTTATTGGCCGATTTTCATCAGAGAGTAATTTGGATGGTAAATTTGGACTTGGCATGCTCGAAATAACCTGATGAGATGTGTCACAAGGGTAGGTTGAGGGAAACACTTTTTCTTCCGAAATGGCCACCATATATATATATATATATATATATATATATATATATATATATATATATATATATATATATATATATTGTGTGTGTGTGTGTGTGTGTGTGTGTGTGTGTGTGTGTGTAGATATATATATATATACACACACACATACACATACCTACATACATACATACATGTATACATACATACATACATACACACATACATACATACATACATACATACATACATACATACATACATACATACATACATACATACATACATACGTACATATAAAAAAAAAAAAGGAACGAAGAAAGTAAGGGAAACATTAAAAACTAAACGAGGGAGAAGGGAAATATTCGACTGTAACACTTTGATGAAAACACATGAACCATAATACAATCAGCGTCAGAGAAGTTACAAAACAGAGTATAATGAAATATCGACTCTTAATGTCAGTCGGTCGAGTACTCTAAAACGGACGAGAGACAATGGCAGACACACCTAAAGCAAAATAGATGTAAACAGGTCCCCATAAATGGCCAAATACTATCAAATTAGATCAGTGGGAATGGAGTAAAGAGACGAGAGGGAGAGAGATTTAGTACTTTAAGCGCAGAATGATAATACTTAATAGCTAAGAGCTGGGACAAAAATGGCACTGTGTGCAATAGTAACAAGGCTGACTAAAAGTTTAATTAGCATAATGTGTGTAGAACTACAAAAGGGGTATAACTCTTTGACCCCGTACCCTGCCCACTAACTGCAAAAACTTAACCCTTTGACTTCCTCATCTTATCCACCAGCATCCTGCAGGAAGCTGGTGGATAGGGTGAGGGAAAATCAAAAGGTTAAGCTTTTGCTGTGCTAGCATGGTTTACAATGCAGGATACTGGTGGACAGGGTGCGGGAGTTAAAGGGTTGAAATAACTGTTTATGTCATTTCAACAGGACGACAAAGTACTAACTCATCCATCATCCACCGGAGAACCCTTCATCATCGTCAGAAGTTGCAGCATGCGAACAGGGGAGATAAGCATTAAGGTGGAAAAGACTTGTTTCTTCCTGATGAGCCTGTGAACTGTATTGCTGCCACCTTAGAAACCCATATTATTAATGCTTCCGGGGGAAAAAACGAAAAAGAAAGAAAGAAAGAAACAAACAAACAAACAAATAAACAAACAAACTCAAAGAAAGAAAGAAACCAACAAAACTGGGAATTAATCAGTCTCGTAATTCGGTTGTTTTTCTACGTGCTGCTCCCTCCTGAGTTACGCCCCTTACCAGCAAAAAGTGAAGTAGGATAAATTATTTCCCTTAATTGATGTTGGTCTTTGCGGATATAATTGTACCAGGACGGTCTAGTGTCCCGAAAGGCGACATTCGTTGTTCTTTAAGTGAGTCTGTGCCTCAGTTTCTCATGCTCTCATGAAGCGCTAAGAGCTTTTGTGAAATGAAGCCCTGTACAAGTAGTCATTCTTCTTCTCATTGCTGTAATAAAGCGAAGTTCCGTGTGCAGAGTGTACTCAACCCACGTAAAGAATCCACGGCAACAGAGCGGTTGTTTCTGGAAAATTTGTGTTGTAAATATACACTTTCATGGCTAAGCTAAGAAGGAATAAATCATCATCGTCATCATCATCATCATGATCATCATGTGCCCTGCCGCATGGCGTTGGCGATCATGGCCATCCATACGAATCTATCCCTTGTTGCTGCAAGCACATCTTCCACCCTCTCAGTTCCCAGCCACCATGCAAGTCCGTCCAACATTTTCTCCCTGGGTCTATCTGGTGTTCTCTTTCCCTCCAGCTTTCCCGTAGTGACCAGGTGCTCTAATTCCCTTTTCCTTATAAAATGTCCTCTAAATGTTGCTTGCCTTTTCCTAATCTTCTTTCTCAATGGTCTTCTTGTGTCTGCCTCTTTCAAGACAGTCTCGTTTGTTTTCCAAAGACTGTCTCGTTTGTTTCCCTTACTGTACCATGGAACTCTGAACATTCTTCTTATAAACCACATTTTAGTTGCCTCAATTTTGTTCTGACTTTGCGTGTTGACTGAAGAAATATATACAGAAAAGAAAAGGCTGCGTTGCATAATGCCGATGCATTCTCTTTAGGAAGAGCAGATCGAAATTCACATAGTAAAACGTTGTTCAAGGGGGATTCTTAGCGCACGGCCAGTTCCATATGCGCGGTATCCAACTCTGTGGTCAGTTGTCTGGCAGAGTGACAAAATCTTGAAATTAGGAGGTTCGGGGGAGGGGGAAGGGTGGGTGGGTGGGAGAGGTCTGACACCACCAGAATGGTGGAAATGATAAGGTGGGGGTATCCAGCAGGCCAGTGTTTAATGTTGAGGGGCTGGGATTGAACTCGAGATATCAGATCATGGGTCCATGGCTGTATCAAGAAAATAATAATAATAATATATTTTATTTATATAGCGCAAAATCTTGATAAAATCAAATCTAAGCGCTGAGCGTATACATGCATACATACCTACATACATATGAGCGTATACATGCATACATACATGCTTACATACTTACATACATAAATCTAAGCTGAGCGTATACATGCATACATACATACATACATAAATCTAAGCGTATACATACATACATACATACGTACGCACATGCATACATAATAATTACAATATTTATATAGCGCAAATCTCGACAAAATCAAATCCAAGCGCCGAAAAGACACACGCACACACACACGCACGCACACACACGCGCACACACACACACACACACACACACACACACACACACACACACACACACACACACACACACACACACACACACATGCATGGCCACAAATGGGGAGAAAAGAATAAAAGCAATAAAAGCAAGAATAAAACCAATGGAAAACCACAGAGAGCACATCATATACAATTATATATTAAAACAAAGTGATTCCCCTCCGAGCGGAGACAGGCTGCAGAGGGGGGTTGAGT
Source organism: Monoplex corrugatus (assembly GCA_030674185.1). NCBI lineage: Eukaryota > Metazoa > Mollusca > Gastropoda > Littorinimorpha > Ranellidae > Monoplex > Monoplex corrugatus. Next base: position 36,406,590 of record CM060308.1, read on the forward strand.
GAGGTAAGGATTTTATGCAGAGGAGAAAAGGTGAGTTTTGAGAGCGGACTTGAAGGAGGCAAAAGTAGGTTGCTGACGGACTGAGAGAGGAAGTTTGTTCCAGGAGAGTGGACCAGAAACAGAGAAGGCTCGTGGACCATAGGTATTGAGCTTAGTGCGTGGAAAGCGAAAAGTCAGAGGATCGGAGGCAGAGCGGAGGGTACGTGAGGGAAGATAGATCTCAAGTGGGCTTGACAGGTAATCGGGGGCTGCGTTATTGAGGCTTTTGTAGCACATGGTGTCTAGTTTGTACTGTATGCGCTTTGATACAGGGAGCCAGTGAAGTTGTGCCAGGAGAGGAGATATGTGGTCAGCTTTTTTCTTTTTGAGTACAAGGCGTACAGCATTGTTTTGAATGCGCTGTAGGATGTGAATGGTGGAGGCAGGAAGACCAGACAGGAGTGAATTGCAATAGTCAATGCGAGACATTATGAAGGAGAGAACGAGTTTTGCAGTTGTTTCGACAGAGAGATACTTCCTGATCAGGCTTATACGATGGAGATGATAGTAGCAAGATCTGGCTGTTTGAGAAACAAAGTTGTTCATGGACAGGGTAGAGTCAATGCAGACACCAAGGTTTTTAGCTGAATCAGAAATTGGGACTGATGTGTTACATAATGGGAGAGAAAGAGGAGGCAGCTGAGAAAGTTTCTGACGGGTGCCAATGAGGATAGCTTCTGTCTTGTCGTCATTAAGCTGAAGTCTATTGTGTGTCATCCAGTTCTTAATGTCCGAGTAACACTCAGTGGTGCGAGTCAACAGGTGCTGTATATTATCAGGTGAGTCACTGTCTTGAAGTTGGGTGTCATCAGCATAGAAGTGGTGTTTTATAGAGTGGGAGTTGATGATGGTGGACAGGGGGGAGGTATAAAGAGTGAAAAGAACAGAGCCAAGGACAGATCCTTGTGGAACACCACAGGTCAGGTATGCAGGTTGAGAGTAAGTGCCATTGATGAGAACAGTTTGTTTTCTGTTTGATAAATACGAAGTGAAAAAGGAGAGAGCAATGTCAGAGATGCCAAAAGTATGATGAAGTCTAGAAAGGAGAATACCATGGTCAATGGTATCGAAGGCTGCAGACAGATCAAGGAGTGTGAGGAGAGAGACTTTGCCAGTATCAGTTGCAAGGCGGAGATTGTTGAGAATGTGTAGTAGGGCAGTTTCAGTGCTATGGCACTGGCGGTAGGCTGACTGGAAAGGATTGAGGAGATTGTTGGCAGACAGGTGAGAGTTCAGCTGGTTGAGGACGACCTTTTCAAGGAGTTTTGACAAGAAAGAGAGATTAGAGATAGGCCTGTAATTTTTCAGTTCATTTGGGTCTAAATTGTGTTTCTTGAGGAGAGGGTGAACAATAGCAGACTTGAAAGAATCTGGGACAGTTCCAGTTTGAAAAGAAGTGTTGATGATGTCAGTGATGAATGGGAGGAGAGTAGGGAGACAATCGGAGTAGAGAGAACCTGGAAGAGGATCCAGTTCGCAGGTTTTGAACGACATGGATCTGATTGTGTTGAAAATTTCTTCTTGTGAGACTGGGGTAAAATAGTGAGAGGTGTGCCAGAGAAGGAAGGGTCAGGTGGGCATGGTTGACAGGGTGTCCTGTCAAGCCTGTCACGAAGAGTTTGTATTTTGGTGGTGAAATACTTGGAGAATACAGATGGGAGTTCTTCATTTGTATGTTTTGTTGGGAGAGGTAAGTCTTTTCGTGTGCCAAGGAGATGATTCATGGTTGTAAAGAGTTCTTTTGAAGAAGAGGCATTCAGGATTTTGGTTTGGAAATAGCTTGTTTTTGCAGATGCAATGAGGGTGGATACTTTTGTTTTAGAGGCTTGGAAAAGTTGCCTGTGTACAGTGAGTTTGGATTTGCGCCAGCGGCGCTCTGCTCTGCGGCGGGCACGTTTTGCACAGGCAATCTCATGAGTGAGCCAGGGGGTAGGGGGGCGGTCAGGTAAAAGACGGGTTGTGGCTGGAGCATGAGTGTCCAGAAGATGGTGGAGAGTAGTATAGAATTCATCGGCAAGGTTATGTGACTTTTCAGAAAGGAGACGGGAGGCATCAGATGAAAATGTGGAGAGGTCGATAGATTTGAGATTGCGTCGAGGCACTGTGCGCGTGGTACGGGAAGGAGGAGAAATGTCGAGAGAACAGAGAATTGCAGAGTGGTCAGATGGAAGGGCTGAAGTTAGACGGGTAGAAAGAACTAAGCAGTTGTCAGTAGCTGAATTGTGGTGATCACGAGAAATGATCCAGTCAAGAAATGTGACCTTTTTGATGGGTTGGTTCAGAAATGTGTTGAGTCATATTGTGATTGGACAGAGAGTTGATGATATGTCTTGTGTCATAACGGTGAGTGTTGTCATAGTGGACATTGATGTCACCTAGAATGATGAGATTTCCAGGTAAGAGGCAGTAGTGGTCAAGCAGTTGGTCAAAGTCAGAGAGAAACGTGGATGTGGTGAGTTTGTTGGCAGAGCTAGGTGGAGGTCGATAGACACAGGAGAAGGTGATGGGGTGAGGGGTGGATTGGAAGGATACTTCAACGTGTTCGAAAGAAGGATGGGAGAAAGGCAGAGACTGCGAGAAAGATAGGCGGGAATGGAGTGAGTCGTTGTAGAGGATGGCGATACCGCCACCTCGAGATGAGCGATGGAAAGAAGCAAGCCTGTAACCACTCGGAGTGAGGCTAGCATGTATAGGTTCATGACCAAGGGGGTTAAGCCATGTCTCTGTGATAAAAGCAATGTCAACGTGCTCATCAGCGATAAAATCGGCAATGACTTCGGCTTTGCCATCCTTGCATATTGATTGAGCGTTAAAAAGGCATAGTTTAAGTTTATCACAATCATATGGCGGCGGCCGAGGTGGCGACGAAGGCGGCACCGATGGGACAAAAGACGAAGGCGACACCAGCGGGGCAGAAGACGAAGGCAGCAACGATGGAACAGAAGAAGAAGACAAAGGTAGCACCGGCGGGACAGAAGACGAGGGCAGCGCCGGCGGGACAGAAGACGAAGGCAGCACCGGCGGGACAGAAGGCGAAGGCGGCACCACCAGGACAGAAGGCGAAGGCGAAGATGGCAGAGGAGGGGAGACGAAGCCCGCAGCAGCGAGGTCGAAGGCAGGGGCAGTGGAGGAGACGAAGAAGCAGAAAAAGAAAAGTGGCGTCGGGCTGGCACAGCAGGAGGCAGGTTGTGCCAAAGTCGGTGGAGACGTCCACCACGACAGGATCGCGCAGTGCGGGGCTTGCTACACAGCCCCAATGTACGTATGCGCTGGTAGACGCCTCCACCGAGGTAGCATTTGCTGTGTTTAAAAAGTGTCAGAAAACCAACCAGCTCGCTACAAACACACAAACAAACAAACAAACAAAAAACAAAACAAAACAAAAAAAATGTGGCCCGACTGAGGGTCGAAATGACAACTCTTGTGTTATCAGCATGGCACTCTAACGAGGTGAACTAACGAAGAGAGAGAGAGAGAGGAGAAAAAAAAAAGACAAAAAGTGTAGCCCGCCGAAGATTGAATTCACAATCCCTGTGTTAATGGGCATGGCGCTTGGTCGCCTGAGTTAGTAAGTCACTCGAACACACACACACACACACACACACACACACACACACACACACACACACACACACACACACGCACACACACACACACACACGCACGCACGCACACACACATATACACACTCACACTCACACACACACACAAACACACACACACACACACAAACACACACACACACTCATACACACACACACACACACAAACAGACAGACAGCCACATAAACAAACAAAGAGACAGACAGACAAACAGACAGACAGACAGACAAACAAACAACAAAACAAGCAAACAACCATAAGAACAAGCAAGCAAACAAACAAACAAGCAGGGGGAAAAAACCCAGAAAAATGAAAACAAGCAAACAAACAAACTAACAAACTACAAATCCAGTAAAAATATTAAGATGTAGCTGCTGAATCAGAGAACATTTGTTGTTTCCTTACAACGCTGATGGTATAATAGGCAGTAAATTCTTCTTCGTCGTCGTCTCACTTAATTCCGTGAAGAGTCATTGGGCGCCGCAGTTAAAAAAAATATTTACAGATTCCTCCACCTATATCGGTTATGTGCTAAAACAAAAGAACCCCAAGATTGTAAACACACTGACTCTTTCTTTGCAAAAGTAAAGACATATATTCCTCAACCCCCCCCCCCCCCCCTTTCTTTCGGAAACGTGTGTGCTGTATTTCTAAACCTGGTTGGAAAGTATATATCATTCATACAAACAGCCAGTTGACAAAACAACAGCGAAATTGTTGAGTTAGAATGAAAAGACAGGTTAGCTAGAAGGACCACACTTTTGTTTTATTTCAGATTTGATCATGACGCAGGCAGTGGCGAAATGTCGCTGCCTGTCTAATACAGCAGGTATTAGTATTGCTACCTCATTAGAAAT
>CM060308.1:36416088-36453588 GCA_030674185.1 Monoplex corrugatus
CATACACAGTACATCAACACAGATAAAAGGAAAGGAAAATTAAGTACACATATCGATGCATTCTCGCACATAATCTAAGGAAATGCCCCTGGTATTGACCATTCCGTCCAATTTATCACACAGGGGATTTAAAATACAGACCTGAATACAAATTTAAACATAACTACGGACACTAAAACACACATAAAACGGGTCTACATTGCCTAAAATTGCTTCCGCATATCTCACCTCCATAGAGCCGAAAATGCACTGAATACATGTACACAATTATCAAGCCTCACAGAAAGGACGTAGGACTTTATCGAACGTATACAGGTGAATGGACCAGCAAAGCAGAAAATGACAGGAAGAAATGAGAAACAACAAAGGACAAAAAATAATAACAGTGATAATAATAACAGTATTACAGTGCTGAAACTGCTTTGCTTGCTGTAACTGACTTACTCTTGATTAACGTGGGTCAAAATTTTGTTTCCATTGCTGCCTTTTAGACCTGTCTTCTGCTTTTGATACTATTGATCATGACATTCTTCATAAACGTCTTTCCGCTACCTTTGGTATCAGATCGAATGGTCTCCAGTGGTTCACGCCATACCTTAGTGGACGTGCACAGTCTATTACTGTTCAAGGTCTCTACTCAAAGCCATCTCCCTTACTTTTTGGTGTTCCACAGGGATCTGTTTTAGGTCCCATTCTTTTCACTTTGTACACTCAGCCACTTTTCTACCTCATTCACAAACATCTCTTTGACTATCACAAATTTGCTGATGATACAGAACTACAGACTGCTGCAGTCCCTTCTAATTTTCAGTACATTTCTCAGCAAATTGTGCTGTGTATCAGTGAGATAAAATCATGGATGAACAAAAACAGACATAAGTTAAATGAGAATAAGACTGAACTTCTTGCCATCGGTGACCATGTTCGTCTTTCTGAGATAAGACCTGATCCTCTAACTCTGTCTTCTGAATTAGTGCCAATTCAATCCTCATCAAAGTACTTGGGTGTCCATCTTGATGAGACACTGTCTTTGGACAAGCACATTTCTTCTGTCTGCCAGTCTGCTTTTTATCATCTCAGAAGAATCAGTTCAGTTCGATTATATCTTTCTATAAACGACACAGCACGACTTGTCGTGTCCTTTGTAGTGTCAAGACTGGACTATCGCAATGCAATTCTTGCAGGTCTCCCATCCTTTGCCATGAAGCGCCTTCAGAGAGTACAAAGTAGTGCAGCTAGGCTGGTTTTCAGAAAGCGAAAGACCACCTTGGCAACCAGCCTATTGAATCAGCTCCACTGGCTCCCTGTGGAAGCAAGAGTGGTTACAGGCTTCCTTCTTTCCATCGCTCATCCCGAGGTGGTGGTATCGCCATCCTCTACAACGACTCACTCCATTCCCGCCTGTCTTTCTCGCAGTCTCTGCCTTTCTCCCATCCTTCTTTCGAGCACGTTGAAGTATCCTTCCAATCCACCCCTCACCCCATCACCTTCTCCTGTGTCTATCGACCTCCACCTAGCTCTGCCAACAAGCTCACCACATCCATGTTTCTCTCTGACTTTGATCAACTTCTTGATTACTACTGTCTCTTACCTGGAAATCTCATCATTCTAGGTGACATCAATGTCCACTATGACAACACTCACCGTTATGACACAAGACATATCATCAACTCTCTGTCCAATCACAATATGACTCAACACATTTCTGAACCAACCCATCAAAAAGGTCACATTCTTGACTGGATCATTTCTCGTGATCACCACAATTCCGCTACTGACAACTGCTTAGTTCTTTCTACCCGTCTAACTTCAGCCCTTCCATCTGACCACTCTGCAATTCTCTGTTCTCTCGACATTTCTCCTCCTTCCCGTGCCATGCGCACAGTGACTCGACGCAATCTCAAATCTATCGACCTCTCCACATTTTCATCTGATGCCTCCCGTCTCCTTTCTGAAAAGTCACATAACCTTGCCGATGAATTCTATACTACTCTCCACCATCTTCTGGACACTCATGCTCCAGCCACAACCCGTCCTTTACCTGACCGCCCCCCTACCCCTGGCTCACTCATGAGATCGCCTGTGCAAAACGTGCCCGCCGCAGAGCAGAGCGCCGCTGGCGCAAATCCAAACTCACTGTACACAGGCAACTTTTCCAAGCCTCTAAAACAAAAGTATCCACCCTCATTGCATCAGCAAAAACAAGCTATTTCCAAACCAAAATCCTGAATGCCTCTTCTTCAAAAGAACTCTTTACAACCATGAATCATCTCCTTGGCACACGAAAAGACTTACCTCTCCCAACAAAACATACAAATGAAGAACTCCCATCTGTATTCTCCAACTATTTCACCACCAAAATACAAACTCTTCGTGACAGGCTTGACAGGACACCCTGTCAACCATGCCCACCTGACCCTTCCTTCTCTGGCACACCTCTTACTACTTTTAACCCAGTCTCACAAGAAGAAATTCTCAACACAATCAGATCCATGTCGTTCAAAACCTGCGAACTGGATCCTCTTCCAGGTTCTCTCTACGCCGACTGTCTCCCTACTCTCCTCCCATTCATCACTGACATCATCAACACTTCTTTTCAAACTGGAACTGTCCCTGATTCTTTCAAGTCTGCTATTGTTCACCCTCTCCTCAAGAAACACAATTTAGATCCAAATGAACTGAAAAATTACCGGCCTATCTCTAATCTCTCTTTCTTGTCAAAACTCCTTGAAAAAGGCGTCCTCAAACAGCTGAACTCTCACCTGTCTGCCAACAATCTTCTCAATCCTTTCCAGTCAGCCTACCGCCAGTGCCATAGCACTGAAACTGCCCTACTACACATTCTCAACAATCTCCTCCTTGCAACTGATACTGGCAAAGTCTCTCTCCTCACACTCCTTGATCTGTCTGCAGCCTTTGATACCATTGATCATGGTATTCTCCTTTCTAGACTTCATCATACTTTTGGCATCTCTGACATTGCTCTGTCTTGGTTCACTTCATACCTATCCAACAGAAAACAAACCGTTCTCATCAATGGCACTTACTCTCAACCTGCATACCTGACCTGTGGTGTTCCACAAGGATCTGTCCTTGGCCCTGTTCTTTTCACTCTTTACACCTCCCCCCTGTCCACCATCATCAACTCCCATTCTATAAAACACCACTTCTATGCTGATGACACCCAACTTCAAGACAGTGACTCACCTGATAATATACAGCGCCTGTTGACTCGCACCACTGAGTGTTACTCGGACATTAAGAACTGGATGACACACAATAGACTTCAGCTTAATGACGACAAAACAGAAGCTATCCTCATTGGCACCCGTCAGAAACTTTCTCAGCTGCCTCCTCTTTCTCTCCCATTATGTAACACATCAGTCCCAATTTCTGATTCAGCTAAAAACCTTGGTGTCTGCATTGACTCTACCCTCTCCATGAACAACTTTGTTTCTCAAACTGCCAGATCCTGCTACTATCATCTCCATCGTATAAGGCTGATCAGGAAGTATCTCTCTGTCGAAACAACTGCAAAACTCGTTCTCTCCTTCATAATGTCTCGCATTGACTATTGCAATTCACTCCTGTCTGGTCTTCCTGCCTCCACCATTCACATCCTACAGCGCATTCAAAACAATGCTGTACGCCTTGTACTCAAAAAGAAAAAAGCTGACCACATATCTCCTCTCCTGGCACAACTTCACTGGCTCCCTGTATCAAAGCGCATACAGTACAAACTAGACACCATGTGCTACAAAAGCCTCAATAACGCAGCCCCCGATTACCTGTCAAGCCTACTTGAGATCTATCTTCCCTCACGTACCCTCCGCTCTGCCTCCGATCCTCTGACTTTTCGCTTTCCACGCACTAAGCTCAATACCTATGGTCCACGAGCCTTCTCTGTTTCTGGTCCACTCTCCTGGAACAAACTTCCTCTCTCAGTCCGTCAGCAACCTACTTTTGTCTCCTTCAAGTCCGCTCTCAAAACTCACCTTTTCTCCTCCGCATAAAATCCTAACCTCACTCAACCCCCCCCCCCCTCTGCAGCCTGTCTCCGCTCGGAGGGAATCACATGGTTATAATATATAATTGTATATGCTATGCTCTCTATAATTTTCCATTGGTTTTATTCTTGCTTTTATTGCTTTTATTCTTTCTCCCCATTTATAGCCATGCGTGTGTGTGTGTGTGTGTGTGTGTGTGTGTGTGTGTGTGTGTGTGTGTGTGTGTGTGTGTGTGTGTGTGTGTGTGCGTACGTGTGTGTGCGTGCGAGCGTGCGTGCGTGCTTGCGTGTGTGTCTGCTTCAGCGCTTAGATTTGATTTTATCAAGATTTTGCGCTATATAAATATTGTAATTATTATTATTATTATTATAAACTAGCTACTCTGGCTTATCGGCATTTTGATGGTACCTTGCCTATCTACCTCTCTTCTGTGCTTAAAAGATACAGGCCTGAACGCAGTCTCAGGTCAAGCAGCCAGAAGCTTCTGGCAAAATCAAAATCAAAATACAAAACCATAGGACACCGAGCCTTCCGTTGCCAGGCCCCATTTGTCTGGAACGATCTGCCTTTTTCTGTCCGCTGTTCATCATCTCTCTCTTCTTTCAAGGCGGGCCTCAAAACTGATCTTTTTGATCAATACTACCAGTGATGAAACATGATTTTTGATCTTTCTGATTCAGTAATGTATATATTAGCACTGCAACAGATGTGCTAGTGTGTGTGTTGTGGGAGGGGGAGGGACTAGGAGTGGGAGTTGGTATAATTGAACACTAGGCATAGGGCTGATTGGGAAAAAATGAACTAATTAATGTAAAGCGCAGTGAGTCTTTACCTATGTGTAGGAAAATAGCGCTATATAAAAGTCATTTATTATTATTATTATTATCATTATTATTATTATTATTATTATTATTGTTATCATTATTATTATTATATTATTATTATCATTTAATTATTATTATATTATTATATATCTTATTATTATTATTATTATTCCAGTTATATAGCGCAAATAGTCCATGTCGGAGAAAAAGTGAAAGGAGGAGGTAATTGGGTTGCCTTGTCAGCATACTAATATCGTGCAAGGATGGTCAGGTATAAACTCAATGCAGCGTAAACATAGTTTATCAAACACACACACACACACACACACACACACACACACACACACACACACACACACACACACACACACACACACCGCGCGCGCGCGCGCGCGCGGAAAGCAAACATACATATATTCACTTACTTGTGTGAGTCACTTTTGTGCAGATAATTTAATTCACAAATTATTCACAACTATGCATTATTATATGATACTGGTCTCAGTGTATTTCTTTGAAAAAAACATGTATGTAATGGTGCGTGCATTATGCATTATGGGGGTTTATGTACTTCTTTGAAGTACTCCTTCATGAAACGGTGTATAGACTGAAGGATTCTCTCTGGTTCTTGTAGTGAGCATAACATTTTCGTTGACTCATTTTTATTTCGAAACCCATACGTAGACTTTTTGTTACATATTTGACCTCTTGAAGTAGTTAATTTTGATTCTGATTTCATGTACTTCTAACAAGAAAGATTCATGCTACATATTATCGAAAGATTTCCGTACATCAACAAAGTGACTGTAGAGTCTGCTTTTTTCTGTTATTGTTGGGTTTGTTTTGATTTTTTATATGTATTTCAATGAGCGTTTTTTTTTTAAAATAGTGAAGTGGTTAGCTTTACTTGCATTTTAATACGTTTTGTACATGTGACATGAATCAGTTGTGTTCAGGTAATTTCCCATTTAATCATTCTTAATCTGCTAAAAATGACTTCAAAGATTGTTTTTAGTGTTGTTTAGTAGTTGTTCGGATTCGGTTGGTCCACTTTTTGATAATAGTATATTGATGCCTTTCTTCCATTTACCGTAATGTGTGGATAATTGTAGATGAATGGAGACTTCAGTTTATAATTTCATGTATGTGACCTCCAATCACCAATTCAGTCTTAACTCGCAGTCAGTCGAACAGTACTAGGAGCTGAAAAGGTGACTGAGGGTCTGTCTGGGGTGTTTTGAATTTTTCTCAAAATTGACTTATATGGACTGTAATCTATCCACCACAGAAATTTTTTTCTTGAAAAAGTATCACTAATCAATTAAAAAGGGTATTTATCGTAGCAGAAAGAACGCAATTTTTTTACCGAAAGTACCTATTTTTGTCTCATATTGCGAACCATACCCTGTACAGAATTCCCACATGTAATATACTGACAGAAAACTCTTTGGTGCACCTTTCGGATAATGACAGCTAAAATTAGAAACAAACCGGGTCAAAGCCACCAAATCAAAAAAATTAAGGAAAATGTGTAGGAGAGTACATAAAAACTTTAGAGGCCGTTTTCTCAAAATGGCCGTTATACAACGTCTCACCTGTCTCACCTGTCGGCGTCACCGGGAACAGTGTTGGCCGCTGCACATGATGTCCTCACAAGTTGCCTCCAGCACTCTCGATCTTGGCTAAGTCTGACCACCTCCTGGAGTTTCTTGCCACTGATGTTTGTGATGTTTCTAGCAAGTGATGCAGGTGGCCGTCCTCTGTTTCTCTTTCCTTCCACTTTACCTTGGAGGACAGTGGACATCAAGTCTGTTCTCTCATTACGGATTGCGTGTCCAACATATTTCAGTTTCCTCCGTTGTATGAGTACTAGAAGCTTGCGTGTAGTACCCAACTCATTCAGTATGCTTTCATTTGAGCGCCTATCCGTCCATTTGACCTCAGCAGTCTTCGGTAAAACCACAGCTCTGCTGCTTCCACTCGTCTTTCATCCTCTTTCTTCATTGTCCATGCCTCGCAGCCGTATAACATCACTGGCCAGACAAGACATTTTAAGAGTTTTATCTTAAGGTCTGCTGTTATGCTGTGGTCTTTCCAAATATTGTTCAATTGAACTATACTGTTCTTGGCCATTCCAATTCTCATCTTTATGTCTTTTGAGCATGTTCCATCGTGTGTCTTGACTGAACCTAAATATCTAAAGTCCTTGACATTTTCTAGAGGGACTTGGTTTAGCATGATCTGGTCCTGTCTAGTGTTATATTTGCCTGCAACATGCATAACCTTTGTCTTCTTTGAATTTAAGTCCAGCCCAGCTGCCTTTCCAACCCGGTCTACCCTGTACAGGATCCTCCTAGAGCCTGTAATGTTGTCTGCCAGTAATCCTGTGTCATCTGCGTAGCGTAAATTTGACAGGTTTCTACCACCAATATTTACTCCCATGTCTTCTATGTCTGCTTCTCTCATGATATGTTCAGTGTATATGCTGAAGAGATGTGGAGACAACGTAATGACTTTAAATTAAACACACACAACGTCTACATTTTTCGAGTACAAGCTTTATTCAAGCACCAAAATAATCAGCAGAATGTACACTTTCCAGTGATATGTATATCTCAAAATACCCAAAATACTGGTTAAAACCCTACCAGACCGAGTGGGAATAGCACACTCACACGATCGTCACTTTATCAAGAGCTAAAAATAGCTACCGGACCGTTGCTAAGCGTCGCGTGAGCGTGTGTTCAGCCTATTGCAACTGTCTGCCTTTGTGTTGATGGTATTTTGGGGTGATTTGGGTGCAAAATTGACCATGAAGCGAGCTAGTGATGAACCAAGCACTTCAACAGGTAAACGGGCGAGGCCAACTCGCTTCACAGTTCAACAAGTGGTGGACATTTTGCAGATTGGAGAATTTGATCAGGAATACGTTTCCGATTCAAGTGACGATGATTACGTTGATGAAGCATTGAGAGAAAGTGATGATTCTGACAATGAAAGAAGTAGGTCGAGACAGAGTGTTGGAAGAAGGGGCGTGCCCGTACCCCCCAACCAAGTGATAGGGGAGATGCTTGTGTGATTGAGGGTTGGACTGGCGTTAGATGAAAGATAGGCCTATTTTCTACAATCTCTCCACGTTTCATATAATTCTAACCATTGGTGTGCATGATATGAACAGTTTTCTAACGTATATACATTTTTTTCAAAATTTTGCTCAGGAGGCCAGGCAGGAGGCACAATTACGCTCAGGGGCTAAGGTCTGGTAGGGTGACTAATTTCGTGCTGGGAGGTCACATATGTGGGTTATTTTTCAGTGTACCTTTAAAAAAACAGGAAATTACTTCAGGTCTAAAAGGTGTGTGTGTTGCGTACGCACGCGTGCGCGCGTGTTCGTGTGTGTGTGTGTGTGTGTGTGTGTGTGTGTGTGTGTGTGTACGTGTGTGTGTGTGCTCGTTATTTCTTGTAACGTCTATTCACATATGTGCTTTTAGACGAAAGGAAAATATGTATATATTGAAACTTAATTGACAACTGACTATATAAAAATCTAAATAAATAAATAATAAACAAATAGATAAGATAAGATAAAGAAGTGTCTATGGGATAGATGAATCTATGAAATCTGTGTGTGTGTTGTGTGTGTGTGAGTGTGTGTGTGTGTGTGTGTGTGTGTGTGTGTGTGTGTGTGTGTGTGTGTGTGTGTGTGTGTGTGTGTGTGTGCCTTGGGAATGAAGGGCAGCAATGTAGGTTCTCCTCTTCTGCCAGGCCCTGTACAGTTCTCCAAGTGTGTTCAAACCATTAAGGACTTCTGTCTGTTGCCAGGTGTTCTCAGATTTCACTCTCTTATTTCTTTCTGCCGGTGTCCAGTGAGGGACAGTCTGGTGTTGTTATCCTGGTCTGTTCTGATGAAATTCCTAAATCATCTTCATCGTCCTATCATAATAATACTGGTCATGCTCTTTTGCGCATCGGTTTGGAAGAGATATCAATTGCTATTCTTTGATGTGATTTCAGTGCAGAGAAGAACTGATTTTAGTTGGATCTTTTACTGTATCTGAATATTTAGTTAACTTGTAAAATTCTGTTGGGTGACAGTTTTTTTTATGTTTGACCTTTGTTAGTGACATGATGAAGGTCTTGATGTGACTTCTGGCAATTGGTGGGTTACAAACAAGACCAACAATTTGTATAACTTCTTTTTTAATATGTTATTGTAAATTTTTGTTCGTGTGCTTTTTTGTTTTTAACTTGAGTTTTGAGGACATACATGCTTTTTATGTTGCGGACTTCTGGTGTCTGTTCATTGTGTTTCTTAATGATTTGTGTGTTCGTTTGTTCTTTGATTTAACGTCTTTTCACTATAAGTGATATTGTGTGTGTGTGTGTGTGTGTGTGTGGTGTGTGTGTGTGTGTGTGTGTGTGTGTGTGTGTGTGTGTGTGTGTGTGTGTGTGTGTGTGTGTGTGTGTGTGTGTGTGTGTGTGTGTGTGGCATGTAAAGAGAGAAAAGTTTCTTTTGATTAAACTTACCTCTTAATACTAAGTACTATCTCATACGAATGTTTATTCTTCTGGTAGTAACATGTCCACAGTTTTGAAAATTTTACACTGTAACAGCTGCGTTGCTTATTTTTGCTGTGCTTGCAGTTAACGTTATCGTCCTTGTCCTCGTTTTTTTGTTTTGTTTTTTTTTTGTTTTTTTTTTGTTACTGTCGTTGCTGCTGCTGCTCTTGCCGTTCTCAAAGTTGATGTCTAATTGCCTTTGGTCATTTGGTGTGAATATTGATTAGATCCTTGGCAGCGGATGGCTCAAAATTCATTATTGGTTTATGTTTGGGGAAATCTGCTGCAGGGAACTAATCCACTCATGAGCTTTAGGAATTCCTTTCTGAACCTTTGGCCTGTCAGGCAATACAGGTAAAAATTCATGGAATAATTAAGATAGTCGATACATACAGTGACAACAATTATAAACTGAAATAATGCTTCATGTTCAACTACTTTAGGGCTGTCAACCATTGATCTTATCAAAATGACAGTGTCATAAGGTAAGGTGAAGATAATGAATGAGACAGACACAACAAGAGCTGTTAGAGTGATAGAGTTCACTTTTTTCTCTCTCTCACTCTGTTGTCTGTCTGTGGCAGCAAACTGGTCACCAGCTTCCTTACTGACGTTCTTAATTTCACCACAAGCACGATATTACTGATCATTAGACAAATGAAAGGCAATAAAGAGGTCAAAACAAGGTTGATTTTAGACCATACACGAGACTCAAATTTCAAGTGTTTTTCCTTTAGTGTGCAAAATCCATCAGAAATTTCGGCTCCATACAGATAATGAGAGCAAGCCAGGCTTAGAAAGACGACGACACTCACAATGATGGCCCAGGATGTCTTGGCAGTACACATCACGTTCACACGATGTGGCCACATCACAGACATGGCCCTGTGAGCCACCATCACCACCAGAAGCCAGGCAGAGCAGGCAGCTGTATTGTTTAACATGAAATGACCCAACTTACACACAATTTCATTAAGGTCAAACAGGCTGTAATTGGCCACTTCAACAAGGCATCTTTCAACTGGTCCTAAAACGATAAAGCAAAGATCAGACACAGCCAGACACAAGAAATAACGGTCCAAGGAAGATCGGTTGTCTTGAAATCGATAAACAATTACGATAATCATCACGTTGCCAAACACACCCACAGTAACAATCAAAGGCAAACAAATGGTCAACAACCACAACGCAGTTTGAAATAATGATGTCGAATAAAAGTCAAAGATCTTTGGTGGTGAGGCAGACTCAGTAATTGTCATGTTGGGCATAGTCATGATCAGGTGTGTTACATTTCCTTCATCCATGGCCCTACACATAAAACAGCTGGAGCTGTTTGAATCTGACATTCAGGAGACACTGTGAAGGTGTTGTAATGACTATCTGAATTTCAGATAGGTCTGTATCAAATAATGGTGGTCATCTTAATAATTGATTAATCAGTAATACATTCTTTATTGCTCCAACAAAGTGTACATGGAGCTAGGGACGATTATATGCTAGAGCTTATTAAGTGTCATTCAGTCAGTAATTATGATTAGTGTAATAATTAGTCATGTTGTCATTCATAACATAATTAATTTAGCTATTAGTTATGACTGAAGCGGTCATTTTGTGGATCTGCCCATTTCGATATGAGAAAATCCGAGAAAGATCACTTTAATTTAATTTTCATTGGCTGCCTATCAATTTCCGAATTAAATACAAAGTTGCCAAACTTGCCTTTTAATAACTGATGTACTGTGTTTCTTTTTGCCTTGCTGGCTGGCTTTATGCCCAACACACCTGCTCGTTCCTTTCTCACAAAATTTGGAGGAAAAAACAAAAACAAAAACAGCCTTCCCAAAATGTGTCCTAAGACTTTATACAAAGAATATTCTTGTTTCTATCATTCCTTGACTGGAACTTTCTTTCACCTGATCTTCGAAATGATGCTTCTTCCTTGATTTCTGTTTAATCAAAATGTTTTTTTGTTTTTTTTCAGCGTTCTGATTTTCTTGGATGACTGTATGGGCATTGTTTTTTGCCCACACGGAGCAGACAGCATGTTCGTGTACAGTCTGTATACAATGCCTTCGGTGTGCATACATGTCGATTGTTTTCAAGCAGATTAAATCCTTATTGTGTAACTGGTCCCTGTCTTTTTTTATGTAAGTTATAAGCCACACGATACCACTTTCCTAGACTAAAGGCAACATATTTTTCTTATACTTTTCTTCCAGATTCTTTTTCTCATATTACATGTTTATGCTATTTTTCTGTACTTTGTAGGGTATTGCTACCTTAGACTTGGATGACTTACTTGCTCCTCTCATAAACGCGACACCTGCTTTGGAAATATAAGACCTTTCCATTGACTTAAACAGTGACATGGCATTTTATGAAGTCTGCTAGATTGATACCAACCAGGTCTTCTGCACCACTACTCAGCTCTCAATAGTCTTTTCTTTTCTCTTTGTTTTGTTTTCCTCATAAATCTTTTCTTTGTTTCATTATGTATTTCAGAAAGGAAAATCTTTTCTTCCGAGTAAAACATCTATTTTGTTCTCTTTTTGTGCCTTTTCATTAGTTTATTCCTACCTTTACAAAGGAAACAACCCTTCTTTCCTCTCTTGGGGCAATGGCAATGTGTTAACATTTACCTTATTTTGTACTCGGTCCTTGGCAGTCATTCTCTGTTTATATAAAAAGAAGTATACAGAGACAAACTGTGCCGAGTGCTAGAATCGTGCAATGTCTGAAGCCAGATCCTAGACAATATTTGAGCTATATACGCAAACACCATGAGTGCGGTTTGAACATCAGAATCACTCACATATTGGTCTGAGATATCATCCGATGTCAAACAATGATAACGATAATAATAACAACAATAATGATAATAATAATAATAGTAATGATAATAACAACAACAACAATAAGTGATGATGATAATGACGATGACGACGATGATGATGATGATGATAATGACGACGACGACGACGATGATGATGATGATGGTTATCATGATAAGAACAATAACTACAACGACGATGGCAAGAAGAAGAAGAAGGATAGTAATATAACATTAATAACACTAATAATATAATCGTCGTTGTCATCGTCATATTCATCATCATCGTTGTCGTCGTCATCATCATCATTATCATCATCATCATCATCACAAGAAGAAGAGGCAGAAGAAACAGTGCAGCAACATCTCTGGCCATCAGGCATAGCGTTAGGGATACAGCAACCTATTCAGAGTTGTCTTCCACAGATTTCGATCTTTTTACTGTCTCCACGTTTACCATTGTACACTACGCACAAAAAGTTAAGGATCACTTGCACAAAAATTCATAACTTTCAAAATAAGAAAGCCAATGCGTTGAAGTTTGGCAAACATTTAATTCCATGCTTTAGTGATAACGATACACAATTGCCTTCAATTTCGAGCAATCGTTTGGTGTGTACATTTGATCAAAGTGGGTACGTATCGAAATTTGATTTCCCAAAGTCATTGAAATCACAAGACAGGGCATTCTGATGCTCCCAAAAGTTCAGTAATGCGTGTAACCGCCATGGCTGTTCTGGCACTCGACGCAGCGAGTCCTCATCGAGTTGACCAGGTTGGTGAAGATCCTCTGTGGAAGCGCCTGCCACTCAGCCTGCAGCATCTGGTAGAGGTGTTGGGCATCCCTGGGAGGGGGGTGGTTGCTCCTCACTTTGCGATCCAGCTCATCCCAGAGGTTCTCAATCGGGTTGAGATCGGGACTGCATGCTGGCCACTCCATTCTGTTGACTCCAGACTGCTGCAGGAAGTCATTGACCACCCTTGCCCTGTGGGGGCGAGCGTTGTCATCCTGGTAGACAGCCGTCGGTCCCATCTGCTGCAGTGTAGGCACAGCCAGCGGTCGAAGGATCTCATCCCGGTATCAGAGGCCAGTCAGGTTACCCTGTACATGATACAAGGGTGTTCTGTGGTGAAGGCTGAAGGCCCCCCAGACCATTACAGAACCTCCACCAAAGGCCACCTTTTCTTGGACAGTGGTGTCAATAAAGCGTTGCCCTGGGCGCCTCAAGACCCTCAGTCGGCCGTCGTTGTGGTTCATGGTGAAGCGTGATTCATCACTGAACAGGACCTGGGACCATTGCTGACGTGCTGCCCTATGGGCTGGAGTTAAGCGTGGCCGTACAGCTGGGCGACGAGAACGGAGGTTAAACCCATGAAGGCGGTTCCGTATGGTCTGCTGGCTGATGTTGATGTTAGTAGCCACCCTCAGCTGCCTTCGAATGATGCTGGAAGAGGCTGTTCTTGTCTGCAGGGCTTGTCGTTCAATGAGACGATCTTCACGTGGGTTTGTCTTCTTCGGTCGACCAGATCTGCGTCTTTCATGGACCCTCCCAGTGGCTGTGAAGCGTTGAATCAGTCTGACAATGACCGAGATGGACACCTGAAGTCGCCTGGCCACTTTTCGCTTGGGAACACCATCTTGGAACCATGCAACAGCTCGTCCCCTCTCAAACTCGCTCAATTTTCGTCGTGGAGGCATTGTCAGATCAGGCCTACTACTGGTGGAATGTCTTCTTATAAAGCCAAGCAAGAGACAGCATCTCACACATAAACAGCAGTGCTTGCACGTGCATAATGGTTTTTCCATCTGGCTTGTGCAATGTGTTCAGGCAGAACGGTCCAAAACAAGGTCCTTTTTCGCAAGTTTCCGCTTTTCCGTTTGCGGCCAAGCTCAGTAGTAGAGAATCCCGTGCAATTTTCGCACTAACACAACATCGCCCACTTACAGCTGAACAAGAATTCATAACAATTTGGCTGGACTGAGAAATAAATAACAGTAGCGAACTGAGTTTATTACGCACCTGTTTTCTCATAGTGATCCTTAACTTTTTGTGCGTAGCTTATATAAATAGACAGACCCGTGATGACTATCGGTAATAATTTATTGCATTACTTTCACTGTGTGCATGTCAGGGAACATGCTTTTTTTTCCAATATGACACATTTGATGTCACTAGCTTTGTGGCTGTGTTGATGATTTATTGTCTGTAACTCTGAAGATATCATTGACATGAACATATGAGCTTAGTTTTCTGGTGTACTGGGGTTTGGCTAACACACACACAGACACACAGACAAGATACACACACACATACACACACACACATACATACATAATCATACATGCACGCACGCACACACACACACACACACACACACACACACACACACACACACACACACACACACACACACACACCAACACACACACGTATGAACGGAAGAAATTGTGACAAAAAGACAGAGAGCTCTGTGAACACACAGTAAACACAGTCTCTGTCTCTGGCTCTGTCTCTGTCTGTCTGTCTGTCTGTCGCTTTCTCTTTCTGTGCCTGTCTCTCTCTGTCTGTCTCCTTCTCCTCCTCTCTCGCTATCTCTGTCAGTTTTCTCACGCATACACGTAAAACACACGTGCGTGCGTGCGCGCGCACACAAACGCACGCACACACACATAAAATCTTTACACTCTCATACGTATGTATGTATGTATGTATGCATGTGTGTATAGGTGTACATGTATGTGTATATGTTTGTACGTACGTATGTATGTATGTATGTATGTATGTATGTATGTATGTATATATATGTGTGTGTCTCTGTGTGTGAGTCTCTGTGTGTGTATGTCTCTATATGTACTTACCTAACTATAGAAGATCTATGACAGAAATATGTGCGCTTGGTTGCTAGTTGCAGCTCCAGTTTCCCCTTAACAGTGCACCAAGTCGTGTGACAAAATTGTAGTTAAACAGATCAATAAATGACTTAGAAATATAAACCTGAAAACAGCAACACGTTGTAATTTGCGCCAGCCTGGAAGATGGATACAGTAAAGTTTCATTCACTGTACCGATGGAACCACTACTACAACATCATCGTCATCATCATCAGGTGCCTTGCTGCATGGTGTTGGCGATCATGGACTTTCATCTGTCTCTATCTGTTGTTGCCTCAAGCATCTCTTACACCCTCCTTGTCTTCAGCCACTCTGCAAGTCCATCTAGTATCTTCTCCCTGGGTCTACCTGGTGCTCTCTTTCCCTCCAGCTTTCCCGTTGTGACCAGGTGCTCCAATTCCCCTTTCCTCATAAAATGGCCTATAAATGCTGCCTGTCTTTTCTTAATCTTTTTTATGAATGATCTACTTGTTTCTGCCTCCATCAAGACTGCCTCGTTTGTTTTCTTTGCTCTCCATGGAACTCTCAACATTCCTCTTAGAAACCACATCTCGACAGCCTCAATCTTGTTCTGGCTTTGCTTGTTGACTGTCAACGCCTCACAACCGTTCAACAATATTGGTTCTATATAACATTCAAGAACTATCTTCCTGATGCTAATTGATAGGCATTTGTTGGTAAGAATGCTTTTCATCTTCTTGAATGCTGTTTTGGCTTGGCCGATTCTGCTGGCTATTTCTGATGTGCATCTGCCGTCTGGTGAAATGATCGTTCCCAGGTATTTAAACTTATCAACTTGTGTCAAGGTTGTGCCGTTTGCTGTTATTTTGCATGAGGGGATTTCATGTTTTTTACTGATCACCATGCCTTCAGTCTTCCTGCTGTTCAGTTCCAAGCCCTTACCTTTGCTTTCTATTTCTATTATGTTCACAAGGTTTTGTAGGTCCCTTTCATTTTCTGCAATTAGTACGGTGTCATCCCTGCGTATCGAATGTTGTTTATCATTTTTCCTCCAACCTTTAATCCAGGGTCTTCTTCTAGGTTTCTCATGATGTTTTCGCTGTAAAGTGAAAACAGATCTGGAGACAAAACACAACCTTGTCTGACTCCTCTTTTGATGTTTTGGAAAGAGCTTATATTGTTTTCTATTGTCATTGCAGCTGTTTGTTCCCAGTACATATATCTGATTATTCGTAGATCTGTTCCATCAATATTGAGTCTTTCTAGTTGGTTGATCTATTCTTCATGTCTTACCCGATCGAAAGCTTTGGTATAATCAACAAAGCATAGATATAAATCCTTATTCATCTCGATTGACCTCTCTATGATAGTTCTTGGGATGTATATGGCATTAATAGTTTCTTTCCCTTCCACAAATCCACACTGTACATCTGCTATTTCTCTTTTGATTCTATTCCTTGTCCTCATCATGATTATTCTTAATAGGATTTTTGTTACATGACTCATCAAACTGATCGTGCGATGGAGTTCGCATTCTATAGCCCTGTCTTCTTTGGAAGTGCAATGTAAATTGATTTTGACATATCATTGGGGATTTTTCCAGTGTCGTAAATTTCATTTGGGAGGACTTATTTTTTCAATATCAAATTCCTCTAGGGCTTCAATCACTACAACAGTTCACTGCTTTTTCTCATGCCTCATTCCGGTAGCCTCCTTAATATCGGCGGTGCCAAGGTGTACTGTGTTTTTCTCTAGGACTTTATAGTGCAGTTGTGTAGAGAGTGAACACCTTATTCGTGGGCAAGAATTAGCCTTCTGCATACACCCCTTTGTATCACAAAGTCAGCCCAGCATGCAATTAGATTTCTTCAGAACGCTACTTGATTTAAGTGACATGACTCCTGTCGGTATAAGAATCTCATGAAAAAAGCAATGCAATATTTTTTTCAAATCCACAACATTTTTGTCTTTATAAGAAATGCTCAAAAGAAAACAATCGATGGACAGACAAATGAATAAATTCTCCCAGCAATCTTTGATAAATGAATAGATTTTCTCATCAATCTATCGACAAGATGAATAGACATATTGGTCCTTTGTCGTCTGGGTTTTCATGCGGGATATAAGACCAATCCTGGAGGCACCTACTTACTTCTTATTCACGTAGTACTTACTTATTTACTTACTTATTTACTTACTTACCTATCTATGATTAAGAAAATATTGTCTTCACCTAGCTGATAGACAAGCTGAGCATTTGGGCATTGATTTGGGCATTCTGTTATGTGAGACGAGTTTATACAAGATAGTTGTGTTGTGATTCAAACCTTTAATCATTTATTTATTTACTGTGTATATACTTCGTTTTTTGAAGGTAAGATACACATGTCATTTACATATAACCAAGATTATTCCAGTGGTAGGCTGATAAATACCAGTATAAGATATAGACTAGGTAAAGCATAGTCTAGGTAGGGCCTCAGGACCTGGCCAGCTCATGGATTTATGTGCAGGCTTAAGGCTTGTGCCATAATAACCATACTCATGGCACATGTGACTTTAGTGCATATGGAATTCGTTCCGAGCGCGGAGACGTCATCTTGAGAAACTGAAACTCAATCTGAACGTTTTATCATATGGCAAATCATTTGACGGCGTAACCCTGGAGGCATGTGTTCTTCCACAAGTTCCGTATAGGACAAGTTTCTGTGGCCGTAGATTCTGCATCCACTGGTCCTTTTTCAGCTGTATAGCGGCTGTTCTGTGCTGTTCAAATGTAACTGTACTCTACATACTGCTGTAGCCAGCTTACTAGTTGTGGGTAATATCATACTAGAAGATGGTGTTGACGCTTTAGTTGTCTTCCGTGGTCACGGTATTCTTGCTTCAGCTCTTTATACAGAAGCATTTGGGATGTCTTTGTCGTCTATACGGACAGTGTGTCCTGTCCTGTAAAACTGACATTTGATGAGTAAAGATGTTTTGCTCTGCAGGCCGCCCTTCTGCAGCACTGGCAAGTTAGACAATCGATCTTTCCCGTGATCATGTAGGGTTTGTGCAGATATCTTAAGTCGAATTGTTCCAGCTGTGAAATGTGTCGTCGATAGGTAGACCAGGTCTTGCAGCAGTGCAGCAGGGCGCTCAATACTACTGCCTTGAATAAAGCATTTTGTTTTGTCTCATTTTCTACGCCACCTTAATGGCCACAAAGTTGGCACAATTTTTACAATGCAATGATGGTGATGTCAATGAGGGTGATAATTTTGATGCTTTGGAGTTCCATCAAACTAAATCTTGGACTCTTAATGACAGAAGAAGTGATACGTCAAAGATTTAATGTACTTGTTCAAAACAAATTCAGTGCTCTGGAAGACGTTGGTGACAGTGAGGAACAATGGACAAAGTTGAGAAATTTGATAAATGAAGCTTGTGAAGAAATCCTGTAGTAGATAGAAAAGCAAAAAAGAACTGGATGACAAAAGAAATTTTGTGCTTGATGGAGGAATGGAGGAAGGCAAAGAGGAACGAGGAGATATACAGGAAGATAAACAAAGAAATCAGGAATAGGTGCAATGAAGCTAAGGAAGCTTGGCTGAAAACAAAATGCAAAGAAATAGAAGACCGACACAAAACGTATCCTCTGGGTATGTACAGACGAATTGAAGAAATTGTCCACAGGAAAAATACATGCACATCAACTGGTTGCTTAAAATCGAAAGATGGTACGCATTCTCATGGAAAAAATAACATATATTAGACAGATGGGGAGAGTACATTTAAGACTTTTTGAAGATGACAGAAATGTAGAACACATTATAAAGAAGAACTTTGAAGGACCACCCATAATGAAAGATGAAGTTAGAGCAGCATTGAAAAAGATGAAACCAGGAAAAGCCCCAGGACCAGAAAACATTACTACAGAGATAGTTGAAGCCCTGGAGGAATTCGGTATAGAAAAAAATAACAGTCCTCCTTAATGAAATTTACGACAGTGGAAAAATCCCCAATGATATGTCAAAATCAATTTACATTGCACTTCCAAAGAAGACAGGGGCTATAGAATGCGAACTCCATCACACAATCAGTTTGATGAGCCATGTAACAAAGATCCTATTAAGAATAATCATGATGAGGACAAGGAATAGAATCAAAAGAGAAATAGCAGATGAACAGTGTGGGTTTGTGGAAGGGAAAGGAACTATTAATCCATATACATCCTAAGAACTATCATAGAGAGGTCAATCGAGATGAACAAGGATATATATTTACGCTTTGTTGATTATACCAAGGCTTTCGATCAGGTAAGACATGAAGAATTGATCAACCAACTAGAAAGACTCAATATTGATGGAAAAGATCTACGAATAATCAGAAATATGTATTGGGAACAAACAGCTACAATGAGAATAAAAAACAATATAAGCTCTTTCCAATACATCAAAAGAGGAGTCAGACAAGGTTGTGTTTTGTCACCAGATCTGTTTTCAATTTACAGCGAAAACATCATGAGAAACCTAGAGGAAGACCCTGGATTAAAGTTTGGAGGAAAAATGATAAACAACATTCGATACGCAGATGACACTGTGCTAATTGCAGAAAGTGAAAGGGACCTACAAAACCTTGTGAATATACTTGAAATAGAAAGCAAAGTTAAGCGGTTGGAACTAAACAGGAGGAAGAATGAAGTCATGGTGATCAGTAAAAAACATGAAATCCCCTCATGCAAAATAACAGCAAACAGCACAACCTTGAGACAGGTTGATAAGTTTAACTACCTGGTAACGATCATTTCACCAGACGGCAGATGCACATCAGAAATAGCCAGCAGAATCGGCCAAGCCAAAACAACATTCAAGAAGATGAAATGCATTCTTACCAACAAATACCTATCAATTAACATCAGGAAGAGAGTTCTTGAATGTTATATAGAACCAATACTGTTGTACGGTTGTGAGGCGTGGACAGTCAAAAAACAAAGCCAGAACAAGATTGAGGCAGCCGAGATGTGGTTTCTAAGAAGAAGGATTTCGTTCGTTCTTTAATTTAACGTCTTTTCACTATAAGTGATATTAGACGGGAGAAGAAGGATGTTGAGAGTTCCATGGACAGCAAAGAAATTAAACGAGACAGTCTTGATGGAGGCAGATACAAGTAGATCATTTAATAAGGAAGATTAGGAAAAGACAGGCAACATTTATAGGCAATTTTATGAGGAAAGGGGAATTGGAGCACCTGGCCACAACGGGAAAGGTGGAAGGAAAGAGAGCACCAGGTAGACCCAGGGAGAAGGTACTAGACGGACTTGCAAAGTGGCTGGGGACAAAGAGGGTGGAAGAGATGCTTGAGGCAACAAGAGATAGAGACAGATGGAAGTCTATAATCGCCAACGCCATGCGGCAAGGCACCTGATAATGATGATGATGATGATGGAGTTCCATCTAGGATTGAGACTGCGTAACAGGGCTATACTCTACATTTACTATCATAATATATCCTGGCGTCATCCAAGGCCCTGCGTGCTGGTCAGAAGATTTGAGCAACACCCTCAATGACGCATCAGTGGATGGATGAGACTCGACTGTTTGGTCCCAGTCTTCCCAATGAGCCGACAGCACGCCCAACTCTGGGTAGGAGCCGGTTAGAACCGAAAAATCCCACAATGATTTTTGAAGGGACCGATGGGGATTCGAACCCACAACCTTCCAGTCGGTAGTCCGTTGTGCTGACCACTACACTACGGCGACTGGTTGAATAAAGCAATCTTTGTGGTGACCCTGATGCCGTAGTCCTGCCACAACCTCTCGGTCAGCCTTCATCAAATGCAGAGCTGACCATGGAGATATGCAGCGTCATCTCAACATCAAGAGATCAGTTTTGCTCACTGCATTGCCTAAATAGCAGAATTTGTCCACAGTCATGATCTCCTGGTTATTAAAGACAATCGGTGGTGGTTAAGCACCAGAAGCCTGAAATGATGTTTGCTGAAACACAGTCTCTGTCTTGCTGAGGTTAATTGTAAATCCGAAGCCTTTCCAGGTCGCAAAAATCGGTCACATATGAAC
The DNA here is from genome assembly GCA_030674185.1 of Monoplex corrugatus. Lineage (NCBI taxonomy): Eukaryota > Metazoa > Mollusca > Gastropoda > Littorinimorpha > Ranellidae > Monoplex > Monoplex corrugatus. The sequence continues at coordinate 36,437,226 of CM060308.1, forward strand.
AGGCAGTCAACGCACAGTCATCTACAAAGAGAAAGTCCGACCTGGATGACGTTGTCCATTTTGGTTTTGTCTTGGAGTCTCCACCGGTTAAAGAGTTATCCATCTGAGTGAAACGTGATGAACAAGCCCCTGTCAAGAACTGTTAATGTATCAATCAGTATTGCTGGAATGAGTAATATATCAATCAGCATTGCTGGAATGAGTATGCAGTAGAGTGTGGACGCTAGAACGCGACCCTGTTTCAATTAGTTCTGTACTGGGAGGGGTTCGAATGCTTTCCCATTCTCATGCACACTGACCAGTATGCCATTTTCGAAGAAAGCAGTCAGCAAGTCAATCTTTTGAGAGCGACCAAACTGTCATATTCTCTCACACAAATCAGATCTACAGTACAAACATCATGTGGAACATCTCGTATTAGCAGCATTTCTCTTGCACCTGGCTTGATGCAAACACCACGTCACTCGTGTTTCTTCCGACACGAAAGCTACATTGAGACTCAAAAATGATGGGATCGGATACATGGATAATGATTCTGTCACGGATGAATCTGGAAAGGCCTTTTCCCAACGTGCATTAGCGGGATATCCCATAATAATCATCCGGTAAGGTCGTATCGCCTTTCCTCTTGTAAATGTGGTCTACCTGGTGTTCTCTTTCCCTCCAGCTTTCCTGTTGTGACCAGGTGCTCCAATTCCCTTTTCCTCATTAAATGTCCTGTAAATGTTGGTTGTCTTTTCCTAATCTTCTTTATCAATGATCTTGTGTCTGCCTCTATCAAGACTGTCTCGTTTCTTTTCTTTGCTGTCCATTTAACTTTCAACATTGTCTCAATCTTGCTCTGGCTTTGCGTGTTGATCGTCCACGCATGGCAACCCGTATGACAGTATCTGTTCTATACAACACTCAAAAATGTCTTATCGCGATTCAATAATTCGATATATTGACATTCAACGGTGTGTGCCGTTCTGGTCTAATATCTCTGTTTACTAGGGTTTGTATATGTATGTACACACACACACACACACATACACACACACACACCCACACACACACACACACACACACACGCACACACACACACACACACACACACACACAACACCCACACACACACCACACACACACACACACACACACACACACGCCACACACACACACACACACACACCACACACACTCACACACTCACTCACTCACTCACTCACTCACTCACTCACGCTATAAGACAGATGAGAACAATACATTAAAGACCTTTTTGACGATAACAGAAAAGCGGAACACGGCACCAAAAAGAACGTTGAAGGACCACAAATAATGAAAGACGAACTTTGAGCAGCACCGAAAAAGACGAAACCAGGAAAGGCCCCAAGACTAAACAATATTACTATAGAAATGTTTGAGGATCTAGATGAACGCATTGAAAAAGCATCAGTCCTCCTAAAATGAAATTCGTGAGATCGGAAAACTCCCTAAAGATATGTCAAAATTAATTTTCATTACACTCCCGAAGAAAGGAAGGGCTATAGAATACGAACTCTATCGTACAATGAGCTTGATGTGTCATGTAACAAAAATTCTATAAAAAATAATTGTGCAATAATCACGAAGAGAGCAAGGAACTGAATCAAAACAGAAATAGCAGAAAAACAATGTAGTTTTATTGAAGGGGAAGGAACTGTTAGCGGCATACACATCCTAAGAACTCTCAAAGAAAGATCATTAGAGTTTAATAACGATTATTACATATTTCTTATTGTACCAAGGCGGTTTGATCGGGTAAGACACGAAGAATTGATCAACCAACTGGAAAGGCTCAATGTTGATGGAAAAGATGTAAGAATGATAAGGAATATGTATTGAGAATGAACAGCAGCAACAAGAATAGAAAACGACATAAGCTCTTTCCAAAATATCAAAAAAGAGGTTAAGCAGGGATGTGTTCTGTCACCAGATTTGTTTTCACTTTGCAGCGAAACATCATGAAAAACCTATAAGAATGCCCTGGGATAAATGTTGGAGGAAAAACTGTTCAACAATCTTCGTCACCCAGAGCATGAAACAGAGTACTAAATCTTGTGAATATAATAGAAAGTAGAAATAAAGGTCTTTAGCTAAATAGCAGGAAGACTGAAGTCATGGTAATCAGTAAAAACCAAGAAATCCCCTCATGAAATTAACAGCAAACGGCACAACAATGAGACAAGTTTATAGGTTTGAATATCTGGGAACAGTGAGCTCACGAGACGGCAGATGCACATTAGAAATAGCCAACAGAATCGGCCAAGCTAAAACATCACTCAAGGAAATGAAAAGCGTTCTTACAAACAAATGTCTATGAGTTAGCATCAGGAAGAGAGTCATAGAGAACCGATACTGTTGTAAGGATGCAAAGCGTGTACGTACAGTCAACACGCAAAGTCAGAACAAGATTGAAGCAGCTGAAATATGGTCTCCAAGATGAATGTTAAGATTTCATGGACAGCAAAGAAAACAAACGAGACAGTCTTGAAGGAGGCAAATACAAAAAGAATATTAATGAAGAAGATTAAGAAAAGACAAGCAACATTCATAGCACATTTCACGAGGCAAGAGAAATCTGAGCACCTTGCCACAACAGGAAAGCTGGAGAGAAAAAAAACACGCCCGTTTCCTATTATCGTCGTTGTCGTCGTCGTCGTCATCATCATCATCACAGCATCATCATCATTGTCGTCATCACCACCATCACTATCATCTCCATCATCAGCACTATCACCTCCACCCATCAGCAGCAGCAGCAGCAGCACCATCATCATCATCATCATCGTCGTCGTCGTCATCATCGTCATCATCATCATCATCATCGTCGTCGTCGTCGTCGTCGATCATCATCATCATCATCATCATCATCATCATCAATCGCATGTCCTTTTCCTATCGTTCTTCATGTGTCTCGTCATCTTTTTTCTTGGCCCCTTGAGACGGAATCACTAATGGATGTTTCTAGAATGAGGGGACAGATTTGTTATTTGTTGTTTGGACTTCCATCTTTCTCTTCCGACAACACTATCCCACCCATCACCACACACACACACACACACACACACACACACACACACACACACACACACACACACACCACACACACACACAACACAACAAACACAAACACAAACACAAACACACACACAACACAACACACACACAACACACACACACAACAACACACACACACACACACACACAACACCACACACACACACACACACACACACACACACACACACCAACACACAAAACACACACACACACAACACACACACACACACACCACACAAACACACACAACACACACATACACACACAACAACACACACACACACACACAACACACACACACACATACACACACAACACACACACACACAATATATATAATAATATAATTTATATTAAATATATCACACACACACCTCACACAACACAACACACTATAACAAAAACATACAGCACATACACACACACACACATACACACACACACACACACACACACACACACACACACACACACACACACACATATATATATATATATATATATATATATATATATATATATATATATACATACACTCACACTTTCTAAAACCACTCTACAGATTAAATAATCATGTTATTCATTTTTCTTGTGTTAGAAAGGAATCAGTGGGCAGCTCTTTATGTTTGTTGTTTACTCATTCACTGTTTGTGTCTTTGTCTTTCGAAGCTGTTTGCACGACGGCATTCTAATAATTAAACTAATAACTAAGTATATAATAGGTTTCTAAGAAATTTTGAGAGTTCATGGATAGCAAAGAAACAACGAGACAGTCTTGATGGAGCAGACACAAGTAAATCACTCATAAGGAAGATTAGGAAAAGATAGGCAACATTTATAGTCCATTATGAGGAAGGGATTGAGCACCGGTCACAACGGGAAAGCTGGAGGAAGAAGAACCAGGTAGACCCAGGGAGAGAAATGCTAGACAGACTGCAGAGTTGGCTGAGGCGAGAGGGGGGGAGGAGATGCTTGGGGCGGCAAGAGATAGAGATAGATGGAGGTCCATGATCGCCAACGCCATGCGGCAAGGCACCTGATGATGATGATGAGTGTCATTTAGTTCTTCATAGGTCCTTGTTTCCCCCCCCCCCCTCTCTCTCTCTCTTTCCCTCTTTCCCATTTCAAGATCTTTCCAGAGCTTACGATTTTGCGCAGGCTCACGGAGTCTGCCAGATGACTGGAGTATATATGGAAATTGTTCGAGTGCAATGAACCCCTTTTGAACAAAGCCTTAACAAACTCCAACCTCCGTCTGTCTCTGTCTACGTCAGGAAGAGAGTTCTGAAAGAAGTGAGACAGATGAAGAAACGATGTTTCATATGGGCAAAAGAGAAGTTAGAAGTCAGTGACAAGTGGATGGGGGACGTAGCAGCACCCAATAACTAAACGAATAAATAGATAAGTAAAAAACATATTAAAAATATACAATGAAAAAATGGCAAAAGGGCTGCTTCATCGATTGCGTGCAACTGAGCAAAACAAAGAAACAAATAAACAAAGACCAAACATAACAGAAGAAACTGACGAAAACTGAAGACAAATCAGAAGTATGCAGTACAACAGTAAAGCAGTAGTAAGCATGATTTATGTGAGGAAATGGGAAATGAACATAGTGGCCAAGGTACTTCTGGTACGCATCAAAACCCACATGGCTACGTTCTCAGTCAAGAAATAACTACATGCACTGTGGAAACTCGCAGACAAATGCTGAGAGATTGCAACAGTTCTAAGACTGTTACTATCAGGCGCTTTCCATGCCGAGACGATACAAGGATGACTACCACCTGTTGTCTAGAGAGCAGCAAGTTGCCCTGGTGAGGCTGCGCACTGGTCACAATAGGCTGAACAGCCACATGTACCGCAAACTGAAACTGGCGCCCTCCCCAACCTGTCCTTGCGGTCAAGAAGACTAAACCACGGAGCATATACTCCAAAGATGTCCCCTTCACCAGGTGGCAAGACAGGACGTGTGGCCGACAGACACTCCGATGACAACCAAACTCCATGGCTGCAGACAGGAGCTGGAAAAGACGGCTGCATTCATCACCCGGACTCAACTGATTGTGTAGCAGCGTACGCCAAGAAGAAGATGAAGTGGTACTAGTAGTAGTGAAAGATGAAATCAGAAACACAAAAATTAAACCAGAATTTTTTTTTACCGTCTCATTTTCTACGCCACTTTAATCGCCACAGAAACTGAAACAGTTTTTATTATGCGATGACGATGATGTTGATGTGGAAGATAGTCATGATGCTATGGAGTTCCATCTAGGATTGAGACTGTGTGAAAGGGTTGTACTCGACGCTTACTATCATAATATATCCTGGCGTCAACCAGGCCCGAGAGATACAGACACCTGAGGTGTTGGTCAGAAGATTTCAGCAACACCCTCAATGACGCATCCGCGAAGTGGATAAGACTCGACTGTGTGGTTCCAGTCTTCCCAATAAGCCTATAGCACGCCCAACTCTGGGTAGGAGCCGGTTAGAGCCGAAAAATCCCACAATGATTTTTGAAGGTACTGATGGGGATTCGAACCTACAACCTTCCAGTCTGTAGTCCGTTCCGTTAACCACTACACCACGGCGACCAGAACTTTGTCAATGAACTTTATTTTGAAAATTCTCATACACGAACCGTATTAATTTTGTTGTTACCATGACACGTCCCCATGTCATGAAGCCATCCATGACCCTGTTTCCTTGTGAATAGGTTTTATGGGATGACGCCTGAAACCATCCGTGCTCTCTCGTTTTTGTGATTTTATTTTCGTGTCTCATTGGCACCTAAGTGTTTGAAGAGTGACAGTCACTTTGATTTAGATTTCAGACTAGTACAGTAGTAGACAGTCTTGATGGAGGCAGACACAAGTAGATCATTCATAAGGAAGATTAGGAAAAGACAGGCAGCATTTATAGGCCATTTTATGAGGAAGGGGGATTTGGAACACCTGGTCACAACGGGAAAGCTGGAGGGAAAGAGAGCACCAGGTAGTCCCGGGAGAAAATGCTGGACGGACTTGCAGAGGAGATGCTTGGGGCAACGAGAGATAGAGACAGATGGAAGCCCATGATCGCCAACGCCATACAGCAGGGCACTGATGATGATGATGACAGTAGTAGTGAAATGTGACTCCAAAGACAGTGAAATGAGAGCAGAAATCAGCTGGACTCACCATAACTTTCACAGCATATATAGTCATTTCATCAAACCGGGTTTTAAGCACAACCGTTTGTCGTTCTCCAATAATGGTGTATATGAATTTTATTAGTTTCATTATGATTCCCATATTACATAGCCACACCCACATCCCTGTTTCCTTATGAATGAGCCATATAGTCTGCAATCTGATGCATCAAATCGATCATGTTCTCCACCCCCACCCCCCTCTCTCTCTGTCTCTTTCTCTGTCTCTCTCTCTGTCTCTCTCTGTCTGTCTTTCTGTCTGTCTCTTTCTCTGTCTCTGTCTCTGTCTGTCTGTCTGTCTGTCTGTCTGTCTGACTGTCTCTCTCTTTTTCTTTCTCTCTCTCTCTCTCTCTCTCTCTCTCTCTCTCTCTCTCTCTCGTTGTTTTTATCACCATCGCCATACCTGGGGTCGGAAAACGCGTCAGCTATAACAGGAAGAGGAGCATCATCAGATGATTCCTTAAGCCACAGACAGAAAGGGAAGACTACCGCTGTCTGTCCCGAGAGCAGCAAGTGGTCCCGATGACGCCCATATGAACCGCAAGTTTAATTTGATGCCTTCACCATCCTGCCCCTGCGGTCAAGTGGATCAAATAGCTGAACACATTATTGTGGCGATGTGGCCTCTATCAAATGGAGCGACAAGAGACATGGCCAACTACAACTCCTCTGACCATCAAGCTCCATGGCAACCAGCAGGAACTGGAAAAAAATTAGCCATGTTCCTTGCTAGATGTAGTCTGAACACTTAGAAGGCAAACGCACGAAGACAGATCTCAAGTAAAAATGAAAAAAAAAAAAAAAAAAAAAAATGAAAAATCGAAAAAAAAAAATTCCTGACTGAAATCTGTAGTAAGATTTTAGAACTGTCCATGCCTTAAAAATCGTTGATACACAAATACATATTCGATTTATATATTGATTAGACATTGTTCCCAACAGAATTTGAAATAGCAAAAAAAATGTAATCTCTACTGAAGACAGAGATCCCTAAACAAACAAGCAAACAAACAAACAAACGGTTTAACTAGGAATAAAACGAACAATTTAACCAAGAACAAAACAAAACAACTCTACGTAGTTATAGGCCCTATCACCATAACCTGACGTGTCTATACCACTTGAAAGACATAGTGAAACGCACATGATGAAATTCACGGCAGAAAATTCCCTATTTCACCCACTTCAATAAGTATTCCATAGACATCAATAATGCAACACTGTTTTTCTTTACATCGTAAGCTGGTGGCTAGCAGACATAAACGAAAACAATTTATCAGTTCTTTAAGTAGACTTTACGAAACCATTTCGCCTCGTTGACCATGACATTCTGTTTTCAAAAAGTAATGTCTGTTTGAGAAATGCATATATTCTTTCTCGTCTTCCAGTTTTACGCTGAAGAAAAGGTACATTGCGTGTGACTTATATGCTCATGGTTATTTTTTCTTCTGAAGGAAAAATACCGTTTGGTGTAAACCAAGGTTCAATTCTAGGTCCAGTTTCGCTTTGTATCTACATCAATGATCTATCCTTATGTATGCTCGTTTTTGTATTTTCTCTGACATGTGTAGGCCTACGCCATTCTTCCTTTCGTGTATTTTCTCTGATATTTGTACGTCCATCTTCCTGTTTGTAACGGTTATTGAGTTTATTGACTCCAGATTGCCTCAGAAGCAGCAATACAATCTCATTCTGTACACCACGAGCCCCAGGCGGTAACTGATATCATGTCCATTATCTTAATGGATTTGTCTGGAAACAAGACAACCACACATTATCTGTCTGCTCGGACTCTGGCCTCGTGTCATTATTTTGTTTTGAATATAAAAGTACTGTAGCCACTGATTTACAAGACGCTGCTTCCAACTGATTGCGTGTAATAAGATACATTGTGTAGGACTGACCTCTTTACTGATAAAAAAGAATTGAATGCTGTATGATTTTCCTTACAGCTGCTTGCGTATGACTATCTGTATATCAGCGATTAGACGTTGTGTACTGAAAAATGAAACACGAAACGGCGATGCAACTGGAAACTATAAATTGAAATTACAAACACGAAAAGCACGAAACACTATGTCATATTTTGGAAGACAAAGAAAGGTTGAATAGAGAATGGTATGAAATATTCGCATATATAATTTTCACCTATGGGATGGAATATGGAAGCAATGCAGATGGAAATGCAAGTAGAAAAAAACCCCAGGCAACATCAGAAACCTTTTGACAAAAAGGAAAAAAAAAAAAAGCTACGCCCACGAAGAACCAAGAAAATGATAGTCAATGAAGTGCTGAATGTCAGTTAATGTTTACATGAAAAATGAAAGCCGGGAATTTTAAAATGATTCGTGAAGAACTTAGTCAACCAACGTTGTGTTTTGGTGTCCTCAGGTATGTTTAAATTTGTATTCAGGTGTGTTTTTTTAAATCCCCTATGCGATAAATTGGACGGAGTGGTCACCTCCAGCTCAGGGGCATGTCCATTGATTGTTTGCACGAATGCATTGATATGTGTGCTTAATTTTATTTCATTTTATTTTTCCTGATGACATTTTGTATGTTTTGAAACGGTTATAACCCTGATATGTCTCCATCAGCCGGCTGGGCCTGAAACAACAATAACAATAACAATAACCAATGTTGGGAAACCACCTGAAGGACAATTAAACAAAACTTTTGAAGATGTAAGTCACCAGGGATAGAAACGAAATAGGGTTAGACTTTCAGTTCATTCTCTTTGTGGTAACCAAGTTACTTTGATGGTATTAACTCGTGGCCGACTACACCGAATTTGATAAGGTGACGCTACCTACCCTGTTCCTTGCTGACAAGGTGACAGTAATTGATTTGTCGTGTATTATGACTGGAAGGGTGCCCCCTTCCTTGACTTTCTCTAGTTCATGTGACCATCACTGCTTACACAGCTGTCTTACAGTAGTTTTTTTATAACGAGGTTAAAAGCCGAAGAAAATATACTTCCTTATATGCTAAACTCACACACACACACACACACATACACACACACACGCGCGCGCTCACACACATACACACATACGTGCTTGCGTGCATACGCGTGCATGTATTTTTTCGCGAGCATGTACGTATGTACACACACATGTGCACAAGCGCATTAAGACAGGCACGCGCACACGTGCACATGCATGCACGCACGTATGCATGCACACACGTATATGCACATGCACACACATACATGCACATAGGCACGCTTGCATGCGCATACATTCACACAAGCGCGCGCACACACACACTTACACATACACTTACACACAGACACACACTTTTCTCTCTCTCTCTCTCTTCTCTCTTTCTCTCTCTCTCTCTCTCACACACATACACACACACTACACACACACACACACACACACACACACACACACACACACACACACACACACACACACACACACACAGAAGAGAGAGAACGCAAAACTTTATGACTTTATCAAGATGAGATAGAGAGAGGGAGTCGAGGGAGAGTGAGAGAGAGAGAGAGAGAGAGAAACAGACAGACACACAGACAGACAGACAGAGAGAGGCAGGCAGACAGACAGACAGATAGAGAGACAGAAACAGAGAGCAAGGAGATAAAAATGAAGGGACAAACTTAATCAAGATTCATACTTTCACACACTGGCAAAATAACACGTTTCGAGATGAAGAGCGAAACAGACAAATGGAAAACGAGAAAATGAGCAGAACGGTGATCACGTTTTCTGAAATAACATCTGCGTCTTCCTCCTTCCGAATATTACCCCGTTTTTTTCTAGCCGCGGACAAGGTCGTTTAGAGCAGTTGGAGAAGAGGTAGACGGCCGAGTCATTACATTGCCAGAGTGGAAATGGAGGAGAAATCCAATCTTGGTGTCTGTCAGGAGAGAGGAGGATGTGAAAAGGATCACCACTTTGTCTTGTATCACAGGCTGTTACGTGCACTGGTGTATTACATCTTCCTGTGTGGATGTGAGACTTGAACACTCACAACAGATTTGGAAAGATGAATACAAGCCGTGGAAATGAGATGATATCGCCAGATATTAAACATCAGATACGCTAACCAGAAAAAAAAAACAACACTAGATTCAAAAAAATTGAGAAAAAGTCAAAAAACACATTATGATGTCCTCTTAGTCAGTTTGTTCCTTTTCTCTCATTGAAGACAGCAACAGGGAAGTTTCAGTCTTTTTCTCAAATTTTTTTTGTATCTAGTGTTTGTTTGTTTGTAATCTTACGCTTGACAAAAATTTGCGCCTGTCTTGTTTTGTTGTATTAAATACGCGTTCATATTCTTCTTTCGTGTTTTTTTTTTGGTTCCTGTTTGCTTGAACGCGGGCAGTCACACTTGTTTTGGATATCAGATACGCTAATCAAAGGACACAAGTCTTGAGAATTATCTCCGATGTTGTATAGAACTTCTCAGTGTTCTGAGCTTACTGTTTTGTACTTTGTATCTGCTTCTGTGCTAGCTGAATGGGTAGCGCAAACTGTTTTAGATTTGAGAAGTTCTATACAACATGGGAGATAATTCTCAAGAGTTATGTCCTTTGATTAATATTGTAAAAATTCTCCCTGCTTCTTTCTTATTTCTTTGGTGTCAGATACGCTGTTCATGCCACTGAGCAGAGTCCTTAAAGAAAGTCTTCAGAGATGTTCCTTCGGATGCAGTTTTCAGGTTTTGTACAAAAGATCGATAGATTTAATCTTATATCGTTCGTTCGTTCGTTATTTCTTTTAACGTCTATTCACATATGTGCTTTTAGACGGAGTGTGTGTGTGTGTAATCTTATTATATCATTTGTATGGGAACGATTGTTAAATACACTTTAGACTTGAAAGAATAATTGTGAGCCTGGTTTTTGACTTTTGCCTTTTTTTTTCTTTACCATCAAATTTGGAGTTGTTTTTAACATGGTCTTAGCCATGATAGGGCTGAAGATAGAAGGCTGGACACAGAAATTGAGACCAGACAAAAGGTCAATGATATTAGTTACCAGCTCGCCTCACTCCTAAAACACCCAAAATTCAGAAAAGCTGATTAGTTCCATCTTCAACTCCACACTTACCTGCCAATGTCAAACCCTGACCCTGACCAAACCGTTCGAAACCATGATCACAACCTGTGAGATGTGCTCCTTACGAAGAGCCATCAACAAAACCAGAGGAACCAGAAAAAAAAAAACACTGAAAAAAGAATAAGAACGCGTATTTGATACAACCAGACAAGACAGGTGCAAATTTTCGGTCAACTGGCCTTTGTCAAGCATAAGATCACAAACAAACAAACAAACACCAGATACAAAATTTAGGAGAAAAAGAGAAAAACTTCCCTGATGCTCCATCCAGGAGACACGATCAGAATACACAATCAGATAAATGGTGGGGACATCACCAGTCCTCGATCACATAGAGCAGCACAGATTAGTCATTACCGTGTTCTCAGCGTTATTCCTGTTTGTTTTGTTGCACTCAGTGACCTATAAGTAAAGGTATCTTTACAGTGGAGCGCGCGCGCGCATGCGTGTGTGTGTGTGTGTGTGGTGTGTGTGTGTGTGTGTGTGTGTGTGTATTGTGTTGTGTTGTGTGTGTGTAGTATATTATATATATATGTGTGTGTGTGTGTATGTGTGTGTGTGTGTGTGTGTGTGTGATGATGTTTGTGTTGTGTGTGTGTGGTGTGTGGTGTGTGTGTGTGTGTGTGTGTGTGTGTGTGTGTGTGTGTGTGTGTGTGTGTGTGTGTGTTATGTGTGTACATGTAATGTGTCTGTGTGTGTTGCGTGTGTGTGTGTGTGTGAGTGTGTGTATGTATGTATGTATGTATGTATGTATGTATGGATGGATGGATGGATGGATGGATGGACGGATAGATAGATGGATGGATCCATGTACGGATGGATAGGTGTGTGTGTGTGTGTGCGTGCGTGCGTGTGTGTGTGTGTGTGTGTGTGTGTGTGTGTGGTGTGTGTGCGCGCGCGCGCGCGTGTTCACCCTGACATATCACCCTGAAATACCAGGTCCTAGAGCGCAAACTGAACCACCTGTGCGATATGTTATTGTACAAGAGTTGTGAACAAGACAGACACGATATCAACAGAAACACCCAAATCAGGGAAATGGTGAGAGCTGCACCAGTCCATCGTAATATAGGGGGGTGCAAAAGTAGGTATACAGTAAGTATCGCATCATTATTATAATGCTTAATTCCGCTCTCGATTAGAAGAGTGTGTGAATACCGACGGCAAGCAGTTTGAGTATCTGAGGGAGTAAGGCTGTGCTTGTTATTACATGTATATGCAATATTCATTTGTTTGTATAATAAATGCAATGAGTGTTGTACATGTTTTCTTTTCTCATAACTGTATACCTAGTTTTGCACACCCCCCCCCCCCCCCTGTATTCATCAGCAGAGAGTTAAGTAGTTAGCTCATCTAACCAGAATGCAAACCCACAAGTTGTCTAAACAAGCGCACAACAGACAGGTAACTAGATTTACATCGAGAGGCAGACCAAGGAAGACCTGGACTGCATTGTGAAGGAGACTTTGATATCACATGGCGTTTCATTTCTTCAAGGTCTCCAGCTCGCTGACTGTCAGATCTTTCCCCATGTAACAACATCCCTGATGGTACAATTTGACGAAAAGAAAGAAAGAAAATGTGCATATGTGTGTGTGAGAGAGAGAGAGAGATAGAGGGAGAAAGAAGGGAGGAGAGAGAGCACATGCGTGTGTGTGTGTGTGTGTGTGTGTGTGTGTGTGTGTGTGTGTGTGTGTGTGTGTGTGTTGTGTGTGTGTGGTGCGTGCGTGCGCGCGCGTGCATGCATGACCTAATTCGCAAGCAACGAAAAAAGTGGATTTGTTTTAAAACGGAATTATAGAATTTCTGGTATAGGAAAATTATGTCGGAGGTACTTTTGTTTCTTGTTTTGACAAGGGATACATCAATTCATACGACTTACACTCCTGGTATTAACACTAGCCTTTTCTTTTTCATTTAGTGAAAATAATAATCATTTGTCAAAAGAGACTCCACCTGACACACGGGACAGGTTATTTTCAGATTTACATTTGAAATTCATTTAGTCCCCTACTCGTATAGATGACAGGCCATTTTCCCATCCCGGTAGAGCAGTGAAAGATTTTGCTACCGCATGCGACACTGACATAAAATTTACTATAAAACCTCTGTCTCTCTCCCTCCCTCCCTCCCTTTCTATCTCTCTCTCTCTTTCTCTCTCTCTCTCTCTCTCTCTCGCTCGCTCGCTCTCTCATTCTCTCTTTCTGTGTCCCTGACTCTCTCTCTCTCTTTCTCTCTCTATTCTCTCTCTCTCTCTCTGTCCGTGACTCTGTCTCTCTCTTTCTCTCTCTCTTTTCCCTCCCTTTTTCCCTACCTCCCTCCCTCTCTCCCTCTCTCTGTGTCTTTGCCTCTGTCTCTGCTGTCTGTCTGCCTGTCTGTCTGTCTCTCTCTGTCTCTCTCTCTCCCTCTCGCTCTCTCTCTTTCTGTCTCTTTCTGTCTGATGAGTTTTGGAAACATGAGCTGGAAGCCGAGTTTCACAAAACTTTGAAAAGCAGAGATATTCAAGACAGACTTAGACTGGCCACAACCACATTACATTGGGGTGTGGATAGTTGTTGATACCTTTGTACACTATTGAATGATTTGTCCATTACTTGACTTGTAGAAGTATTGTTGACTTATATTATTCATTGATATATAACTGATTAATTTGAACAATTCATTGATTTATTGACTTATTGATGAATCGATCAATCGGTCGATCCATTGATCCATTGATTTATCGCTGATTAGTGCTTGATAGAGAGAGTGATTCACATTAAACTGATCAATATGTTTGGTGATTTGTTTGACCGGTTGATTTATGGATGACCAATTTTATTGGGTGATTAACTGCTAGTAAAATGGTTGATTATTTAACTGATGTGGTTTGTATGGTTGATTGAATAGTTGTGTAATAAATGACTGATCGATTGATCGATCGTTTACCACAATACAATGAATGTACGAAATATTCGTTTGATTTGATTGATAAAGTGAAGCTGTTGTGTTTTGCAAGTCAGTTGATTAACTGATCAATTGTTGATCGATTGATGACCGTATTAACTGACTGGCCATTGACTATACAGAGAGATTAAACGCTTGACCAGCAGATCGAGGAATGGAATGATATATATATAACATGTATATATACATATGTATAATATATATATTTGTTGTTGTTGTTATTGTTGGTAATTTGTTGAGGCCTTAATGCACTGCACTGATTGAATTTGTTGATAGCCAAGTACTGAATACTATGTTTCTTCATCAAATGTTAGATCGGGTCAGCAAACGAAAGATCTGTTGACTGTAACATCAATGAAGTATAAACGGAAGAAAGCAGTGACAGTTACAATTTTCGATGATGTAGTTATCTAAATTGTAGAATTTGTATACATCACAAAAAGCCCCGCTTCCCTCCCCACCCCGCTTTTGTATTGTGGCCTAAGGCCGATGTACATTAAAAGTTCTGATCTCTGAGCTCTTGAGTTCTGAGTTCCGAGTACTCTGATGAGTTTTACCGAAGGCGTGATTATTCATCATCATCATCATCATCATCAGGTGCCCTGCTGCATGGCGTTTGCGACCATGGACTTCCAACCATCTCTATCTCTCGTTGCCCCTAGCATCTCCCCCACCCTCCTCATCCCCAGCCACTCTGCAAGTCCGTCCAGCATTTTCTCCCTGGGTCTACCTGGTGCTCTTTTTCCCTCCAGCTTTCCTGCTGTGGCCAGGTGCTCCAAATCCCCCTTCCTCATAAAATGGCCTATAAATGTTGCTAGTTCAAAACTAATCCCCAACTCCAAACTCATTCTTTGTCTGTCTGTCTGTCTGTCTGTCTGTCTGTCTGTCTCAGTTTTTCTGTCCGTCTGTCTGGGTTTTTTTCTGTCTGTATGTTTCTGTCTGTCTGTCTGTCGGTCTGTTTTTCTGTCTGTCTGTTGGTCTATCTATCTGTCTGTCTGTTTTTCTGTCTGTTTCTGTCTCTGTCTGCCCCTGTCTGTCTGTTTCTCTGTCTCTCTGTCCGTCTCTGGTTTACTGTCTGCCTGTGTCTGTTTCTGTCTTCGTTTTTCTCTGTCTGTCCGTCTGTTTCTTTGTTTCTGTCTGTCAGTTTGTCTGTCTGTCTGTCTGTCTGTCTGTCTCTCTCTTTCTGTCTCTCTGTCTCTGTCTCTCTCTAGTTTCCGATTTTCGAACGAAAAGGAGATTAATCCGTCCTGTATGTTTAGATTTGTTCCTCTTTGATGCGCTGTGTCCACTGACCTATAAATAAACACGCTATTATCAAGAGCTCAGTGTCTGTGTCCTTCTAAGTTATGGCCCTTGCTGGTAGGGGAGATGGGAGAGCAAATGGAGATTTATCTCCCCTGATTTGTGTTGCCGGTACGGGTGTAATTCTAACGATGTGATCAAGTTTCACGTAAAAAAGCAACCCATCAGACATGGCTTTTGGTTTTTGTTCGTTTGTTTGTTTGTTTGTTTTAGCCAGTATTACGTGAACTCAGAAGAAGAAGAACAAGAATTTGGAGTGAAATTTGTTCAAGAAGGATTCATCACACTCGGACAGTTCCATATGCGCTCCACCCAAATCCCAAGTCTTGTCAGCAATCGCAGTGCTGATTTCCTGAACCTGCGCAAAATTCCTATGCCCTTGTAAGGTCTTGAAATGGGTAAGGGGGAAAGAGGGGACCTATGAAAGACTTAACATAACGCCAGCAGAATGATGGAAATGTTTAAGATGGGTAGCTAACCCAGGTCAGTTGTTAATGTAGCGGGCTTGGACTGAACTTCCACACATCAGATCTTGTGTCCATGGCTGTATAATTTTTTTTTTTAAAAACAGACACCCTGCCCATTTCTTTTTGGTGTGTGTGTGTGTGTGTGTGTGTGTGTATGTGTGTGTGTGTGTGTGTGTGTTTGTGTGTTTGTGTGTGTGTGTGTGTGTGTGTGTGTGGTGTGTGTGTGTGTGGTGTGAGTGTGTGTGTGTGTGTGTATGTGTGTGTGTATGTGGGGTGTGTGTGTGTGTG
>CM060308.1:36461088-36488588 GCA_030674185.1 Monoplex corrugatus
GTTTTGATTGCGTTTTTGTGATGTTCTGGTTCTTAAACTGGAGGGACTCGGAGGAAGTCTGGCCCCCAGACATACGGCATGCAGGCCGACCGGCGTGTGGGCTCGCACTGGTGCCCATGAACCAAGACCTCCAGCTATGGGTAAATAGCACCACTGCCTTTTGGTTATGTCGGGAGAGAATAAGGCTAAGGGAGTAAACCCTGAAAGAAAATCACCCCCATTCCCTTGTGGGTTGTCGTGGGAACGACAAAGGCTAGCGGAGAGTCCGCACAAAACCGATGGAAGGCAACGAGGAACCACTATCGTATATTCCCAAGTTCACCATGGCCAACCAAAACACCAAAAAGGATGATAACGACGTAAATAGGGACTCCCATGGAGCACCTGCGTCCGGTTGGGACCGTCTTGCTGCGCAGGTGACAACTGACCGTCAGCAAGCTACTGCGATCAAAATAACAAAATATTGGACGAACTTGCAGGGTGGCTGAAGACAGAGAGGGTGGGAGATGTACTTACAGCGACAGGGGATAGATTTTGTGTGGAGGGCCATGATCGCCAACGCCATGGGACAGGGCACATGATGATGACGATGATTTGCTTGAACCGGGGCGGTTACTTTGGTTTGGACTTCATCATCATCATCATCAGGTGCCCTGCCGCATGGCGTTGGTGATCATGGACCTCCATCTATCACTATATCTTGCCGCCCCAAGCATCTCCTCCACCCTCCTCGTCCTCAGCCACTCCGCAAGTCCGTCTAGCATTTTCTCCCTGGGTCTACCTGGTGCTCTCTTTCCCTCCAGCTTTCCCGTTGTGGCCAGGTGCTCCAGATCCCCCTTCCTCATAAAATGGCCTACAAATGTTGCCTGTCTTTTCCTAATCTTCCTTATGAGTGATCTACTTGTGTCTGCCTCCATCAAGACTGTCTCGTCTGTTTTCTTTGCTGTCCATGGAACTCTCAACATTCTTCTTACAAACCACATCTCGGCTGCCTCAACCTTGCTCTGGCTTTGCTTGCTGACTGTCCACGCCTCACATCCGTACAACAGTATTGGTTCTATATAACATTCAAGGACTCTCTTTCTTATGTTAATTGATAGGCATTTGTTGGTAAGAATGCTTGTCATCTTCTTGAATGCTGTTTGGACTTAATGAACTGAAATGAGAGAGAAATGGTGTAAATGGACTGTTAGCGTCTGCGGTCTATATCAGTACCGTCCACTGTTAGGTATTATTATTGCGAGGTCTGTGTCTTTTACTCCATGCACAACATGATCACTGTAGTATTTGTTTTTCCTCAGAAGGTATTAAGTACTGGTGTTTTGTGCTTAAGCATTATCAGGTCATGGTTTTCTGTTCAGCAAAGTTTTGAGATGACTAGTGTTTTGTTTTTAATATCACCCCTTCACGTACCCATCAGTAATAAATATCATATCCATTTATTTATGTACAGACATAGAGACAGAGTGAACAGGCATTGCATCAAAGAAAGAAAACAGAATATACATGCGCATTTTCCACACATCATGCATACATACAGACAGTATAAACAAACATCAAATAAAAGAGTGAAAAAGAATAGAATATATGTACTAATGTACGGATGTCCATAAATGTAACACCCATGTGAGAAAGAGATAAAGCAAACAGACAGGGAGAAAAAGATACCCAGACAGCGGGAAAAAAAACAATAAAACAAAAAAAAAGTCGGCAGGTTGATGCGCCTGAAAAAGTATTGAGTGCGTACACAAAAGTATATGTGACTTGCACACCTATGGGAAAGAGACAGGCTGAAACACATGAATAGGTAAAAAAAAACTTTTTTAAAAACTGGTTAACTCACTCTAGTAAGCAGGAGAAAAAAATCATAGCAGAACGAAAATAATACGTTGGCAGGTTGGTCTGTCTCCAAATATGTCTAGTATTATGGTCGGGAATAAAATTCAATGGAAAAAATTAAGAAGGAAAATTAATGACGGGTCCAAGACCTTGCCAAGCGTTGCTTTTCGCCAATATATTTTCAGGCAACGAAAAGGCAGTATGAAAGGTCAGCCGTTTGTATTGATACGAAAAGTTTTGACTGAGCAACGAACATCGGACGAAAAACAAATCTGCAAACTGCAGTATTCTCCTAGCTTTCTTTTCTTTCATAAATCATCACCACAAATTTTAACAAGACTGAAGCATCCTTCAGAATGGTTAAAAAGGAGAAAGAAGAGCTTTTCTTTTTTTTTTTTAACAAAACGCGTTTCTTTCCATTTATGTCTGTTGGCCATTTTCATTCACGAGACGACACTGCCGTCTGCAAGAGCTATGATGTACGAGAGGCATTTTTTTGCCTGGCATTGCCAGAACAAACTCCCAGCATTTTTCTTCATGTTGTTCCCGCAATTGTGTGTTTTATAGAAAGCAAATGATTTGCATACAAATGAGAGAGATTTTTTTAAAGGAAAGACGAATGAGCGACGTTCTAAAGAAAAACGTCAAAAGTAAATATTTTGTTTTCAATCCCGGAAAATCGACATCTGATGGACTCAACTGTCGACCCATCGGATGAATAGGTATACTGGTATCTTTTGACCTGGAAAAGGTTTTCATGTGAGATACATTAGATAAATAAAATAAAGAAATAAAGAAAAAAGTAAATAAATAAATGAATAAATAAATAAATAAAATCAAGCTAAAACAAACAAATAAACAAACAAACAACAAAACAGAAGACAACACCTCTGACGTAGTGTTCAGCAGGAGACAATGACGTTTACTTTTTGTTCTTTTGTTTACTTTCGAGAAAGGTAGTTGGCCAGAAAGTTGCGTCTGTCTTGTTTTGTCACATTCCACACGCATTGTGATTCTATTTTTCAGTTTTTTCCGTTTCTAAGGGAAACCAGACGGTGAATGCTCTCAAACTTCCTCCTCCGTTTTCTCAAAACAAAGGTTACGCACATGTCATATTTCGTGTGGCCACAACTTCGAAACAGTTTGTCCTAGAGGCTTCATCTATTTATCACTGGAAAGGAAATTCCATGCTCTTCCCAAAGATACCAGTGACTTGATATCACCAAGAATCGACATATGTCCCGTCCCGCTTTGTAAGAATGACAGTGTCTGGCAAGGGCAGTGTATATCCATGTTTGCATTTAATGGATAACCACAGTGCCACACATCATTCCCATCCTCATCCATTATCACACTTTTGTACAACTGGCCTGGTTTCTGGACCAAGGAGTTCTCGGAGCAGAATAAAAAATATATCAATCATTCTGATACAGTTTCCAAAAAGAGAGACAGACAGACAGACAGAGGGAAAGATAGAATGAAAAGAGAAAGAACGAAATAGAGGAGAGAAACACACAGAAAGAGAGAGATAGAGGGAAACAGAAAGAGACAGACAGACAGACAGAGACAGAGAGAGAGAGAAAGAGAGATAGACAGCGAGCGAGCGGGCGAGCAAGCGAGCGAGAGAGAGAGAAGGGGAGGGGAACAGAGACACACAGACACACAGACAGAGACACAGAGAGAGAAAGAAAGACAGCGAGCGAGCGGGAGAGCAAGCGAGCGAGAGAGAAAAGGGGAGGGGGACAGACAGAGTGACACACAGACAGACAGACACACAGACAGAGCCAGAGAGACCTGTGTATGATGTTTTTTGTTCAAATATCGTAATTGCTACTACTTGATTGGAATATACGATGGGGTTTCTGCGTATATGCCCATCTCTGTACCCCAACTAAAGAGCAGTCATAAGTTATCGAACACTGACGGCTTGCAAGACCTTTAAAGAGCGTATTTGACGTTGTGTGGGCGTATACGCAGGAAGGAGGTTCAGGCACTTGCTATTTTGCACTTACATTGGCCTGGGAAATCAGAACAACCTTCCCACCTTGTACCCACCAGGTGGCACCTCGGCAGGCTCGAGCTCAGACCTCATAGTTGGAAGACCAATGTCTTACCATGAATATTTTGGTAGTGTCAAATATTACACCACTTAAGATCATTAAGAATATACAAAAATGACCAGTGTCACATTTTTCTTTTTATCAAATAGAAAATGTTGGTTGAACAAAGATGCTCATCTATGAGAAACTGTCTTTTTCAGCAGTTGTTTTTTTTTTTTTTTTTTTCTGGGTGTTGTTGTTGTTGTTGTTGTTGTTGTTGTTGTTGAGTAATTACGACATAGAAATTTGGGCAAGTCCATGTTTAACCCCCCCCCCCCAAAAAAAAATTTTTAGAGAATCTTTCTTTTTGTTCAATATAGAATCCACAAACAATATGTTACACATTCAAGAATTTCTATTATAATTTATTGTTATTTGTTATCATTGTCTTAATCAGCCATATTTTCTGCAAAATCATATCATTTGCAACGTCTGTTCATGCCCAGCACAAAAGAGAACAAAGTCAAATTATTTGTATGCCTTGTGACTCAGTTTCATTGACATTTTTGGGAACATTCAAAACGATCTACGGTGGGTTTTTTAATGCAAGTCTAAAAATTGCTTTTGCACATCCTACCTGACAATCACTTTTTTTCTGGACATTCGACTAGATTAAGCTAGCTTTCTCATTTTCAAACTGGAGACGTAATAACTCGGCTGTCAACTTCTTCTCCACAACTGCATGAAGGCCGTAAACAAGAAAAATGGGCAATATATGGGAAAGACGCAGATGTTATTTCAGAAAACGCTGCCCTAATTCTGCTGTTTCTCGTTTTCTACTTGCCTGTTTTACGCTACATCAGCCTGTGTTGCTTTGCCAGCGTGTGAAAATATGAACGTTGATTACACTGATCCCCTGGTTCTTTTCTCTGTATTTCGTATCAAAACAATTTTGCAATTTTGCTCTCTCTGTCTCTCTGTCTCTGTCTCTGTCTCGCTCTCTCTCCCCTCCCTCCCTCTCTCTCTCTCTCTCTCTCTCTCTCTCCCTCTCTCTCTCTGTCCGTCTCTGTCTCTCTCTCTTTCTCTTTCTCTGTCTGTCTGTCTCTCTCTCGCTCCCGCTCTCTGTCTGTCTGTCACTGTCTCTGTCTCTCTCTTTCTCTCTTTGCCTGTCTCTCTCTCTCTTTCTCTCGCTGCCGCTCTCTGTCTGTCTGTCTGTCTCTCTCTCTCTCTCTTTCTCTCTTTTCTCATTCTTTCTCTCTTCTCTATTTCTCTGCCTGTCTCTGTCTCTCCACTCTCTCTCTCCCTCCTCTGTTCTCTCTCTCCACTCTCTCTCTTTTCTCTCTCTCTCTTTTCTCCATCTCTCTCTCTCTCTTCTCTGTCTGTCTGTCTGTCTCTTTCCACTCTGTCTCTCTGTCTCTGTCTCTTCTCTCTCAATGTCTCTTATTCTCTATCTCTCTCTCTCTCTCTCACGTCCCCCCCCCCTCTCTCTCTCTCTCTTGTCGCTACGCATTTTAGCATTATTTGTATTTGGTATTCTTATATTTGCCTTAACAAGTAGATTTAAGCAATTGCAGACATGAAAAATTGGCCAAGTATTATTGTATTGTGTCAGTGTATTTACAATGGAAAATAAAGATCAATGAATAATTCAGTCACTGAACTGATCAGTTAATCACTCAATTCGCCATCTGTCTCTCTGTCTTCCCGATTCTCAGTCAGTGCCCACACGCATGTATTTTATGATTTATGTAGTTGTGCATGTGTATCCAATTAAATAACTCTTTATGTCTCTTGCAAGATGTTTATTTTCTGACATTTACAAAATGTGAACTAATCAACACAAAACCATGCACGTCTGTAATATTCTTGATGTATTCTATTGATATTGAATTGCTTGATTTAGTTGAAGACTAGACTTAAAAGCAAATCAATATGTAGTTAATGCAGATATGTTCTTAATACATGTCTATTCGTGTATTCTGTTGTATTCATTATATTGATTTATGTAACTGAGGGCTAGCTGTAAAAAAAGTAAGTAGGCCTATGTACTAGTTCATTTTTCCATATAGAATAGCCAGTTGCCCTCCGTTTCTGTGTCTGTATATGTGTATGTCTGTGTAACCGTATATCTGTTTCTTCTCCTTTTTTCTCTCTCCCCTTCAATCTCTCTTTTCTCTTCTCTGTTCGATTTTCTTCTGTAGTTGTTGCATGATGTTAGAAAATGTTTCTTTCTGTAACGGTTTTCTTTTTTTCTTTTTTCTTTTTTCTTTTTTTTTTTTTTCTCAGTCTTTTTAAACATCCATTTTTCTTTTGATAAAGATGTCTGTGGCTTATTTCTGACCTGTCTCTCCCTTGAGAAACGTGTATATTTTCCCACTGTGTTCTTGTCCATCTATCCTGCTATCCTTCAAGACGTGCCTATGAAGAGGGTATATGAATGTGAGAGAGTCATTGAGTGAGTGTGTGTGTGTGTGTGTGTGTGTGTGTGAGAGAGAGAAGAGAGAGAGAGAGAGAGAGAGAGAGAGACAGAGAGAGAGAGAGAGAGAGAGAAACTGAAACTGAAAATGGTTTATTGCCATTGACATTTTTGTCCTTGTGGCAAGGAGCATAATACAAAGTCATTAAATTTTACGGCGACGTTTTGGCGAAATAAAGATTTATAAATATAGTCATGGCTGACATTATATCGATTTGAATTTTTTTTCCCAATGATGAAGAAAAAATTGAAGGAAAAAAGTTGAACAAAAAGTTAAACAAAAAGTTGAAGAAACAGTTGACCACCCGACGTAATTAGTCATATAAGTAAGAGGAGAGAGAGAGAGAGAGAGAGAGAGAGAGAGAGAGAGAGAGAGAAAGAGAGAGATGGGGTAGAGGGAGGGGGAAATGGAGGCTATAAATGGGTAAATAACATTAGCAAAAAGGCTTCTGTCACAATACAAAGAAATAAGGTGCACACACTTGCACACACATACACAGAGAGAAAGAGAGCTGATCTGGACAGAGAGACAGGGAGACACAGAGAGAGAGAGAGAGAGAGACAGACAGACAGACAGACAGACAGACAGAGAGACAGAGAGAGAAACATGTGTACATTGAAATACCTTACACCACCGAAGACGTATGCAGACTGCGCAGCAACATAACTTTAAGACAGTGTGTACTAAACAACAAGCAAACATTCATCTGAGAGAACATGGCTAGAATGGGAAAAAAACGCCATATTTTGAATTATTTAAAACATGAATTTGTCTGAAGTATTTCTTGATTCGTATTATTCTGCATGACACAGTGAATACTACTTATAACTAAAGCATATGAATTAATATCGAAAAGTTCGAAAAGTTAATCATAATGACAAAAATACCACACAAAAATTAAAACATATGTTTCTTTTTGTTTGCATATAACGGTTACTTATGGCGTTTTTGAATCCATTAATGTAAGAACACATTAAATATGTGATGGAGGCCCATGATGTTAATAATAGCATTGTAGCTTTTAGTTTGCAGTTTGTTCAAGAGGATTCAACACACTCAGACAATTCAACATGCACTCCACCAAAATCTGCCAGAAATTATCTGGCAGACTTCCTAA
Source organism: Monoplex corrugatus (assembly GCA_030674185.1). NCBI lineage: Eukaryota > Metazoa > Mollusca > Gastropoda > Littorinimorpha > Ranellidae > Monoplex > Monoplex corrugatus. The sequence goes on from CM060308.1 coordinate 36,468,561, forward strand.
GCCTGTGCCAAACCCTATGGACGTGCAAAGTCTTGAAATCATGAGGCCGGGGGTGGAGAAAGGACAGATGAAATACTAAGCTGATACTGCCTGGATGATGAAAACATTTAAATGGGCAGCGATTTTTTTTCTGCCCCTGCAAAAGGCCAGAAAATCATTAACAATTAATGGACTGGAGTAGTGTGGTCAAGATTGGGTATGAATCTGAACGCTCATCTGTTTGGCAACCACGCTCGATTATGCTTAACCTCAGCCTCTCTTTTGAACCAGTGCTGTAGCCACTACACTACAGTACACCACACTACACTACACTACACTACACTACACTACACTACACTACACTATACTATACTACACTACACTACAATATACTACACTACACCACATTACACCACACTACACTATACTACACTACACCACACTACACCACACTACACTTCACTACACTACACCACACTACACCACACTACACTACACTACATTACACCACACTACCCACACCACACTACACTACACCACACCACACCACACTACACAAGACTACACTACACCACACACTACACTACACTACACCACACTACATACACAACACTATACTGCACTACACCACACTGCATACACTACACTACAGCACACCACACTACACTACACCACACCACCACACTACACTACACACACCACACCACACCACACACACACACTACGCTACACTACACTACACCCACCACCACCACACACTACCACACACACACACACACTACACACCACACCTACACTACACACACCACACACACACACTACACTCACACTACACCACACTACCACACACTACACCACACATACACTACACACACAACCACCCCACTACACCACACCTACACACCACAACCACACACTACACTACACACACAACAACACACACTCACACTACACACACTACACTCACTACCACACCAACCACACACCACACACACACACACACACACCACACTACACCACACAACACACACCACACACACACCACACACACATACACCACACTACACCACACACACTACACACACCACACACACACACACTACACACCACACTACACCACCACACCACACCACACTCACCACACTACACTACATACACCACACTACACCACACTACACTACACTACACCACCACATACACTACACCACACACCACTACACCACACCACACTACACCACACTACACCACACCACACTACACTACACTACGTACACACACTACATACACTACACTACAACTACACACACCACACACACTACACTACACTACACTACACACACACACCACACCACACTACACTACACACACTACCACACACCACACATACACACTACACTACACCATACACCACACACACTACACTAACACCACCACACTACACCACACTACACACACTACACTACACCATACCACACTACACTACACTACACACACTACACTACACCACACACACTACACCACACTCCACACACACACACACTACACTACACACACCAACCCACCACACACAACCACACTACACTACACCACACTACACAACCACACTACACCACACACACACTACACACCACACTACACCACCACTACACTACCCACACTACCACTACACTACACCACACTACACTCACATACACTACACTACCACACACACTACACTACACCACAACACTACACAACTACACACCTACACTACACTACACTCACTACACACCTACACCACACACACACTACACCACACTACATTAAACACTACACCACACCACACTACACCCACACTACCATACACTACACCACCACTACACACACTACACTACACTACACCACTTACACTACACCAACTACACTACACTCACACCACACCACACACACACACTACACACACTACACCACACCACACTACACACACTACCTACTACCACACCACCACTACATACACCACACACACACACACTACACTACACCACACCACCACCATACTACACCACACTACACTACACCAACACTACACTACACTACACCACACTACACCACACTACACCACACTACACTACATTACACCACACTACACACACACACACCTACACTACACACACTACACTACACTACCCCACACACACCACACTACACTACACTACACTACACTACACCACACTACATCACACTACACTACACTACACTACACTACACCACACTACACCACACCACACTACACCACACCACACTACACTACACCACACTACACACACATACACTACACTACACAACACTACACTACACTACACCACACTACACTACACTACACCACACACACACACACACACACACACACCACACTACACCACACTACACCACACCACACTACACCACACTACACTACACTACATTACACCACACTACACCACACTACACTACACTACACCAAACCACACTACACTACACCTCACTACACCACACTACACCACACCACACTACACCACACTACACCACACTACACTACATTACACCACACTACACCACACTACACTACACTACACCAAACCACACCACACTACACACACACCACACCACACTACACTACACTACACTACACTACACCACACCACACTACGCTACACTACACTACACCAACCACACCACACTACACTACACCAAACCACACCACACTACACTACACCAAACCACACCACACTACACTACACCACACCACACCAAACCACACTACACCACACCACACCACACTACACCACACCACCCTCCTAGGAGGAACTCCATGACATGAGGGCAAACTTTTCATCTGCTTTTGTACTGCTTGATTCGTACAACATGTCTCTGACATTTTCAGGCCGGAATAATGTATTGCCCTGTCATGGAGGTCTCGCACGCTCTTAATGGATGACCACATCATCCACCTCTATCCCCATCGTCATCCATTACCACACATTTTGCTAAACTGTCCTGGTTTCAAGGGATTTCCTTGGCCTATGAAAAGAAAAATATCACTATGATGTCCTTACCGAAGAAAATGAAAGACAGAAACATTTGAGGTCGGGAACACTCCTTCAGTACTTATTCGTTGTCTGAAACATTTGAAATACGTTGACATGACAAATTTATTATCTGAAACAATAATTCTTTAGTGAAAAGTAATGATAAAATTGTTGTTAATTGAACTGAAATATGATAAAAAAAAAATCTGTGAAATATGTTTTTTAACGTGTTTGAATTTTTCTGAGTATTTGTGACACTGAAAATTGACCATGCCCGTTTCAACGTAAAAAAATTTTCTATTCTGAAAATTGACAATGCCCGTTTCAACGTAAAAAAAAATAGTCTATACCGAAAATTGACCATGCCCGCCTCAACATAAAAAATTGGTCTGTCATACTTCTGAGATATCTACAAAAATGTCATTTATTCAACCAAAATCAAATGATGTATTCTGCGTGTGTCCTTTGCATTTTTATCGCTGTGTCAGCTAACTCTACTCACTGCAAAACAGCATGTTCGTGATTTTTGTCTGTATCACCACAACCAAACAGGCAAGCAAATAAAATGTAGTATAAAAACACAACAAAGGAATAAATAATGCACAACACTTAGCATAAAAAACAATAGACAACATCCCTAAAGTGGAATTGAGCAGGAGAACATGGCAGATGAGTGACAAAGGCCAGTTGGCCAAAAATTTGCGCCTGTCGTGTTTTGTTATGTGCGTTATGATTCTGTTTTTGTGTGTTTCTGCTTCCTGATTTGAACGTTGACAGTCACCTTGATACAAAAAAAACTATTGTTTACATACGAGCGTATCTGTTTCGACATTCATATAATATCATACACCCATCTTAGATCTGTCTGAAACAAACACCTAGTTCTCTGAAGCGATATGGAAACTCCTTTAACAGAATAAAACGAAACACAACAAAAACATTGACACCTTTTCTATCAAAACAGGAAGAAAAAAAATGAGACTGCCCTAAAAAAATGAAAGCACTACAACTAATTGAAGTAAAAGCACCACAACTGTCGGACAACAAGGTTCAATTTGCTTCTCCATTTCCAAACTGGGAGATATAACAACTCAGCTGTCTACCTCTTTCTTCGTGACTCTGCACGATATGTTGGCGATACAAACAGGTAATATGCGGGAAAGACTCAAATGTTATTTCAGAAAACGTGATCGCCATTCTGCAATTTGTCGTTTTCCACTCGTCTGATTTACTCCATATCAGCATATGTTGTTTTATGACTAGATATTATTCTCTCTCTTTCCTCCCTGTTGTAGCAGTAATTGATATAATTTTCTATTTCTGAACACTTTGCAAACTTTGCTCTCTCTCTGTTTTTTTCTCTCGCTCTCTCTCTCTGTCTGCCTGTATCTGTCTGTCTGTCTGTCTGTCTTTATCCGTCTCTGTCTTTATCCGTCTCTGTCTTTCTCTGTCTCTGTCTTTCTCTTTCTCTGTGTGTGTGTGTGTGTGTGTGTGTGTGTGTGTGTGTGTGTGTGTGTCTGTCTGTCTGTCTGTGTGTGTGTGTGTGTGTGTGTGTGTGTGTGTGCGCGCGCATGAATGAATGAATGAAAAAGACTGTGTTTCCCAGTTTGATGTCTTTCATAGAACAATTCTATCTATCTGAATTTCCCTACCCTCTTCCCATCCATTTCTGACATTGTGCTAATGGGTGTTAGCCTAAGCATTTAGCTCTTTGAGACTAGACTCTCTTTTTTCTGTCTCACTCATTCACCAACTCTCTCTCTCTTTTCTTTCTGTCTCTGTCTCTCTCTCTCTCTCTCTTCCTCTCTCTCTCTCTTCTCTTTCTTTCTTTCTGTCTCTGTCTCTCTGTCTCTGTCTCTGCTCTGTCCTCTCTCTCTCTCTCTCTCTCTCTCTCTCTCTCTCTCTCTCTCTCTCTCTCTTTCTCTCTCTTTCATACGTTGGCATTACATACTTACTTCTTCCAATGGATCTGAACTAGTTTTTCCCACTTTTGATGGCGGTGTCATGCTACTACATTTTTGCCAAACCACTTCTGGGCCTAGAAAATTTACAGAAATCTCGACAATTTTGCACAGGGTGCTTACAGAGACAGAGAGGATGGAGACGGTGGATGATGCTGTGTGGTGTGTGTCGTCCATTAGGAGATGAGACCATCTGACAAGGACTATACATTATGGTGTCCCGAAATTTCCACGCCTATGTTGCGTAAATCGATCAGAATGAGGGCAGCAGCAGACTGAAGGTTAGCACCAATACAACCACAGTAGGATACAGTGACTATGGCATTAAACCATGAACCTTTCTTGTTTATTAATGTGCAACGTTAAAAGAATCAAGATTTCTCCTCTGTTACGAACAGGTAGGGTATTCTTTATAAGGGAAGTCTCTTTATCTGTCTGCTCTCTTTTTATTCTTTTTTGTTTGTTTGTTGTTTGTTTGTTGTTTTTTGTTTTGTTTTTGTTTTTGTTCGTTTGTTTGCTGTTGTTCTTGTTCTTATTTTTGTACAATTTCCTGTGCTGGGTCAGTGACCACGGAGCTTTCAAGACAAGTTTTCACAAGGTTATGATGATGATGACGATAAAGGATGCCATAACACTGTGGAGTTTCTTTCTGAATTGAGACTTCGTGGCAAAGCTTTACATCACGTTTATTTTCATAATTTATCATGGCATCAACCGCCGATGTTGGTCAAGAGATTTGAGCAACACGCTCAGTGACGCATACATGAAGTGGATGAGATCTGACTGTGTGGTCCTAGTATCCCGAATGAGCCCATAGCACGCTCAATTGTGCTTAGGAATCTGTTGGGGCCGAAAAATTCCAGAGTAATTTTGACCAGACTGATAAGACTCACATGGATGAATTCAGGAGACGGCACAAGAAATCAAATCGATTATATCCTGATAAAAAAAAAACAGATTTAGGACTTTCTTTACTGATAGCAAAAAACATTGCCAGACTCAGTCTGCAAGAGTGGCCATAATCCTGTATTGGGAAAATTTAGGTCAAAACTGAAGAGAAGAAAATTAGTTACTACATCAAACTAAATCTTAGACTCTTGATTAAAGACAGATGAATCCACTCGTGCAAAATTTAGCGCATCTGTTCAAAACAAATTCAGTGCTCTGGAAATATTTGAAACAGCGAGGAAAAATGGACAAATTTATGAAAAAAGTGAGAAAAAAAAACCCCACAAAAATGAAGGTTGTGAAGAAGTGTCTAGACTTGAAAGAAAGGCAAAGAAGAATTGGACAACAAAAGAAATTTTAGACTGGATGAATGAACGCAGGAAGGCAAAGGGAAAAGAGGAATAATACAAAAAGATAGATAAGGAAAACTGGAATGAGCGCAGTGCAAAGAAGGTCGACAAAAACTAAACCTGAACTTATGTACGGAAGTATTAAAGAAACTGCTCACAGGAAAAAGACATATACATATACATTAACTAGTTGCTTAAAAATCAAAAGATGGTACGATAATTATGGAAAAAGAAAAAAAAATATTAGATTGACGGAGAAATTACAAGACCTTTTTGACGATGACAGACGGGAGGAATACACTACTAGAAACTACTTTAAAAGACTACCAATAAGGAAAGATGAGGTTTGAGCAGCGATGAAAAAGATGAGTGTGTGCATTGTTTAAAAACGTGTACACAACATGTACCGTTTTGGCCTTTGTTTAATTGGTCCTGCCACTGAATGGATAGTAATTTGTCAAACTGTAAAACTCACTCTCTCCCTTTCTCCCTCTCTCTCCCCTCTCTCTCCCTCTCTTCCTCCCTGTCTTTCACTCTCTCCATCCCCACCATTTTTCTCATAGCTACATCTCTAGGAATAACAGGAGACACGTTCTATGCAAGACAGAAGAAATATGGATCAGCTTTAAAGTGGGAAGAGAGATCGAAAATAATCTGCCAGAAAAAAATGGATGTTTAAACAGAATGCGAATTTATGTGTGTGTCTGCGTGTGTGTTTGTGCGTGTGTGTGTTTGTGCGTGTGTTTGTGTGTGTGCTTGTGTGTGTGTGTTTGTGCGTGTGTGTGTTTGTTTGTGTGTGTGTGTGTTTGTGTGTGTGTGTGTGTGTTTGTGTGTGTGTGTGTGTGTGTGTGTGTGTGTGTGTGTGTGTGTGTGTGTGTTTGTGTGTGTGTGTTTTGTGTGTGTGTGTGTGTGTGTGTGTGTGTGTGTGTGTGGTGTGTGTGTTCGGGCCTAAGTGTGTGTGCGCGTGCATGTGTGTATGTATGAGTGTGTGTGTGTGTGTGTGTGTGTGTGGTGTGTGTGTGTGTGTGTGTGTGTGTGTGTGTGTGTGTGTGTGTTTGTGTAGATAGATAATACACACACACACATACAGACATTCACACATCCATACATATATACATAATATATACATACATAATACATACATACATACATGTCAAAGATACATTTATAGATAGACAGACAGATAGATCGACAGACAGACAGATAGATATAGATAGATTAGGATAGATGGATAGGTAGATAGATAGATAGATAGATAGATAGATAGACAGATAGATAGATAGATAGACAGATAGATAGATAGATGGATGGATAGATGGATAGATGGATAGACAGATATGTATGTGTGCGTGCGTGTGTATATGTGAGTGTGTGTGTGTGTTTGTGAAAATAGTCTGCCATATGTTAAAAGACATCCGATGATGAATGTTGGCAAAATAATTTTGAAAAAAAATACAACAGGGATTGCATTTTCAAGAAGAATAAATACAGGCACCCGTTACTAGCCCCAAGAGACGGAAAGCAGGACTGTCTGCATCTCAACAGTCACGACAAACAAACTATCATAAAAGCAAAAGATTGTTGTCGCTCCAAACTAAACAAGGCTGAATGATCAAATTCCTTTTTGCATGTTAAATACACTGGTCCACGTAGTAAACATTTTCACCACAGACCTCAACGTGCAGTTCAGTATACGAAACTGTCTTTAAGATTTTTTTTGTGTTGAGTCATGTTTTAATTTACTGTTTAACCGGAAACACCATCCAGCTTCCTCGTGTGTTTCTTATTTATCTGCGATTCTAATGTCTGGTTAATTTCTTGACATTTTCGGACCATTCAGAATCAGCTGTATTTAAAATTTCGCTTGAATGGCTGCAGAATATATCTCGTTTCCGATAGATGATCGACTGTTCGAGAGAAAGAATACTGTTGTGTAGGGTATCTACAAGTCAGCCGAAATGGCATTCAACGAGGGAAAATGGAAGAGGAGAGTAGGCAAAATTGTTTGACCTAATCATCATCATCATCATCAGGTGCCTTGCCGCATGGTGTTGGTGATCATGGACTTCCATCTGTCTCTATCTCTTGTTGCCTCAAGCATCTCTTCCACCCTCTCTGTCTTCAGCCACTCTGCAAGTCCGTCTAGTATCTTTTCTATGGGTCTACCTGGTGCTCTCCTTCCCTCCAGCTTTCTCGTTGTGACCAGGTGCTCCATTTCCCCTTTCCTCATAAAATGACCTATAAATGCCTAATCTTCCTAATGAATGATCTACTTGTGTCTGCCTCCATCAAGACTGTCTCGTTTGTTTTCTTTGCTGTCCATGGAACTCACAACATTCTTCTTGACCTAATGCCGTAGGTAAAAACGAGGAGTTGGAGTTCCTTTGCTTTTCGCATTATTATGAACATAAATGGCTAAGTATGTTTCTGTTTGTTTGGTTGGTTGGTTGGTTGATTGATTGTTTGTTTGTTTGATTGTTTGTTTGATTGTTTGTTTGTTTGTGTGTTTTGTTGTTGTTGTTTTTTCCACAGTGACAAAAACAACGTAGTGTCCTAAGCCGCACTTGCAGCAAATATTGGATCCTACTAAATTTCATGTGCTGCTCGTATTGTCTGACTCGCGCAGCAAATGTAGGCAGGTATGATATTTTCAGGGCAGTATGTTACATAACCATGCCATGGAGGTCTCGGTGACCACAACATTATCCACAACTGTCTCCATCTTCATCTGTTATCACACTTTGCAACATGGACCAAGTTTCTTGAGTCATGAGTTGTTTGGGCAGAACAAGTCTATCACTGCGATGACATCACTAAAGAGAAGGAAAATGACTAAAGTATGGTGTATGAAATATAAAATTAGTCAACTGGACAAAGATGACTATTGTATTCACATAGTTACTCTTTCGTGAAATAAAACAATTGCTGCTGATTGAAAAATAAAACATTAAACTATGAGTATGAGAACATATCTTGCAACAAAATAGGATCATTTTTGAGTAAACATGACCGTGAAAGTTAGGTTTGACAATTTAGCAAAAGCACTGGGACCTGAACACATGATTCACAAATTCACATTAATTAATTGAATCACTTTTCCTGTTTCATCAACCAGCGCATTTTCTACCTGTGCCAAGTACAAACAGACAATCAAACAATCAAACAAACAAACAGAGAGTTTCTGTTGATAAGTCTTTTTATTACACTCAAACAGCCTTACACACACAACCCTTTCCAGCCTATCTGAAACAACCTCCTCTTTCACAAACAAGACTGAAAACCTCTAAAATTCAAACAAAGCAATAAAAGAAAAACGCTGACCTGTATTTTCGCCGGGAAACAAGATACAGTAGACTCTTCTTAACAGATCAGCATATCTCCCGAGAGAAACCTTGATTAGAAGCATTCCTCCCATTTCCAAACTGGGAATGTAATAACTCGGCCGTCAAACCTCCTCTCCACAGCTCAACTTGATCTGTGGGCAAGAAGAACGAGCAATTTTGGGGAAGATAAAGATGTTTTTTTCTTTTCCAGAAAAGCAGTCGCCCGTTCTGTGGTTTCTCATGGTCTTTTTGTCTGTTTTAAACCACACCAGCTTGTGTTATTTTACAAATGATTGAAAGCGTAGGTATTGATTGCTTTTCTATTTTTGACTTGATAAAATTATTGTTTCTATCTTATTGAAATGTTTAAACATTTGAAACCTCTCTCTGTTTTTCAGTATGTCTCTCTCTGTCTGTCTCTTTTTCTTTCATTCTTTCTCTCTGTCTGTCTCTCCTTGTCTCTCTTTTCTCTCTCTCTCTCTCTTTCTCTCTCTCTCTCTCGGTCTTTCTTTCTCTCTCTCTTTCTTTCTTTCTTTCTCTCTCTCCGTCTCTCTGTCTCTGTCTCTGTCTGTCTGTCTGTCTCTCTCTCTCTCTCTCTCTCTCTCTCTCTCTCTCTCTTTCTCTCTCTCTCGATTTTCCTTGCTAAAAAAAGAAAGGGTCTCGCAGAAGCCATGAGTAATCCTTGTGATTTTTTTTGTGGTTTGATTTCTCTTTAAATATCTGTTTTTCTCTCAACACAAACGTTTACGCCGTTTTTTCGATTCCTCTTTCCATTTAAAAGCTGATCCATTTCTCTTCTATCTTCTATAGTTTACGTTTCCTGCTATCCCTGGAGATGTAGCTACGACAGAGGTGGAAAAAAGAGACACTTTAACAGTTTACTGTCCATTCAGAGGTAGGACCATTTAGACAAGGGGGGGGGGGGGTATATTTTGTTAACACATCTTATAGCAATATACCGTAAAGTTCGGGCTGTTGGGCGCACCGGGTATATAAGGCGCACCCACTAAATTATAGAAAACTCTTAACTGTATTCACACATAAGCCACACTGGTTTACAAGCCGCACTTTTTCAATGGCCAGGTCGATCGCCTTCAATTTGAAGGCTGCTTCGTAGGCATTACGTCGCGTTTTCAGCATGATGAGGGTGTACGCTTGAGCAGAGCAGATCTGAATACCGATCCAAATGCTTCAATGTGTGCGGATTTGATTTAAAAAACGTGAACAGTTAACACTTTAACATGGAGCTCACCAGAAAATTCATGAACGGTAAGAACGATTTGGGTGAGTTAAAGAGAAGCTCAGAATATACAAGAACGTGACGCTCCTGAGATCGGGGAAAATCCGCAAATAAGCCGCATCGTTTTTTAAGCCGCAGGGGTTAAAGCTGGGGAAAAACGTCGCGGCTTATAGTGCGAACTTGACGGTACATGCTCTTTCAGTCGCTGTAGTGGGGTAGTTAGTGCAACGGACTACCAACTGGAAGGCTGTGGATCCAACTCCCATCATTGCTGTCAAAATTATCATGGGGTTTTTTCGACCTCAACCCGCTCCAGCTTAGAACTGAATGTGCTACGGGCTTATCGGCACGGCTGTGACCACACAGTCTAGTCTCATTCACACTGAAGGTGTTGCTCAGATCTCCTGACCAACATCTCTCTGGCCTGGTTGACGCAAGAATACATTACGAAATTAAGCGTAGAGAACCGCCCTGTCACACAGTGTTTCAATCGTATACAGAACCCCATAATATGATTGTCATCCTCATCGTCATCATCGTCACATTAGGTGATGTGTCCATCATCATCATATCGTGTCGAGCTTGCTTGGCTATCCATGACACGTTTCTTCCATCCTTCTCTGTCAGACATTGCAGTAGGTAGTTCATCATGCTGACAGCCCGTATCATCCATCAGTTGGTCGATGAAGGTCTTCTTTGGTCGTCCTGGTCTTTGTTTGCCATGGCTGGGCCTCCATAGTAGAACATCCCCCACCTGTTCTTTGCTACGCCAGCAGTGTCCCGCGAAGCGCAGTCTTTGCTGACGTATTGATTTACTGATTGGTGGGATCTTACCATATAACTCTTTGTTAGTTGGATGTTCTGTCCAACAACTCAATATTGGAACATTTCTTATACAACAGGTAAGGTATTCCATTAGGTGCAGGTAATAATTTGGCTATGGCTTTCTTACTTCTTCCGGTGTCGGTGGCTTTGTCAGTAAACATTTTCTGTGGCACTGCAGGCGGCACCAGACCCAGGATTTCAAGCGGTGCCTTGCTTTGAGGGTCAGAATGTGTTTTCCTGAAATACTGTTCCAGAGCTTCTTTGTCACTCTGCTTATGGTTTCAGTACTATTGGATCAGATCCTAGTTCATGGACAGACTGTCTCCGCAAGATGAATGACTACGGCCATAGACCGTGAGAGCATTTTGCTCCTACCGCAAGCAGTGCATCTTCAAGACCATGTCTCGCCATAAAGTCTCCTGGAGACACTGGAGGTCCGGAAATCGGCATCAGCTTGGACATTATCATCACCAGAAGAACTGCTCTCAACAGTATACTTCTCAGACACAGCCTCCACATTGCTAACTGTGACACGAACCAGTTCACAGGCCGAAACTAAAGAGGATCCATGTCGTCGAACAGAAAGGATGCCCACACGCATCAACACTGCTAGCGCAACCAACGCAGAGTGTTCGCAGTGTGGAGTTTGAAATTTGTTCAAGAAGGAGTCATCACACTCGAACAATTCCATATGCGCTCTACCAAATCTGCCAGCAACTTTCTGGCAGAGTGCCTGAGACTGGGCAAAACCCTATGCGCCGGCAAGGTCTTGGAATGAGGGAGAAAGGGACATATGAAACACTAAGCTGACACCGCCAGAATGATGAGGACATTAAGATGGGGAGCAAACAGGTCGCTTTTTAACGTTGCCGGCCGGGATTGAACTCGAGATGTCAGGTCTTGAGTCCACGATTTTATTTAACAGACTGTGGTATTTTAGAGTACTGTTTGTGATTAAGTCTTGTGTTTACAATTTTACTTTCACAGATTATTCCATTTATAAAATCTTCTTTGTGGTATATGTCGTCTTTGTAACTTATTTTAACAGATTGTGATATTTCAGAATTCTCTTTGGGACATAATATCTTCTTGTGTTCACAATTACTTTCACAAATTAAGTTCACTTAGAATCCTTTATGTGGTTATATCTTATGTTCACACTATTCACTTTCACAGATTATGACCTTTTAGAATGTTCTTTGTGATTACGTCTTATGTTCACAATTTTAATTTAATAGATTACGATATTTTAGAATGTTCTCTGTTATTATATCTCGTGTTCATAGTTTAACGGAGTATGTTCATTTAAAATGTCTTTTGTGATTATATCTGTGTTCACAGTTTAACGGAGTATGTTCATTTAAAATGTCTTTTGTGATTATATCTCGTGTTCACAGTTTAACGGAGTATGTTCATTTAAAATGTCTTTTGTGATTTTATCTCGTGTTCACAGTTTAACGGAGTATGTTCATTTAAAATGTCTTTTGTGATTATATCTCGTGTTCACAGTTTAACGGAGTATGTTCATTTAAAATGTCTTTTGTGATTATATTTTGTGTTCACAGTTTCACTTTCACCGATTTTGATCTTTTGAACTTTCTTTGTGATTGTGCCTTGTGTTCACAATATTACTTTAAATTAACATATTTAACATATTATGACCTTTTAGAATGGTTTGAGAGCGCGCGCGTTTGTTTGTTTGTGTGTGTGTGTATGTGTGTGTGTGTGTGTGTGTGTGTGTTTGCGTGTGTATGTGTGTGTGTGTGTGTTGTGTGTGTGTGTGTGTGTGTGTGTGTGTGTGTGTGTGTGTGTGTGTGTGTGTGTGTGTGTGTGTGGTGTGTGTGTGTGGTGTGTGTGTGTGTGTGTGTGTGTGTGTGTGTGTGTGTGTGTGTGTGTGTGTGTGTTGTGTGTGTGTGTGTGTGTGTGTGTGTGTGTGTGTGTGTGTGTGTGTGTGTGTGTGTGGTTGTGATTTGTCTCGCGTCCACAGTTTTACTTTTAACAGATTATGACCTTTCAGAATTTTTTGTGTGTGATTACGTTTTTTGTTCACAGTTTACTTTAACACATCATAATTTTTAATATTTAGTAAGTGATTGTTTTGTGTTCTCAATTTACTTTTAAGAAGTAACGATTTTTAGAATGTTCTTGTGATCATGTCTTGTGTACACAATATCACTTTCACAGAGTATGATCTTTTAGGACCTTCTTTGTGATAACGCTTTGTGTTCACAATTTTAATCTTACAGATTATGATTTTCAGAATCTTCTTTGTGACTGTTTTGTGTTCACAATATACTTTGATAGATTATGATTGTTTTAGAGTGTTCTTTGTGAAAAGTCTTATGTTTACAATGTTATTTTTAGCAGAATTTTGTGTGTGTGTTTTTTTTTTAGACCGAGAACCTTTATGATCATGTCTTGAATCCACAATTTTACTTGGACAAATTGTGATCTTTTAGAACGTTCTTTGTGATTGTGTGCTGTGTTCGTAAGTTTAATTGACTACGAGTTAAGAAAAAAAAAGAAAAATGATGGGACTTGAAATAGCCAAACGGCTAATGTGTTATGTCCCTATTACTAAACTAAACTAAACTTAATTCAACAGATTGTCATCTCTTAGAATGTTTACCAGATTATGAACTTCTAGAACGTTCTTTGTGATTGTGTCCTGTGTTCACGGTTTTCTTTCAACAGACTGTGATCTTTTAGAAAGTTCTTTGTGGTGGCTTTATGTTATAAACGTACCTGAACATACTGTGTCTCATCGCAGCCTTGAATTATATCTTCGTCACTTCATTCTCTCATCTTCGAAGAGATAATCATTTCTGTCTGCTTTTTTTTTTTCGAAGAGAACACCATCCCTCACCACCTTGCCCTTTCCGGACATACCGCACATACACAGACAGACGCACACTGCCCAAACACCAACTAACCACCACGTATGTACGCACGTACATTGTCTAAAAACGATAATGCAATTGAAAAACGAAAGAATGGACAAAGACTGTACGCAATACATTACAGGCTACAACACACAGCATCACGACAGCAAACACAAGGCACGCACAACGCACACAGCACGCATCAAACATACACACACACACACACACACACACACACACAGGCAACGACACACCACACAGAGCACACAAGGCACACACACACAGACACACACATAACTCACATACGCACGCACACACACAACACACACAGCACGAGCACGCACGACACGACACACACAAAACCCACACCACGCTTGTCCAAAGCATCGGCAATTGATGTAAAAGAAACACCTAACAAACGACGCTCTCACAACAGCATCGACACAGACAAAACAACACCACACACACACACCCCCACACACAGACACACACAGACCACACACACACACACACACAACACACACATAAAGGCACCACACACTCACACAACACACACAACACACACACACACACACAACACACCACACACACACACGCAGACACACACACACACACAACACACACACACACACACACATAGAGGCACACACACACATAGAGGCACACACACAGCGTGTTCATTTTTCAATTTGATTAAAATGACATCTGACTGAACGTGAGGGGGTCCACTCAAATCAGACCACTTGATATCACCCTGTCAACCCAGGAATAATAAAAAAAATAAAGAGATTAAACGAAATTCTTCAAGCTGTCTTTTAACCCTTTGACTCCAGCACCCTGTCCACCCGCATCCTGCATCGTCAACCATGCTAGCAAAGCAAAAACTAACCCTTTGACTCCCTCAACCTATCCACCAGCTTCCCACAGGAAGCTGGTGGATAGGGTGAGGGAGTCAAAGGGTTAAGTTTTTGCAGTTGGTGGATAGAGTGCAGGAGTCAAAGAGTTAAGCTGATAGTTGCATGCTGGCATGCCTGTGCCTGTGTATGTAGCCTTTGTATGCATACGTATTAACGTGCATATGTGCGTGTATAAATGCGTGACTGACTGTGCATGTATATGTATGTGAGAGAAAGCGAAGAGAGAGAACAGGAGAGACAGACAGACATACAGAGACAGAGAGAGAGAAAGTGAGAAAAGGGGAGAGAGAGAGAGAAAGACAGAGACAGACAGAGACACACAGAGAGTAAACTCGCACTGTGGCAACATTCCAATTTATTGAAACGTTAGAAGAATGAAGATGTCAGTCACTGAACCAAGCAGCATCTCCGAACGCGTGTGTGACCATCTCATTTCTTTCAATTTGCTAAAACAACCGTTAGGACAAGCATTTCGTTCATTTCATTCATAGATTTGGGCAGCGGTGTCCATTTACCTCAGAGAGACAGACAAAGAGAGAGCGAGAGGGAAAGGGGGTTGGAGACAGAGAGAGAGAGAGAAGAGAGAGAAAGAGAAAGAAAGAAAGAGAGAGCGAGAGACAGAGACACAGAAAGAGAGAGAGACAGAAAGAAAGAAAGAGAGAGAGAGGGAGAGAGAGAGAGAGAGAATGACAATGATACTTCATTTTCTAACGGTAAAGACATCAGCTAAAAGGTTTTGTTTTTTCAAACTTGTCGTTACTTTCCTGCTGTATGATTTTGGGTTTTCATAAGCCAGCCACTAAACTTGACATACAAGATCTTTGAAATCATTTGCATATTTGACATTCTGCAAAGAGAGAGAGAGAGAGAGAGAGAGAGAGAGAGAGAGAGAGAGAGAGAGAGAGAGAGGAGAGAGAGAGAAGAAGAAGAAAGAAGAAGAAAAACAAATCAGTTATGATAAAAACTGACTTGACTTCCAGGATCTGTAAATGAACGTATTTGATATTCTGAAGAGAAAGAGGAGGGGGGGGGGGTGCTGAGAGAGAGAAAGGAGGAGAAAGAAAAATCGAGAGAGAGAGCGAGAGAGGAGGGGGGGGGTGGGAAGAAGAAGAAGAAAACAAATCAGTTATGATAAAAACTGACTGACTTACAGGATCTGTAATCAACTATTTGATATTCTGGAGAGAAAAAAAAAAAAAAGGGGGGGGGGGGAGAGAGAAGGAGGAGAAAGAAAAAGCGAGGAGAGAGAGAGAGAGATGGAAATTGATGGAAACTGATGAACTGATGGAAAACTGATGATGATGGAAACGATTGATGGAAACTGATGGAAACTGATGGAAACTGATGGAAACTGATTGAGGAAACTGATGGAATGATGATGGAAACTGATGGAAACTGATGGAAACTGCAGTCAAACGAGACTAGTATCTTTGCAAAAGCAGCCAGGCTTTACATGGCTTTCTGTTTTTATGTTCCTATAGACCCATTTCTGTCCTCCTTCTGCCTTTTTCCATTTCGTCGGAACAGCGAATACAGCTTAATACCGCGCTTCGCGTATTTGTGTTAACGTTCATCGCATCCTGAGGACTCCTACACCAGATCTGTGTCGTTCGGTTTATGTTTGGTGTGGGTGTGGGTGGGTGGGGTGGGGTGGGGGTGTGTATAGGTGTGTGATGTGTGTGTGTGTGTGTTTGTGGGTGTGTGTGTGTGTGTGTGAGTGTGTGTGTGGGGTGTGTGTTCTTTAATTTAAGTCTTACTAAAGTGATATTAGAGTGTGTGTGTGTGTGTTAGTGTGTGTGTATGTGTGTGCGTGTTAAGTGTGTGTTGTGTGTGTGTTGGTATGTATGTTGTTGGTATGTGTCTGTGTTTGTGTGTACGTGTGTATGTGTGTGTGTACATACATGCATCATACATATATACGTACATACATACATACATGCTAATCATACATGCATACATACCTTCCTACATACATACATACATAACATACATACATACATAACGTACATACATACATAACATACATACATAACATACATACATCATACATAACATACATACATACATACATACATAACATACATACATACGTACATACATACACATACATACTACATACATACATACATACATACATACATAATCATACATACATACATACTTACATACATACATACATACATACATACATTACATACTATAATATATCATACTTACATAATCGTACTACAATACCATCATTACTACATACAACATACATTTTTATCTATCTCCCTACATACATCTACATCTACATACTACATAGCATTACATAATTACATACATACATAACATACATACATCATAACATGTCATAAGACATATCCATCTGCATACATACATACTTACATAGCATTACACTCATCGCACTACATACATCTACAATACTCAGCATTCACTGACATACCGTCTCCTTTACCATACACTTCCTTCCACCCATCCCAAGTTGGGATGCCGGGGGATCTTATCTGTGTAATAGTATCCCCATTCTCCCCGAAATCTGTCTGAATTCTCTTTCGTCACTCATTGTTTCTGTCTTTTTCCTTTGCTCTCTGTCATTTCTTCCTATCATTTTCTACCTTGCTGGTCCATTCACCTGTATGTGTTCGATCATCATCATCATCATCAGGTGCCCTGCCGCATGGCGTTGGCGATCAAGGACTTCCATCTGTCTCTATCTCTCGTTGCCCCTAGCATCTCCCCCACCCTCCTCGTCCCCAGCCACTCTGTAAGTCCGACCAGCATTTTCTCCCTGGGTCTACCCGGTGCTCTCTTTCCCTCCAGCTTTCCCGTTGTGACCAGGTGCTCCAAATCCCCCTTCCTCATAAAATGGCCTGTAAATGTTGCCTGTCTTTTCCTAATCTTCCTTATGAGTGATCTACTTGTGTCTGCCTCCACCAAGACTGTCTCGTTTGTTTTCTTTGCTGTCCATGGAACTCTCAACATTCTTCTTAGAAAACACATCTCAGCTGCCTCAATCTTGTTCTGGCTTTGTTTGTTGACTGTCCACGCCTCGCATCCGTACAACAGTATTGGTTCTATAAAACATTCAAGAACTCTCTTCCTGATGTTAATTGATAGGGATTTCTTGGTAAGAATGCTTGTCATCTTCTTGAATGCTGTTTTGGCTTGGCTGATTCTGCCGGCTATTTCTGATGTGCATCTGCCGTCTGATGAAATGATCGTTCCCAGGTATTTGAATTTATCAACCTGTGTCAAGGTTGTGCCATTTGCTGATATTTTGCATGAGAGGATTTCATGTTTTTTACTGATCACCATGATTGCAGTCTTCCTGCTGTTTAGTTCCAGCCCCTGACCTTTACTTTCTATTTCTAGTATATTGACGAGGTTTTGTAGGTCTCTTTCACTTTCTGCAATTAGCACGGTGTCATCTGCATATCGAATGTTGTTTATCATTTTCCCTTCAACCTTTAATCCAGGGTCTTCTTCTTGGTTTCTCATGATGTTTTCGCTGCAAAGTGAAAATAGATCTGGTGACAAAACACAACCATGTCTGACCCCTCTTTTGATATTTTGGAAGGAGCTTACATTGTTTTCTATTCTCATTGCAGCTGTTGTTCCCAGTACATATTTCTGATTATTCGTAGATCTTTTCCATCAACATTGAGTCTCTCCAGTTGGTTGATCAATTCATCATGTCTTACCCGATCGAAAGCCTTGGTGTAGTCAACAAAGCATAAATACAAATCCTTATTCATCTCAATTGACCTCTCTATGATAGTTCTTAGGATGTATATGGCATTAATAGTTCCTTTCTCTTCCACAAATCCACACTGTTCTTCTGCTATTTCTCTTTTGATTCTATTCCTTGTCCTCATCATGATTAGGATGTGTTCGTTAAAGTCTTAATTTTTTTTCGGGGGGGGGGGGGATTGATGGTTGGGTACACGTACTGAGCGCAGTTTTGGCTCTGGGGAAATGAGATATGCAGAAGCAATTTTATTCAATTTAGGCCTGTTTTTATATGTTTTCGTGTCGTTTTTTTGTTTAAATCTGTATTCAGGTATGTTTTTTGGGTCCCCTGCATGATGAATTAGACGGGAGTGGCCACCGCCAAGGGCGCGTCGTTATATCATGTGCGCGAATGCATTGATATGTGTAGCTGTTCATTTATTTTTTATTCTAGCTGAAGCATGTGTGTATGTGTATATATATATATGTGTGTGGGGGGGGGGTGTGTGTGTGTGTGTGAGTGGGTGGATTGGAGAGTGTGTGTGGGGGTGTGGGGGTGTAAGTGTGTGTTATATACAGATACAAACGCGTACACAAACTCAGCGCAGGATACACACACACACACACACACACACACACACACACACACACACACGTGCGCGCAGACACACACACACGTGCACACGCACACACACATACACACACACACGCACGCGCAGATACACACGTACATTTCGTCTAAAAGCACATATGTGAATAGACGTTAAAAGAAATAACGAACGAACGAACACACGTACATACACTTTCAAAGTTCCATCAAAGCA
>CM060308.1:36493588-36533588 GCA_030674185.1 Monoplex corrugatus
ACTCAACCTTCGTAGGAGCCATGGCTTTTATGAATAATTCGTCTGAAGTGCGTATGTATTATTATTATTATAATTAGTACGTGTGTGTGTGTGTGTGTGTGTGTTGTGTGTTTGTGTTTGTGTGTGTGTTGTGTGTGTGTGTGTGTGTGTGTGTGTGTGTGTGTGTGTGTGTGTGTGTGTTGTGTGTGTGTGTGTGTGCAAGAGTCCGCGTGAATGTACACACGTACGCATACAAACACACACACGCACGCACACACACACACACGCACACACGCACGCACACACACGCAGGCACGCAGACACACACACACACACACACACACACACACACACACACACACACACACACTCACACACACACTTTTCTTCTTTTTTTTTTATTTGATTCATTTACTGTTTTTTCTTTTTCTTTCTGTCTTTTTTGTTTCGTCTGGTTTTTTGTTTGTTTGTTTTGCTTTGTTTTGCTTTGTTCTCATCCCTTCCCCCACCTACCCACTTACTTCACTTTTTATTACTTTTGTGGCATGGAAAGATGGTGACGTTTATTTCATTTCATTTTATTTTGTTCTATTTTCATCATATTCACCTATTGATGCGGAACTCATCTTCCAGACCACTTTCTCCGCCCATTCAATCTGACCCCAGTTTTTTTCCGTTGCTTTACTAGGTGATTTTGTTTTCTTGGAAAGGAGGTATATAAGGGAGATGGAGTCAGTTTCAGGCTGGTTTTTTTTTTTCCCTTCTCTGCCGGAAGCAGTATAGAGGCTTTATATCACGTCTGCGCATGCGTGCATGCGATTCTGGGAGGTTTTTATGGCAGTTGTATCTGAAAAGGAATTAATTGTATGTGAAACGTGTAGGTGTTCCGTTTCCTCTCTGGAAATGTGTTATATAGTTAGATTGTTGGAGGTGTTTCTTTTCTTTGATGTTCTTTTTTAATCTTTTTTTTTTTTTTTTTTTTCTTCATTCTTCATCTTTCTATTCTCTCTTTTTTCTTCTTCTTTCTTCTTTCTTCGTTTCTTCTTCTTTTTCTTCTTGTTCTTTTGTTCTTTCTCTCGTTTTGTTCTTCTCTCTTCTTGTCTGTTTTTCTGTCTGTCTTCTTCGTTTTCTTCTTCTCTTCGTTTCTTCTTCTTTTCTTCTTCTTCTGTTCTTCTTGTTTGTTCTTTTGTTCTTCTTCTTGTGTTCTTGTCTTCTTCTTTTCTTCTTCTTTGTTCTTCTTGTTTCTTGTTTTGTTTGTTTGTTCTTCTTCTCTTCTTCTTTTCCTTCGTTTTCTTTCATCTTCTTTTTCTTGTTCTTGTTCTCCTTCTTCTTTTTTCCCTTCTTGTTTGTTGTTGTTCTTCTTCTTCTTCTTTTTTCCTTCTTCTTCTTTCTTTCTTTTTTTCTCTCTCCTTCTCTCCTCCTCCTTCTTCTTCTCCTCCTCCTCCTTCATTTTTCTTTCTTTTTTTGTTCTTGTTGTTCTTGTTGTTGTTCTTGTTGTAGTTCTTCTTCTTCTTCTTCTTTTCTTCCTCCTCCACCTCCTCCTTCTCCTTCTCTTATTTCTTCTTCTTTTCAATTGGTTCTTTGGAATTTGAAATTTACTGAGGAGGTATTCACTGTATTCGCACAATTCGTTGTGCACTGCGCCCATATCTGACAGTAAGTATCAGAGTTCTCTGAGCCTACGGAAAATCCTATGAGCAGGCGAGGATTTGAAATGAGGAGGGTTGGAGAAAATGGATGCTTTGAAACAATAAACCAACACCACCACAATTATTAGAACAATAAAATGGACAGCAAAAAAAAAACAAAAAAAAAAAGCCAAAATTTAGTTACAGGTTGGGGTTGAACTCGAGCACCAGATCAAGAGCCCACGGTCATGCTCTATGTGTCTTGTCTTTTTCGCCTCCTCCGCCTCCTCTTTCTCTTCCTCCTCCTCTTCCTTTTCCTCCTCCTCCTCCTTCTTCTTCTTCTCCTTTTTTTTCGTCCCATTTTCTACGCCACTTTAATGGCCACAGAAGCTGAAACAGTTTTTATTATGTGATGATGATGATGATGTCGATGTAGGTGATAATCATGATGCCATGGAGTTCCATCTAGGATTGAGACTGTGTGACAGGGTTGTATTCTACGCTTACTATCAAAATATATCCTGGCGTCAACCAGGCCCGAGAGATACAGACACCTGCGGTGTTGGTCAGAAGATTTGAGCAATACCTTCAGTGACGCATCTGCGAAGTGATGAGACTCGACTGTGTGGTTTCAGTCTTCCCATTGAGCCCAACTCTGGGTAGGAGCCGGTTAGAGCCGAAATATCCCACGATGATTTTTGAAGGTACTGATGGGGATTCGAACCCACAACCTTCCCGTCGGTAGTCCGTTACGTTAACCACTACACCACGGCGACTGGTTCTTCTTCTTCATCATCATCTTCTTCTTCTTCTTCTTCTTCTTTTTTTCTTCTTCTTCTTCTTCTTCTCCTCCTCCTCCTCCTCCTCCTCTTCCTCCTCCCTCCTCCTCCTCTCTTCTTCTTCTCCTTTTTCTTTTTCTTCTGTCTCTCTGTCCCTCTGTCTCTGTCCCTCTCTCTCTCTCTCTCTCTCCCCCTCTCTCTCTCTCTCTGCCTCTCCTCTCCTCTCTCTGCCTCTCCTCTCTCTCTCTCTTTTCTCTCTCTCTCTCTCTCTCTCTCTCTCTCTCTCTCTCTCTCTCTCTCTTTCTCATTTTTTTTCCTGCGAGTCGTTCTTTGCCTACATAATTTGAAACAGGTTTTAGGCTTCGCTCATTCCATGAACTCTATCATGTCATATCCAAAGTTCCGAAAGTTTCCATCCCCTGTATACCTGTGTTGGCATGATGTTCTTGTGGTTGTCTCTAATGCATCGAAAATCTCATAATCCCACCACTTATTCCTCTGTCTTCTCTTATTTTTCTTCTTCTTCTGCTTCCCTTCCTCCCTCTCTACCCTTCTCTCTCTCTCTCTCTCTCTCTCTCTCTCTCTCTCTCTCTCTCTCTCTCTCTCCGTCTCTCTCTGTCTCTCTTCTGTCTCACTCTCTCTCTCAGCCTCTCTCTGTCTGTCTCTGTCAGTTTCAGTTTCAATTTCAGTTTCTGTCTGTCTCTCTCTCTCTCTCTCTCTTTCTCTCTCTCTCTTTTTCTCTCTCTCTCTCTCTCTTCTCTCTCTCTCTTCTCTCTCTCTTTCTCTCTCTTCTCTCTCTCTCTCTCTCTCTCTCTTCTCTCTCTGTCTCTGTCTCTCTGTCTCTCTCCGTCTCTCTCTGTCTCTCTGTCCGTCTCTCTGTCTTCTCTCTGCTCTCTCTCTCTCTCTTATCTCTCTCTCTCTCCACTTCTCTTCTTCGCTATCTCTTTCCTCATCATGCTCCCCATTAAAGTCCTCTACCCACTCTCGTCTCCTTTTCCATTTCTATTTCCCTAAAGAATATCACAGTTTGTGGCGCCTGTCATGTTTCTGCAATTCTATATTCGTAATCTCCCAAGTGGAAATGTTCATTCCTTTTTCGAATCACGACACTGCTATTTAAAAAAAAAAATCACGAAGGAAAAAAACAGAACCGAGAAAGAGAGAAGAACAAGAAAATCCAAAACAAGAAAAGATTGAGAAGGGAAAGCAAAAAAAAAAAAGTTAAAGTAAAGAAGGAAACGAGGACGAAGTCGAGGAAAAGGAAACAGAACAAAACCAAAGAAGAAGAAAAACGGAAAAAAACAAGATTGCGAAAGAAGAAGCGAAGAAACAAGGAGAAGAAATATCAGGTTTAAAAGCGACCACAAAGGCTTTCTTCGGAATCTGGTAATAGTATCATCAAGCCATGCGTTTTGTGGCATGCTAGCTCAGCTGGTTAAAGCTTCATAATGATAACAGAGGGGTTGTAGGTTTAACCCTCGAGTGGGCCATAGCCCTTCTTGCCAATGTATATGCTTTGTGCCTAAGTTTATGGCGCACTCCATGATCATTTTGGACCTTCTCTATCACATGATATATGTGGCGTCAGCGCATATGGAATTTAATCCGAGCACGAAAAGTACGCTAACATAAGAAACTGAAACCGAAATGTGAATCATTTATCATTGGCCAATACTAATAGGCACTATCTATTTCAACAATCTAGAATTTCTTCCTAGCATTCAGCATGATAGTGTCAATTTTCAGTTAGTATGTTGCTATTAAAAGAAATAAAAGAAATAAAAACGGGGGCTTGTGCTCAAAGGTGTGCATTTACGACTGTTTATGTGGAACTGCCATGAAACATTAGAATAAGATTCACACTCAAACAGACACGCACACACATGCATGCACGCACGCACACACACCCAATCACAAAGACAAACACACACAAATACACACGCACAATACACAAATGCACATATTAACACACACGATACATACACACACATACTAGTACGCACTGTGGACACATTTCGTTCTCTTTCACGCACAATTATTGCCACCCCTACCTACTATCAACCTCCTCCCCTCCACACACACACACACACACACACACACACACACACACACACACACACACACACACACACACACACACACACACACACACACACACACACACACACACCATGGAAGGGTGAGATATTGAGCAGATACATGTGCACAAAAGAAGAGAGAGAGAGGGAGGAGAAGACAGATATACAGACAGACGACAGAGAAACAGAGACAGAAAGACAAAGCGACAGACACAGAAATAGAGAGACAGAAACAGAGACAGAGGAACACGGAGAGAGAGAGGGAGAGATGACACAGAGAGAGGAGTGTGTGTGTGTGTGTGTATGTGTGTGTGTGTGTGTGTGCGTGCGTGTGTGAGAGAGAGAGGAGAAAGAAAGAGAGAGAGAAAGAGAGAGAGAGGTCGATCTTAATCCATCTTCCATTCTCTAAGCAATAACCAAAAAGTGCAGGATGAACACCTGTTTAGAAAGAGAGAAGAGAGGAATCGTGATCACAACAGCCCTCAAGAAATCTAAGAATAAATACAAGACGAGGAGGCTGAAAGGAGGGTAAAAGTTGTGAGAATTAGAGATTAAATGATGCTGCGAAAACGTTAATGGAATCTGAGTTTAACGATCGTCTCACACCTGCAAGAATAGGGTTCATCGTTCGAAACCGTAAAGAATTGGCAGCTGCGAGCTCTGTCAGTTTGAACCATCTATAAGATATTTTTGTTTTTATTGTCGGGGAAATTCTTTCAATCAGTGTACGTTTTGGGGTTTGTCAATAAGTTCTGTTTTACAGTCATGTTTGTTTGCGTGTTTGTGGCTTGATTGGTTGTTTCGTTGTTTGTTTGTCTGGAGGCATGGCTAGTTACAGCTCCTCTGATCATCAGGCTCCGTGACAGCTAAAGGAACTGGAAGAAAGAAAAAAAAAAAACCAGCCACATTCATAGCTAGATACAACCTGGTCATATAGGCTGCCAACGAAAGAAGAAGAAGAAGAAGAAGAAAAAGCACTACTACTACTACTACTACTACTACTACTCTACTGCTGCTGCTGCTGCTACTACTACTACTACTACCACTACTACTACTACTACCAGACTACTACTACTAATCTGCTGCTACTATCACTACTACTACTACTACTACTACTACCAGACTACTACTACTAATTGCTGCTGCTGCTGCTGCTGCTGCTGCTATCACTACTACTACTACTACTATTACTACTACTACTCCTCCTGCTGCTGTTGCTACTGCTACCACTACCACTACTACTACTACTACTACTGCTGCTGCTGCTACCACCACCACCACTACTACAACTACTACAAGTCGAAGAAGAAGAAAAAAGAAGAATAAAACAACAACTATAACAACAACAGAAACAAAAAAAAGGTAGAAGATGAAGAAGACAAAGAAGAAGACTGAAGATGAAGAAGTAGTAGTAAAGAAGAAGAAGAAGAAGAAGGAAACAAGAAGAAAAGAAGAAAAAGAAGACGAAGAAGAGAAAGAGGAAGAAGGAAGAGGAGGAGGAATAAGAAGAAGAAGAAGGAGAAGAAGAAGAAGACGATGAAGATGAAGAAAGAAGAAGAAGACGATGAAAGAAGAAGAGAAGAAGAAGAAGAAGAAGAAGAGGAAGAGGAAGAAGAAAAAAAGGAAGAAGAAGAAAAAAGAGAAGAAGAAGAGGAGGAGGAAGAAGAAACAGCCATTATTTCTTTGTTTGCCACATGTGAATGACTGAGTGAATGACGAAAGTGTGCGCTTTCATTTGATTCATACGTCAAACTTAGCGCTTATATTATTACTACTATAACTACTAATCATCATCATCGTAACAACAACAATGATTGTTATTGTTTATCATCATCATCATCATCATAATCATCATTATTATTATCATTATTGTTATTGTTATTATCATTATTGTACATTGTTGTTACTATTATTACTATTATTATTATTATTATTTTTTGTTGTTACAATCATGTCAATAGCTGGCTTATGGAAACGTGAACAAAAGGAACATAAAAGATTCTGTGACACTCCTGCAAACTATATGCTACTAAAATACATCTTTATTTAAATCTGATTTTTAACATAGTTTTATTGTTTTGGAGATAAGGATAAACACAAAATCATAGGTGTATTTTTCCAGCTTTTCTGTTTTTTTGTTTTTTTTTTGGTTTTTTTCAGAATACCTCGTAGCCAAAAAAAAATAGCAGCAAAAGGGTTAACATACCATGGTTAGCTGGCTGGCTTTTGTCTTCTTGTCTGTCTTGTCTGTCTGTCTGTCTGTCTGTCTGTCTGTCTGTCTGCCTCCTGCCTGTCCCTCGTTCAACAGTCTACAGGTGTTAATGACAAACCAAATCACCTCTCAAGAGAAACGCTAAAAGGAGTCATGGTAGAGAATAAAACATGATAGGTACATCAAAGGCTAGACAGAGAGGTTTAAAGTCTTCACAGGTTTCCATTGAGACGTCTCAGCCTCCTTACTGGATACGCTGTTCTGTACCTCCAGAGACACAGAAATAGTTTATTTCACATTATTTTCCTGACTGCAGTGACATGAAGGGGTTTCTACCCATTCCCCATGACAGTAAAATGTGTTGGCTTCTTCGTTTCGTTTGCATTAAAAAGTGGAGACTTCTCCCACTTTTTTGTTTTGTTAGCAGTAACGTGTGGAGGCTTCTTCTTTCTTTCTTTCTTCTTCTTCTTCTTCTTCTTCTTTTCCTTCTTTTCCTTCTTCTTCTTCTTCGTCTTCTTCTTCTTCTTCTTCTTCTTCTTTTTCTTCTTCTTCTTCTTTTTCTTCTTTTCCTTCTTCTTTTTCTTCTTCTTCTTCTTCTTCTTCTTCTTCTTTTCCTTCTTTTCCTTCTTCTTCTTCTTCTTCGTCTACTACTACTACTACTATTACTACTACTACTTTTTTCTTTTTTTCTTTTTCTTCTTCTTCTTTTTCTTCTTCTTCTTCTTCTCCTCCTTCTACTACAACTACTACTACTACTATTACTACTACTACTTTTTTCTTTTTTTCTTCTTCTTTTTTTTCTTCTTCTTTCTCTTCCTCTTGTTCTCCTCCTCCTCCTCCTACTTCTACTACTACTTCTACTACTAATTCTTCTTCTTCTTCTTCTTCTTCTTCTTCTTTCCTCCTCCTCCTCCTACTTCTACTACTACTTCTACTACTAATTCTTCTTCTTCTTCTTCTTCTCTTCTTCTTCTTCTTCTCTCCTCCTCCTCTCTCCTACTACTACTACTACTATCTACTACTACTACTACTACGTCTTCTTCTTTTCTTCCTCCTCCTCCTCCTTCTTCTTCTTTTCTTCTTCTCCTCCTCCTCCTCCTCCTCCTACTACTACTTCTTCTTCGTTTCCTCTTTTTTCTCCTCCTCCTCCTCCTCCTCCTCCTCCTATTACTACTACTACTACTACTACGACTTCTTCTTCTTCTTCTTCTTCTTCTTCTGTCTGGGCACAGTAGTCAAGTAGGTAAACGTCGGATTTTCAGTCAAAAGATCCTGGATTCGATCTTCCTTGTCACCTGCACCTGGTGGGTAAAAGGTGAAGATTTTTCATATCTCCCAGGTCGTCATGTATGGAGACCAGTTCTTAAACCCCATTCATGTGTACATCTATTCTGAATATCGTATATATACACTCTAATGATCCCATAAGTCACGTCAGAGGCTGACTCTTGGAAACACAAAAACACCAAGCATGCACGTTCATCGAAAATGCCGACTGTGTAACAGCATAGTGGAATGTGGTCAGCTCCCCCTAATAGCTTGAATTCTCCGCGCTTCATTAAAAAGATCTGATTATGTATAATGTGCTGTGAGTCCAAAGGAATTTGGAGCATAGAGCTGTATAGGAATGATTTATTATATAACTTCTTCCTCTCCTTCACGATTCATCTTATCACATTTATTTTCTTTAATCTATGTGGTAACTGCTCTTGGCCTGTCTCCACGTAAGTCGTATCCTTTTTGCACAATAAAAGTTTTTTTTTCTGATAATGAGCAAACGAAGTTTTTATTCCACCGAGAGGTGGAATAAAAATTTCGTTTTCTCATTATGGAAGGACATCGTTTCCATAGAAACTTGACTGCTATGACAGAAATTCCTTTTAGCAAAAATGTATTTTTGTGTGGTTTTTCGTTTATAGTTGTGGTCCTTGGAATGTATGCAGGTATATATGTGATGACAGGAAGTCATTCTGACAAAACATTGTTGAAAAAATAATGTTTATCACGAAGAAACAATAAAAGACATTGGACCACAATTGAAATAATGAAAAATCAAATTAATCTGTTACTAAACATATCGCCACAAAATGAGTTTTCCTGAAACAGAACTTCAAGAGATGTGTGCGTGCGCTAGAAAGAGAAAGAGAGAGAGAGAGAGAGGGAGGGAGGAGAGAGAGAGAGAGAGAGAGAGAGGAGAAATAGACAGACAGACAGACAGAGACAGACAGACAAAGAGACAGACAACAGAGAGCTATGACATGGCAAGCATAGTAGAAAACAGAACAAGACACACACACATAACTGCACAAGAATTGTCAACAATCAATATTCATTTTCAGTTACCAAGAAGCCTGTCCGCGCTCGGACTTAATTCCATATGCACTGACTGTCGCCAAAGATGCAATGTGGCGGAAAAGATCCAAAGTGATTATGACATAAGCTTTTAAGCGGCACATCATCTCTGTGCTCTGGGAAGATCTTGAGTGATGGGCAGTTCTGGGGAATCATCCCATTGGCTACGATACAACCCTTGAATTTATGCCATCATTATCTCCTGCTCGACGAAACAACTGGGGACTTTTGCTGTTTTTCCATTATTTTTTGTTCTTGTTGTTTGTTATCTGTTGTCTTATGTTTACGCTTGACAAAGGTCAGTTGGCCAAAAATTTGCGCCTGTTTCGTCTTGTTGTATAAAAGACGCGTTCTGATCCTAGTTCAGTGTTTTTTCTGGTTTCCCATGGTATCATATTAATCCATCGATAGTGTTGACAGGCACCCAACCACCCTGGAAATGAGGTTAACCTCTATCTGCACAGTTACAGTGACGTTCAAGAATTGTCGAGTTCACTCCAAAGACGGTTATACCATCTTTGGTTCACTCCCACCCTGCATTCAGGCGGTGTCAGTGTTTGAAAGGTCTCTTTACCCTCCACATTTCAAGACCTTACCAGTTCATAGGCTGCTGCATAGGTTTCAAAACGTTTGTCAGATAACTGCTGGCAGATTTGGGCGGAACGCATATGGACATTTCCGAGAGCGATGAATCTCTTTTGAACAAACTCCAGATTCTAAACTCATAATCAGAAACAGGCTCTTATGCAAAATTCCTGTGCCAGAATCGTCAGACGTTCGCTTAACTGCAGTGACCAGAAAGAGCATTTTTAATTTCAGAAGGTAGTGATGGGTGATGGACGATCTGGTTAACAGTGGGAATGGAAACTCGTTTTATGGCTTGGTTAGACAGAAGAACTTTGAAGCTGGTAATGAAACACCAGTCCCTGTGTGTAGTGGTTGACTCAACGGACTACAGACTGGAAGGTTGTGGTTTTGAATCCCATCAGACCTGTCAATATCACTGTGTGATTTTTGTTTTACCCAACCAGCTCTTACCCAGAGTTGAGTGTGCTATGGGCTGATTGGAAAGACAGGGACCACTCATTTGAGTCTCATTCACTTCATGATAAGTCTTTGAGGGTACTGATCGTATCTCCTGGCCAGCACTACGAGTGTCTGAATCTCTCGAACATAGATGATGCCAGGATAGACTAGCACTATGCTAGTAAGTGTGAAGTACCGCCCTGTCATCAGCCTCAGTCATAGAAGGAACTCGATAGCATTCCCCCCGTTGGGTTGCCGGGGGCTCTTTCAGTATGAATAGAATCCCCCACCTTCTGGAAATTCTGTGCTAGAAATTTCCTCTTTTCTGTCACTCTCTTTGTTTCTGCCTTGATGCCTTGCTTTCTCTCATCTCTATTTATTTTCTGCCTTAATGGTCCATTCAACTGTATTTTTTCGATAAAGTCTTACGTACTTTTTCTTGGGATTGATAATTGGGTACGTGTATTAAGTGCATTTTTGGCTCTAAGGAGGTGAGATATGCGGAAGCAATTTTAGGTAGTTTATGCCTGTTTTATATATGTTTTGGTGTCCTTATGTATGCTTATATTTGTATTCAGGTGTGTTGTTTAAATCTCCCCTGTGCGATAAATCGGACGGAATGGTCCTACGCTGGGGGCATGTCCTTAGATTATGTACGCGAATGCATTGATATGTGTACTTAATTTTCTTTTCTTTTTTTTTCCTGTTGAAGTTTTGTGTTTTGAAGCGGTTATAGTCCTGATATGGCTCTGCGCAGTCTGCAGGGCTTTAAACAAAACAAAAGTAAACTCGATAGCATCACAATTATCATCCCCATCGCCATAATCGTCGTGGCATTGTGAAAAATTAAAAAAATCAAGGGTCTATGGCCATGTTTGTGGCACTCGAAATGGGACAAGAGAAATAGTGCGCAATGAAAAATGAAGATAACCTGGTACAGTGACCTGGTTCGTTTTTTTTATTTGTGTGACAAGGACTAGCTGTTAAAAGATCCAGTTGGGACCTAATGCTAATATATTTGAACAAGGGATTATTTTCAAGTTTCAGGTTTCAAATTCTCTACATTTCTTTTTGTTTTTCTTTTCTTTTTTTTTTTTCTTTTTTCTTTTCGTTCTTTTTTTTTTTTTTTTTTTTTTTGTGAAGCAAGATCGATTGACATGGAGCTGTGATATATGCATGTACCTCTAAACCATTGTGCCACTCTTCTCCCTGTGGCATCCCCGGTCCAATTCAATGTATATGCAGACATCCACAGCTCAAGCGGAAAATCCACATAAGTGCAAATATTGTCATCAATACTGAAAGCGCAAAGAATGAGAAGAAACAATTTTTGATTATAGTGTCATATTAGGTTCCGTTGTGGAAAAAGAAAAGATCATCAGCGTTGGTTAATATAGGGCGTTTCGCCCTTTTTAGATGGAGGAAGATACATGTACATCCCATTTGTTTCAACTCTGGTAGGCACGTTCTGAATAATGTCGCGGGGGGTGAGGGGGGGGGGGGTCTCAGGATATCATGTGCATAAAAGTCAGCATGTTAATAGGTTAGAGATCCATGTGCAGCACTAAATGTTACCATGATAATCTGCTCGTGGGCATTTTGCAAGCTGTCCAAACGCGCAGGAAATGGCACAGCTTCTGTCTTTGCAAAGCCCTGGAGTTTCAATGGTGTTCTATAACAGGCTGCTAGTTTTATAGTCTTTAGTTCAAAGATTCCAGCCACAACTCATTAGATAGTACTTTAGCTGCACTGAAGCGAAGGGGTGATTGCCTTCTAGCAATAGTGATAGGCGATGGGTGTTACCACGACCAGGGAAATGATAATTCGTTTTATTGCTGAGTTAATTTAAGGGATATTGCTGCATTTTTTTCATGAGAGTCTGAGAGAACTTTGTAAAATGGTATGTTTTTCTCCAGTCCTCTACGGACAGATGTGGGCCCCTTTTGTTGGTTCGTTCGTTCGGTCGGTCGGTCAGTCATTTGTTTGTTTGTTTCTTTCTTTCTTTCTTTCTTTCTTTGTTTTGTTTGCCAGTAATTGTGTTTCGTTGTGGAAAAGATAGCGTGAGCCGAGATAAATTTTTTCTCGTTTCATATACAGGGAGATATTTCTTTTTTTTCCCCATCTGGGGTGGGCACATGGAATAATGTCAGAAGCGCATGTAGTACATAAAATACTTTCAGCATGTTAATAGGTCAACGAGACACGCGCTGCCATGGCAGAACTCTGATAACCCCCTGGCAAAAGCCTTTACAGCCAGCCACCCAACCGCACTGGAAATGAGTTCAGCTTCCGCCTATTCAATGCACCTTGAGTTCCAGTGGCGTTCTGCACAGGCTGCTTTGCTATTTCGATCATTTTACAGTCTCGTATTCCTACCCCGTTACATGATCGTGTTTTGTTGCGTGAACCGAAAGGATTATTTCGTGTTACACAAGTTTTTATCGGGCACTGATCTGTGGTTTTGATAACTATTGGGATGGAAAATTGGTAAATGGTTGTGTCACAAAGAGACGTTGTTGCCTAGGGAGTAAGAGCGTGGTAATGTTTCATGCATTTGTCTGTCGTTCCATCATTATCCTTTTTTAATAATAATAATAATAATTACAATATTTATATAGCGCAAAATCTTGATAAAATCAAATCTAAGCGCTGAAGCAGACACACACGTAAGCACGCACGCACGCACGCACACACACGCACGCACACACACACACACACACACACACACACACACACACACACACACACGCATGGCTATAAATGGGGAGAAAGAATAAAAGCAATAAAAGCAAGAATAAAAGCAATGGAAAATTATAGAGAGCATAGCATATACAATTATATATTATAACCATGTGATTCCCTCCGAGCGGAGACAGGATGCAGAGGGGGGGGGGGGGGGTTGAGTGAGGTTAGGATTTTATGCGGAGGAGAAAAGGTGAGTTTTGAGAGCGGACTTGAAGGAGACAAAAGTAGGTTGCTGACGGACTGAGAGAGGAAGTCTGTTCCAGGAGAGTGGACCAGAAACAGAGAAGGCTCGTGGACCATAGGTATTGAGCTTAGTGCGTGGAAAGCGAAAAGTCAGAGGATCGGAAGCAGAGCGGAGGGTACGTGAGGGAAGATAGATCTCAAGTAGGCTTGACAGGTAATCGGGGGCTGCGTTATTGAGGCTTTTGTAGCACATGGTGTCTAGTTTGTACTGTATGCGCTTTGATACAGGGAGCCAGTGAAGTTGTGCCAGGAGAGGAGATATGTGGTCAGCTTTTTTCTTTTTGAGTACAAGGCGTACAGCATTGTTTTGAATGCGCTGTAGGATGTGAATGGTGGAGGCAGGAAGACCAGACAGGAGTGAATTGCAATAGTCAATGCGAGACATTATGAAGGAGAGAACGAGTTTTGCAGTTGTTTCGACAGAGAGATACTTCCTGATCAGCCTTATACGATGGAGATGATAGTAGCAGGATCTGGCAGTTTGAGAAACAAAGTTGTTCATGGAGAGGGTAGAGTCAATGCAGACACCAAGGTTTTTAGCTGAATCAGAAATTGGGACTGATGTGTTACATAATGGGAGAGAAAGAGGAGGCAGCTGAGAAAGTTTCTGACGGGTGCCAATGAGGATAGCTTCTGTTTTGTCGTCATTAAGCTGAAGTCTATTGTGTGTCATCCAGTTCTTAATGTCCGAGTAACACTCAGTGGTGCGAGTCAACAGGCGCTGTATATTATCAGGTGAGTCACTGTCTTGAAGTTGGGTGTCATCAGCATAGAAGTGGTGTTTTATGGAGTGGGAGTTGATGATGGTGGACAGGGGGGAGGTGTAAAGAGTGAACAGAACAGGGCCAAGGACAGATCCTTGTGGAACACCACAGGTCAGGTATGCAGGTTGAGAGTAAGTGCCATTGATGAGAACGGTTTGTTTTCTGTTGGATAGGTATGAAGTGAACCAAGACAGAGCAATATCAGAGATGCCAAAAGTATGATGAAGTCTAGAAAGGAGAATACCATGATCAATGGTATCAAAGGCTGCAGACAGATCAAGGAGTGTGAGGAGAGAGACTTTGCCAGTATCAGTTGCAAGGAGGAGATTGTTGAGAATGTGTAGTAGGGCAGTTTCAGTGCTATGGCACTGGCGGTAGGCTGACTGGAAAGGATTGAGGAGATTGTTGGCAGACAGGTGAGAGTTCAGGTGGTTTAGAGTAGGATTGTGTGACGGGACAGGTAGTGGAGTGGGTAAACGTCGAACTTCCAGTCAGAATATCCTGAGTTCGATGCGCTTAGCTACCTTGTTGTGGTGGGGAAAGAGTGGAAATGTTTCCAGCCTTACAGGTCAACATACATTCAAAGCTTCCAAGTGCTTAAACCTTCATGTGCACACGCATGCAGAATGTCAAATATACATGGTAAAGATCCTGTAGCTTATCATCATCATCATCATGTCGAGCATGCTCTGCTATCCATGATACGTTTATTCCATCCTTCTCTGTCAGACATTGCAGTAGGTAGTTCATCGTACTGACAGCCCGTATCTCCATCAGTTGGTCGATGAAGGTCTTCTTTGGACGTCCTGGTCTTTGTTTGCCATGGCTGGGTCTCCATAGTAGAACATCCCCCACCAGTTCTTTGCTACGCCAGCAGTGTCCCGCGAAGCGCAGTCTTTGTTGACGTATTGATTTACTGATTGGTGGGATCTTACCATATAACTCTTTGTTAGTTGGATGTTCTCTCCAGGATTTGTTCAGGGCTGCACGCAGCATTCGTGCTCCATCAATCTTCTTCTCCAATGTCGTTGTTAGGGTCCAAGTTTGGACCCGGTAGCTTATGGAAACTTGAAAACACCCAGTATGCATCCCTACCAAAGATGTTAACTGTGGAACAACATAGTGGAATGTGGTCAGCTCGCCTCACAGCCAGAATTCTCTATGCTCTACTAAAAAGTCTCATTATGTTAAAAGCGCAGCGAATCCAAATATGTTTGGAGAATACAGCTATACGTAAAAAAGAAGAAGAATGATAGTGTCAGATCAAACTGTGGTTTGCTTGTCTCTCATCAGTTGTCAAAATATCCCAGCAAAAAAAAAAAAGAAAAAAAAAGCGATTCTCGCTTTAATTTCAGTATCATTTTTCAAGATGACGTCTCCGCGCTGGAAATAAATCAAATTCGATATGCTCCTACGCCACAGATGCCATGTGGTGGACAAGATCCAAAATGATCATGGCATAATCACTAGACCTGTGCGTAAGTCCTACGCATTGGCAAGGGAATAGAAACCAGTGGCCTTCCGGAGGGTGGTATCCACGAATCCTGCATAACCAGCGTGGCACTCAAAACAACTGAAGTAGGTGGGCCACTTGATGATAACAATAATAATAATAATAATAATGATAATAATAATAATAATAATGATGATGATAATAATAATAATAATAATGATAATAATAATAAAATTATAAAAAAAATAACATATAATAATAAATAAATAATAAGTGTTTATTTGTATAGCGCATATTCCATACAAAAACATGATGATAATAATAATAATAATATAATAATGATAAATATAATAATAATACTAAATAGTGTTTATTTGTATAGCGTATATTCCATATAAAAACATGCTCACCAGCACTTTACATTTCACAAAAAAGCAAATGGTGATAAAAATGTTCACAATTACATATGAGAAAACAACAAACATTAAAGCTATACAAGTAAGAAGACACATAAGAAACCACAAAATATTAAAGTTTAAATACTGACTTGTGTCATTTTTATGACCGATTTTTCTTATGAATAAAGAGGCATACTGTGTTTATATATTTATGCGTGTGTGTGCGTGCGTGCATGCGTGTGTGTGTGTGTGCGTGTGTGTGTGTGTGCGTGTGTGTGTTGTGGTGTGTGTGTATGTACGTGTGTGTTTGCGTGCGTGTGTGTTGCTGTGCGCGCGTGCGTGTGTACATGCAGGCGCGTGCACACATGCATGTGTAAGAATATGTGTGCGTGTGTGTGTGAGTGTGCATGTGTGTGTGTGTGCTATGTTTGCATGCGTGTGTGTGTGTGTTTGTGCATGCAATAGTTGTACATGAAATGATAATCAATATTATGAATGACAATAAAAACACATCAAGAAAAATTATAATCCATATACAGAAAAAAACATTATAACTTTAGTAATAATAATAATAATAATGTTTATTTGTATAGCGCATATTCCATATAAAAACATGCTCACCAGCGCTTTACATTTCGCAAGAAAGGCAAAAGGTGATAAAAAATGTTCACAATTACATACACAATAAGATAACAACAAACATTAAAGCTATACAAGTAAGAAGACACATAAGAAACCACAGAATATTAAAATTTAAACACTGACTTATGTAATGAAGAAAGATTAACAGATTTTTCATATGAATAAAGAGGCATACTGTGTTTATATATTGCTGCGTGTGTGTGCTTGCGTACGTGTGTGTGTACATGTGTGTGTGCGTGCGTGTGCGTTGCTGTGCGCGTGTGTTTGTAAAAATGTGTGTGTGTGTGTGTTGTGTGTGTGTGTGTGTGTGTGTGTGTGTGTGTGTGAGAGAGAGAGAGAGAGAGAGAGAGTGTGGTGTGTGTGTGTGTGTGCGTGTGCTATGTTTGCATGCGTGTGTGTGTGTTTATGCATGCAATAGTTGTACATAAAATTATAATCAATATTTTGAATGAAGATAAAAACAGAAAAATTCTAATCCATATACAGGAAAAACATTACAACTTCAGTATTACAGCATTAATACCTTGACAATCAAAATTCCTCACAAATTATGAACTATTCGCATATCATACATCACAATTTACATACAAACAAAGATTTGAATGTAATTTTGAATGAAGATAAAAACAGATAAATTCTAATCCATATACAGGAAAAACATTACAACTTCAGTATTACAGAATTAATACCTTGATATCAAAATTACGTCACAGATGACATTGACAGTAACTGATATCGAGGGGTGTATGTTCGTGTTATATGTGTCTGTATGTTTGAATCTATGAAACTGTTTGCCTGTATGTCTTTGTGATAAAAAATAAATAATGGCAAACAAAGACTTCTTCCCTCCCTGGTGAATCATCACAGCATTTGGTAATGTGTTTGACCTAAAGGGAAGATATAGCATAAAAGTACAGTGGAAAAGTGTATCCAGGCTCAGCATCCAGTGTGTGTGTGTGTGTGTGTGTGTGTGTGTGTGTGTGTGTTTGTGTGTGTGTGTGTGTTTGTGTGTGTGTGTGTGTGTGTGTGTGTGTCTGTGTGTGTTTTGTGTGTGTGTGTGTGTGTGTGTGTGTGTGTGTGTGTGTGTTTGTGTGTGTGTTGTGTGTGTGTTTTGTCGTGATTTTGTTTGTTGGTTTGTTTGTTTGCTTGCTTGCTTGTTTGTTTCTACACATGTATTATATTTATTAGGCTTTTTTTTGGGGGGGGGGGATAGGGTGGGGAGGGTTCCTGACATACAGCTTCATATAGTATGTTTCACCTTTTTCAAACAGATAGGGGTAAACGTATGTAAAAACTTTCCACCAAGGGTTGTTAGAATCACCGTTATGAAGGCAGTGTCCATCTTATTTTCCTCTCTGCTTTACCAGGTAATTATCCACAAGTTGGTGGACAAGAAGCCACATGCTCACAGTTTTACTTGATCCAAGTATGTACGCATGCAAACCTATGTGGTCAGACAGGAAGATGCGAGCCCTGTCTCTCCGCCCACCAGGTTCCAGCAAAGTAGGGAAGGCATATCTGACATGTTTCACTTACCTGCATATGCAGCGAAAAATGTCAGAGGTGTTTCTGGATCATAAACGCGTTTCGGCGTGCTAATCCCATAGCTGCGATGAGCACGCTACGTTAATGTTACCAAGATAACCGACCGACAGGTGCGGGTAGTAAAATTGGGCAAACCTCGGATTTCCAGTAAGGAGATACTGGATTTGGTCCACCTGAATACCTCCACTTGGTGGGTATAAATAAGGAGGAAAGTTTTGTGATATCTCATGTCAGCGTGTGTGCAACCTGCCAGTGACATAATGCGATTCGTTTTGTAATTGCATGCAGAATAGGACTTCTGCACGTTAAAGCTTCTGTTAGTCATGTCATTGGCTGGCTTACGGAAACATGGCAAACACACACACAAGACACGCGCACACAGACACCAAAAAAGATACACACACACACACACACACACACACACACACACACACACACACACACACACACACACACACACACACACACACACACACACACACACACACAGCAAGCATACCCGCCAAAGACGCAGACTGTGCACAACACAGCGATTTCTGGTCAGCTTACTCAACAGCTTGAGTTCTCTGTACTTCACTAAAACAAATTTGAGTATATGTAATACACAGAGGGTCTATATGTGTTTGAAAAATAGCGTTATACATGGATGATTTACAATAATTGTAAAACATATATTGCAGCCACCCGATCACAACAGCACGGACTCAGCTTCCACCGATACGATGCATTAGATTTTCAATGGCCTTCTGAAATAGGCTGTGAACATTTTCCCATGATTTGAAGTTCCCTCCACGCCGACTTGTTATAATCGTGGTCGTTTTGCCACACCTGGACTGAATGGTCAATTTCCTTTTAATGGGCACAGACCAGCAATCTGGTTAACAGGCAGAATAGAAAATCGTTCCATGGCCATGCAAAGTGAGAAAGGTGGTTGCCTTTTGAATGGGGAGTCTGGGGGAACTCGGTACAGTTGTATGATGCTTCTACTATGGTATTTAGACTATTTCATGCTCCAATCCAACAAAAACGCGTCATAATCAAC
Source organism: Monoplex corrugatus (assembly GCA_030674185.1). Lineage (NCBI taxonomy): Eukaryota > Metazoa > Mollusca > Gastropoda > Littorinimorpha > Ranellidae > Monoplex > Monoplex corrugatus. The sequence goes on from CM060308.1 coordinate 36,512,475, forward strand.
TCATTTCTGCTATGCTGAGCTTTCTCAATGATTTGTACACATTTATGGTTAATGCTATGTATATGCATCTACTAAATTTACGTATGTGTTTATATCAAAATAAAATTATTTCGAATTCAAAATGTGTGAAGGAACTCTACTCGGACACGTCTTCAAAGTTTGAAAAAGAACCAGTCGCAACGGACTACTGGCTGGAAGCTTGTGGGTTCGAATCCCCATCAATCCCTTCAAAAATCATTGTGGGATTTTTCGGCTCTAACCGGCTCCTACCCAGAGTTGGGCGTGCGTGCTATGGGCTCAGTGGGAAGACTGGGACCACACAGTCGAGTTTCATCCACTTCACGGATGCGTCATTGAGGATGTTGCTCAAATCTTCTGACCAGCACCGCATGTGTCTGTATCTCTCGGGCCTGGTTGACGCGAGGATATATGATGACAGTAAGCGTAGAGTACAGCCCTGTCACGCAGTCTCAATCCTAGATGGAACTCCACAGCATCATGATTATCATCCTCATCGACATCATCATCATCGCATTGTTAAAACAAAAAAACAACAACAACAAAAAACAACCAAACAAACAGTGCCAGCTTCTGTGGCCATTGAGGTGCCGCAAAAAAAATGGGACGGAAAAAAAGGTGAGCGCAAAGGTAACCTCCCTGGGTGCGATGATCCTAAAATAAATAAATAAATGAATAAATAAATAAATAAATAAATAAATAAATAAATAAATAAATAATGAATAGATAGATAAATAGATTAGATAAATAAATAGATAAATAAATAAATAAATAAATAATAAAAAAAAAAAAAACGGTCTGTCTCGGGTTGATAGCTTTCCAGATTTAGAAACTCTTCCCTTTAAGTCCAACTTGTTACCATACCTTTTTGTCCAGTAGTTATTTACCCCTGCACCTCCACCTTCACCCCACCCTTCACCTTACTCCACCCCTGTCTTTCTTCTCCCGGTATACGTGTACTTTGTTTGCTCAATCGTTTTTGTTGTTGTGAAAGAATGAATGAACGATGAGAGTGTGCACTTTGATTTGGTTGAGACTGTTGATACATCAAGATTTATCGCACCATCATCATCATCGTCATCATCATCGTCGTCATCATCATCATCGTCGTCGTCGTCGTCGTCGTCGTCGTCATCGTCACGTTTCAGCATCATCAGCATTATCATTATTTATCTATTATCATTATCATTATGTTGTTGTTATTTCTATTATTGTTGTTGTTACTATCATAATCATTGTTATTATTATTATTATTATTAGTGTTTTCATTTTATAATTATTGTTAGTTGTTGTTGTTGTTGTTACTGTCACGGGAGGGAGTTTTGGGTGAGATGTTCTGGAATGTGGGGGATGTTTAGAATTTGGGGGGATGATTATGTGGAATTGCCTTTCTTATAGAGATCACACAAAACAAGAAGAAAGGAGAGAGACGAGTAGAAACGTACTAAGCACACTAGCAATAACTTTCAAAAGCAGTCCACACATAGCATTACAAGTCAATACAGTTTCTTTAATTAAGCATGTTCAACTTAAAGCGCCATCATTCACCCTCTTATTCTTATTTGCCTACGTCCTAAAGCAATCTTACTTCTTTGCCTCCTCCTCCTCCTCCTCATCATCAGGTGCCCTGCCGCATGGCGTTGGCGATCATGGACTTCTTTTGTCCATGGTTGTCCTGTGGAAAACTACGATGGTGGTTTCCCCTTGCCTTCCATCGGTTTTTTTTTAGGGTTAACTCCCTTAGACTTACTCTCTCCCGAGATGTCCACAAGGCAGTGGAGCTATTGACCCATAGCTTGGGGATCTGGTTCGTGGGCACCAGGGCATATCCACACGCCGGTGGGCCTGCATGCCGCACGTCTGGGGGCCTTCTTTGCCTATCAGCCCTAAAAGTCTACACTGAAATAAAATACCAACGTACCTTCACTACATGTTTCTGGCAAAGGCTCAGCACCTCTGCCAAGTTGAGTGGCCTGTCCCCGACTACGACTGTCAACTCTCTGACCGTTCTGTCTCTCTGTGTCCGTCTTCCCCTCGTGTTATTTTCCCTTTTCATTTATAGAGCGTGGATCAGAACATGCTGGAGCTTTGACCCCACCTATCTTAATACGACTTTCGAGAAAGTTCTTCTACTTGTGCATACATGAAGGAGGGGTTGACATGGTCAAGCACAGGCCAGACCCTGTCCACTAAAACAATGGACCGCTCTCTTCCTCGGGGGCGATCCTCGAACACATCCCAGAGCTGCGTGTACAACTGGCTCTGTTGTTTATTTTTCTCGTTTACAGTCTAACATAAGTGTGAGAATGGCTGTGCTGCCCGATGCTGGTTAATCCTAAGCCATCAGTTGAGAGGCTAGTTTGTCTGGCTTGCCAGACCTGTCCACTTCATTTTCACACTGAAGTACCGGTAAGGGCCTGTTTATACTTGAGAGGTTGTACGTTGGTTAATCCTAAGCTTTCACTACAGGCTAGTTCATCTGCCTGGCCAGACATTGTCAACATCTTGGCTCAGACTGGAATACATGTATGGGCCTGTTTCTACATGAGTCATTTCTGCGATATTACTATTATTTTTTTATTATTGCTATAAAGTTGTTATTGTTGTCATTGTTATTATCATTATCATTAACGCACTTTGACTCCAAATGAGTTTGGAAAGGAGAACTGTGCTGGAACGAAATATATGTTATAATACATCTGTACGACCGTTGCGTGATGTCTCCTTTTCAATAAAAATATATACATATGTGACCTCCCCCCACGAAATCAGTGTTAACTCGCAGTCAGTCGAACAGCACTAGGAGCTCAAAAGGTGACTGAGGGTCAATCTGGAGTGTTTTGACTTTTTCTCAAAATTGATTTCTATAGACTATAATCTATCCCCCACAGAAATATTTTTCTTGAAAAATTACTATTAATCAATTTAAAATGGTATTTTAATGCACTGATAGCAGCAGAAAGAACGCAATTTCCTACCAAAAGTACCTATTTTTGTCTCTTATTATGAACCGTAACCTGCACAGTACCCTTACATGTAATATACTGATGGAAAGCTCTTTAGTGCACTTTTCAGATAATGACAGCGAAAATTAGAAACAAACTGGGTCAAAATCACCAAATAAAGAAATTTAAGGAAAATGTGTAGGAGAGCACACAAAAATTTTAGAGGCCATTTTCTCAAAATGGCCGTCATACAACTTAATGACTTTAAACATACATAACTTCTACATTTTTTTAAGTACAAGCTTTATCCAAGTGCCAAAATAATCAGCAGAATGTACACTTTCCAGTGATATGTATATCTCAAAATGCCCAAAATGCTAGTTAAGACTGATTTAGTGGTGGGAGGTCACATATACATATATAAGAATATTCATTGGAAACGTTTAAAAGAAAGGAAATGAGCTCCGCTTCTACCCATACAAAGCCGTGGAGTTTCAATAGTGTTCTGACAAAAGGCTGGTAGCTGTACAGTCTTGCATTCAAAGTCCACCCTCACAACCACTATTACCCGCATTTCGTTGAATAGTCGTTTTACCAGCACTGAACTAAACGGGTGATTTGCCTTTAGCAGGAATTGATGGACAATCTCTGTAACTCGGGCATTGAAATACTGGTTTGTGGTTGTGTTTGTTGAACAGTTTGTTAAACTGGGTAAAGAGGGTGTAGGAAAATTTGGTTGCCGTTTCTCTGTCTTTATCTGTCTGAATGTCTGTCTGAGGTCAGTCCAGGGAAAGAGAGTCTAGGAAAATCTTGTTGCCATATTCCTGTCTTTTTCTGTCTGATTGTCTGTCTGTCTGCCTGCCTGCCTGCCTGCCTGCCTGCCTGCCTGCTTGTCTGTCTGCCTGCCTGTCTGTCTGTCTCTATCTGTCTGTCTGTCTGTCTCTCTCTCTCTCTCTCTTTCCTTTTATCTCTCTGTCCATCTGTTTTTCTCTCTCACCTCTCTTCTCTCTCTCTCTCTCTCTCTCTCATGTGTGTGTGTGTGTGTGTCTTTCTGTGTGTCTTTCTCTCTCTCTCTCTCTCTCTCTCTCTCTCTCTCTCTTCTCTTTTGTGTGTGTGTGTGTGTGTGTCTGTGTCTGTCTGTGTGTCTGTGTGTGTTTGTGTCTCTGTGTCTGTGTGTCTGTTTATGTTAGTGACAGTGAAAATTTACATTTATTAGGTACTACCCCTACTCCTATTTCTTTTTTTCTTTCTTTCCTTTTTTTTGGGATGGTGGTATGACCTGTTGTTACGTTATGATGAACTGTGTTTATGCTACATGATGTATTGGAATATGTATCCAACTGTGTTTGTACCACCACATTTATATACTCACATAGCAACCTGCTCCCCCCCCCCCCTTTTTTTCTTTTTTTTTTCTTTTTATTTTAGTGAAAGGAACATTATCTGAACTGGATTGTTTGTGCTATCATCATCATCATCAAGTGCCTTACCACATGGCGTTGGCATCATGGCCCTCCATATGTATCTGTCCTTTGTTGCCGCAAGCACATCTTCCACCCTCTCTGTCTTCAGCCACTCTGCAAGTCCCGTCCAATATTTTTCCCTGGATCTACCTGGTGCTCTCTTTCCCTCCAGCTTTCCTGTTGTGACCAGGTGCTCCAATTCCCCTTTCCTCATAAAATGGCCTATAAATGTTGCCTGTCTTTTCCTAATCTTCCTTATGAATGATCCTCTTGTGTCTGCCTCCATCAAGACTGTCTCTGTGCTCATCATCATCATCAGTGCCTGCCGCATGGCGTTGGCGATCATGGACTTCCATTTGTCCCTATCTCTCGTTGCCCTAGCATCTCCCCCACCTCCTCGTCCCAGCACTCTGCAAGTCAGTCCAGCGTTCTTCTCCTGGATCTGTTTGTGCTATATGAACGAATTATCTTCATCTGCTTACTTTTCTTCTTTTCTTCTGTTTCTTCTTCTTCCTCCTCTTCTTCTTCTTCTTTCTTTTATTTTATTATTTTATTATTATTTTATTATTTCTTATTATTTTATTGTCATTATCATTATTATTGTTAGTATAGTAATATTGTTGTTGTTGTTATTATTAGTATTATTATTGTTGTTGTTTGTTGTTGTTTGTCATCATCATCATTATTATTGTTACTATTATTATTGTTTATTTATTCATTTTTTTATTTTTTTTCTATACTCTTATGATAAATTATCCATTTCAGTGTCAGATTTATGTGAGACAATCTCTGATGTTTAATCTCCACAAATCATGGTACACATACTGCCTGGCAGTTCGTTACCAGAACTTCATAAACGTCCAACCAAAGCAATAATGAGCCCAACCCGCCTTCTTCTTCCTCATGAGTTCTTAAGAGTTTTCAATGGTGTTCTAAGCTGCTAGTCTGATTGTCTTCTTTTCAAAGCCACCTCGCCCAACCCGTAATATGATCCTTTTTTGCCTGCACTGGACTCAAAGTACGGGTGATTTCTTCTTATTGACTGGCAGTCAGGTTGTCTGGTTAATCTAATATAACCACGCAGACTGGAGAACAGTTTATGGCTGTACTGATGGAAACATTGTTGCAGTAGGACTTTTTGAGGAGAGTCGAGCAATATCTGGTAAATGTTACCACGCTGTTTCTGCGCACTGTCCGTCTGTCTGTCTGTCTGTCTGTCTGTCACACTCCTCTCCCCCCCTCTCTCTCTATGTTTCTCTCGGTCACTGTGTCTGTCTGTCTTCTCTCTGTCCATCTCTCTGTCTGTTTCTGTCTTTGTCTCTGTCTTTGTCTCTCTCCCTGTCTGTCTCTGTCTTTGTCTGTCTGGTTGCTGGCTGACTGGCTGGCTCTCTCTCTCTCTCTCTCTTTCTCTTTCTCTTGCGTGAATCTATGAATATGTTAGTGTGTGTTTGTCTGTGTGTGTGCGTGTTTGTGTGAGCGCACATCCACATGCGTTTCGCGCGAGTGTAGTTGTGTGTGTGTGTGTGTGTGTGTGGTTGGTTGTGTGTGTGTGTGTGTGTGTGTGAGTGTGAGTGGTGTGTGTGTGTGTGTGTGTGTGTGTGTGTGTGTGTGTGTGTGTGTGTGTGTGGTGTGTGTGCGTGTGTCTCAGCATGTTTTTGATATGCACGTTCGCGCGAATGCTGTGTGCGAATAGTATTTACGTGTGTGTGCATGTCATTCTTCTTCTTCTTCTTCTTCTTCTCTTCTTCCTCTTTTCACCCTCGTCCCAATCATGTATGTATTGTACTTACGCATGCTCGCCCACATGTGTTAGATATTGAAAAGACCTCGAGCGTTCATGCAGAAGAGGACAGACCAGTGTCTTGATTGTCCAAACTGGCGTGATGAACAGAAAATATTGGTCGAAAGTCAGGATCGATGAAACTCAGATGTGGACTTTACACTTCATATGTTTTGTCAGCAGAGGTGGTTGTTATGGAAGCTTATTACTGCTTTTCTGTCTGTCACTATCTTTCTTCTTTCCTTTCATTTCTCCCCCTCCCCCCCCCCCCCTTTTTTTTCTTTTCTGATAATGATGATAATAACAATAAAAATAAATTCTATTTATATGTAGCGTAAACAGTCCATGTCAAAGAACGCCCGTCCACACACACACACACACACACACACACACACACACACACACACACACACACAATCACACATACACATACACACATACACACACACACACACACACACACACACACACACACACACACACACACACACACACACACACACACACACACACACACACACATACGAAGGGGAGGGAGTGGAGGAGGGTTATCATGTCAGCCGATAAATCAATGCAGTTCAAACACAGTCGGACACGTACACCGATACATCAATGCAGAATAAATATAATTCATCCAATAACAGTCTGATATCTTGATCTCATATCTCGGGTTGAATCCGGCCCGCAAAATTAGAAATTGGCCTGTTCGCTACCCACCGTAATGTTCCCATCATGCTGGTGGCGTCAGCTTAGTGTTTTATAGGTTCCTTCACATTAGTGTAAACATGATAACATAGAAGCCAGCCTCTGCGAACATCCATCTGCAGAGAAAAATGATCTCAGCTTCCACCTATACAAAGTTCTGAAGCCCCACTGGCCTTCGAAATCAGATTGGTTGTTTTCAGAGATTTATTCGAAGCTCTCACGCCCACCCCTCTCCAACTCTCCCTTCAAAAATATATCATGTGGGATTTTTCGGCTCTAACCGGCTCCTACCCAGAGTTGGGCGTGCTATGGGCTCATTGGGAAGGCTGGGACCACACAGTCGAGTCTCATCCACTTCATGGATACGTTATTGAGGGTGTTGCTCAAATCCTCTGACCAGCACCGCAGGTGTCTGTATCTCTCGGGCCTGGTTGATGCCAGGATATATGATGATAGTAAGCGCAGAGTACAGCCCTGTCACGCATTCTCAATCCTAGATGGAACTCCATAGCATCATGAATGTCATCCTCATCGACACCATCATCATTGCATTGTAAAGAAAGAGAGAGAAAAAGAAACAATGCCAGCTTCTGTGGCCATGAAAGTGGCGTAGAAAAATGGGACGAAAAAAAAGGTGAGCACAAAGGTAACCTCCCTAAGAGCGATGATGCTAAAAAAAAAAATTTGAAATAAGCCCTTTTGCTCTGTTGATCTTACAGACTATGGTTTGTATGCTGCATTAGCGTTAACATGATAACCCATTCGTGCACATTTATGAGCACCCATCTGCACTAGAAATAAGCTGTTTCCACCCATACAAAGTCATGGAGTTTCATCATTGGAGTTCTAAATCAGGCTTGTAGTTTAAAGAGATTTATTCAAAGCCCTTACATCAACCGTATCCCCAGCTCGTTAGATGGTCGTTTTGCTACACTGAACCGACAAGGTAATTTCCTTTTAGGGGGTACTGATGGCCAGTCTGGTTGATCAGGTAAAGAGAAAATCGTTTGATGGATGTGTCAAATGGAAAGATCCTTACGTTGTGGTGGGGTGTAGTAGAAGTAGGTTGTAGAACTTGCATGCATTTGCAGTCACCTCCATCCTGTCTCCCCCCCCCCCCCTTTTTTTTTTTTTCTTTTTTGAGGGAGATTGATTAAGACCAAACTCTGGTGCTTGTGAGGTTTTTTGTTTGTCCGTTTGCTTTTTTGTGGCCAAAATATCACAGCATGGCTTCTTCACTTTTTCACTTGGATATAATTACATTCCAGTCTATTTGTTTGTGTGACTGTGTGTTCGTATCTTTCTGTCTGTCTGTCTGTCTGTCTGTCTGTATATGTATATATATCTTTGCGCCGAGGAGGAAGAAGAAAACAGAGGCACATTCAAACTGTTACATCTGTGCGCCCTGCTAGTTTGAAAACTGACTCTTCTCCATCTGTTTCCAGCTTCAGATATGTGATCCCTATTCCCCTCACAACACCACCTTCCACTCTCAATGAGTTCACTGTGGCTCTTTTCAACGCCCGATCTGTTAGTAAACCTGAAGAGAGAACAGAGATTTCAACCTTTATTTTTGACCATGATATTCAGGTTATGTTCCTAACTGAAACCTGGCTGAGAACGAGTGGTGACGAAGCAAAGTGTGTAGACCTTACTCCCACAGGCTACAGCATCAAGTCCTTTCCTCGCGCTTCCAGAGGAGGAGGACTGGCTGTCATTTATCATGATCGCTTCTCCCCCTTTATCTCCTTCAGTTCTGTACTTCCTTTCTCTCATCCTGCCTTTGAACTTGTCCATGTGTCTTTCTCCCTACCTAAAGTGACCGTTTCTTTCCTGTGTTTGTATCCACCTCCACCAAGCCGCAAAAACAGACAGACAGACAGCAACTTTCTGGAACAGCTACATGATCTCTTTGAATTCTGCAATTCTCTTTCAAGCCCTTTTGTCATCCTTGGTGACTTCAACGTTCATTTCGACAAACCACAACACCCGACTACAGCTAAAGTAATGGACCTTCTGACCATGTTTGACCTTACTCAGACTGTGACTCAGCCCACGCACGTCAAAGGTCATATCCTGGACTGGATGATTCACAGATGTGATGACAATTTAGTGCAGGCCACTGACGTCACCCACAACATCACCTCCGATCACTTCTGTGTCATCAGCCACCTCAATATCAGTCTTCCAAATCAGCAGCCAGCCTACGTCACTGCACGCAATCTGAAGGCCTTGCATCGTCACGCTCTGAAGCATGACCTGGCCTCCCGCCTCTCTTCTCTGTCGTCCTCCCCCACTGCTGCCGCTCTGGACTCCGTCATGACCAGTGTCCTGGATGACCACGCCCCTGCCTCTCAACGCAAAGTGTCATCAGCCAAATGTGACCCCTGGTTCAAAGACGTTGATGATCAAACCCGTGCTGCCAAGCAGCACAGGCGTCAGATGGAGAGACAATGGACTAAATCTCGTTCAGCCATACACAAACAGTTGTTTAACAGAGCAAAAAAGGCTGTCTCCAGAATTATTCATTGTGCAAAGACAACATATTATTGTAATAAAATCAAAGACAGTGTGACATGTGGACGTTTGTTTCAGGTGGCTAATCAGTTGCTTGGGATAAAGAAATCCTCTCCACTACCTACCTCCTTTCCCTTGATTGAACTCCCAAACCTGTTTCTGCTTTTCTTCAAAAACAAAATCACAACTATCAGAGATAAATTCAGTTCAACTTCATCTCATGTGCCTATTGTTGAATCCAGTTTTCAGGGCCAGCCTCTCACTCACTTCTCCCCTGTCAATGAAGAAGTTGTTAAACGCACAATTCTTGCCTCTCCTGTCAAAACCTGTGAACTCGATCCGTTTCCATCTCATGTGCTCCTTGATTCTCTGGATATTCTTTTGCCTGTCATTACCAAGATCATCAACAACTCTCTGATTTCTGGTACTTTTCCTGATCCATACAAGTCTTCTTTGGTCAAACCACTATTAAAGAAAGCTTCTCTTGACCCAAATGATATGAAAAATTACCGTCCAGTTTCGAATCTCCCTTTCCTGTCCAAACTGCTAGAAAGAATTGTCCTCACTCAGCTCAATGAACACCTGTCTCACAACAATCTTCTCAGTCCCCTTCAGTCAGCGTACAGACCACATCACAGCACTGAAACAGCGCTGCTGAGAATCTTGAACGATCTTTTGACAGGTCTAGATAACGGCAACATGTTCATTCTCACACTCCTTGATTTATCTGCTGCGTTTGACACCATAGACCACGATGTTCTTCTAGATAGGCTACAAAACACTTTTGGTATTTCAGCCTCTGCACTCTCATGGTTTCAGTCTTATCTCACAGAGAGAACAGAAACAATTTCCGTAAATGGCAACCACTCTCTTCCTTCAAACATTCAGTATGGCGTTCCCCAGGGATCTGTGCTTGGACCGGTTTTGTTCATCTTGTACACCCAACCGCTTTTTGATGTGATCAGAAAACATTCGGTCAATCATCACGCTTTTGCTGATGATAATCAGCTTTACAAAGAAACGCATCCTCGTGACATCGATTCTTGTACTGATTCTATCCAAAACTGTACTGAAGATGTAAAGATATGGATGAATGAAAACAAACTGCAGTTAAACGACAGTAAAACAGAAGCTATTATCATTTCTTCTGGCAGACAATCTGTAAACAGCACTTTACCTTCTTCTCTTCGCATTGGACAATCTGATGTCAATTTCATTTCCTCAGTGAAAAATCTAGGTGTCATTCTTGATTGCAATCTTTCCATGAAGCAGCATGTAAATAATATTTGCAAAGCCGCATATCTCCAACTCCGGAAAATCAGTTCCATTCGGCATCTTCTCACTACTCAGGCAGCACAAACCCTGGTTTGTTCTTTGGTACTGTCAAGACTTGATTACTGTAATTCCCTCCTTGTTGGCTGTCCACACTACTTGATCCAAAAACTACAGAAAGTCCAAAATGCGGCAGCTAGACTGGTCTGTAGGGCTAAAAGGAGAGATCATATTACACCACTTCTGCAGTCTCTTCACTGGTTACCAGTATCTGCACGGATACAATACAAAATAGCTACTCTGACTTTCTCGTCTCTTACAGGCACAGCTCCCCCTTATGTTTCAGAAATGATTTCAACATACCTGCCATCACGACAGCTCCGATCAAGTTCTGACACCCGTTTGCTAATTGTACCTCGTGTAAAAACTCAGTCGTTTGGTGAACGCTCTTTCTCTTTCTCAGCTCCTCTCTTTTGGAACAGTCTCCCATATGACCTTCGCCATGCTCCTTCTCTCACATCTTTCAAAACCGGTCTCAAGACCTACCTGTTCAAAAATGCTTTTGAGACAACACTCCATATTCACTCTTGATTCTATCATTCCTCCTTATCCCATTGTTGAAGAGGGTGCATGCTCTGTGTGTGTGTGTGTGTGTGTGTGTGTGTGTGTGTGTGTGTGTGTGTGTGTGTGTGTGTGTGTGTGTGGGTGTTTTGTTGTCATGTATAGTTCTGTTTTCTTTTCCATATTTGTGTGTAGTGATGTGGTATGAGATGTGTTATTATGTTATCATGTGGTATTATGCGGTATGATGTGTTTTGTAGTATGAAGTGTGACATATCTGTCCATATGTCTTATGTTATATGTGTACACTATTTGTGGCTGTTCTGTGCGTCTATTATGTGAAGCGCCTTGTGCTCCCTCCTTGTGAGGGAGGAAGGCGCTCAACAAATGTCCAATATTATTATTATTATTATATGTTTGTGTGTGTGATCAAACTGTAGCGGTAAGAACTCCGTGTCTCTTTGGAAACCATCACAAAATTTGGATGATATATTTTGGTCCAAAAGGCAGACAACCCGATGAATTTTGTTTTTGGAAGGGATAGGATTCGTTTTGATAGTTTCAGTAACAGAAAGTGAAAAAGTGCAAGTTTATTTCAGATCATCATCATCATCATCGGGTGCCTTGCCGCATGGCGTTAGCGATTATGGACTTCCATCTGTCTCTATCTCTCGTTGCTTCAAGCATCTCTTCCACCCTCCTTGTCTTCAGCCACTCTGCAAATCCGTCTAGTATCTTCTCTCTGGGTCTACCCGGTGCTCTCTTTCCCTCCAGCTTTCCCGTTGTGACCAGGTGTTCCAATTCCCCTGTCCTCATAAAATGGCCTATGAATGTTGCCTGCCTTTTCCTAATCTTCCTTATGAATGATCTACTTGTGTCCGCCTCCATCAAGACTGTCTCGTTTGTTTTCTTTCCTGTCCATGGAACTCTCAACATCCTTCTTAGAAACCACATCTCGGCTGCCTCAATCTTGTTCTGGCTTCGCTTGTTGACTGTCCACGCCTAGCAACCGTACAACAGTATTGGTTCTATATAACATTCAAGAACTCTCTTCCTGATGTTAATTGATAGGCATTTGTTGGTAAGAATGCTTGTCATCTTATTGAATGTTGTTTCTGCTTGGCCGATTCTGCTGGTTATTTCTGATGTCGTCTTATGAAATGATTATTTCAGATGCTAGTGAAGAAACGACAGCTAAATAGAAGGAACGACAGCTGAATAGAAAAAAAAATGTAACTCATTATTATGCCATGCTCCTAAAAATGAGAAACTTGGTTCTCTGGAGCCTGAGAACCTTTTCATTTGTTTGTTAATTTGTGTGTTTGTTTTATTTCGTTCCGTTGAATTCACTTCTGTGGAGAAAGAGGACATCATCAGTATTTTTAGTAAAGTTTTCCGGAGGGATACACACACACACACACACACACACACACACACACACACACACATATATATATATATATATATATATATATATATATATATATGTATATATATATATATATATATGATATATATATATATACATATATATATACATACATATATATAAACATATATATATGTGTGTATATATATATATAGAGAGAGAGAGAAAGAGAGTGAGAGAGAGAGAGAGAGAAAGAGAGAGAGAGAGAAAGAGAGAGAGAGAGAGATGCAACAACATAGTGGAGTGTGGTCAGCTCGCCTAACGGTTTGAGTTCTCCGTGCTCCACTATAATGTCTGATTATGTGTAATGTGCGGCCCAGTCCAGCGATAAGTCCACTGGGTTTGGAGATAGCGCTATCATCATCATCATCACCATGTGCCTTGCCGCGTGGCGTTTGCGATCATGGCCCTCCATACGAATATATCCCTTGTCCACGCAAGTACATCTCCCACCCTCTCTATAGCGCTATACACGAATGATTTTGCATATCAGATCTGTTTCACATGTTACTTTTGGCGTACACAGCAAAAGGTAACTGTCAGAGGCATTTTGACTGTATACGGTTGGCTTGTTAATCTCATTGATTACAATGTGCGTGCGGCATTAGTGTAGCCACGATGATAATCCACTCGCAAACGTGTAGGTCTACAGACATCCAACCGCAACGGAAATGAGCTCAGCTTCCGCACATACGCAGTGCGGGCGTTTCGATAGTGTTCTAAAATAGCCCAGTTGTTTTTCAAACTTTCATTCAGTGTCCCTGCTCGGCGCATTTCATGGCCGTTTTGTTGCACTGAACCGAAAGGGTGATCTCCCTTCTGCAAGTGCTGGTCGGCAATCCGGATAACTGTGGGGATGGCAAACTGGTTTAACTCTTTGACTCCTTCACCCTGTCCACCAGCATCCGGCATTGTCAACCATGCCACCAAAGCAAAAACTTAACCCTTTGACTCCCGCACCCTGTCCACCTGCACCCGGTATTGTCAACCATGCCAACAAAGCAAAAACCTAACCCTTTGATTCCCGGACTCCGTCCACCAGCATCCGGCATTGTTAGCCATGCCAGCAAAGCAAAAACTTAACCCCTTGGCTCTTGTACCATGTTCACCAGCATCCGGCATTGTCAACCATGCCAGCAAAGCAAAAACTTAACCTTTTGACTCCCGTACCCTGACCAGCAGCATCCAGCATTGTCAGCCATGCCTGCAAAGCAAAAATTTAACCCTTTGACTCCCGTACCCTGTCCACCTGCATCCAGCATTGTCAACCATGCCAGCAAAGCAAAAACTTAACCCTTTGACTCCCGTACCCTGTCCACCTGCATCCGGTATTGTCAGCCATGCCAACAAAGCAAAAATTTAACCCTTTGACTCCCGTACCCTGTCCACCTGCATCCAGCATTGTCAACCATGCCAGCAAAGCAAAAATTTAACCCTTTGACTCCTTCACCCTATCCACCCTATAAGGTCAAGGAGTCAAAGGGTTAAGTTTTTGCAGTTGGTGGATAAGGTGCGGGAGTCAAAAGGTTAAAGATTGTGTCAAATACGGAGGTTGTTGTGTTTCCAATGGGAAACCACGAAAGACTCTTTGAAATGCGTATACTTTCAGTTCCCGTTATCCTTTTGTCTTGGGAGACTGATTCAGATGAAACTCTGTGTGTGTGTGTGTGTGTGTGTGTGTGTGTGTGTGTGTGTGTGTGTGTGTGTGTGTGTGTGTGTGTGTGTGTGTGTATGTGTGTGTGTGTGTGTGTGTATTTGTGTGTGTGTGTCTGTGTTTGTGTGTGTGTGTGTATTTGTGTGTGTGTATTTGTGTGTTTGTGTGTGTCTGTGTTTATGTGTGTGTGTGTGTGTGTGTGTGTGTGTGTTGTGTGTGTGTGTGTGTGTGTGTGTTTGTTTGTGTGTGTGTCTGGTATGTCTTTGTGGGTCTGTGTGCCTGTGTGTGTGAGACAGAGAGCACGCGCTTAATATGGATCTTTGTATATGCCTGTACGTGGGTGTGCGTATGCCTGTTTACTTGTGTGTGTGTATATATATGTTCATTAATATGTATGTGTGTGTGTGTTTGTTTGTGAGTGTGTGGGTGTGTATATGTGTATGTGTGTGAGTGTGTGTGTACGTATTTGTGTGTGTATATGTGTGTGTGTGCAAGTGTGTGTGTGTGCGTGTGTGTGTGTGTGTGTGTGTGTGTGTTGTGTGTGTGTGTGTGTGTGTGTGTGTGTGTGAGTGTGAGTGCTTATATGTATATGTGTGTGAGTGTGTGTGTGCGTATTTGTGTGTGTATATGTGTGTGCGCGTGTATGTGTGTGTGTGTGCAAGTGTGTGCGTGCGTGTGTGTGTGTGTGTGTGTGTGTGTGTGTGTGTGCGTGTGTGTGTGTGTGTGTGTGTGTGTGTGTGTGTGTGTGTGTGTGTGTGTGTGTGTGTGTGTGTTAGATAAAAACATTCGCATAGACACGTGTTCGAAATGTCCTTGCCACAAATAACACCGGATGGTCGTTTTGTCGTAGTAAACGGGAAAAGTGATTTCCTTTCAGCAAATACTCATGGGCAATCTGAGAATGGAAATTCAGTTTATGGCTGTGTTGATTGGAAGAGTAAGAGAGGTTGGAGAATGTGAAGAAAGTTGTTTACTGTCTCTCTTAGAGGCCATATGGAAACACATGGATTGCACCATAAAGTTTACAGTGTGTTGTTTGAATTAGTTTTGTAAAATCGTTTGCTTCGAATTGTCTTGTGAAGCTTTGTATCACACTGTGCGGTGAATTCTGTTGTGAAGAAGCTTTTTTTTCTTTTCTTTTTTTTTGTTTTTTTTTTTAAACTGTGTATTTTGAGTTACGTTTTAAAGATTCGTAAAATTGTGTGCATAGAGTTATGTTGTGAATTTTTGTAAAATTATGTGCACTGAATTATGTCGTGAATCGTTCTGTCAAGTTGTGTGCATTGAATTATATTGTAAAGCTGTGTATCAAATTTTATGCATTTTTCAAAGTCGACACATAGTAACAATCCAGCTTTCGTTTAAAACACAATAGTTTATCAAATCATAGACAAGTCTGGTACTGTTTCCAATGCATCTATTAGTCATGAACCCTGACTGATCTTCCTTTATTTATATTGGTAGTACCTTTTTAATTCTTTCAGAAATGCCTTTCGAAATGAGTTAGGTGCAAGAGGTAAACGAAACTGGGTGACTAAGGTAAAAATGTAGTCATTTGATTGTGTATTTGGTTATCTGTGATTTAATCAGGGAGGTGGCGGATGTGAATGATTTTATATGTGCCTTTCAAAAACGATTGATTGATTGTAATGAGTAAGATTTGATTTCACCTATTCATAATAGTAGCAGGTTTGAATTTTATTATTGAACGAGTTGCATAGTACTTCACCGTACTTGTTAATGAATATTACAGACATTTAAAAAGTGTTATATAGCAAGGTTAGATTTGGTATGACAGACATATTCATTCATTACTTCCGGCAAAAAAATTACATACTTAGCAACTGCTTTGTCTATTATGTCAAAGAAGACTGAAAAATGAAGTCATGTCTTTTTTTTTTTTTTTCTTTCTTGTCCAACGCTTAAAGACGTCAAAGAAGAATTTATCCCATCCCCAACACTTAATAAATCCTTGTTTGTTCAGGCGGATTTTATCAATGTCACCAGTGAACAAAACGCTGTAAAACGCAACTTGCTATTTATTTGCATGAGACATTTGAAACAAGAAGTTTAACGACAACACAATTTCTGTCTGAATGAATGTGCGATCTTGTATTTTTTGTTATCCCCCTTTCTGAGGGGCCATGATCTTTATAAATCAATCACTTAAAGTCTGAAGCCTGTCTCCGAGCCCTGTTAGCTGGCTTGGCTAGAACGCCGTGCTGATTACGCCAGGGTTCGTGGGTTCAGTTCTCGGGCAGGCCAAATTCATTTGCTGTCTAGCTGGCTCTTTTGATAGAGCCATAGATTCAAGGTCTCAAGAAGTCTTGAGTTAGCCCCACACACCATCATAGCAGTTGGCTTTGTTGCTAACTCAGCTTAAAGTTCCATTCATTCTGGTGGTGTCAGCCTAGTGTCTGATAGGTCTCGTACCTCCAGCTCGATCTATATGTCAGCATCTTTCCAACGCATGTGGATTTTGCATAAGATCCATGAGTTTGCCAGGTAATTGCTAGCAGATTTGGGTGGAGCGCTTAAGGAACTGTGTAAGTGTAATGAGTCTCTTTGGAATAGACTCTAAACATCGATCTCTCTGCAGGTGCCAAAAAAGAAAAAAAGAAAAAGACATTTGATAGGCTTTTCTTGTGAACTTTTCAAAAGTAAAGCTGCATCTTATCTATCTTATTTTTCTCAAAACTTATGTTGATAAATTCATACCATCTCTATGTGGTTTTGTCTGTATAACACATAAACGTCTTTCCTTTTGAACATGTTATTTACATGCTGTTTACCTACTGAATTACTTAATCCATTATGTCATGAAAGACTGAAAGACGAAGTTAATTTTCTGCTTTCTAACTTTCTAGTCCGATACTGAAAGACGTCAAAGAATAATTCATCTGCTTCCACTCCACCCCTGCCCCCCCCCCCACCCCCCACCCCCAACTGCCACTATTTTAAAAATCCCCATCTGTTCAAACTGATTTTTCTTCATGCTATCAGTGAGCAAGAAAAAACGAAATCCTAAACAAGTGTGACTGCCCGCGTTCAAGCAAACAGGAACCAGAAAAAACACGAACGAAGAATACGAACGCGTATTTAATACAACAAAACAAGACAGGCGCAAATTTTCGGCCAACTGGCCTTTGTCAAGCGTAAGATTACGAACAAACTAGATACAAAAAATTTCAGAAAAAGACTGAAACTTCCCTGCTGCTGTGTTCAATGTGACTTGCCATTTAATTGTGGAGAACGTTTGAAACAAGAACCTGTATGACAACGTAATCACTATCTGTGTAAATGTGCAGTGTTGTTATTTTTGTTATCCCCCTTTTGTGGGGCCATAGGAGTGAAATCCTTAGAACACTCGACCTTGAAAACTGAGTATGAATCGCTACAAGCGTGGTTACCAAGTGACAGGATTATCAGATTTGTGCCAGACATGACAGGCACGGTAGTCACGTGGGTAAACATCAGACTTCCGGTCGGAAGTTCCTGGGTTCGATACACCCAGACACCTCCGTTTAATGGGAAAGGTGAAGAGTTCCATCTCCCAGATCAACATGCATGCAGACCTGCCAGTGCCTAAACCCCCTTCGTTATATATATATATATATATATATATATATATATAATATATATATATATATATATATACATATATATACACGCATTAGACATCTCAAATTTGCACATTAAAGATCCTGTAAGTCATGTGAATGGCTGTTTATGGAAACATGAAAGCACCTAGCATGCACACCACCAAAGATGCACATTACACAACAAAATATGGAGTGTGGTCTCCTCGCCCAACAGATGCAGTTGTCAATACTCTAGTACAGTAAACAATCTCTATGTAATGTGCAGCGAGTCTAGATGAGTTTGGAAAGTAGCAATATAAAAGATTCATTTATAATGATAATGATAATGAATTCATCCATTACTTTAGAAGTTTGGATTGATGAAACACAGCTAGCACCCTGCTCACTTCAAATGGCCTGTCTTTCTATCTTCATCCATTCATTCATTCATTCATTCATTCATTCATTCATTCATTCATCCTTCTTTCCTTTTCTTGTTCTGCACCATGGAAACGTTTTTGATCTTTCTAACGCAGACCTGTGAGATTTACACAAAGTTCGCTCCCAAAACCCATACAATCTTTGAATCAAGCTGCAGTCTCAAACAGACACGCATTAACGAGTATAATGGACGTGTGTACTGTACGTGTGTGTGGTAGAATTGTGCATAATTACTTTTGTATGATTTTAAAGTACACACCACAGTGCGTTCATGTTGCATTGTATGTATTTTAACGTGAAGGCTTTACGTATTTGGTATTTGTTCGTTTGTGATCTTACGTCTACGCTTGACAAAAGGCCAGTCGGCCGAAAATTTGCGCCTGTTGTGTCTGGTTGTATTAAATACGCGTTCTTATTCTTTTTTCGTGTTTTTTTTCTGGTTCCTTATTGTTTTCATGTTCAGGCAGGCACGTTTAACAAAAACATCAAGTTGAAATGTCACAGGATCAATGAAGTGCAAGTGGAGGCCTGCCCACTTCAAATTTCCTGTCAACAGATGCTGTTGTTATTTCATCATGGTTTCTGTCTTCATTCCTTCCTTCCTTCCTTCCTTCCTTTCTTTCCTTCAGTTATTCATTTCAAACGGGCTTCTGTCTTTTCTCGTTCAGCTCCGGTGTCTGTCAATAGTTATTTTCTTGATTCTTGTCTGTCTGTTTCGTTAATATGCATAGATAGATGGATAGATAGATAGACAGACAGACAGACAGACAGATAGATATAGTCAGACAGATAGATAGATAGATAGATAGGTAGATAGATAGATAGATAGATATAGTCAGACAGATAGCTAGATAGATAGACGGATAGATAGATAGACAGATAGATAGATAAATAGATAGATAGATAGATAGATAGACAGATATAGTCAGATAGACAGATAGATAGGTAGGTAGATAGATAGATAGACAGACAGACAGATAGATAGATAGATATAGTCAGATAGATAGATAGATAGATATAGTCAGATAGATAAATAGACAGATAGATATAGTCAGATAGATAGATAGATAGGTAGGTAGATAGATAGATAGACAGGTAGATAGATAGATAGATAGATAGATAGATAGATAGATAGACAGGTAGATAGATAGATAGACAGATAGATAGATAGACAGATAGATAGACAGATAGATAGATAGACAGATAGATAGATAGATAGACAGATAGATAGATTGATAGATAGATAGATAGATAGATAGACAGACAGATAGATAGATAGATAGGTAGACAGACAGACAGATATATAGATAGATAGACATATAGATAGATAGATAGATAGATATAGTCAGACAGACAGATAGATAGATAGGTAGGTAGGTAGGTAGGTAGATAGATAGATAGACAGACAGACGGATAGATAGATAGATATAGTCAGATAGATAAATAGATAGATAGATAGACAGATAGATATAGTCAGATAGATAGATAGATAGACAGATAGGTAGGTAGATAGATACATAGATAGATAGATAGACAGGTAGATAGATAGATAGATAGATTGATAGATAGATAGATAGATAGATAGACAGATAGATAGATAGATAGATAGACAGATAGCTAGATAGATAGATAGACAGATAGATAGACAGATAGACAGATAGATAGATAGATAGATAGACAGATAAATAGATAGATAGATAGACAGATACTTAGATACATAGATAGACAGATAGATAGATAGATAGATAGATAGATAGACAGATAGATAGATAGATAGATAGATAGATAGATAGATGATAGATAGATAAATAGATAGACAGATAGATAGATAATAGATAGATAGATAGATAGATAATAGATAGATAATAGATACATAGATAGATAGACAGATAGATAGATAGATAATAGACAGACAGATAGATAGACAGACAGACAGACAGACAGACAGATAGACAGACAGATAGATAGATAGATAGATATTCTTTTTCCGACAGGGTGACTACAATATAATGGACAAGGCTCCATCCTGGAAAGCGAGAAGCTGATAACTCCCAGCTTCGATTCCCAACCGGTTCCTAAAATCACGAAGCATGGGATCAACTGGTGGTTGATCGTGGACACGCAGATGGACTTTGGACATTTAAAGGAAGAGAAAATTGAGTAATACTGATCCTCTCTCTCTCTCTCTCTCTCTCTCTCTCTCTCTCTCTCTCTCTCTTCTCTCTCTCTCTCTCCTCCCTCTCTCCTCTCTCTCTCTCTCTCCTCTCTCTCCCTCTCTCTCCCTCTCTCTCTCTCCCTCTCTCCTCTCTCTCTCTCTCTCTCTCTCTCTCTCTCTCTCTCCTCTGTCCCAAAATTTAGTAGATGATTTAACAAACAAGATTAGAAAATATGGAGAAAAAAAAATGTATAACATCTGCCACAACAAAGTCAGTGTTGTGTGAAATGTACTTTGGAAGCTTCCAGCGTTGTCGTTCTTGCTCACACCCTTTGGTGTGCGAATGGGTTGGTGGCCTTCATAATAAGCCATCTCAAAATCGATTGTGACACGTGGCAAAGCTGTACCAGAAAATATCCTTTGACCCATCAGGCGGATGAGGGCCGACTAAGGTTCCAGCCTCCCTGCGCTCACAGGGTAAGGTTTTGGCCATTAGCTAAGGGTGGGATAATCCGTACCGAAAACCTAGAGTACTGAAGAAAGAGGTACCAGGACTGCAGGCGCCTTCTAACAAACCATAATATCATACAATA
>CM060308.1:36538588-36541088 GCA_030674185.1 Monoplex corrugatus
GCTTTAGGCTCATTTTAATGATCGTGCCAGCTGTTCACAGGGGCGTGGCAAAAAAAATTAGAAGAAGAAGAAAAAGACAGACAGACAGATAGAAAGAGAAAAACAGAGAGAGAGAGACAGAGTGAGAGAGAGAGTGAGAGAGACAGAGAAGAAGAAGAAGAAGAATCTTATTTTTAATGTCTTTTCACAATAGTGATTTTAGACACACACACACACACACACACACGCACACACACACATAGGGTAGTAGAAGGTTGAACGTAAGAAGGGGAACAAGTACAATTAATAATTCAGAACAATGAATTAACAGTGTCAAATAATAACATACAACAATTAATTAACTCTTCATAACAATCTGCCAACAGGGGATCTGAGAATCAGCTGGACTAACGAGATAATATTTTTATTTTTATTTTTGAGCGACAGAGAGAATCCCCTTTTTTCCCCCCAATGTTTGATTCAAAAACTGTAATGGTGCTAGTTGTTGTTTCTATTGTTTTGCTAGTCAACAATTTAGTATTAAATGTGTTTGTGTGTAAACTTGTCTTTGTGTCTTTGTGTCTTTGTGAATGTCCGTCCTTCTGCCTGCCTGCCTGCCTGCCTGCCTGCCTGCCTGCCTGCCCTCCTGCCTGCCCGTCTCTCTGTCTGGCTGCCTATCTGCCTGTCTGTCTGGCTGGCAAAGTCTAGCTTTGTCTCGTTTTTTTGTTTTTTTGTCCGTCTGTTTGTCTGCTGTCGTTGTCTGTCTGTCTTTCTGTACATATGTCCGTCTGTCTTTGTCTGTCTGTCCGTCGTCTTTGTCTGCTGCATGTCTGCATGTCTGCCTGTCTGTCTGTCTTTGCCTGGCTTTGTCTAGCTTTGTCTCGCTTTTTCTGTCTTTGTCTGTCTGTCTTTGTCTGTCTGTCTTTGTCTGTCTGTTGTCTTTGTCTGACTGTCTGCATGTCTGCCTGTCTGTCTGTCTTTGTCTGGCTTTGTCTAGCTTTGTCTCGCTTTTTCTGTCTTTGTCTATCTGTTTACCTGTCTGTTTGGCTGTCAGTCAGTCCGGTGTGTGATGGTGATGGTGGTGGTGGTGGTGGTGGTGGTGGGTGGATGGTGTGTGTAGGTGGGTAAGGGTTCTTGATCAAGTGCACTGACCCAAGGACTCCTGGCTGTGCTGGTAATTGTTCAGACGGAAACCAACCCCAGCACAACCACATTGTCGACCACTGGTTTTTTTGCTTTTTCACTCTCTCTGTCTCTGTCTCGCTCTGTGTTTTGTTGTTTTGTCTCTCTCTCTCTCTCTCTGCTGTCTGTCCTGCCCCTCTCTCTCTCTCTGTTCCTCTCTCTCTCTGTCTTCTCTTCTTTTTCCTCTGTCACCCCCCTCTCTCTTCTATGTCTCCCCCTCTCTCTCTTGTCTCTCCCTCCTCTCTCTCTCTCTCTGCTGTCCTCTCTCTCTCTGTTCTTTCTCTCTCTCTTTGTCTTCTTCTCTCATCTCTAGTCTATGTCTCTGTCTGTCTGCTGTCTCTCTCTTCTCTCTCTGTCTCTCTCTTCTGTCTGTCTCTGCTCTCTCTCTGTCTTCTCTCTCATCTCTCTTCTCTCTCTCTCTCTCTCTCTTCTCACTCTGTCTCATGTGTCTGTCTGTCTCTTGTCTCTCGTCTCTCTCTCTCATCGCTCTCTCTCTCCTTCTTTTCTCTTTTCACGCTCTTGTCTCACTGTCTCTGTCTCTCTCCCACCTTCCTCCCTTTCTTTCTCTGTCTCTATCTCTCTCTCTTCTCTCTCTCTCTTCTCTCTTTCTCTCTCTCTCTCTCTGTCTCTCTCGCCGTCTCCTATTTGAACAATTGTGCATCCTGTTTAGTGCTGTTTGATTGCAAAGAGATTAGTAGCGGCAGTGTATGTGTGTGTACGTTCGAGTGTGTGTGTGTGTGTGTGTGTGTGTGTGTGTGTGTGTGTGTGTGTGTGTGTGTGTGTGTGTGTGTGTGTGTGTGTGTGTGTGTGTACGTTCGAGTGTGTGTGTGCATGTGTGTGTGTATGTGTGTGTGTGTGTGTATGTGTGTGTGTGTGTGTGCGTGTGTGTGTATGTGTGTGTGTGTGTGTTGAGACGTAGAGAGAGAGTGAGAGAGAGTGAGAGAGAGAGAGAGAGAGAGAGAGAAGAAAGAGACAGTATGTGTGCTAGTGTGTATACGCGTATGTGCGTACGTGAGTGAGAGAGACAGACATAGAGAGAGAGAGAGAGAGAGAGCAGGAACAAGAGCTGCACTGAGGCGAGTCGCTCTCAACGGAGAGAGCAGCCCGAGTATCACATGGTAAAATCCATTGTGACAAAAATAAACGAGTAAGAATATGAACAATAAACAAAAGTGTATACCAAAACAGCATTCAAGAAGATGAAAAGCATTCTACCAACAAATGCCTATCAATTAACACCAGGAAGAGAGTTCTTGAATGTTATATAGAACCGATAATGGTATACGGTCGGTTGTGAGGCGTGGACAGTCAACAAGCAAAGCCAGAACAAGATTGAGGC
>CM060308.1:36546088-36553588 GCA_030674185.1 Monoplex corrugatus
CACATACACACACATCACACACACACACAACACACACACACACACACACACACACACACACACACACACAAACACACACACACATGCAGCACGAAAACTCACACACACACACGCGTGCGCACAAACACGACACACAACACACACACGCAACACATACACACCACAACACAACACACACACACTACGCACGCGCGCGCGCGCGCCTGAAATGAGCCCACCGTAGCAAGTCTTGGTTAAAAAAAAAAAAAAAAAAACGTGACCCATCCGAAAGTTAAGTCCAAGACTACTGCGTTTTGAGCATGGCTCTCTAGCAACGGAACTAACTGACTTAAAAAAAAAAAAGAAAATACGAAAATAAACAAAACCATAAAAAAGTAATAATAATCAAATGAAAAATGAAAATAAAACGTTTGGCCCATGTGAGGATTGAAATCACGATCCTGCTGTCATCGACACGGCGCTCTAACGGTCTGATTAACAAAGCCCATAAAAGGAAATATATTTGATATGATAAAAATAAAACTTACAGAAAAAAAACTTACGATATAATTAGCTTTCACTTTTAGCTTGAATGTAACTAAAACGTTCTTCTAAATCTCTCTTGACTGTATTACAGTGACTTTCGAAATTATTCCTTCAACTCCTCCAGTATTACTATTTACATGTATATGGGGAATTACTTGACTGTTTACTGTTGGAATCGTTATGCAGTTATGAAGAAGAAGAAAAAGAAGGAGAAGGAGAAGAAGAAGATGAAGGAGAAGAAGAAGAAGAAAGAAAAACAAGAAGAAGAAAAAGAAGAACAAGAAGAAAAAGAAGAACAAGAACAAGAAGAACAAGAAGAACAGGAACAAGAAGAACAAGAAGAAAAAAAGAAGAAGTAGAAGAAGAAGTAGAAAAAGAAGAAGAAGAAAAAAAGAAGAAGAAGAGGAAGAATGAGAAGAAGAAGAAAAAGAAGAACAAGAAGAAGAGTTATCTGATTACGTGGTGGCCTGGTTGATTGTCTGCACTCTCAAAGGTGTGAGTGTGCGTATGTGTGTGTGTGTGCGGTGTGTGTGTGGGGGGGGGGTGTATACATATATATATATATATGTATATATGTGTGTGTGTGTGTGTGTGTGTGTGTGTGTGTGTGTGTGTGTGTGTGTGTGTGTGTGTGTGTGCGTGTCTGAGAGAGAGACAGAGAGAGAAAGAGAGAGAGTGTGTGTATGTATGTGTGTGTGCGTGCGTGCGTGCTCTCTCGCGTGTATGTGCACACTTTTGTGAGTGTGTGTGTGTGTGTGTGTGTGTGTGTGTGTGTGTGTGTGTGTGTGTGTGTGTGTGTGTGTGTGTGTGTGTGTTTATGTTAATATATCTGTGGGAAGGGGGAAGGATGCTTATGACTGTTCGTGTGCTTTGACGCACGTACATGTACAATCTAAAGTCATACAAATATATGAAATAATAATTTATGGTATATTTAATCAATGACTATCATTCAAATACTCAGAAACTTAGTCTATGTATGTGTAAATGGGTTGCTGGGTGTATGGATGTGGGACTTACGGCTGTCGGTGTGGGTTGACGTACATACGTGTACAATCTGACATATGGAAATACAGGGGGGTGCAAAAGTAGGTATACAGTAAGTATCACATCATTATTATAATGCTTAATTCATTAATATTATTAGCACATTAAGTTAGTTGGCCTTATTTTCGATATTTTCAGTGTCATCAATTATATTTCATCGTCACTAATAATATGCATGTACTTTTATCCTAACTTTTATATTTTTTTTTTTTGCAGGTAAAGCGCAATCTAATTTAGATCTAAGTGGCAATTTAATTTAACCATGGCTGGTAATTTGATAGACGAGGAGCGCAAATGGATTTTAAAACAATACTGGAAGACAGATGGACTTCTTTTGGGGGGGGATATGTAAAGGAAGGGGTTTTCGCACGCAAGCCGCGCACTGTTAATGACGTGATTCAGTTCATCTTGCAGGCTTGTCAAGAAATTGATGCTGATAAAGATCTTTGTGCTAGAATGTGCATGAGTGTCCGCTCTCGACTAGAGGAATGTATGAATACCGACAGCAAGCAGTTTGAGTATCTGAGGGATTAAGACTGTGCTTGTTATTACATGTATATGCAATATTCATTTGTTTGTATAATAAATGCAATGAGTATTAATAATAATAATAATTACAATATTTACATAGCGCAAAATCTTGATAGAAATCAAATTTAAGCGCTGAATTGTACGTGTTTTCTTTTTTCATAACTGTATACCTACTATTGCACCCCCCTGTATACTAATTCATAAATCGTAGTATGAAAGAATCTTGCTAACACATTTTGATAGCAGACACACAATCAGCATATACCATTTATTGTCCGGATCATGTGAATGATTAGTGACTTCCATTTAAGTACTCAGGACCTTTGTGGCAGCACAGAGCACAGACAGTACGTCGATTAAAGTAAGTAAGGTCTTCTTTTAGATGCTGTTACATCTGGAGACCAGTTCCTGAGATGAAATTGGCTGTCGTCTGCAAAACATCCACAAACACGTACAGTTTCTCCTCAAGGATATTCCGGTTTGGCCACATGTTATCCTTCAGCTGCCGCGGGGATTCCTGCAGACTTGTAGGATGTAGTTCATGTCCTGCTCTGCTTCTCCACAAGGACACATAGGGGAAGGCACAGCTCTTTTTTTTTTTTTCTTTTTTTTTTTAGAAATATGTTTGTTCAGCTTGTTGTACTCAATTCTCAGACAAAAAATAGCCACCTGTCCTGATCTTGACAGCTAATGGTAACACTTGTGCGTCAGAGGCAATCTTAACAGAGGAGACGAGTTAGTTGCTGGTTAAGTCTTTTAGTCACTACTGCAGCTCTTTTACCCGAATTTCCCTGTATACTGAGCCAGGGGAGGGGTGGGGTGGGGCTGGCGCAAGCTCAGCTCGATAGAGCTTATATCGTAAAGGTTGTGGGTTCAATCTTCAGGCATGCCACGGTAGTAGTTATTCTTGTTGTTGTTGTTGTTACTGTTGTTGTTATTGTTGTCGTTATTGCTGTTGGGTTTTTTGTTGTTGTTGTTGCTGCTGTTGTTGTTTTGTTGTTGTTTTGCTGTTGTTGTTGTTGTTGTTGTTGCTATTGTTGTTGCTTGTTTTGTTGTTGTTTTGTTGTTGTTGTTGTTGTTGCTGCTGCTGCTGTTGTCGTTGTTATTGTTTTGTTGTCGTTGTTTTTTGTTTAACTTAGGCTCACTGGTTCTTTACATAGAGCCATACACTGGAGATCTCGTATCTCGAGTTCAGTTCCACCCCGTAACATAAACTCTGGATTGTTCACAGTCCTTCTTAATGCCCCAGGTACTCTGATGGTGTCAGTATTTCATGGATCCTGTTCCCTTCTTCCATTGTCAAGACCTTGCCGGCGCATAAAAATTGGCGCAGGCTCACTCAAGTCTGGCAGATAATTGCAAAATAGATTCGAATGGATCGCATACGGAATTGTCTGCGAGGGACAAGTCTTTTTCTTTTTTTTTTTTTCTTTTTTTTTTTTAACAATCAAATTCCAGACTGCGTAGAACTGTCTTAATAACAGTGGGACTTAGGGCCAGACAAATCACCCTCTTCCCATTCAAGCACCGACAAACTAGCCGTGACAACACAAACGAGATAGTGATTGGAACAGCTTGGCCTTTTCACGCCTGTTTCAACCCCCTTCCTCCACTCCTCTCTCCTTCTATGACCCCACTTCCGTTGTCATACTCTTTTGGACAGACTGACACTGGTGCCAGACACATGGAAAAATTATTCAATTTTATAGACAATTGTTTGTTTGTTTGTTTGCTTGCAGGGGGTAGGGGTAGGGAAGGGGTTGGTTATGTTTCCTTTGATTTGATGTTTCAGTTCGGTTTGCTATATATGAGTTAATTTTTGTAGACTTTTTTATTTTGTGTTTTTTGTTTGTCAATTTTCGTAGAGAACATAAATAAGAATATACACGTTTATTTTCGAGGCTAGTGGCATAAGTACATTACAGTTTTTTTACATCCAGACCTCACTCATGGAGACAGTACACAGACAAGATGACAGGGACAGAGACAGAGGAAGACAGACAAACAGGTAGAGTAGCCCCCACAGACCAACAAACAGGCATTCAGAAAGATAGAGACAGACAGACAGACACAGAAACAAGAGTTGGCTATCCGTTGTGCCAAAGACCAATAACGTGGGGGGGGGGGGGTTTACAGAACATCTCAGCTTTTATAAGTCAGACGATGTTCATTGCCATTGCCTTAGCAAAGCCTGTTATTGACTGGTAGCGTCTGACGAGGTGAAGTAACTGATTCAAGCGTCTGATGTGTGTCTAGGAAACACTACTGTCTCATGATCCATGGTCTATTCCGTGGGGACTACTGTAGACTTTGCAGTGTGGCTGTGGTCAGAAATGAACAATTTGCCTTGCTTCGCCCATTCATTAAAATTAATATGGTCAGCATGAAACGATACGTGAATGGAAAACAGAAGGTAAGATATCCCTGCACGATTTTACGTGCACATTATGAGAAAATTAATTTGTGACACATGTGTGAAGAATGACTATACATCATCATCAGGTGCCTTGCCGCATGGCGTTGGCGATTATAGACTTCCATCTGTCTCTATCTCTTGTTGCCGCAAGCATCTCTTCCACCCTCCCTGTCTTCAGCCACTCTGCAAGTCCGTCTAATATCTTCTCCCTGGGTCTACCCGGTGCTCTCCTTCCCTCCAGCTTTCCCGTTGTGACCAAGTGTTCCAATTCCCCTTTCCTCATAAAATGGCCTATGAATGTTGCCTGCCTTTTCCTAATCTTCCTTATGAATGATCTACTTGTGTCTGCCTCCATCAAGACTGTCTCGTTTGTTTTCTTTGCTGTCCATGGAACTCTCAACATCCGTCTTAGAAACCACATCTCGGCTTCCTCAATCTTGTTCTGGCTTTGCTTGTTGACTGTCCACGCCTCATGGGTGACCATGCAATCAACGAGAATGCTGTATGGAAACCTGGCATTGATTCTTTTTGTCACCCACTCGACTGCCTCCATTTGCCCAGCCAGCCCTTTGAGATTACAACACCTTGATGCTCGGGCTTCGGAATCAGGAGTTTTGAGTTTGTTTAAAAAGAGATTCATCGCAATTGGGCAATTCCATATGTGCTCTATTGAGAAATCCACCAGCAGTTATCTGGCAGAATCCTTGAGCATTTGAAAAGGGTTTAAATTTATCGTAATCGGGCAATTCCTATGCGCTCTAATTTTCAAATTTACCAGCAAGTTATCTGGCAGAATCCTTAAGCTTGTGCAAAATTCAAACTGCATTGTAAAAGTCTTGAATTGGGAAAGGGGCGTGCGGAATATAGGGAGTCATAGTTTGAAACACTACGGCTGACAGCGCTCAGAATGACTCAAGCATTGAGATGGGCAGCGAACATGGCCAGTTGTTATGTTGCTGTCTGGGGTCGAACTGGCGACATCAAAGCCAGAAAAAGGCCACTTCAGTTCTGAATACAACTCTGTACAGTGCTGGATAGGTGGAGTGGCTGAGATACAAACATTTACAACGAGACTGCTCCAAAGCTTCATTTCCTTGCGACATCACCCAATACGAGGAGATGAAAAACAAGTTTAAAAAGTACTGATGTTAGGACCTTCGTCTACAAGAAAGGGGGAAAGTGTTTGTTTGAAAAGGGATTCATGGCAATCGAGCATGAATTAATGCTACCTTTTAACTTACTCCCCCAAATGAATGATGTACTTATCTTTCAGATGAAGTCTGACAGTAACAAATGATTATTTCAAAAGAGTGTAGTTATAACTTTTCTTTCTGTCCCATTTTGTACATTATATTAATAACCACAGAATCTGAGGCAATTTCTGGCTATGCTATGTTAATGGGGATGATGATCATGATGCTATGGAGTTCCATCTGGGATTGAGACTACCAGGCAGGGCTGTACTCTTGCTTACTTTCATAACATATCCTGGTGTCAACCAGACCCGGCAAGACATTCACACACCTGCGGTGTTGGTCAAGAAATATGTGGTTAAACTTTGCATCAGCTGTACAAAAAAGTGGTCAAACCGAGTGAGCACGAAATGCTGAGCTATGTCTTTGGGGGAGTAAGTTAAAAGGTAGCATAATTTCTTGGCTTCAGCTTCTCTGCTATAGACACAGCAGCTCCAATAACAAGCAGCCATCAGTCTGTGGGTGACGTAGAGAGAGGGCGCAAACAGACCTTAACGACGTTAACAGCTTGACTGTTGTTTCCCTTCGTCTGTCTGAGCTTGGCCAAGGGACCGAACTAAAACCTCAGAAATTGAATTTGGGCCATTTCTTGTGTCCAGACTGGTTCTGTGCACGTCGTTTTCTTGCCACTTGCACCCAGTGTACTTTTTACTGTTCTTTGTGTTTACCCACCCTTCCAGCGTTCTGACAGGCGGCGGTAGTCAAGTGGGTAAATGGTGGATCTGCGATTGGAAGGCCCAAGGCTTCATTTGCATGCGACACCACCCAATACAAACAGATGGAAAAAAAAAGTCAAATTAGTACAAATGTTAGGACCTTCGTCAACGAAAAGGGGGAAAGTGGTTGTTTATGCTCGTAACGGATGATGTATTTATGTACTTATCTTTCAAGTGAAGTCCTACATTAACAAATGATTATTTCAAGATACCTTAATAACCACAAAATCTGAGACAACTTTTCGCTATGTTTTGATGATGGGGATGATGATCATGATGCTATGAAGTTCTGTCAACGATTGAGACTACCTGGCAGGGCTGTACTGACGCTTACTTTCATAATATATCCTGGTGTCAAGCAGACCTGGCAAGATATCCACACACCTGCAGTGTTGGTCAGAAATATGTGGTTAAACTTTGCATCAGCTGTATAAGGAAAATGGTCAAACCGAGTGAGCACGAAACACTAAACTATGTCTTTGGGGGAGTAAGTTAAAAGGTAGCATAATTTCTTGGCTTCAGCTTCTCTGTTATAGACACAGCAGCTCCAATAGCAAGCAGCCATCAGTCTGTGGGTGACGTAGAGAGAGAGATGCAAACAGACCTTAACGACGTAAACAACTTGACTGTTATTTCCCTTCGTCTGTCTGAGCTTGGCCAAGGGACCGAACTAAAACCTCAGAAATTGAATTTGGGCCACTTCTTGTGTCCAGACTGGTTCTGTGCACGTCGTTTTCTTGCCACTTGCACCCAGTGTACATTTACTGTTCTGTCTGTTTACCTCCCCTTCCAGCGTTCTGACAGGCGGCGGTAGTCAAGTGGGTAAATGTTGGATCTGCGATTGGAAGGCCCAGGGTTCGACCCTCCTGGACAACTCCGCCTGACCTGCCAGTGCCTATTGTAATTATTGTTGAAAGCCCAGCCGATTATGTAAAGGCATATCAGGCATATAAATGAACGCTGATATGAGTGGCGGAAACGCGAATCTGGGAGGACAAAGAAAGACGTGGCG
>CM060308.1:36561088-36563588 GCA_030674185.1 Monoplex corrugatus
ACACACACACACAACACACAACCACACAAGAAAAAAGACAACTCCAATCAGTATAGATCCGTTGTCACCGAGATTGTGTCTCCTCGGAGGTTGAAGTTCGGAGTTTGTTCAAAAACGATTCATCGCACTCAAATAATTCCATATGCGCTACGCTGAAATCTGCCGGCAATTATCTGGCAGACTCCTTGAGCCTGAGCATAACCCTACAAGCGCTTGCAAAATCTAGAAAGGGGGAGGGGGGGAAAGGGACCTATGATACATTAAGATAGGCAGATAACAGGCCACTTTTTAATGTTGCGGGCTGGGATTGAACTGGCGATCTCAGATCTTAAGCCCACGGCTTATGAAGGAACCAGCTGGCAGAAAGTTGATCTGCCAAAGAGGTTGAACTCACAACTCACACGTTATGAGCCTGGTGCTCAAACAAGCGCGCTAATGGACTACAAAAAAATGTGGCCTGCCTTAAAGTCCAACAACCCAAAGCCTCTGCATTATTAGATGGGCTCTTTCATCACACACACACACACACACACACACAACACACACACACACACACACACACACCACCACACACACACACCACAACAACAACACATAACAAACACACACAACACACACACACCACGCAACACACACACAAAACACACACACAACACAACCACTACACACACACACACACACACACACAAACACAACAAACAAACAACAAACAGCTGAGCTAACGGGGCCACAAAAAATAATAAATGAATAGAAATGAAAAAAAAACACACACACAAAGAAAGAACTGTAGCCCTCCACAGGTTGAACCCACAACCCTAGAGTTAAAACATGGTGCTATGACAACTGAACCAGTGGGCCACTTTAAACATGTGTGGTTTGAATAAAAACACTAAGTACAGACACAATGAATACTGTTTTGCCTTTATCAGTCTCTCCTGTCGTCCATCCATGCTGAGGGGTGTCCCTTTAGTTCAAGTGGTCAGAATGCCGTACTCATCCGAGATGGTCTTGGGTTCCACTCCTTGGCGAGCCACAGTTTACGAGGGCTGGCTGGTTCTTTAGATAGAGCTGTGGATTCAAGGTCTCACGTCTCGAGTTCAATCCTTCCAAAAGATGTAAAAGTTGATTTGTCCGCTACCTGTCTCTTAATTAACTCCCGCACCCTGTCTACCAGCATCCTGTATTGTCAACCCCTGCAAACACAGCAAAAACTTAACTCCTTTGACTCCATCACCCTATCCACCGGCTTCCTGCAAGAAGCTGGTGGATAGGGTGAGGGAGTCAAAGGGTTTACGGTTTTTGCAGTTGGTGGATTGGATGCGGGAGTCAAAGGGTTAATGCTCCGGTCATTCTTGTGAGGTCAGCGTTTTAATAAGTCTGCCTTTCTTCTCCCTTTCTAGACCTTGCCGTAGCATAGGATTCATAGGATTTTGCACCTGTTCAAGAAATCTCTCATCTAACTCTAAAAAAATTTGGGTGGAGCGCATGTGGAACTGTCTGAACGCCATAGCGCCATGTGGAACTGTGTGAATGCCAGAAGATCTTTTTGTAAAACTCCGAACTCCAGACTTTTGCTCCTGGATATATAACCAACGATCTATCGCCTGCAATTACTGGAAAAGGGATAGAATGAAAATGATCTCAGGCACAAAATCAGTCGTTCCTTTGTCAAGCTTGAACATAATACTAAAGAGAAGACAACCCCATTGGAAACCAGCGTAATGGAATAATGTCAAGGGAATTAATTCTATCCGCAAAAATGAACTGCCAGCCAAATAAAACAGTACTCATTGGTCAAAGAGAGAAGAATCTTATAAAGGTCATCCGTCGGTGACTGGTATCAGATGAAATAAAATCACTGGCTGGTCAAAACAGCGATACAGTTCAGTCTGCACATCGTTTTTGTTCCGAAGGGAGAGACAGCAAATGAACAATGAAAAAAAAATTATTTCGAGGGTATAAAATAAGCAAAATTTATGCTTTTTTGCAACCAGTCCTCGCCCAAAGAGGGTCTACATTACAATAACATAAATTATACCTTAGATAACATAGATACTCCAACAACAAAATCATTACACCTTCAGTCAAAGAAATGCATTTGAGACGAAAGAAAGAAGAGAGAGAGGGAGGGAAAGAGGGAGAGAGACAGACAGATAGAAAGATAGAGAGAGAGACAGGCAAACAATCAGACGAAGACAGAGAGAGGCAGACAGATAGATGTATATGAGGAAAAAAGTTCTTCTACTTAGGTTCCAGTGGCAGACCAGTGATTTGACATTTTACAGCCTCTTCAGGTCTATAATAAATCAGATGGTGTTCTGTGCCCCTGTCTCCCCAGAGCTTGTTATTGAATGGTGAAGTCCTGACCAGGTCAGAGACTGATTCACTTGCCTGACGTGTCTATCTAGGTGCGTACAACCAACGACTCATCACACGAAGACTGCTGTGAGCACACACACACGCACACACACAAACACACACACACACACACACACAATAT
>CM060308.1:36568588-36571088 GCA_030674185.1 Monoplex corrugatus
AAGTTCACTTTTGGTTCCTCCTTGCCCAGATCCAGCTTGAGCTCCTTTCTGCTGCCTCTGCCATCGCTTTAAGGGCTCTAGTCCTCTTCTTCCCAGAAATGGCGAGTTGTTTCATGAGATCATAAGCGGAGGTGCCCACAAACCCTCTTGCCCCGACCTCTATGGCGAAGATTTTGACCCGCAGACCTGCTTTCTTCAGGGTGCTGGCAAGACCGGCGTATTTTTCGGTCTTGTAGATATGTGCTTCTTCCATTCTGCTTTCGTATGGCACAGTGAGTTCTATCAGAATCACTTGTTTCGAGGAGTCAGAGTGGAGAGCGATGTCTGGTCTCATGCCTGTCTTGCTGATGACATCTGGGTAATTTCTCCACTCTGGGAGGTCTGCTGTACACTCCCAGTCGACTGCTCCATCCAGAAGACCCTTTGGCAATGTGCTGGTTGTCATAGCCCTTTCGGGCCAGACCTGTTTCCCTCCTGCTTTGTAGAACGTTGTCATAGCAATTGGTGCGTTTGGGGTCATGGTTTTTTCGCTAACCACGTCTGTGATCACTTTCAGAACTTGGTTGTGCCTCCATGTATACCTTCCTTGGGCTAGCGCTACTTTGCAAGAGCTTAGGACATGTTCCACTGTTTGTTTCTTCTGACAGAGCGGACATGCTGGGTCGTCTGATTTCCCCCATTTCACTAAGTTTGCATTCGAGGGGAGCAGGTCATATACAGATCTGAGGAGGAAGCTTATCCTTAGAGGAGCCATGTGCCACATATCGTTCCAGCTGAGACTTCTTTGGAGTGCACTGTCCCATGTTGTCCATTGCCCCTGTTGACCTTGCTGGACTGCCTTCTGCACTCTTTTGACATCTTCTTCTTCCCTTGAATTAACAATGCCTTGTGTCCTGATATATCTAAACCTTAAATTAACAATGTCTTGTGTCTTGATTTATCCACCCCTTAAATTAACAATGTCTTGTGTCCTTATTTATCCACCCCTTAAATTAACAATGTCTTGTGTGCTGATTTATCCACCCCTTAAATTAACAATGTCTTGTGTCTTGATTTATCCACCCCTTAAATTAACAATGTCTTGTGTGCTGATTTATCCATCTCTTGAATTAACAATGTCTTGTGTCCTGATTTATCCACCCCTTAAATGACCAATGTCTTGTGTGCTGATTTATCCATCCCTTGAATTAACAATGTCTTGTGTGCTGATTTATCCACCCCTTAAATTAACAATGCCTTGTGTCCTTATTTATCCACCCCTTAAATTAACAATGCCTTGTGTCCTGATTTATTCACCCCTTGAATTAACAATGTCATGTCTCCTGATTTATTCACCCCTTAAAATAACAATGCCTTGTGTTCTGATTTATCCACCCCTTAAATTACCAATGTCTTGTGTGCTGATTTATCCACCCCTTAAATTACCAATGTCTTGTGTGCTGATCTATCCATTCCTTGAATTAACAATGTCTTGTGTGCTGATTTATCCATCCCTTGAATTAACAATGTCTTGTGTCCTGATTTATCCACCCCTTAAATTACCAATGTCTTGTGTGCTGATCTATCCACCCCTTAAATTACCAATGTCTTGTGTGCTGATTTATCCACCCCTTGAATAAACAATGTCTTGTGTTCTGATTTATCCACCCCAGATATTAACTATCATATGTGTCCTGATTTATCTACCCCTTTAATTAACGATGTCTTGTGTCCTGATTTATCCACCCCAGATATTAACAATGATATGTGTCCTGATTTATCCCCCCTTAAATGAACAGTCTTGTGTCCTGATATATCCACCCCAGACATTAAAAATCGTTTGTGTCCTTATTGATTCCCCCCCCACCCCATTCCCCACCCCTTATGTGTACAGTACAAAAAGACGCATAACTAAAGGCACAATATCTTGAAACCCTTGCAGAGTATTGCTTTGAGACACATACGTGCTGAGAAAACAACATAGTTACTTAACCTTCAGAAAGGAACTTAAAACCCATCTTTTTCAAAAGTATCTGGTTGCAGAGTAACTTCCACGGCATTGGTGCTGAAGTACAAAATGACTGTTTTTAACCTTTTCTAGTCCTTGGCATGACTGTGTCTATTATTGGTGTTTTTTAAGTTTATTCTTCTGATTATATATTTTAATTTTAATTTTTGTGTGTGTGTATGGGTGTGAGTGTGTGTGTGTGTGTGTGTGTGTGTGTGTGTGTGTGTGTGTGTGTGTGTGTGTGTGTGTGTGTGTGTGTGTGTGTGTGTGTGTGTGCGTGTGTGTGTGTGTGTGTGTGTGTTGTGAACGTGAACATGATATGTTGGAATATCTTTGTATGCTCTCTGATTTGTTTTAATTAGTTAAATGTCTTATTCAGCTTCTATTTGTAATGCATGTTTTAATTAAGATTTTATGTAAAACGCGTTGAGCATTTTATGGAAAGGCGTTTATTCATGTAATAATAATAATAATAATAATAATAATGATACATTTTAGTAGACAAATATGAAG
>CM060308.1:36576088-36593588 GCA_030674185.1 Monoplex corrugatus
AGAGAGAGAAGAGAAAGAAGAGGAAAGCAAAGAGAGGAAGGGAGAGAGAAGAGAAGAAGAGCAAAGCAAAGAGAGAGAGGGAGAGGGAGAAGAGAGGAATGCAAAGCGAAAGAGAGAGAGGGAGAGAGAAGAGAAGAGCAAAGCAAAGAGAGAGAGAGGAGAGAGAGAGAAGAGAGCAAAGCAAAGAGAGAGAGAGGAGAGAGAAGAGAAGAACAAAGCAAAGAGAGAGGGGGGGAGAGAGAGAAGAGAAGAACAAAGCAAAGAGAGAGGGGAGAGAGAGAAGAGAAGAGGCAAAGCAAGAGAGAAGGGGGAGAGAGAGAAGAGAAGAGGCAAAGCAAAGAGAGAGAGGGAGAGAGAGAAGAGAAGAGCAAAGAGAAGAAGAGAAGAAGCAAAAGGGAGAGAGAAGAGAAGAGGCAAAGCAAAGAGAGAGAGGGAGAGAGAAGAGAAGAGCAAAGCAAAGAGAGAGAGGGAGAGAGAAAGAAGAGGCAAAGCAAAGAGAGAGAGGGAGAGAGAAGAGAAGAACAAAGCAAAGAGAGAGAGGGAGAGAGAGAAGAGAAGAACAAAGCAAAGAGAGAGAGGGAGAGAGAAGAGAAGAGCAAAGCAAAGAGAGAGAGGGAGAGGAGAAGAGAAGAGGCAAAGCAAAGAGAGAGAGGGAGAGAGAAGAGAAGAACAAAGCAAAGAGAGAGAGAGAAGAGAGAACAAAGCAAAGAGAAGGAGAGAGAGAGAAGAGAAGAGGCAAAGCAAAGAGAGAGAGGGAGAGAGAAGAGAAGAAGCAAAGCAAAGGAGAGAGAAGAGGAGAGAGAGAAGAGAAGAGGCCAAGCAAAGAGAGAGAGGGAGAGAAAGAGAAGAGGCAAAGCAAAGAGAGAGAGGAGAGAGAAGAGAAGAACAAAGCAAGAGAGAGGGGAGAAGAGGAGGAGAGAGAGAGAGAGAGAAGAGAAGAGGCAAAGCAAAGAGAGAGAGAGAGAGAAGAGAGGAGCAAAGGAAAGAGAGAGAGGAAGAAGAAGAGAAGAGGCAAAGCAAAGAGAGAGAGAGAGAGAGAGAAGCAAAGCAAGGAGAGAGGGGAGAGAGAAGAGAAGAGGCAAAGCAAAGAGAGAGGGGGAGAGAGAAGAGAAGAACAAAGCAAAGAGAGATAGGGGAGAGAGAGAAGAGAAGAGGCAAAGCAAAGAGAGAGGGAGAGAGAAGAGAAGAGGCAAAGCAAAGAGAGAGGGAGAGAGAAGAGAAGAACAAAGCAAAGAGAGAGAGGGGGAGAGAAGAGGCAAAGCAAAGAGAGAAAGAGAAGAGAAGAGGGAAAGCAAAGAGAGAGGGGGAGAGAGAGAAGGGAAGAGGCAAAGCAAAGAGAGAGAGAGAGAGAAGAGAAGAGGCAAAGCAAAGAGAGAGGGGGAGAGAGAGAAGGGAAGAGGCAAAGCAAAGAGAGAGAGAGAGAAGAGAAGAGGCAAAGCAAAGAGAGAGAGAGGAGAGAGAGAGAAGAGAAGAACAAAGCAAAGAGAGAGAGAGGGGGGAGAGAGAGAAGAGAGACAAAGCAAAGAGAGAGAGGGAGAGACAGACAGACATACAGACAGAGAGATGATCATCTGTCATGCATGCGAAACATCCAGTGTGAAATGACGTTTACAGAACGTCTCAGTTCATAGATCAGACACTGTTTATTGCCCCTGTCTTCCCAAAGCTTGTTTTATTGATTGGAGGTATTTGACTTTGGTCACATGACGAATTCGAGTGCAAAACGAGTCTGTCTAGGTGATGCTATCAGCTCATGGCCCCGTTTCATTGGGACTAACACATTGACCAGTCGGTGATGCCACGGTTGCAGTGACTTGCAGTTAGCCTCGACTTGCCTATTTATATCATTAAAGGTCCCTGCGCATGGCGTTGGCGATCATGGACTTCCAACCATCTTATCTTCGTTGCCCCAGCATCTCCCCTCTTGAAAAGTCGTCCAGCATTCTTCCCTGAGGTCTACGGGTGCCTCTTCCTCCAGCTTCCCGTTGTGACGGGCTCCAAAACCCCTTCTCATAAATGGCCTATAACATGTTGTTTGCCCTTCCTAATCTTCCTTATGAGTGATCTACTTGGTTGCCAACAACAAGATGTCTCGTTTGTTGTACTTTGCTGTCATCGGAACTACCAACATCTTGAAAACCACATCTCGGCCTGCCTCGATCTGCTCTGACTTGCTTGCGACGTCCACGCTCGCAATCCATCACAACAGATTGGTTATATAAATAAGGACTCTTTTCTGATGTTAATTGATGCTTTGTGGTAAGTGCTTGTATCTTCTTGAATGCTGTTTTGGCTTGGCGATCTGCCGGCTATTTCGATATGACTTTGCCTATTGTTATCATGTAATTGATCTTTCATGGAGATCGGCTTGAACTGCTGTAGGGTTTTTTGAAACAGAGGAATAATTCTGATACGGATCCCGTAGTAAATGGGTAAACGTCAAATTTCCAGTCAGAAGATCTTGGGTTCGATTCGCCTAGACATATCCTCCAGGTAGGCAGAGAGTGTACATTATTTTTGAATCTCCCACGTCAGCATGTGTGCAGACATGTCAGTGCTTAAAACCCCTTCGAGTGGATTCGTATGTATGATATCAAATATGTACGTTGAAGACCACTCGCCGTGGAGTAGTGGTTAACGCAACGGACTACCGACTGGAAGGTTGTGGGTTCGAATCCCGTCAGTACTTTCAAATAATTTATTGTGGGATTTTTCGTTTCTAACCGGCTCCTACCCAGAGTTGGGCGTGCTATGGGCTCATTGGGAAGACTGGGACCACACAGTCAATTCTCATCCACTTCACGGATGCGTCATTAAGGGTGTTGCTCAAATCTTCCTGATCAGCACCGCAGGTGTCTGTATCTCTCGGGCCTGGTTGACGCCAGGATATGGTATGATAGTAAGGTAGAGTTCAGCCATGTCACGTAGTCTCAATCCTAGATGGAACTCCAAAGCATCATGATTATCATCCTCATCGACATCATCATCATGGCATTGTAAAAACTGCACCAGCTTCTGTGGCCATTAAAGTGTCGTAAAAATGGGACGGAAAAAAGGTGAGCACAGCGGTAACCTTCCTGAGTGCAATGATCCTAAAAAAATATGTACATTGAAGATTCTATAAATTAACAGTTGCTAGCTTATGAAACTTAACAAACACCCGGCACGCACGCCCACCAAAGATACAGACTGTGGAACAACATAGTGGAATGGAATCGGCTCGCCTAACAGCTTGAGTTTTCCTTGTTACACCAAAACGTCTGTTTGTGTGTAATGTGCAGTGTGTGTCCCCAGATAAGGTGGGGTTTTTTTTATGAACAGTGCAAAAGATAGAACGATTTATAATACCAATGGTAAATGACATAGCTTTAATTCAAATAAATCATTTCCTAACTACCCATATATGTGAGATATCAGACTTTATTGCTCTTTTTTGCTGCCTTTTGAGGACACTTGTGTGCAATGTGTCTAGATGAGCTTATACGAACAGCGCTGTACAAGAACGAGTTTTAGTACCAATGATAAATGTATAGCTTTAAGTCAACATGAATCATTCCTTAACTACCCATAAATGTGAGATATCAGACTTTATTCCTCTGTTTTGATACCTTTTGAGGACACCTACAATGTCGCACATATACGGTCAGTTTGTCGAGTTCACTCAGATGATGAGTGATGTAGTTCGGTTTGCTCGCGTTAACCCTTTGACTCCTGCACACTAGCCACCAACTGCAAAAACTTAACCCTTTGACTCCCTCACCCTGCAAGGAAGCTGGTGGAAAGGGTGAGAAAGTCAAAGGGTTAAGTTTTTGCTTTGCTAGCATGGTTGACAATGCAGGATGTTGGTGGACAGGGAGGAGTCAAAGGGTTAACTTGCTAGCAGGTGACTATGCAGGGCTGGTGAAAAGGGCAGGGAGTCAAAGGGTTAATTTTGCGCTACACTCACTTCTGCAGGAAGCTGGTGGACAGGGGAAGGAGTCAAAGGGTTAAGTTTTCTATGCCTACATCGTTGCATGCAGGAATGCTGGTGGAAAGGGCGAAACAAAGGGTTAATTCACATGGGTCAATCAGAGCGGGGGAAAGTGCGAACCTACAGTTATCCACCAATCCAAACATTGCAGACCCGCCACCAATCCTCAAGAGAGTGCGCAGTTACAGCATTTCACGTCGGTTTAGACTTCGTGACTGACAGTATTTATTTACGACTTTCGCTGCTGACAGCAAAATGAGTAACAGCTAGCTGCAGCAATAGTACACACTGAGCATAGAAGAAGATGGAATAAATGAAAACAGAAGATGGAAGATCAGCAGATTTGTGTTTGTATTTGTATCCATTTCTTTTCCGTCACAATAAATTTACTATGGCTGCTCTCCCTCGGAGAAGCCTATCTCCGCAGAATGCAACGCCACCCAATTTTTTTCTGTGTGCATTTATTTCCCTTAACCTATAGAAGTAAATTTTTCGACACCATTATAGTAGGAACCACTTCTTTTTTGCCTTAGGATCTTTAACGTGCGCAAAGTGTGTGCTGCACATAGGATCTCGGTTTATCTCATCGGAAAGACTAGCACCTAGATCAGTTTGTCTGTCTGTCTGTCCGTCTATCTATGACAAGTAAATAGATCATACATACATACATACATACATACATACATACATACATACATACATACATACATACATACATCATACATACAACATACATAATCATACATAGAAAATAGATAAAAAGATAGATTTAATTTATTTTATGTTATTTGGTCTATATTTATTATTCTCTTCTATTCTATTTATCTTTCATATATTTTTACTTTATTTTACTTTGTTTTTAAACCCATTTGCTTTTTGTTTTATTCTGTGTGTTCTTATAAGTATTATCGATTAAACATCGCTGTGTGTTGTCGTCTTGCTCGCACATCAAACGTCAACTTTTTCAGTCTTTTGATGTCTTAATGTACACTTTGTACAATAAATCAAGTGTACCTAATCAGAAGATCGAGTTGTATTTAACCCTTTAACTGTTCACCTACATCCTGCATTGTCAGCCGTGCTATCAAAGCAAAATCGTAATCCTTTGAATCCCTCACCCTATCCACCAGTTTCCTGCATGAAGCTGGTTGGATTGGGTGAGGAAGGCAAAGGGTTAGTTTTTGCAGTTGGTATATAGGGTGCGGGAGTCAAAGGGTTAAGCTAATGCTACTCTATATGAACAATTAACTCATCAAAGCCCGTTTTCAGTGAAATGTCAGTTTGCCGAAGAAGACATTCTACGCGTGGATGCTTTCATAACATGCTGGGCACCACAAATCCTTAAAATAATCGATGAGAACATAATCATGGCAGATGCTATCAGGCTGGGCATAAACCCTATGCACTGGAGATAAGATCCCTAATGTCTGTGAGTAATTGTTTGGGATGGAGGAAAGAAGGAAGGAAGAAGGAAGGGCGGAGGTAAATGGAAAGTGATTGAAACATAAAAAAATGTAGACGGTTGAGTCATGTGAGTAATCTTCTCTTCTTGATTGCAGATGATGTAATGTAGTTTTAATCAATCGTGAAGAAAAAAAAAACAGGCGGGCGGGGGGTGGGGGTGGGGTTATAAAAAAAAAAGAAACAAAGGAAAGGAAAGACAGATTTCAAGCACACACACTCATAACTTTAATTTCAGCAAATATTTTACCAATAATCATATATATTATCTAATAAGCATTGATAAAAATCAGTTTGCAAATTTGTTGTTTCACATTTTTGTTTGTTTACTATCCAAAATGGCGTCTTTCCCTGTTTGAGCATTTCATTCTTTTGGTTACATATGGATTTACACACACACACACACACACACACACACACACACACACACACACACACACACACACACACACACACACAACACACACACACATACACACACACGCACACACACATATGCACTTATACACATATAATATATATATTTACATACATACATACATACTACATATCATACATACATACATGAATACATAATACATATATACATACATACATACATACATATATACATACACATAGACATACATACATCCATCCATATGTGTATCATATATATATATATATATATATATACATACACATATGTATATATAGATATAGATATACATACATATATATACATACACATATGTACATATATATACATATGTATGTGTGTATATGTATATATATATATATGTGTGTGTGTAACAGCACACACACACACACACACACACACACACACACACACACACACACACACACAACACACACACACACACACACACACACACACCACACACACACACACACACACACACACACACACACACACACACACACACACACACATTGAGATCACCGTCACAGAGAAACAGAAAGTTGTCGATACAACAAACATCCCCTTTTTTCGAAGAGACTTGAAAAACAGGCAGGGCGCCATTATACCCTTCCAACGTAAGTAGAGCAGAAACAGAAACAGACCAGAAAAAAAATCTGCCTGTGTTCCATCCTACTGATCCTCTATCGTGCACTGAATCAAAAAGCACTTGTCTTTTAGGAGAGTCAGCCATGGGAACTTCCGCTCACCCCCTCAGTAGCCTGCCAGAGCCAGCGAACCTTCATTAATCTAATCATGTCACTCCTCGCTGCACTTCACATCCAGGGGAGGGCATGACACGCCACCACGACGTCATAAATCGAGCATGCAGGTCAAGCCATAAATGACCATTATTTGTTTGTTGTTGCTGTTGTTGTTGTTGTTGTTTATCCCTGGGTTTTTGTGGTGAACTGAAAGAATGACGGGCATCAAATTAACACGTAAAGTATGTCTGGCTGGCTGCTGGCTGGCTGGCTGGCTGGTTGCATCGAATTAACACGTAAAGTCTGTCTCTGTTTGTCTGTCTGTCTATCTGTCTGTCTGTCTGTCTGTCTGTCTGTGGTGTGTCTCTCTCTCTCTCTGTCTGTCTCTCTTTTTCTGTCTCTGTCTGTCTGTCTGTCTGTCTCTCTCTCTTCTCTTCTCTCTCTCTCTCTCTCTCTCTCTCTCTCTTCTCTTTATCTATCTTTGTATGTGTGCATGTGCATATGCGTTTGTGAGTATGTGTTGTGTGTGTGTGTGAGTGTGTGTGTGTATGTGTGCGCGTGCATGTGTGTGCGGTGTATGTACATGTATGTATGCATACGTGTAATGTGTGTGTAGTGTGTGTGTGCGCGCGCGTGCGTGCGTGTGTGTGTGTGTGTGTGTGTGTGTGTGTGTGTGTGTGTGTGTGTGTGTGTGTGTGTGTGGTGTGTGTGTTCGTTTTTAATTTAACGTCTTTTCACTATAAGTGATATTAGACGGTGTGTGTGTGTTGTGTGTGTGTGTGTGTGTGTGTGTGTGTGTGTGTGTGTGTGTGTGTGTGTGTGTGTGTGTGTTTTAGGTGGTGTGTGCGTGTGTACGTGTGTGTGTATGTAGGTAGTATGTGTGTTGTGTGTTGTGTTGTGTGTTTGTGCGTGCGCGCACGCGCGCTCGCTCGTATGTGTGTGTA
This sequence comes from Monoplex corrugatus, assembly GCA_030674185.1. NCBI lineage: Eukaryota > Metazoa > Mollusca > Gastropoda > Littorinimorpha > Ranellidae > Monoplex > Monoplex corrugatus. Next base: position 36,583,628 of record CM060308.1, read on the forward strand.
TGTATATGTGTGTCTTTAGTGTCATTTTTTTTTCGGATGCGTGAATGAAACACGTTTAACCAATACTGTGCAACCAGTTTGATGCTACATAGTCTGCATACTCCATCTTCGATGGGTGTGGATGCTGTGTGTTTTCATGTTTCCATAAGCCAGCCTTTGACATGAATTACAGGCAACTTTATCGTGCATTTTTTTTTTTAATGTTTTGCATGCGTATACACATGAACCAATACTGTTGTACGGATGTGAGGCGTGGACAGTCAACAAGCAAAGCCAGAACAAGCAGCCGAAATGTGGTTTCTAAGAAGAATGTTGAGAGTGCCATGGACAGCAAAGAAAACAAACGAGACAGTCTTGATGGAGGCAGACACAAGTAGATCATTCATAAGGAAGATTAGGAAGACAGGCAACATTTATAGGCCATTTTATGTTGAAGGGGGATTGGAGCACCTGGTCACAACTGGAAAGTTTTAGGGAAAGAGAGCACCAGGTAGACCCAGGGAGAAAATGCTAGACGGACTTGCAGAGTGGCTGAAGACGAGGAGGGTGGAGGAGATGCTTGAGGCAACAAGAGATACAGATGGAAGTCCATGATCGCCAACGCCATGCGGCAAGGCACCTGATGATGATGATGATGATACATATGAAGGAGATTCAGGCACTAGCAGATCAGCACACAATGCCATGCCAGATTGCAAAAATCTCCACTTTTTTTCCACTAAGCGGAGGTCTCTAGGCAAATCAAACCCGGGGACCATCGATTGGAAGTCCAGCATTGACCCACTTGACTACCGTGCCGGGTTGAAAGTATTCACACGTATTGGATGGGACAGACGTCCATGAACAAGGTTACCAACTGTCTTTTTCTGAATGGTCGAAGTTGTAAGCGTCCATCTCGTTGAGCTGTTCACTGTAGAGATTCAAGTTGTTCCACCTTCCTTATGAGAGTCTCTTGTGCACAGGCATTCGTGAGGTGAAGAAATATAGTACTTGTGGAAACATAAATCTGAATGATAATAATGATATTATAAGGCGCGTGATCCTAATTTTCAAGTCACGTCGATGGCGCACAAGCATTCGATTCCTCATCAGGATTGCCACAGTGAGTTTTTTTTTTTTTTTTGGTGTTAACGATTTAAATGTGTATGATCATCATCAGGTGCCCTGCCGCATGGCGTTGGCGACCATAGACCTCCAACCATCTCTATCTCTCGTTGCTCCCAGCATCTCCCCCACCCTCCTCATCCCCAGCCACTCTGCAAGTCCGTCCAGCATTCTCTCCCTGGGTCTACTTGGTGCTCTCTTTCCCTCCAGCTTTTCCGTTGTGACCAGGTCTTCCAAATCCCCCTTCCTCATAAAATGGCCTATAAATGTTGCTTGTCTTTTCCTAATCTTCCTTATGAGTGATCTACTTGTGTCTGCCTCCATCAAGACTGTCTCGTTTGTTTTCTTTGCTGTCCATGGAACTCTCAACATTCTTCTGAGAAACCACATCTCGGCTGCCTCGATCCTGCTCTGGCTTTACTTGCTGACTGTCCACGCCTCGCATCCGTACAACAGTATTGGTTCTATATAACATTCAAGGACTCTCTTTCTGATGTTAATTGATTAAATGTGTATGTGTTTGAAAAATCCTTTGCTTTTCTTTCTTTCTTTCTTTGAAAAATATTCAACAAAGCACCGTCAACAAGACATAATTTTCAGTAATACACGAAATTATCTTATATGTAGACACGATAACTTTTGACTTGTTGAACAGTGGAAATGGTTGCAATTGTAAAATAATAAAGCAATATCGCTGTATTTCTCGTTAGACAACGATATTCAGGAAAACAGATCTATATCAGTATTAAACAAAATTACGCAGAAACAAAGAGATCAAGTTTTAAACCCCTTTTCTTGGCCTATTCTCAGATACTTGGCAATGTCGATGTTACTTGTGAATAAGTGGTTTTATCGGGCAGTCTGATGTTTGTAAAATTAAAGCTACACTTTAGACGCGCACTGCAGGCTTCGTATGTGTATGTGTGTGTGTGTGCGCGGGCGCGCACGTGTGCACGAGCGTGTGTATGGTGTGTGTGATGTGTGTGTGCGTGCGTGTGTGTGTGCGTGCGTGCGTGCGTATGTGTGTGTGTGTGTGTGTGTGTGTGTGTGTGTTTACGAATCCAGCCAGCTCCATCCTAAATTGCTAAATGTCACATTCTGGATGAAATTGTAGTTCTTATTGCTGATATTGATAGACAGGTGTTTTGTATGTTGGTTGTCATTATTATGACGTTAAGCGTAGAATACAGCGCTGTCAACGGAATAGGTTTTTTTTTGTGTGTGTGTTTTTTTTGTGGTTTTTTGGTCATTTTTAACGCCCAGCTGATTGCACAGAGCTATAACCAAACACACAATGCGTCGCTGACTCTGACAAAATGAAGAAAAAACATACGAAAAAGAAATTATGTACACATATCAATGCATGCGTACACATACTCTAAAGATACGCCCCTGTCGTTGACATTCCTACCAGTTTATCATCAGAATTGAAAAAAACAACTGATACAAAAGTTTAAACACATAACTAAGTACACTAAATCATACATAGAAAATATCTGAATTATTTAGAACTGCTTGTGCAATACTGTTGTACGGTTGCGAGGCGTGGACAGTCAACAAGCAAAGCCAGAACAAGATTGAGGCAGCCGAGATGTGGTTTCTAAGAAGGATGTTGAGAGTTCCATTGACAGCAAAGAAAACAAACGAGACAGTCTTGATGGAGGCAGACACAAGTAGATCATTCATAAGGAAGATTAGCAAAAGGCAGGCAACATTCATAGGCCATTTTATGAGGAAGGGGAATTGGAAGACCTGGTCACAACGGGAAAGCTGGAGGGAAGGAGAGAACCAGGTAGACCCATAGGGAAGATACTAGACGGACTTGCAGAGTGGCTGAAGACAGGTAGGGTGGAGGAGATGCTTGAGGCAACAAGAGATAGAGACAGATGGAAGTCCATAATCGCCAACGCCATGCGGCAAGGCACCTGATGATGATGATGATGATGTGCATATTACTTTACCTTAAAGCAAAAAAACAAACAGTTAGTACGTGCACATAATTGTCAATCCTAGTAGAAAGTATTTAAGGTTTTATACAAAACATATAGTTGAATGGACCAGCAACGCTAAAAATGACAGGAAGGTATCACAGAAAGGAAAGGAGCAAGGCAAACAAAGAAAGAATGGCAGAAAAGAGGACATTTCTAGCACAGAATATCCAGAAGATGGGGTAATGTTAATGCTGAAAGCGCCCACGGCATCCCTATGGGGGGGGGGGGGGGGAGTGGGTAGGAACATAATGTGTTCTGTCTCGATTCTTTTAATTCATCACATAGTAGGAACTATTCAGGGTTTGGTAATCTGCTCTTTGTCAGAGTTGGGTTAAAGAAGAAGAAGAAGAAGACAAAATGGTCAAGCCTTTCTAACAACTCTCTTTTTACGTAGATATTATTACATAGTTTTGTGTACTTCTGAAGGTCACATTAACTTCGAAGAAACATCAGAAAAAATAAAACCGTACATGAAGCGAGGATATTAATCGATTGTCACAACAGTGAAAACATATATTATTTCAAACATTTACAGATGTTCCTGAGAGAGTTCTGTTTACACGCCTTCATCAAACATTACTGATTTTAGATACTGTTTTGCTCCATGTGGCCTACACCTTGTCAGCATTATTTCACAAACGTATTCATTTGCGACTCTTGCGTGATCCACACTTTCGACCTAAAGTTGGTAAAGATCCAATCAGAAGCACCTGACAAAATAATGCTGACACATTTTTATCAAAGATTCAAAGACAACAGATAGACACACGCATACAGAAAAACACAGACACACACCTTCTCTCTAATTATCCGAAACAATCTTCCTTTTTCCACAAAACAGGGGATGGAAAGTGAACAAAATTAAAGAAGAAACAAACGAAAAAATATCTTTTATTAACATTCGTATTTACTTTTTTACAGATCATAGAGATTATCGCAGCTAGGGAGATTTTTTTTTGTGCCCACCCCTTTTTTAAATCCCATTTTCTACGTCACATTAATGGCCACAGAAGCTGCCACAGTTTTTACATTGCAATTATGATGATGACAGTGATGAGGGTAATAATCATGATGCAATGGAGTTCCATCTAAGATTGAGATTGTCTGACAGGGCTGCACTCTACGCTTATTACCATATTTATATCCTGGCGTCAACCAGGCCTGAGAGATACAGACACCTGAGGAGTTGATCAGAACATTTGAGCAACACCCTGAAGGATGCATCCATGAAGTGGATGAGACTTGAATGTGTGGTCCCAGTCTTCCCAATGAGACCATAACACCTTCATGTCTGAGTGGGAGACAGTTTCAGCCAAAAACTCTCACAAGATTTTTTTAAGTGACTGAAGGGATTTAAACTTACAAATCTTTCAGTTGGTAGTCTGTCGCGCTAACCAGTACACCACAACGACTGGTACGAAACATACCTTGATCAGATCTGGATTGGGGCTACTTTTGGCGTGTGACGCATTATAGCGAAAAAAAAATTAATGCACAGGTCAGTTGTTCCTATCGTTGTAGCTAGGCCATCAGTGGGGCCTGATTTTCGCAGCCCCCGATTACCTGTCAAGCCTACTTGAGATCTATGTTCCCTCACGTACCCTCCGCTCTGCCTCCGATCCTCTGACTTTTCGCTTTCCATGCACTAAGCTCAATACCTATGGTCCACGAGCCTTCTCTGTTTCTGGTCCACTCTCCTGGAACAAACTTCCTCTCTCAGTCCGTCAGCAACCTACTTTTGTCTCCTTCAAATCCGCTCTCAAAACTCACCTTTTCTCCTCTGCATAAAATCCTGACCTCACTCAACCCCCTCTGCAGCCTGTCTCCGCTCGGAGTGGAATCACATTGTAATATATATTTGTATATAATATACTCTCTATAATTTTTCATTGCTTTTCTTCTTTTCCCCATTTATAGCCATGTGTGTGTGTGTGTGTGTGTGTGTGTATGTGTGTGCGCGTACGTGTGTGTGCGTACGTGTGTGTGCGTGCGTGTGTGTGAGTGCGTGCGTATGTGTCTGTTCAGCGCTTAGATTTGATTTCTATCAATATTTTGCGCTATATAAATATTGTAATTATTATTATTATTATTATTATTATTATTATTAGAGAGACGACCACGCCTTTGCTGCTTCCATGACCTCTTCTGCCTTTGTGCACTTTAAGTAACGGTGGCATCGATGTCTTTCTGCTTCGGTGTGCAAATTGCAAGGAACCGTACATGCGATTTTTGTTTTATGACTGTGTGAGAGAACAGGGTCCAGAAAACTTAAAACACAACAAAACAAAAAGCGCTGGTCAAGCCATTGTACAAGTTTCCTTCTTATACAAAAAGTATCACAAAAATTCCTCTTTTGTACTCCTCATGATGATTGTGACTTTAAAAAAAACTTTTTTCTGGCATGGCAGCTTGAAATAAAGCGAGGACAAATGGATGACTTTTATAACAATTAAAACAGATTTTACATATTATTGTCAGAAGTTCCTGAGAAGGATTCACCTGACCTTTGTCTTAGTGCTGTATGGAGGAACATGGTCCGTAATTTATAATGGCTACTGGGCTGAACCTATCTCTCAGTAAGAAGACTACTCACTTGCGTAGCTTTCATCGGCGATCCAACCAACTTCTTCAGCGCAACTGCTGGGTTGAGATCTGGCTACAGTCCGTAATTTTTTTTGTAAGATGATTAAGTCAGTTTCACAATCTCCCTTTTTAAGTAAAAAGTTACAACAAAACATCCGTATGTTGTATTTCTCAAGGTCATTGTGACCTTAAAGAAGCTTCAGCTGCGATAAACTTCGCATGCGTTGAGGACAATGGTAGACTGTGGCAACAGTGAAAAAAATTAAGTATCATCAGAGGTTCCTGAGAAAATACTGTTCACACTCCTTCCTCAAAAATTGCTGATTATAGACACTGTTGGTCCATCTGACTTTGATCTTTGTGCCACTACTTCCAAACTTGTGCATGCATTTGCAGCTTGTATATGGTCACACCACTGACCCATCATCATCATCATCATCACCATCACCACCACCACCCCCACAATCATCATCATCATTGTCATCATCATCATCATCTTCAGTATCATCATGTGCCTTGCAGCATGGTGTTGGCGATCATTACCCTCCATAAGAATCTTTTGTCTCTGTATGTATATCTCCCACCCTATCTGTCCTCATCCACTCAGCAAAACTGTACAATATTTTCTCCCTGGGTCTGCGTGGGTGCTCTTTTTCCTTTCAGCTTTCCTGTTTTGACCAAGTGTTCAAATTTTTCTTGCCTCATAAAATGTCACAAATGTTGCTTGTCTTTTCCAGATCGTTTTCATAAATGCTGTTTTTGTTGTTGCCTCTTTCGAGACTGTCTCGTTTGTTTTCTTTGATGTCCATGGAACTCTTAACATTTTTCTTAGAAACCACATTTCGTCTGCCTCAATCCTGTTCTGACTTTGTGTGCTGATTTTCCACGCTTTGTATCCGTACAAAGCGTGGACCTTTGACCCAAATTTGGTATAAAAAAATTTCCATCTAGAAGCAACTGACATCTTAATACATTTTAATCAGAGACATACAGGTAGACAGTCAGACGCATGAACACAGAGAAACACAGGCGCTTCTCTCCAATCAGAATAAAACAGACATCTCTCTGTACCAAAATGAAACAATCTCCCATTGAAAAAAGAAGGAGGGGCTGGAGGACAGGGGAACTGAAAATGAAGAAGAAAGGAACAAAAAAATACCCTGAACAGATCTGGTGTGTGGCTACTTCTGGCATGTGACACATTATGGCGGAAACACAACCCAGTCAAGCACAGGTCAGCTCTTCCTGCTGTTGTCGTTACATCGTCAATGGGTCTTGACATCTGTCGTAATCGAAAGACAACCAGAGCCTTTCCTTTTCCATGATCTTGTCTGTTTTTTCTGCAGCTTCACTACATGTAACGGTATTGATGTCTTTCTGCTTCAGTGTCCAAGTTGCAAGGAATGCTGGATATATTCTTCCTGAACTTTTCTTTATTACTGTTTGAAAGAACGTAGTCCATAACACTTAAAACAGAGAACAGAACGAAACAAAAACGATGATCAGGCAATCCTAACAATAATATTACAGAAAATCCAGGTTTTGTATTAATGAAGGTCACTGTGACCTATGGAAATTTCATTTGTAATACAAGTGATATGAAGCGAGGACAATGGTAGACTGTTACAACAATGAAAACAGATTTTATATTTTCTCAGAATTCTTGAGAAGGAACCTCATGGATTTTGTTATAATACCGTTCAAATGAACTTAATTCTGACGTGTTTTTCTTGAGGATCTTCAAATTAAAATAATATCATGTTTGCACACAAAAATTTTTTTTTAAATACCTTGGAGTTTCAATTGCAATAAAACTTGTCGTGCATCAAGGACAATGGTAGACTGTTACAACAATGGAAACGGATTTAGATACTTGTCAGAAGTTCCTGAGAAAGCACTGTTCCCACACCTTTCTGAAAACAGTGCTGATTTTAGACCCTCCATTGATCTGTCTGAACCTTGACGTTAGTGCCATTACTTTCAAGCATATTCATTCACAACTCTGATATGGTCTACACCTATACCCAAATTTGGTAAAGGTCTATCCAGAAACAACAGAAAAACATCATATTGACACACTTCAATCACAGACACACAGGCAGACACACGTACATAGAAAAATACGAACACACACCTCTCCCCAGTTGATATGAAACGATATCTCCTTTCCAGTTGATATGAAAATGATATCCTCTTTTAAAAAATTGAAATAAAGAAAGAAAGCAAAACATGGGGGGGGGGGGGGGGGTTGAAAATTAGAAAGAAAACGATAAATATCCTGACCAGATCTGGGGTGAGGCTACTTCTGGCATGTAGCACACTATGGCGGCAAGAAAACCCAGTCAAGCACAGGTCAGCTCTTCCTGCTGTTGTCGCTACATCGTCAGTGGATCTTGACATCCGGTCGTAACCGAAAGACACCAGAGCCTTTCTTGCTTCCATGACGTTGTCTGTTTTTGTGCAGCTTCAGTCACAGCATTGATGTCTTTCTGCTTCAGTGTACAAGTCGCAAGGAACCCTGCATCTGTCCCTCTTGAATTTTTGTTTTATTACTGTTTCAAAGGGCACGGTAAAGCCATTCTAACGATTTCCCTTTTCTACAAAAGATTAGAACAGAAAATCTACATTTTGCACTTTTCTGTGTGGCTTTGAAGAAATATCAAATGAATGACATTTGACATATATTGATGATAATTGTAGACTGTAGTGTAAAGAGAAAATGCTGTTCACGCCTTCCTCAAAAAGATGTTGAATTCAGATACCTTTTTGGTCTACATGACCCTGACCTTGGAGCTGTGTCTTCCAGTCTTATGCTTTTGTGACTCCTCAAGTTCAACGGCTGTGTTAAAAAAACCTGATAGGTGAGGATTTACCCATGAAAATCTGAGAAAATCTTGTTTACAAAATTTTGTCAGATACACCACACACACACACACAACACACACCCCACACACACACACACACACACACACACACACACACACACACACATACACACACACCAACACACACACACACGAACACACACACACATACACGACACATACACACATACACGCACACATACACACACACACACACACACACACACACACACACACACACACACAGTGAGAGCGAGCGAGCCAGTCAGTGAGCAAGCGAGTGAGAGAGACAGACAAACAGACAGACATAAACAGACAGACAGACAGACAGAGACAGACAGAGAGGAGTCCAGTCGATATAAAACAATCCCCCTTTCAGCGAAAAGGACAACACCAAAACAGACATTTAAGAAAAGGATGGCAAAGCGATAGAAATATTCTCCTGTTTTGCCCGGAATATTTTGCATATGCATATACACGAATAAGCACCAGCAGGTCTGCGCAAATATTGACATGAGAAATCACAAAATGTTCCACTCCTTACCTTCCAGGTGAAGGGTACAAGGCAGGAATTAAACCCAGACATTTCGACTGGAAGACATGGTTTATCCACTTGACTACAGTGTCCTTCTATCAAATAATGCTACGTGAGAATCCCATCTGTCATCTCTCATCCCTCTTTTCCCCTAATTCACAAATCATCTCTGACATGCATGTCCAATCGGATGATGAAACTCAAATTCCAGATAAGATAATACCACATGTTTTACTTGGAAGCTGAGACTCAGCATTTATTACAAGATTACTGTGGCCATTTAACGGATCAGCACGTTGCAAAACTTGATATTGGTTATGGCAGTTTATCAGTTTAGGAAGAATGAATGGCAGATTGATACTGGCACTCTGATCCACAGCAACGATCATATACCAATCAAAAGATCCTGCGTTTGATCCTCCCAGACACCTCCGCTGGGTGGGTAAAGGGTGGAGAGATTTTTCCTATCTCCTAGGTCAAATGTTTGCAAACCTGCCATGCTATCCCACTTTCGCGTATATAGTATGCAGAATATCAATATATATATATATATAGTTGTGTGTGTGTGTGGTGTGTGTGTGTGTGTGTGTGTGTGTGTGTGTGTGTGTGTGTGTGTGTGTGTGTGTGTGTGTGTATACATATATATATATATAATACATATATAATATTAATCCTGTAAGTCATGTCAGTGGCTGGGTTGTTAAAGCATGAACACACTCAGCATTCACGCCTGCCAAAAATGGCCAGCTCAGGGGTTTATGTGCCGGCTTAAGGCTTGTGCCATGATCACTATACACATGGCACCTGTGACGTTAGTCATATGGAATTCGTTCCAAGCGCGGAGACGTTATCTTGACAAACTGAAACAATGAAATGAAACTGAA
>CM060308.1:36603588-36611088 GCA_030674185.1 Monoplex corrugatus
CAAAACCGCCTCCGCAAATCTCACCTCCCCAGAGCCAAAAATGCATCTAAGACACGTACCCATAATCCATCCTAAGAAAAAAGTATGCAAGACTTTATCGAACACATACAGGTGAATGGACCAGCAAGGCAAAAAATGATAGGAAGAAACGACAAAAAAAAAAAAAAGGAAAAAGAAAACAAAGAGTGACAGAAAAGAGGAAATTTCTAGCACAGAATTTCCAGAAGGTGGGGATAATGTTTATATTGAAAGAGCCCCCGGCATCCCCATAGGGGACAGTGGTTAGCTGAAGAGATTAACAACTTGAAAGCTGTGGATTCGCATCTTCTCAATACTCTCAGAATTATTGTGAGAGAAAAAAATTTCTCGTCAACCGGCTTTTCCTTTCAAGAGTTAAATATGGAATGAACCTATTGTGACCACTTCGCTGAAATTCACCGACTTCACGGACGCATCATTAAGAGTGTTACTCTAATATTTTGACCAACACCGCAAGTGTCTGTATCTCTCAGACCTGGTTGATGCCAAAACATATTTTCAAGTTAAGTGTCAAGCACAGTCCCATCACGCAGTGTTAGTTTAGAATAGAACTCCATAGCATCTGGATTATCATGCTCATCGTGATCATCATCACAGGAAATGTGAAATTTTTCTCACATTCTTTGACTGTCATGTGTCATCTTGGAATTGGGACAGTTTAAAAAAATTAAAGAAGGAAGAGCTGCTTGATTTTGATTACATTTTTATACTATTCTGCATTCAGCAAAAAGGTCAAAACTGGACAGTAATCATCTAACTTCTGATACCCGTTCCAGCCAGCAAGAGACAATTATTTTCTATCAACTTGTTTGCATGCACTTTTGATAAGATGTGAGAAAATACAAACACGACGGCATATACACGACAATATCAAGCAAAATGTAGCTGCAATTACAACACAATCAAAATATAGTCGGAACATTTTCGAGCCTTCTTGGCCTGTAATGTTTATTCTTATCTCTTATACGACGTGTTTTGGGAAAATCCAAACTTGGTAGAGCCCATCCCTCTCTTTGTCTCTATTCTGGATTTTGTTGTTGTTGGTGGTGTGGTGGTGGTGGTGGTGGTGTGGTGGTGTGGTGGTGCTGGTGGCGCTCGTGCTGGTTTCACTCCCCACAGGCGGCAGGTAGTATTTAGTTACATGATTACCAGTACCAGAGGCTAGCCTCTGTCCTGACTCTGAAATCATTTGCAAAGACAGGCACACAATCGATAATGCTGGAAGAATCTGGTGAACAGTTCTTTAGCGCAAAGCCCCGATGACTGTCCACGGAGTTACGGGAGAAAAGAAGAAGAGGAGAAGAAGAAAAAAAAGAAGAAGAAGAAAAAGAAAGAAAGAAAGAAAGAAGAAGAAAAAGAAAGAGAAGAAACAGAAGAAGAACAACAACAACGACAACGATAACAACTAAGAAAAAGAAGAAGAAGAAAAAAGAAGAAGAAGAAGAAAAAAGAAAGAAAGAAAGAAAGAAGAAAAAGAAAGAGAAGAAACAGAAGAAGAAGAAGAACAAAAACAACAACAACAACGACAACAATAACAACTAAGAAAAAGAAGAAGAAGAAGGAGTCTTGCCTTCTGAAGTCCAACCCTTACCTTCAATGTGAAGGTTGAATCAGACAGTTTGGCTATCGTGGCTCTAGTGAAACTACAACAGACCTAGCAAACAGCTCTCAAATGAAATGAATTCTCAGTTCTAACGTTAACATTAAAAACGTACCACCAATCAAAATTTGTCTTACGGGAGCGGTAGTCAAGTGGGGGTAAACGTCGGATTTCACATCAGAAGGTCCGGGGTTCGATTCTGCTTGGATACCTCCCATCCGGCGGGTAGGGAGTAGAGATATTTCCCATCTCCCAGGTGAACTTTTGTGCAGATATCATCATCATCATCAGGTGCCCTGCCGCATGGCGTTGGCGATCATGGACTTCCATCTGTCTCTATCTCTCATTGCCCCTAGCATCTCCCCACCCTCCTCGTCCCCAGCCACTCTGCAAGTCCGTCCAGCATTTTCTCTCTGGGTCTACCTGGTGCTCTCTTTCCCTCCAGCTTTCCCGTTGTGACCAGGTGCTCCAAATCCCCTTTCCTCATAAAATGGCCTAACAAATGTTGCCTGTCTTTTCCTAATCTTCCTTATGAGTGATCTACTTGTGTCTGCCTCCATCAAGCTGTCTCGTTTGTTTTCTTTGCTGTCCATGGAACTCTCAACATTCTTTAAAAACATCAAAGTTGCAACATGGAATTTAAAAGATAGGGTAAATTAGAAAATATCAAAACAGAGACGGAAAGGCTTAACATTGGTATTTTAGGACTAGGGAAGTGAGATGGAAGGGGGCAGGCATGATAACATCAGGAGAATACACAATGATTTACTCTGGTGGTAACTCACATGAAAGAGGAGTAGGCATCATGATGGACAAAGACAAATCAAAAGCAGTTAAAGGATACTGGGCTGTGTCCGACAAGTTTTGCTGGTCAAACTGTGCAGTTATGCCAGTGCCTAAACACCCTTCGTGTGTATACCATAAGAATATACAGTATACACGTTAAGGATCCTGTAAGTCATGCCAGTGTGAGAAAAGGCCTAGTAGAATGTGGTCCACAACCTGTCGCCGTGGTGTAGTGGTTAACGCAACGGACTACTGATTGGAAGGTTGTGGGTTCGAATCCTCATCAGTACCTTCAAAAATCATTGTGGGATTTTTCGGCTCTAACCGGCTCCTACCCAGAGTTGGGCGTGCTATGGGCTCATTGGGAAGACTGGAACCACACAGTCGAGTCTCATCCACTTCAAATCTTCTTACCAACACTGCAGGTGTCTGTACATCTCGGGCCTGGTTGACGCCAGGATATAATTATTATGATAGTAAGCGTAGAGTACAACCCTGTCACAGCAGTCTCAATCCTAGATGGAACTCCATAGCATCATGATTACCATCCTTATCGACATCATCATCATCACATAATAAAAACTGTTTCAGCTTCTATAGCCATTAATTTAAAGTGGCGTAGAAAATGAGACGGAAAAAAAGGTGAACACTAAGGTAACCTCCCTGAGTGCAATGATCCTAAAAAAAAATTTTTTTTAAATGTGGTCCACTCCCCAAATAGCTTGAATTTGTCTGCATTGTACTAAAAGTCTGATTGTGAGTGATGTGCAGAGAATCCAAACGACTTTGGTGAATGGACTATACAAGAATGATGTTTTATTTCAATATTAGATAGCAACTGACACAGTTAACATGATGATGATGATGATGATGCGGATGATGTGATGGTGGTGGTGGGGGCGGTGATGATGATACTATATGATAATGGCAATAATAATGATGTAGCATGATGATAAAATAATAATAATAATAGATAACGATAATAATATAATATCATGATAACGATAATATAATGAACTATGATGAATGACGGACGACGACGACGACGATGATGATAACGATGATGACGACGACGACGACGAGAAACAATGTTTATTACAATATTAATACGGCACCAAATCTTGGCAGTTCAAATCAAAGCGCACTCACGCACCAAACACAGCATGCAATCAACAAAGACTACTTTACAATAAAAAAAAAATATTAAAAAAAATATGACACAACTACTGTTCCTCCTATATTCTCTGAAATATCTTAGCACTAGAGACCAATCTGCCATAAAAGTATTTAAAAACTGAAGGATTAAATGAGAGAAGATTTAGACGCAGTGAAATCTTTTTTTTTTTTTTTTGGTGGGGGGGGGGGGGAGAGCTTATCAATAAAAACAGGAAAAACGTGGGAGCTCTTTACATTTCAAACATCATCATAAAAATTTTAGAAACAGAGGACAAATCCTCCAAAAGTTGAGTGCAGTTGCTGATGTGGCAAGGTCATTGTGCTCTTCCTAAGAAGAGCAACCGGAGTTGAAAATTGTAAAACTGCGAGACATTACGAATAAAGTGAATAAATGAATAGATGAATAAATAAGCAAAACAAATAAGCCAGTAGATAGATAGGTAGATAGGTATGTAGACAGATAGACAGACAGACAGAAAGACGGATGGATGGATGGATGGATAGGTAGATAGGTAGGTAGATAGATAGACAGAGAGACAGACAGATAGTAGATAGATAGATAGATAGACGTAGATAGATAGATAGATAGATAGATAGACAGATAGACGATAGATAGATAGAGATAGATAACAGATAGATGACAATAGATAGATTAGATAGATAGATAGGAGGTAGGTGTAGTAGTAGATAGTATGGCAGTAGTATAGGAGGTATGGGCAGCAGATAGGCAGGCAGGAGGAGATAGAAGAAATGAAGAAGACAGACAGCAGCGATCGATCGATCGATCGATCGATAGAGATAGATAGTAGATAGTAGATAGTAGATAGATCGTAGATAGACAGATAGATAGAGATAGATCAGATAGAGTAGATAGATAGATCGATAGATAGATAGATAGATGACGATAGATAATCGATCGATAGATACGATAGATCGATAGATAGATAGATAGATAGTATAGATAGATAGATACAGATAGAGAGACATAGAGATGAATAGATAAATAGACAAACAAATAAATAAAGACAAAAAGGACTGTACACGAAATCTTCGTATGATATTTGGTGTTTGTTCAAGAGAGATTCGATCTTACTCGGAATTTCCATAATCGCTTTAACCTTATATGCCAGCAGTTATCTGGCCAGGTCCTGAAATGGGGAGGGGTGAAGGTGACTTACGAAAACATACAGAATGTTGGAAACATTAAGATGGACAGCTAACAACAAGCCACTGTTTAATGTTGAAGACTGGGATTAAAGTTGAGATAATTGGGGTTTCATAATAAAAAAATTCATTCAGGTGACAAAATGAATAAATGGATAAATGAATAGATAATTAAATAAATAAACAGGTAATAGATGAATGAATGAATAAATAAGTAAATAAATCAATAAATTTAGATACATGAATAAATAAATAAGTAATGTAAATAAATAAAGAGTAAAAATACCGCATATGCGATTCTCTTCCCTTGAACCGTATCTATAATTGTTCGTGTACAGTTGTATACACACGGTCGTATTACATTCAATACACATACATATGCCACTCACTTTGTCACAGATACAGACAGACACACAGACAGACAGATGAATATCAGCAGACAACATTCTCTCACAAAGTACATTGGAAACATGCCAGTGCACCCAATATCTACACGGAAACATAAAACCACAAAGAGAAACTGGCAGCATCTCAGTTTTGAATAAAGATGATATTCATGAACTGCAATGTCAAAGCAGACAAGAATGCTCCTGGGCTCCTTAAAAAAATATACATCAGGAGAAATCGGTGACGCCAGTGAGTGGATGGAAGGAGAGAGCTCATGCATATTCATAGCACGTGCTGCTATCTATACGCGGCCCATCACGCTTTGCTGTCATTTATTTCTGCATATCGGGGTTTTATCAAAACTCGGATCGTAAGCTCTTTCCCATCTCCTTGAGGAAAGCATGAATGGAAACATGATCAGACTAAAAAAAAAGACCTCCCCTGGTAAAGCACCTTGAGCCTCTTCTGCGTAATCTCTCTCTCTCTCTCTCGCTCTCTCTCTCTCTCTCTCTCCTCTCTCTCTCTCTCTCTCTCTCTCTCTCTCTCTCTCTCTTTTCCTCCCCTCTCTCTCTATCTCTCTCTCTTTTCTCTCTCTCTCTCTCTCTCCCCTCTCTCTCTCTGTATGTGCATGTGTGTTTGTGTGTGTGTGTGTGTGTGTGTGTGTGTGTGTTGTGTGTGTGTGTTATTGTGTGTATGCGTTATTGTGTGTGTGTGTGTGTTATTGTGTGTATGTGTTATTGTGCGTGTGTGTGTGATGTGTGTGTGTGTGTGTGTGCGCGTGTCTGTCTGTCTGTGTGTGTGTGTGTGTCTGTGTCTCTGTGTCTCTGTATATGTGTGTGTCTTTGTGTGTGCATGTGTGTGTGTGTTGTGTTGTTTGTTTTGTTACTGTGTTGGTTTTTTTTGCCACCCTATCCTTTTTTCTGTCTAAAATCACTGGATAAATAAACATTGCATCAATTCACACATACACGCGCGGGCACACGCACACGCACAACACACACACACACACACACACACACACACACACACACACACACACACACACACACACAACATATCACTTTGCTTAGACGATGACACACACATATCAATACAAAAAGTTGCCGCCACAAAATATAAGAAAGCATACTATAAATCGCCCATGTTCAGAAACGTAAAACCTCAGCAGAAGCATTACCTCAGTCTTGAAACCAAGATGGTATGAATTGCAATGTTAAAGCAGCCAAGCTTCTCTTCTTCTCGTCTCCTTCTTCTCCCTATCTGTGCGAAGAGACGTCAGGGCGCTGCAGTAGAGAATTGTTTACCAAATTCTTTCAGCTACGTCGGCTATGTGCCAAAGCTTGGGTCTCTGTCCATTCTGCCATGTTGACAATGTATCTTTATTTTCTGTCTTCTCCTCCGTCTCCATCCCTCAACTGGTCCTTGGAGGACTGAATTAGCAAGGCCATTTGATAGTGTCACATGGTCATATCAACGTAGTCTTCTTTTCTGTACCGATACCAGTAGATGTTCGGATGTTCCTGTGTACCGTTTAGTTAATGGTTTGGCGCACTTGTTCGTTGATGATATGATCAAAGTATGTGCCGTTCATTATCTTGCAATAACAGTTCATTTCCATGGCTTGAATCTTGGCTTCGGTTTGTTTGTTTCTTTCTTTCTTTCTTTCTTTGTTCGTTTCTTTGTTTCTTTGTTTGTATGTTGTTTGTTTCTTTCTTTCTTTACTTTATTTGTTTCTTTGTTTCTTTCTTTCTTTCTTTGTTATTTCTTTTTTTTTGTTTCTTTCTTTTTTGTTTGTTTCTTTGTTTCTTCTTTATTTGTTTCTTTCTTTCTTTGTTTCTTTGTTTCTTTCTTTCTTCTTTGCTTGCTTGCTTGCTTGTTTGCTTGTTTGTTTGTTTGCTTGTTTCTTTCTTTCTTTCTTTCTTTCTTTTCTTTCTTTTCCAAATCCGCCGTGTCTCACATGCATACAAGAAGATGAAATATCCCAGCGCACGTGAGAGTCTAATCTTTGTTTCAGGGAGATGTTCTTGTCCTTTCCATACAGGTTTCATCAAAGCTCGCTTGTAGGCACACAAAAAAAAGTCGACGAAACGTTGTGAGAGACTCGAAAAAGAAATCTCATGCATATTGATAACACTGCTGCTGCTGTCTATATTCGTATGAATGAGACCATCACGCTCTGCTGCCATTTATTTCTGTGCATCATACCTTTCATCAAACGTCGGTTGTAACACTCTCTGATAACTCAAAAGATCGTGGGTGACATTCTCAAGCGTTCTACAGACTTTCATGCAAGCTGGTGGTTTTTTTGTTGTTGTTGTTTGTTTTTTTTTGGATAGAGCCATGGATTC
>CM060308.1:36631088-36641088 GCA_030674185.1 Monoplex corrugatus
TTTGAACATGTGAGTTAGAAATATATACTGATCATCAGAGTTATGCTCGGTCACACCTTTCAACACTGAGATGGCAGGTATACAAACTGATTGCTGTCCACTAATGGAACTACGCAGATAATACACGGCCAGTCAGTATACTGAAACAGTCTTCAGTTTTAGCTATACTGACTGTCGTTTGTCTCTCCAAACTGTGGCCGTCTACATGGGATTGAAATTCGAAAACTTTTTCTTTCACATCAGTACGTTTGAATCATGGTCATTTGCATGGTAACCTAACATAAACATGCTGTACATCAGGAGAGCTAATCTCCATAACTGCATATTGGGACAGTTAAGCGCGTCGTTACATGCATTGAAGAGAACACAGGGGATGGAATAGGGTTACATATGTATACATGTTATATAGAACCAATACTGTTGTACGGATGTGAGGCGTGGACAGTCAACAAACAAAGTCAGAACAAGATTGAGGCAGCCGAGATGTGGTTTCTAATAAGAATGTTGAGAGTTCCATGGACAGCAAAGAAAACAAATGAGACAGTCTTGATGGAGGCAGACACAAGTAGATCACTCATAAGGAAGATTAGGAGAAGACAGGCAACATTTATAGACGATTTTATGAGGAAGGGGGATTTGGTTCACTTGGTCACAACGGGAAAGCTGGAGGGAAAGACAGCACCAGGTAGACCCAGGGAGAAAATGCTGGACAGACTTGCAGAGTGGCTGGGGACGAAGGGGGTGGGAGATATGCTAGGGGCAACGAGAGATAGAGACAGATGGAAGTCCATGATCGCCAATGCCATGCAGAGGGCACCTGATGATGATGAATGATGATGATGATGATGATGATGATGATATATATGTTACAGTCAAATCGGGAAATCAGGCATTCTCCGAGAATGCCGGAAAGTTTAGGCATTCACGGTAAATCCCTGGTTTGATCAGGCAATTCCGGCAATGACTGAAAATTTTCAGGCATTATCGGTGATTGACTGAAATAGGCTGTCAGGCATTATCGGAGAATGCCTACCGCTCACAATCTGTGTTTCTGGTGAGAGTCTGAAAGCATTTCAGCACATAAGCCTACTATAAAACTTTGAATGGCTGGGTCGTAATTGGTTTCATGCCTCTTTTCCATCAGGAAGGTAGTGCTGTCCAGCCATCAACTGCCTGTGCCGGGCCAATGCTGTCAGTTTGGAATCTATTCTGTATTCTCTCTCTCTCTCTCCTCTCTCTTTCTCTCTCTTAATTTTAAGGCATTCAATTAAAGAACATAATGATGAAATCAGTTTAATGTTTAATTCTAACAACTAAAATGTACATTAAAACAGAACTTTCTGTCAACAGTTCATTTGTTTCCACAAGTCAAGGATTGGTGACACCGACTGTTGCACTTCAGTTTTGCTTTGAAGCATTTGCACCGATTGTTCTGGCATTTCTTTGCACCCGAACAGTTGCACTTGACGTATCCTTGTCCTCCGCTTTGGGAGCCCAGGATGACTGCCTCTCGAAGACTTACGTGCTTAACACAGTTCATTTCACTCAAATACAACAGTTTTTGTGGACACAGTTCGAATTCGTTTCTGGTGTAGGCTCCTTTTAAAATCCCATGCTTGGTCACCAGTGTGTAGTTGTCATTTTCACTCCTGTCAAGAATCACCCCCAGGATATTCCGCGGGTCTCCACGGCCTCTATCCACCAGGGGAATGGGTATAGCGACGTTATCACCTCTCTTTCCATGACCGAGATCCAAGCGACTCCGCTTCACCATTCTTTCTGCTTGCTGGAGCTGACATACCCTGCTAGCTTGTCTGTGGTGGTGAATTTGTTTATATTGTCTGTCAAGCAATGCCACACTGTCATCAGTCACCAACTCCTCAGTACTGAGGTTTGCATTTCCAGGGTGGATGTTGGCAGTGTTACGCTGGGGTTCAGACCTAGTGAAACAATAAGAGATTTTTTTTATTAGAGAAAGAAAAAAAGACAAACAATAAAAGAATGAGAAAAAAAGAATCATGAAAAGAGAAAAAAAGAATGGGAGGAAAAAAGCGAGTGAGAGGGAGAAAAGAGAAAGAGGCGAGAAGGATAGCGGTCAGATAGAAAGTAAGAGAGAGAGAGAGAGAGAGAGAGAGAGAGAGAGAGAGAGAGAGAGAGAGAGAGAGAGAGAATAAAGCATGAGAAAAAGAAAACAAGTGTTGGACCTGTGTTGGAGACACAGAGAGAGAGAGAGGTCAAAAGCGTGTACAAGTGGTCACTTACCTTGCCTCGCCAGCTGAGTGGACGTCAGCAGCATGGTGGACGTCAGCAACCACGACGTCTGCATGGTGGACGTCAGCAGCATGGTGGACGTCAGCAACCACGACGTCTGCACTGTGGACGTCAGCAACCACGACGTCTGCATGGTGGACGTCTGCAGCATCGTGGACGTCAGCAGCCATGGCCACGTTCGCAGGGTAGACGTCAGCAACCACGACATCTGCGGCCATCTCAGCATCACTAGTGCCAGAATTTCGCAACGAAAAGTCACGTAAATCATCCTCAGTGTGAAACGCGTCAATCATTTCTTTCGGTAGAGAAGTTGAACTCAGCCCAAGTCTTGGTTGACATCCAAAGAGAGCCTGATATGGAGATCTCTTGATAGCAGCACTGTATGACCTGTTTTTTATGAACTGAACAAATCGGAGCCCAACTGACCAACGAGTAGTGGAGTTGTCGGCCATCCAGGCAATCAACATGTCCTTTATATCGCCGTTTGCTCTCTCCACAGATCCTTGGGACTGAGGGTGTCTCGGCTTGCCATGGACAAGTTTCAGTTCAGGCCACAAGTCTCTCAGTTCTTTGATAATTGCTGCAGTGAATTCAGAACCATTGTCCGATTGTAGGATCACAGGAGCTCCAAGTAGTGCAAAGATGTCCATCAACTGAGATGCTACCTCACAAGCTCTTTTTGAGGTCAGTGGTCGCAACACAACGAACTTTGTAAGATGGTCTTGATAAACCATTATCCACTTGTACTGACCATCGTCCATCGACTGAAAGTCAATCAGGTCAACTTGACACCTGGAAGAAAAATCACTTGAAAGGATGGGTTTCACAACAACTCCTTTTGTTTTTTGTCGCTTTGTCTTTTCTCGGCACACCTTGCAGAAAGACTTGAAAAGTTCAACGCTTTCTCTGTGCACATTTGCAAATTTCTGTTCAAGTTCCTTTAGAACCCTATCCCTTCCACCGTGTCCTGTGGCAAGATGAGCTGTTCTGATCACGTCGAATGTGTCTTCAATTGTCACATAGTAGATCGGGGTTTCAGCAGGTGACTTTCGTTTCTTTATCATCTTGTCCATGTGCCCACATCGAAGGATTTCATACCTGATTCAAAATCAAGAGATCACTATTTTATTATCTGTGTCTGCGCGTGTGTGCGTGTGCGTGTGTGTGCGTGTGTGTGTGTGTGTGTAGTTTTTAGTCATTTCCTGATAATGCCTGAAAATTTTCAGTCATTGCCGGAATTGCCTGATCAAACCAGGGATTTACCGTGAATGCCTAAACTTTCCGGCATTCTCGGAGAATGCCTGATTTCCCGATTTGACTGTAACATATATATATATATATATAAACACACACACATATATATATATATTTATGTATGTATGTATGTATGTATGTATGTATGTATGTATGTATGTATGTATGTATGTATGTATGCTATATCACATGTACCAGTTAGACAATTTGATACCCTATATGTTTTTCAGGATATCATTTTGTGGTAAGGAACATAGCTCTAATTTTGGGATTCATCATTATACCATTTTCCTTGTCTACTGTCCTATGTTGGAATATTGGTTTTCTTAAGTGTTTTTTTTTTTCTTCTCCACAGAGTGGAAGACAGCAGTTATTTTAATGTAATGTTTTGCTTTAGTTTAAAAAGAATGTCGGACTTCATACAGCAACAAAATTACAGATCACAACAACTTAAATTATTACAGTATTTGGAAATACCGTAGAATTTGTAATATTTCAAACATCACGACTTAAACAAGTGTAATGCAAGCAAGAGTTTCAAATAATAAGAGTAGCCATGAAAACTTATTTTTTTCAATGTATGAATTGGTTTGTGTACACTTGTAATGAGAACACAGCTATTATTATGTGACAGTAAAGAAACTCTCACTCAGCATGTTCAGAACTGTTGCTCTGTCAGAAGAATTATGACTATTGGAACGTGAAAACTTTCGATTGATAGATAGGCTTTAAAAGTGAAGATTGCTCCAAGCTACTCCCCCCCCCCCCCACACACACACACACACTATTTCTTTCGATCTCGATCTCTCTCACACAAACATACATATACATGCACAAACACAAGAGTATACACACACACTCGCGCGCACACACACACATACACACACATGTACACACACATACACTCACGCGCGTGAGCCTGCGCTCGCGCACGCACACACTTTACCGACACTAAAAACTTTTCCATAGTTTCCCATTAAACTGTCTGCCTGCATTTGTCTTGCATATCAGCACTCTGTAAGGCAAGGCTGGCGTGTAGTAATGGACCAGTTTTACATCACAAGGGCAAGACTGAGTTGTCGACCTTTGAATTCTGATGAATTGTGGTTTGCCAAATATAGCATGTCTACGCATCAAATGCAGTCTTAATTGGAAAGGACACCTTGTCCATATGAAGAGAGCCAAAACCTACAGACGATCCTTCATGTTGTTGCCAGTAAAGGTAATGGATGGGATCATGTCTGCTGTATTTATAGCAGAACTTTTTTTTTGCTATGATTGTCGTCACCTTTCTGAAGGAGATGGGATGTTGTCGGTATTATAGTCTGCTTTGTGCCTTCGATAGAAATTCTGCCTGTTTATTTTCCCTGATGTCACACTGTCAAGAATTTGCAAATCGTTAAAAAGGTAGTTTTGATGTTGATAGATCTTCTGCTTTTATGATTTTGCTGCTTCCGACACAGCTGTTGCTTTGTTCTGATTCGGTGGACAACTTTACCTTACATCAGGGTAGAGAATGAGGAGTCCTCTATACTATTTTTGTAGCTCCATCTGATGCACCATCTGTAAAGCCACACGTCCATTCAGAATTGTTGTAGCACCATAAAGCGTTTCTAAAATGAGAATCTTTAGGATGGCTTTTTGTTGATATTTTATTTCGAATCCCTGGTACTTCAGTGAAAAAAGTAAAATTCATCTGTGTGTTCAGTCCTCAATCTCCTTAAGTAATTCTACTTCATATTCATTCGCAAGCAAGATCTGAGCATGTTTTTCCTTCAGCTTTTCTGCAAGGTGGTCTGCTCCTCTTAAGACATTGGTTGCAGTAGTCGTTTATATGCATAGTGAGATGGGAGTTTATTCTCCTGTCTCCGAGTATCTGATGGGCCCATGGGGTGAGCCCTGTGGTCTTCACCATGGCCTTGATGGGAGTGGTTTTCATTCAGCCTGTGATAAATGTGTTTCTGAAATGAATGAACTCGTCATTGAAAAAAATCCATTACAGCATCGTCACTTTTGAAAAACGTGACCAAAACTCAAAAAACATCAAAACAGGAATCTTTTCTTCATCAATCGAGATACATGAAGAGAAAGATTGCACGTTAAATGACGTCCATAGCCAAAAACAGGTACTTCCAGTCCTGGATTAATTGCAAGTGTATGGCATCTAAAATTCAAGGTAACACCTTTTCCACATACAAAACCAAAGCACTGAGGCCTAACAAAGCACGACCCACCTGTCCTCCAAGTCTGGAGTTGGACGCATTGTGGGTTTATAACCTAGTTCCAAAAAAGGACTTTTACAGAAACGACAACAGAAGAAAACAGCACTACTGTCTGTGACGGTCATCAAGAGTAAACAACAGCTGGCTCAGAACAGATAGAAGTGAACACCATTTATTTTTGCTTTGCGTGCCTGTGTCATAGACACAGTAAGAATAAGATTTGCCATTATTGTTTGAAACTGGACAGATGATAGTTTAAAAATCACTGACTGTGTTTATAAGAATGAACAAAAGATGTTGTTTGTACACATAAAAAGTTCAAGATTCCTTATTGTTAAGCTTATGCGCAGTTAGAACGCCTGAAAATACACACACACACACACACACACACACACACACACACACACACACACACACACACACACAAACACACATACACACACACACACGCACGCACACACACACACACACTCATATACACAACACACAGCACAGGTATGTGTATACACACGCTCACACATGAACACACACGTAGAGAGAGAGAGAGAGAGAGAGAGAGAGAGAGAGAAGAGAGAAAGACAGAGTTTCAATAAGGCTTGATGATCTAATCATTTCAAAAAGTCCTTCTTCAGAGTAAAAACGTACCAACCAAAGTCTTTTGTGAGTAAATCTAACGTAGCTTCTCCCTTGATTGGTGTGCGCTTCGCTGGGACCCAGACGGTCTCAATTGTATTGTTGCAGGCCCTGAGAGTAAGTCAGTTTGTTCTGACTCCCCTGTCTAGACTGGCAGACAGTCCTTTTTTGGAAGTGGCCACAGTCAGCCCTCAGACAAAGGATTGTGAACAGATGTGGAGTCTGGGGGATTTCTTTGTATCAGTTTGCAAAGTAGAAAAGTGGAGTTAAAAGGTGTGTGTGGGTATGTGTGTGTGTGTGTGTGTGTGTGTGTGTGTGTGTGTGTGTGTGTGTGTGTGTGTGTGTGCGTGTACATGTATGTGTATGTGTGTGTATGTGTGTGTATGTGTGTGTGTGCGTGTGTGTGGGTGGGTGGGTGCATGTGTGTGCATGTGTATGTAGCGTGTGTATGTGTTTAGTGTATGTATGTGTATGTGTGTGTGCATTCGTGTGCGCACACGCGTGTGTTTGTGTGTGCGTGCGTGCGTGCTTGCGTGCGTGCGTGCGTGCGTGCGTGCGTGCGTGCGTGCGTAAATTTGTATGAATCGTTTTCTCTTTCGTTTACAACCTTTTAAAAGTGATGTAGACTCATCATCATCATCATCAGGTGCCCTGCCACATGGCGTTGGCGACCATGGACTTCCAACCATCTCTATCTCTCGTTGCCCCCAGCATCTCCCCCACCCTCCTCATCCCCAGCCACTCTGCAAGTCCGTCCAGCATTCTCTCCCTGGGTCTACCTGGTGCTCTCTTTCTATCCAGCTTTCCCTGATGTAGCCTACAGGACTAAAACATTCCACATTGAAATTCCCTTCCCATCTTTCTGCTTTCGCCATTCTCTCCTTTCTGCCTAACCACACTCACACTCCTAACCACTCACACCACCCACACACACACACACATACCGCTCATGATAGGCACACATATTTTATAACTATAAACCATCTTTATATCTTCTCTAAAGGGATTCTGCATATTGATCGTGTACATACTGGCCAGAGGAGTTGCACAAGTGGTGGCACCTACAATATTGACTTCGAGGATTGCGGATGACAGGTAGGGTTTTCCATTTATCCCAGCCACAGACAACCTGCAGTCTGAAAAGTTCAAAGATCATTTACGTTGGCAAGTCTACGTAACACTGGCGATAAGTCAAAAACTGTGTCCCAGGAGTGGAGCCACGTTGGCATAACGGTTTTGTAATGTCTGGGACATAGATGTTTGACATTCTGCGCTGGCCAGGGATGAAGTGACTGTATCTTTCCATTGATTGACACAACGTTAGTTGACAGAATATTTCAGATGACCACGTATCTGACTGAGGAATTTGCGGAGTTCCCTTCCATCATTTATGGTCCTTTCTTTAGTCTTACCACTTCTCCATACAACATCTTCCAATCACATATTCTGGGTGAAAATAATATCATACTGAATAAAATCTGGAAGTCTTTTTATTTTTTTGTCTCTTGAAATATGTGTGTGTGTGAACTTAGTGGCTTATATGCATGTAACCCTGAGAAATCTTACTTTTTAAAAAAAAATAATGCTCAGTTGGCCTTTCGTCAATTCCAAACAACTGCTGGCTATCTCCATGGAGATGTATGTTGTTTATATTCAAGCATATATTATTTCAAGCCTGGTTGTATTTTATGTGGCTTGATATCGTCTTTGTCTTTCTATCAGGGACGTACACATAGCCAAATGTTATGTCTTTTATGCATACATATGTTAAGGTGTTGTTGCAGCTGTGATGCTTAACCTTTTGACTCCCGCATCCTGTCCACCAACATCCTGCATTGTTAAGCATGCTAGCGAAGCAAAAACTTAACCCTTTGACTCCCTCACTCCTTTCCTGCAGGAAACTGGTGGATAGGGTGAGGGAGTCAAAGGGTTAAGTTCTTGCAGTTGGTGGATAGGATACTGGAGTCAAAGAGTTAAAAAATAAACATAAGAAATATACAAAAGCTGACCCATGTTGTGTGTGACACTGTGAAATAGATATGTCCTGATCTCATGGGTTTGTTTTTTTTCAAAGAGCTAGCTAATCAGTAAGCTACTTAGAATAACCAGTCTGACACAACAGAAAACAAGGAATATATTTTATTATGGATTGTGCAGTTGGCTGCTCAGTTGTCTGACTCACTACCAAGTGTATATCTACATCTCTCCTCTCTCTCCTCTCTCTCTCTCTCTCTCTCTCTCTCTCTCTCTCTCTCTCTCTCTCTCTCTCGCAATATATATATATATCTCTCTTACTCTCTCTTTCTTTCTCTCGCTCTCACTCACTCTCTCTCTCTCATTTTCTCTCACTCACTCTCTCTATCTTTCTCTCTCTCTCTCTCTCTTTCTTTCTCTCTCTCTTGTCTCTCTTTCTTTCTGTCTTTCTTTCTTTCTCTCTCTTTCTCTTTCTTTATGTCTGTCTTCCTTTCTATCTCTCTCTTTCTCTCTCTCTCTCTCTTTCTCTCTCTCTCTTGCACACACACTCACAGACATACATGCACACACTTGCACACACACACATACACGCACACACATACACTCACCCATATACACATTTATGCACACATGCACGCACGAACGCACCAACACACACATAATCCTGCTGTTACTCAAAATTATTTACCGTGGTTAAAATTAAATTGTCATCTTGTATTTGTGTTACATATCACTGTTCTGTATGGTGGGGCTTGGAATGTATCGATGTCCTAGTATTACATCTTCAGCAAAATGAGATTCTGATTCAAAAGTTCTTAAATTTTGTTTGTTTGTTTGTTTGTTTGTTTTACAATGAATAGACATCAGCAAACAATTTGACAACAGAAAATGACATCAATTCATACACATAGAAAAAAGAACTGTTGATATACAAACAACATACAACTGAATATACAGAACAATATTTTGTACATTACAGTTTTCAAAGTGAACATCAAGATTTTAGCACAAGGATTAGTTCTTTTACATTTGAGAAAACATAACCGTATATATTCCATCAATCATTAAAAATGGACGAGCAAAAGTTTATTCTGGTATCATATTGTGCAGTTTTAAATCTTATATTTACTAGTCTTTGGAAAGTATGTACATTTGGAACATATTTATCAATCATTTCATAGATAAATGATTGTGCAAGCATTATAAATGAAATCAAATATTGCAAAATCAGAGTTAACCAAATGTTCAGCCGTCGAGGAACCAATATAATGAAAATCAGTGACACCTGACGTCATGTACAGAACCCTGAGAAAAGGAGAATCTGCTTTGAGGTCTTCAGCAAAAGTGAATCCTTTATGAAAGAAAAACACTAATATTTTCACATGTTTTTACAAGAAGAACAAAACTGGAAACTGCTAATAGTAATCTATTTGTAATTAACCAGGTGTATGAAGGAACAGGTCGCATGCGCAGTGATATCTCTCCTCAAAACCATTTACTTACGGTTCTGTTTGAATTGCAAATGATCAGCGCCTAAAACCAAGATAACACTTTCTTTGCATGATTCGATTTCTATCTGTTTTGTCCATTCGGGATGAAAATCACATTATGCTTGAATAGCTTTTAACTTCTGTGACAGCAAAGTT
>CM060308.1:36643588-36656088 GCA_030674185.1 Monoplex corrugatus
TGTGTGTGTGTTGCGTTCTTTGTTCGTTGTTGTGTGTGTTGTCTCTGTAGTTGTGTGTGTGTGTGTGCGTGTGTAGCATCCCACGTTTCCGTCTGTAATCAGTCATAATTCATGTGTTGATTGTCTTAGTTTTATTTTGAGTTTTGTCTCTTTTTGTTTCTACTTTTTGTAGCCAGAAAAGTCAAAACAATGTTTCTTGTTTGTACAGACAAAGAGACGTATCAGTATTCTTGTACTGTGTGATTTAAAGCAATCTATTATCGACCACCAGTCAGTTTTCCGGAATAATTGAGTAATCAAATAATTAAACAGAATCTAATGTGCGCTGTCACTGAACAGAGGCAGTCTAGAATATTATGTCATTGTCGTTTTGTAGTTGATACTCCTTTATTCACGTATTCGTTCATACAATCATTCACTGATTAATTACTAAGAACTGAGTACAATTTCTGTTCTTTTGCAGATCTAGATTCTTGGGCTGGGATCAGAATTGTGGTGTCTTCTGTAACTTTGCATCTTGACATGTTGTCATACTGGACAGCATTAAAGTTCTTTTGATACAAGTTTTCCAAACACATAAATGCACCATCAAGCTCCTGCAACTTCCCTCCTTTCCCTTCTTCCCTTTCCCATTTTTTTCCATCCTTCCTTTCTTCCTTCCCCTATTCTCCTCCTTTCCCTTCACTCCTCAGTTCAGACCATCTGCACAAACTCAGAAACGCTAAAATATCCATTTTCCGTTCTTCTAAAGGCTTCTGCATAAAGACCCGGATCAGTCATGGGCTGTGGGAAAAGCTCAGGACAAGAGACCCCTACAATGTAGACTGGTGACTGCAGTTGACAAGAGGAAGAAGGTTTTTTTTATCTTTCAAACATAGACAGTCTGCAGTGCTGCAAGTGCAGAGATGTTTAGTCAGATGGTATTGGTAACAGCGGCATAAGGGCTGCAGCACGACAGGAAATGCCATGTCCCTGGAGAGGAGCCAGACTGACATAATTGCTTTTAGATGTCTCTGCTGCGGATGGACAATCTTGTAGATGACAAAAGACTGACTGAATGCAGGTGTTTCTCTACTCGTTTTGGACAGGCTAGATGGTATTTA
Source organism: Monoplex corrugatus (assembly GCA_030674185.1). Taxonomy (NCBI): domain Eukaryota; kingdom Metazoa; phylum Mollusca; class Gastropoda; order Littorinimorpha; family Ranellidae; genus Monoplex; species Monoplex corrugatus. The sequence goes on from CM060308.1 coordinate 36,644,692, forward strand.
GGAGTTGATTTATCTTCCCTTAATTTACCAGTTTCTTTTTTCATTCCTCTTACTCCTTGCTATTATTTACCCCTTCACATCTTCCACATTTCCTTTTCTCAGTTAAATCAAGATTGGATTAAGCAAAGTCTCAAGACTATCAGTGCAGTTAGTATTTTGTTTCTAATGGACGTAATATTAAGTATAATTTTTTGTGCTCTGCCAAAATATCTACATTTCTTTGATGATGTTGTCATGTGTTCAAAAGAAGTAAAACAAATCTGCAAAGCATCTTCGGTGATATCGTGTTTTATCCCTGCAGACGCATGAAAGGCCGTGCAATATTTATGTATTTCAACTTGACTCAGAACTCTGTTTTAGTACCTGTCTGTCTATACACTACATACTTACTTACACTCACTTGGACGCGACACATGAGGCAGCAACGGTGCCATAATGGGCTTGGTTGGCAGAATGTTTGAGGGCATCACACCAGCGTCTATCCAGTGGTTGTTACATTGACAACGAAATTCATGTTCTTGACCTCTTCATGTCACTCCTTCTTTGAACATGTGTGTTGGAAATATACATTGATCATCAGAGCTAAGCTCAAAGACACTCATTAAAACCAAGAAGACATAAATTCAAATGTGTTCCCAGCCAGTATGGGTCTCATAACAAACATAATACATATTTCACAATCACATTAGCTTCGTGAAACACTGTCTGTATTTCTAGCTGTAGAGACTGTCGTCTTTCTATCCAAATGGCAGCTGTCTACATGGGAATGAAATTCCAAAACTTTTTCCTTCAGATCAGTGGGTCTGAATCATGATCATTTACATGGCAACCTATCATAAATAGCGCTATGTATCAGAGAGCTAGTTTCCATAACTGCATATTGGGACAGACAAGCGTATCGTTATGTGCAGTGAAGAAAGGAGAGGGGATGGGCAAAAGTTTTTTTTTAGATGTCTGCTGCATCATATATACCAGTTAGAGAATTGGATACCATATCGATTTTTCGGGATATCATTTTCTGGTTTAAAATGAAGCTCCAAGTTTGGGGTTTGGCATAACAATGAAGATCATTTTCCTATCTATTGTCTTGCTTTTTCCCTAAGTGTAGTTTTCTTTAAATCGGTAATGAAGAAAGCCAGTAATTGTAATGTAATGTTTTGCTTTGGTTTTAAAGGAATATCAGACTTTTTAGAGCAACTAAAATACAGACCACAACATCAAAAATATAGTCTTTGCCAGTACTGTAAATTTGGTAATATTTCAAGCATCACGACTTAAACAACTGTAATACAAGCAAGAGTTCCATATAACAAAAGCAATCATGAAAACTATAAACACAGATATGATTTTTCAGTGTACATGTATAGATTAGTTTATGTACACTTGTAATGAGAATACAGCCAATAATCTGACAGTAAAGAAAATGTCACTCCATATGCTCAAAAATATTGCTGTATCAGGAAGATTGTAAGTCTTGGATCATTAAATCTTGTTTTTGATAAAAGGGTTTTAAAAGTGAAGACTTTTTCCAGTTCCTTATCCCTTAAGCCCTCCAGCTTTTCACATCCCAAGTATTTTGATAGTCACCTACATGGTTACTTCTTATAATCAGCACAGTATATCAAGAGAGGTATAATCTGTGTGTGTGTGTGTGTGTGTGTGTGTGTGTGTGTGTGTGTGTGTGTGTGTGTGTGTGTGTGTGTGTGTGCGTCTGTGTGTGTGTGCGTCTGTCTGTGTGTCTGTGTCTGTGTCTGTGTCTGTCTGTCTGTCTGTCTGCCTGACTGTATGTCTGTCTGTCTGTGTCTATGAGAGAGAGAACTCAGAACTCAGAACATGTTTATTGTATATCTGAGACAGACAGACAGACAGAGACAGAGAGATTCAATAAGGCTTAACCAACTAGTTTAGTTTTAAAAACATCTGACTTGAGAGGAAAAAAACGTACCAACCAAAATCTTTTGTGTCTAAATCTACCGTGGCTTCTCCCTTGATTGGTGTGCGCTTCACTGGGACCCAGACGGTTTCAATTGTATTGTTGCAGGCCCTGAGAGTAAGTCAGTTTGTTCTGACTCCCCTGTCTAGACTGGGAGACAGTCCTTTTTTTTGAAGTGGCCACAGTCAGCCCTCAGACAAAGGATTGCAAACAGATGTGGAGTCTGGGGGATTTCTTTGTCAGTTTGTGAAGAAGACGAGTAAAGTGAAAAGGTGTGTGTGTGTGTGGTAAATGTGTGAGTGCGTGTGTGTGTGTGTGTGTGTGTGTGTGTGTGTGTGTGTGTGTGTGTGTGTGTGTGTGTGTGTGTGTGTGTTGTGTGGGAGTGTGTGATTGAGAGTGTGTGTTGTCTGTGTGTGTGTGTGTGTGTGTAGTGTGTGTGTGTGTGTTGTGTGAGTGTGTGGTGTGTGTGAGTGTGTGTGTGTGTGTGTGTGTGTGTGTGTGTTGTGTGTGTGTGTGTGTGTGTGTGTGTGTGTGTGTGTGTGTGTGTGTGTGTGTGTGTGTGTGTTATGTGTGTTTTCCTTTTCGTTTACAACCCTTTAGAAGGGACATCGCCTTCATGCTAAAACATTCTACATTCAAATTCTTTTCCCTATCTTCTGCCTTCACCATTCTCTCCTTTCTGTCTCACCCCAACCCCAACCCCAATCCCATCACCTCCCCCGTGGGGATGCCGGGGGATATTTCAGTATAAATAGTATCCCCACCTTCTGGAAATTCTGTGCAAGAATGTCCGCTTTTCTGTCACTCTCTTTGTTTCTGCCTTGTTGCTTTGCTTTCTGTCATTTCTACCCATCATTTTCTGCCTTAATGGTCAATTCACCTGTATGTGTTCGATAAAGTCTGATGTTCTTTTTCTTAGGATTGATAATTGGGTACATGTACATGTATTCGGTGCATTTTTTGCTCTAGGGAGGTGAGATATGCGAAAGCAATTTTAGGTAATTCATGTCTGTTTTTATATATGTTTTGGTGTCCTTATGTATGCTCATATTTGTATTCAGGTGTGTGTTTTATTTTAATCTCCCCTGTGCGATAAATTGGACAGAGCGGTCAACGCTGGAGGCATGTCCTTAGATTATGTGCACAAATGCATTGATATGTGTACTTGGTATTCTTTTCTTTTTTTTTTCTTTTTTTTCCTGTTACGTTTTGTATGTTTTGAAGTGGTTATAGCCCTGATATGGCTCTGTGCAGTCGGTTGGACTTTAAACAACAATAACAACAACAACCCCATCACCACCCACCCACTTCCATTTCACCCCCCACCCCCAACACACTTCTCTGCTCATGATATCCCTACATATTTTATAACTATAAACCATATTTATTTAGTCTCTAGCAGAATTCTGAATATTGATCATGTCCATACTGGCCACAGTCTGCAAGAGGAGCTGCACAAATGGTGCCTACAGTATTGACTGTGATGATTGCGGATGGCAAGTAAGGCTTTCAATCTTCCCCAGCCTACAGACAGCCTGCAGTCTGGAAAGTTCAGAGATCGTTTAGGAGGTGGTCTCTGTAGTGGTGACAGTAAGTCAAAAAACGTGTCACAGGAGTGGAGCCACGCATGAGACATAACAATTTTCGTAATGTCTGGGTATGGATGTTTGGCATTATGTGGTGGCCAGGGACGAAGTGACTGCACCTTTCTATTTCTTCAGACAGACTGAATTGTAAAAACATTTTAAGTTGACCTAGCAATTGACTGAGGTGTTTGTTCAGCTTCCCTCCCTTCATCACATTTGATCCTTTCTCCATTCTTTCCTCTTCTCCATACTGCATCCTCCAAATGACATATTCTGGGCGAAATTTGGATCATACTGAAGAAAGTCTGGAAAAAGTCTTTTCTGCCTCCTGAAATGTGTATGAACATGGTAGCTTAAATGCATGTGTTGCTATGAATTCTTACTTTTCCTTGAATTTCATACTCATTTGATCTTTCGTCAGTTCCAAACCATCTGCTTATGGCTTATCTCCACTAAGACATATATTTTTGTACTCAAGCAGATTTCTCACACCTGAGTATATGTTATGTGGCTAGGTATCTTCTTTATATATCTGTCGAGGACATATAGCAAAATTTTATATCTTTGATACAAAAAGATGCTGAGGTTTAGGTCCGGCTGTGATAGTTCAGAAATAGGTATAAGAAATATATGAGCTAACTCATGCTGTGCTTGACACCGTGAAGTAGATATGTGCTGATCTCATAGGCATTTTTCAAGGAGCCAGCTGATCAGTAGGCTTCTTAGAATAGCCAGTTTGACACAAGGAAAAATAAGGAACACATTCGATCATGGACTGTGCAGTTGGTTGCTCGGTTGTCTAACTTGCTACTAAGTGTATATTTAGCTATCTGCCACTGTCGCTCTTTCTCTCTCTGTCTCTCTGTCTGTGTCTCTATCTTTCTGTCTGTCTTTCTGTCTTTATCTCTCTCTTTCTATCTCTGTCTCTTTGCCTCTCTCTCTCTCTCTCTTTCTCTCTCTGTCTGTCAGTCTATCTATCTATCTATCTATTTTTCTGTGTATCTATCTATTATCTATCGATATATATTTATATACATATCTTATTTATATAGACATAGACAGATAGATAGATAGATGGACATTTGTTTACATACCTCTGTGTCCTGAGCATAAAGGATGATTCAGTCTCATAAATGGTAGCATTTAGTAACTTTTAGTCACTCTGAAAAACAGATCATACCAATAGAAAGTGCACATACAATGTACTATCATTCTTCTTCTGCAACCTCTATTCACATCACATCCCTCTCCCAGTCTTCCCTCTTACTTCTCACATCTCCTCTTCCACTTTTTTTTCTATTTAGCACCATTCACACAGACTCCACAATCATGAATCATTTCTCGCCCAACCCCAATCTCAAAAAATGTCTTCAGCATATATAGACCCTGCAAACATGTTACCCCAGTCTGACGCAGGACTTCTTCCAAGAGGTCCCTTCAATATTGACTTTTAAGATTGCAGATGACACGTGAGCTTTCCATCTTTCCCACCCATAGACAGTCTGCAATGTGGCCAGTGCAGAAATGGTTCATATGGTGGTGTAATCGTATTAACTAATCTACATGTAGTGGCAGTAGTCTCTGGAAAAGGATGAGACTGTCAAATGATTTTCTGGTGTCACTGCTGTGGAAAGAAACTGTTCTCTGATGACTTCTCAGGACAAACAAACTGACCGTAATAAAGTTAGCGAACGAGTTTCCAAGCTTTGCCTATTTTGTAATGAAACAGGTCCTGAAACCGAAGTAAACGTCAATGACTACAGACAATACCTCACTGACAAGAACGCCAGTGGATTAAAAAATTTCACAGTGTGCACACAGTTTGTGACAATGAATAAGAATTATCTATCTGATTTGTCAAATACACCGAGAGAGAGAGAGAGAGAGAGAAAGAAAGAAAGAAAGAGAGAGAGCAGGAAAAGGGAGGGAGAGAGAGAAAGAAGGGAAGAGAGAAAGAGAGCGAGAGAACGAAACAGGGAGGGGAGAAGGAAATAGGGGAGAGTAAAAAGGAGAAAAAGACAGACAGGTGGGCAGAGAGTGAGACTGACAGACAAAGAGAGAGAGAAAGAGAGGGAGAGAGAGAAAGAGAGAGACAGAGACATAGACACAGAGAGAGACAGAGAGAGAGAGATGAAGCGAGAAAACGTGATAGAGAAAGTGGCGGGAAAAGAAAACGAATAGAAAAGTACCAAACACAAACAAACAAGAAAGACAAGACAAAAAGAGAAATCCATTCTAACATTTCTTTATCATTGATTTTTAGGAAGACAGAACAATCCCATTGTATCGCCTACAACATCATCTCCATCCTCTCTATTCACCTCACCCTCTGTATTCCATCACTTCTCTCCCTTTTCATACCGATTCAGAGGCTAATATGGTCCCCTCCTTAGACGTGAAGTATTTCGTGTATAGACACTGCAAATCTGACCACGGTCAGACAGAGGAGTCCTGCATAAGCGGTTACTACAATATTGACTCTGATGATTGCTTATGATGAGTGGCGGCCTTCTAGCTTTTCCACCCACAGTTTCAGAAGTGCAGGAATTGTTAGTGTGTCTGTAGCACCATAGCAGCACCAGCAGCAGCATTTAGTCAGGAAATGTGATGTCCCTGGAGAAGAGCCAGACTGACATAATGGATGTCTACGTCTCTGGTTGTAGATAGGCAATACTCTGTGATGACTAAAGACAAACTGACTGTAGCTTCCCGTTGCTCTGAACAGGCGTCTAAACAGGCGTAATGATATTTTCAAACATTAGTCTATGTCTGACACAGTAAGTTTATTTATCTCCTCTTTCACTTTGCTCTTTCGTTCCCTCTTCTTGTCCAATTGTCTACTTACAGTTTTCTTCATGATACTCATCTCTTTTCACCGAAATCAAAACCAGCATGGGTGATGTCTACACACTTTCAAAACACTCTCACATTTAGTGTGAAACATTGCCTTACCATACAATTCATGTTTTAACCAGACAGTATTTTGTGTTTGAATGGTTTCAGATGAGCGAGGTCCAAATCTCTATCCGACAACGTTCCCTGAGATATGTAGCTTCTAGTTTCCTGGCAGATGCCTTGAGCCTAACTCAGATTTACGTCTTGATCTGGACTGTTTGTAAACTACCAAACCTAGACATAAAAGTGACAATGCTTAGATGATCTCGACTGTTTGTGACTATTCTTATTTTCATTGTTGCTTAAAGCGCAACCGACTGCGCAGAGCCATATCAGGGCTATAACCATTTCAATGCACATACATTACTTCAACAGGAAAAAAAAGGGAAAAGAAAATTAAGTACATATATCAATGCATTCGAGCACATAATCTAAAGAGATGCCCCTGGTATTGACCACTCCGTCCAATTTATCGCACAAGGGATTTAAAAAATCATACCTGAATACAAATTTGTGATTACCTAACCGTGGACATAAAATGACAATACCTTGATGATCTCGGCTGTTTGTGACGTCCTAACCATAGACATAAACTGACACAACTTCCTTGATCTCAACTGTTATTGTGACCACTTAACCATAGACATAAAATGGCAATACTTACTTGATCTCGACTGTTTGTGACTACATAACCGTAGTTATAAAATAACAGTATTTTGTTGATCTCGACTGTTCGTGACTACCTAACTATAACATAAAATGACAATACTTAGTTGATCTCGACTGTTTGTGACTATCTAACTATAACATAAAATGACAATACTTAGTTATCTCGACTGTTTGTGACTATCTAACTATAACATAAAATGACAATACTTTGTTGATCTCGACTGTTCGTGACTTCCTACTATAACATTAAATGACAATACTTAATTGATCTCGACTGTTCGTGACTATCTAACTATAACATAAAATGACAATACTTTTTGATCTCGACTGTTCGTGACTTCCTACTATAACATAAAATGACAATACTTTGTTGATCTCGACTGTTCGTGACTTCCTACTATAACATAAAATGACAATACTTAGTTGCATCTGACTGTTTGTGACTATCTAACATAGACATAAAATGACAATTTCCTCTTACCATATACAATGACTTTTGTGACTACCTACACCATAGAATAAAATGACAATACTTAGATGATTTGACTATTTGTGCTATCTAACTATAACATAAAATGACATTACTTTTGTTCATCTCGACTGTTGTGACTACCTAACCATAGACATAAAATGACAATACTTAGTTGATCTGACTGTTTGTGACTATCTAACCTATAACACATAAATGACAATACTTTATGATCTCGACTGTTGTGACTTCCTAACTATAACATAAAATGACAATACTTAGTTGATCTGACTGTTTGTGGCTATCTAGACCTATAACATAAAATGACAAAATTGTGATCTCGACTGATTTGTGCACTATACTATACTTAATGACAATTCTTTGTGACGACTGTCGTGACTACCTAACGTGAAACATAATGATGACAAATAAATTGATCTCACACCTCTGTGTGATGACTTCCAACTTTCTAAAGGACAAAACTTTTGTAGGAACTCGAAAGTCGGACTTCCTGCTAAACATTTAGGGCTATGTTAGTTGATTACCACTTTTGTTAACTTAATAAAGACACTTTCTTATTTTTTTTGACTTTACCTATAACTAGAGAATTCTTATTTTCCTACCTAACGGAGACTATCTAATGTCAAATGACATCATCTTTGTTGTTTCGATTTTCGTGACTTTATTACATTTATAGAATACAGTTGATCTGATTTGACTATGCAACATATAGAATGGAATACATGTTGACATAAGACTGATTTGACTAACCAACCAGACAAAAGATTAGCTTCGTTAGATACTGACATTCTGATACAACTATCTTAAGTTACGAACAGACAGGCGATGTTCACTCCTACTATCCATAACTGACAATACTTGTCTGATGACTGTTACTGTGACTATCTAACCTATAACATAAATAACATCCTAGTTATCTGACTGCTTCACTGACTCCCCTCGATAACAAAATGACAATACTTTGTTGATCTCGAATGTTCGTGACTTCCTACTATAACATAAAATGACAATACTTAGTTGATCTCGACTGTTCATGACTTCCTACTATACATAAAATGACAATACTTTGTTGATCTCGACTGTTTGTGACTATCTAACTATAACATAAAATGACAATACTTAGTTGATCTCGACTGTTTGTGACTATCTAACTATAACATTAAATGACAATACTTTGTTGATCTCGACTGTTCGTGACTACCTAACTATAACATAAAAATGACAATACTTAGTTGATCTCGACTGTGCGTGACTTCCTACTATAACATAAAATGACAATACTTTGTTGATCTCGACTGTTCGTGACTTCCTACTATAACATAAAATGACAATACTTAATTGATCTCGACTGTTCGTGACTATCTAACTATAACATAAAAGACAATACTTAGTTGATCTCGACTGTTTGTGACTATCTAACTATAACATAAAATGACAATACTTTGTTGATCTCGACTGTTCATGACTACCTAAATGTAACATAAAATGACAATACTTAGTTGATCTCGATGTTCATGACTACCTAAATGTAACATAAAATGACAATATTTAGTTCATCTCGACTGTTTGTGACAACCTAACCATAGACATAAAATGACAATACTTAGTTGATCTTGACTGTTTGTGACTATCTAACCATAGACATAAAATTACAATCCTTACATGATCATGACTGTTTGTGACTACCTAACCATAGACATAAAATTACAATACTTAGATGATCATGACTATTTGTGGCTATCTGACCACAGACATAAAATGACAAGAATGGCCCCTGATAATTTCACTAGGTATTCTGTGTAGATGTGTTTGAGCACGTCGATGACCTGAGACCGTGAAATAGGTGTGTTGATCAGAATAATTGTGCCAATCACACCCTCTGTGTTAGACGCCTGTACCAACTTTCTGGGAGGACAAAAACTTCCTTGTGAAGGAGACTCGAAAAGTCACCTGCAAATTTAGGGACTATGTTGTCTGATTACCACATTTGTTAAGTTATGAAGCCGTTCCTTATTTTTTTTAATGTTACCATAACTGAGAGATTCTTATTTTCCTACCCTAACGGCAGCCATCTATGTGCAATATGAACTCATCTTTTTTTTCTATTTTCTTGTCTTTATTTCTTTATAGATCAGTTAGTCTGAATGACCATGCAGACATTTGAGATGTAGATGTGCAGGCATAAAGACGATTTCAGAAAGACCAACCAGACAACAGAGTTAGCTTGCGTTAGAAGAGGAGCATCATCAGATCACTCCTTAAGTTACGAACAGACAGGGATGATCACCACCATCTGTCCAGAGAGCCGCAAATGATCCTGATAGACGTTCACAATGGCTACAACCGGCTTAATGCCCATATGAACTGCCAAGTTCAAACTGACGCCTTCACTAACCTGCCCCTGCGATCAAGAGGACCAGGCTGGTTAAATATTTTATTGAAACAATGTTGCTACTATCGAGTACAACGACAGGAGACATAGTCGACTACAATATCATAGACCACCAAGTTGCATGGCAGTCAGCAAGAACTAGAAAAACAGACTAGCTAGATTCATCGTAAGATGAGGCTTGACCATGTAGATGGCCAGCGAAAGAAGAAGAAGAAGAAGCAGTTCTGCATGACAGTCATGTATATGACGATCTCTCACACATGGCATTTTGTATCAGAAGAGCTAATCTCCGTAACAGCATATCGGTGACAGATAACTGCGTTTCTGTGAGCACTGGGGACAGAAGAAGAAGATGAAGGTGGGATGGTTTGATACCGGTAAGACTTTTGACGACTGTTACGACACGATTTCTCATCCCACTCGATTTATCACCGGAGTGAGAAATGCCGTCAAAATTGTTGCGTTCTCTACACGATTTCTCACCCCTGCACGATTTCTCACTCGGGTAAAATCTTGTGCAAAACATATGGGCATGGGATATGTTTTTACACCTGGCACGATTTTCACCCCTGCTCTCTCTCTCTCTCTCTCTCTCTCCTCTCTCTCTCTCTCTCTCTCTCTCTCTTCTTTCTCCTTCTCTCTCTCTCTCCTTCTCTCTCTCTCTTTCTCGCTCTCTCTCTCTCTCTCTCTCTTTCTCTTTTTCAAACTCTCTCTCTCTCCCCTTGATCATTGTCAACAAAACGTGAGCAGAGTGTGGAGTTTTCTCCAGTAGGAATATTATCAATGGGATTTCGTCATTAAGTATACACCAATCCATAGATATTGGCGTTTGTTTTAGTGCTACAAAATTAATGTCATTTGAACTGAAGATCATGTGCCAGAGCTGGTGACTCATTTGTTGTTGTTGAATTTAATTTTCATATTTAAAAATCGAGATCAGTCCATCTGCGATCTTGACCTATGAAGATTAGAAGACTTCATGCACTTTTGTTTTGCAAAAACCTTCAAGTTCTATATGAATGAACGCCTGAGATTTAAGCAAAAAAGCGAGGTCATGCGTTCAAAAGCCAATGTATTCGTACGATTTTGTGACATTGACCTTTGATTAAAGCGAAAAAAAATATTAACTGTTCACTAAAACATGATATCGTTATGCTATGTTATTATGAGCTGCATTGGAATCAATCCATTAGCTAAGTCGGTACAGTTCTCAATATTTTTAAACTGATGAAATTTTAAATCCTCCCCCCCCCCCCCCCAAAAAATAGGAAAAAAAGAAAAGACACCGGAAGTTTTTCTCTCTTGCATTCGTGATATTTGAGGAATGTCAATAAATGTAATACAGACTAATGCTAAGGATAAATTATATTTGCATGTCATATTTTATTGCTGATCCTGTTTTGGTGACTGAGAAATGAGCAATTGGTGATTT
>CM060308.1:36666088-36673588 GCA_030674185.1 Monoplex corrugatus
TGGTTGGTTGGTTGTTGGGTTGCTTGCTTGTTGCTTGCTTGCTTGCTTGCTTGCTTGCTTGGTTGGTTGGTTGGTTGTTGGTTGTGTTGGTTGGTTGGTTTGGTTGGTTGGTTGGTTGGTTGGTTGGTTCGTTCGTTCGTTCGTTCGTTTGTTTCTCTCTCTTTTTTTTTCTTTTTCTTCTTTTCTTTCTTTCTTTCTTTTTATCAGTTTGCAAATGAGAAGGACAAAATGAAATAAAATGTGGGTGGCTAGATATTTCATTTGCACGTATTTTACTGTTTATTCTTAATTACGTGATTCTAGTAAACAACAACAACAGAGCGACAACGACAACGACAACAACAACAACAAAACGAGACAAGAAGAAACGGATTGAAATGAGGCAATTTGCAAAGCAACTTAAAAAAGTTATCGACAAGATTTGAAACTAATATCTTCAGTTATGTCAAATACAGAGCATCATCAAAAACACTCTCACTAGAATGTCAGAAACTTTCAGTAAACAATGATCTCATATCTTAGCAATGAAAATTGACACAGACGTTGATTTTCACTCAAGTTTTTTTCCTCTCTATATAAACACGAAATGTTTTTGTTGAATTTTGTTTTAGAAACATTTTTGTTTTCTTCTGTAAATCAGCACTACGAGTTTTCGTAGATTTAAAGCTTTTCAGTGGTTTTGAGATAAGGAAAAACTTGGAAACTGTACATATCAATTGGTGTACTTCAAGAAAAGTTGTGTATGTGTGTGTGTGTGGTGTGTGTGGGGGGGGGTGCGTGCAACACGCACATGTTTCGTCAGTCTACAACAGTACATAATGCCATGTGCTTGTTTATTGTCTTTGTTTTGGTGTGTTGTTTGTTTGTTTGTTTGTTTGTTTGTTTGTTTGTTTGTTTGTTTGTTTGTTTGTTTCTCTCCTTGTTTCTTGACTTACTTATGTCAGAAAATTCAGAAAAAAATGTGTGGCTTGTACAGAAACGGAAAGGCACACGAGTATTCTTTGTACTGTGTGATTTAAAGACAAGCCATTCTCGATCCACTCTTTCAGTTTTCTGGAGATATCAAGCAAGCAACAAACAAAAACCTGAATTGGAGTGTACTCTTTTCACAGCCAGAAGCATGTTTCAGAAATATTGTTAGTTTCTGGTTTGTAAATTATTTTATTTCTTCATTCATTTTTTTTTGGGGGGGGTGTGATTATTCAATTCACCTAATTACAAAAAAGTCAGTACAATTTCTGTTCTTTTGCGGATTTACATTCTAGAGCTGGAATCAGATTTGTGGTGTCTTCTGTGACTTGGCATCTTAATATGGTGTCATGCCAGACAGATTAAACTTCTTAATGATAAAAAGTTTTATAGATACAAAAATGCACCATCAAGCTGCTGCAACTTCCCTACTTTCCTTTCTTTCCTGTCCCATTTTTCTCCACCCTTCCTTTCTTCTTCCCCTGTCCTCCTCCTTTCCTTCTGGTCCTCAGTTCAGACCATCTACACAGACTCAGAAACTGTAAAATATTTAAGGAATGTTCTGAGCTTACCACTTTATGCTTTGTGGCTGCGTCTATGCTAGCTGAATGGGTAGCGCAAACTGTGTTGGGTTTGAGAAATTCCACATGGGAGATAAATCCGTGACTATCAAGAGTTATGGTACTTAGTTGATGTACCATATTCCTTTTCCATTCTCCATGAAGTCCTGGATCAATCAGGCTGCAAGAAAGTTCAACACAAGAGACCGCTGCAATATGGATTCCGATGACTGTAGTTGACAAGCGAGAATGAGGGAAGGGCTTTCTGTCTTTAAACACACAGCACAGTGCAGAGATGGTTAGTCTGATGGTATTGGTAACAGCGGCATAAGAGTTGTAGCGCGGCAGGCAATGCAACGTCCCTGGAGAGGAGCCAGACTGACATAATTGCTTTTAGATGTCTCTGCTGCGGATGGACAATCTTGTAGACGACAAAAGACAGACTGACTGCAGGTGTTTCTCATTTTAGGACTGTTTAGATGGTATTTAGGAGTTGACTTATCTTTCCTTCATTTACCAGTTTCTTTCTTTCATTCCTCTGACTCCATGCTATTATTTTCCCATCGACGTAATTGCTTTTTGATGTTTCCACTGCCGATAAGTGATCTTGTAGATGATAAAAGACAAACTGACTGCACCTTTCCTTTGTTTTGGCCTGTCTGAATGATATCTTTTGAAATAACTGTGTTTCTAGCTTAAGAGTAGACTTATCCTCCCTTCACTTCCATCTTCATTCCTCTTACTCCTTGCTCTCATCTTCCCATCGCATCTTCCACACGTCCCTTTCTTTGTTAAATCAAGATCAGACTGAACAATGTGTCAAAACTATCAGAACAGTGAAGATTTTTTTTTCCAGGACTTAATATTAAAGTCTGTGGGTTGGTTTTGTGTTGGTTGTTGTTGGTTGTGGTTAGTTAGTTGGTTGGTTGGTTGGTTGGCTGGCTAGTTGGTTGGTTGGATGTTGGTTGGTTGGTTGGATGGTTGGTTATGTTGGTTGGTTGGTTGGTTGGTTGTTGGTTGGTTGGTCGGAAAATTGGTTGGTTGGATGGTTGGTTGGCTTGTTTGCTTGGTTGTGCTGCCTGCTGCCTGCCTGCCTGCCTGCCTGCTGCCTGCCTGCCTGCCTGTTACCTGCCTGCCTGCCGGGTTGGTTGGTTGGTTGTTGGTTGGTTGGTTGTTTGGTTGGTTGGTTGGTTGGTTGGTTGTTGTTGGTTGGTTGGTTGGTCGGTCGTCGTTGGTTGTGTTGGTCGTTGGCTGGCTGTTGTGGTTGTTGTTGGTTGTTGTTGGTTGGTTGTGTTGGTTTTTCTGCAAAATATCTGCATTTTTGAGGAAAGTTGTCATGTATTTAGGAAGGTCCAGACTCTCTGCCAAGCATCTCCAATGATATCATTAGTTTTATCCTTGCTGACACATGGAGGCTATGTATAAGCTTTATGCTTCAATGTGACTTTTGACGTCCATATTTAGTAGCTGTCTATCTTGACATACCATACTTTACTCAGACTTATTTGGACGCGACACATGAGATAGCAAGACTGCTTAAATTGGCTTGGATCGCAGACGTCTTCGGGGTATCACATCAGCATCTACCCATTGGCTGTTATATCCACAGCGTCGTATTACGTTCTTGACTTCTTCGTAATACACCCTATTTTGAACATGTGAGTTAGAAATAGCATTCTGATCCAAAAAGATTCCCTATCAATTAACATCAGAAGAGAGTTCTGAATGTTATATGGAACCAATACTGTTATACGGATGTGAGGCGTGACAGTCAGCAAGCAAAGCCAGAACAATATTGAGCCAGCCGAGATGTGGTTTCTAGAAGAATGTTGAGAGTTCCATGACAGCAAAGAAAACAAACGAGACAGTCTTGATGGAGGCAACACAAGTAGATCACTCATAAGGAAGATTAGAAAGACAGGCAACATTTATAGCCATTTTATGAGGAAGGATTTGGCAGCACCTGGTGACAACGGAAAGCTGGAGGAAGGAGAGCACTGGGTAGAACCAGGGAGAAAGTGCTGGACGGACTTGCAGAGTGGCTGGGGACGAGGGGGGTGGGGGAGATGCTAGGGGCAACGAGAGATAGAGACAGATGGAGGTCCATGATCGCCAATGCCATGCGGCAGGGCACCTGATGATGATGATGAGTTAGAAATACATACTGATCATCAGAGTTACGCTCGGTCACACCTTTCAAAACTGAGATGGCAGGAATACAAACGGATTGCTGTCCACTAATGGAACTACGTGACCAAAGTAACGCAGACAATACACGGCCAGTCAGTATACTGAAACACTGTCTTCAGTTTTAGCTATACTGACTGTCGTTTGTCTTTCCAAAGTGTGGCCGTCTACATAGGATTGAAATTCGAAAACGTTTTCTTTCACATCAGTAGGTTTGAATCATGGTCATTTCCAGGCAACCTAACATAAAAACCACTATACATCAGGAGAGCCAATATCCATAACTGCATATTGGGGCACTTAGCGCGTCGTTACATGCATGAATGAGAAGACGGGATGGATAGGGCTCAAAACTCTAGTTTGTTGTCTTGTTTCTTTGTTTTATCTACAATATATATATATATATATAATAATATATATATATATGTGGTGTGTGGTGTTGTGTGTGTGTGTGTTGTGTGTGATGTATGTATTATGTATGTATGTATGCTGTATGCATGTACCAGTTAGACAATTTGATACCTATATTTTTCAGGATATCATTTCTTTAAGGAACAGAGCTCTAATTTTGGGATTCAGCATTATACCATTTTCCTTATCTACTGTCCTATGTTGGAATATTGGTTTTCGTAAGTGTTTTTTTCATCTCCACAGAGTGGGAGACATCAGTTATTTTAATGTAATGTTTTGCTTTAGTTTGAAAAGAATGTCGGACTTCATACAGCAACAAAATTACAGATCACAACAACTTAAATTATTTACAGTATTTGCAAAAACCGTAGAATTTGTAATATTTCAAACATCACGACTTAAACAAGTGTAATGCAAGCAAGAGTTCAAATAATAAGAGTAGCCACGAAAATGTATTCTTTTCGGTGTATAAATTGGTTTATGTACACGTGTAATGAGAACACAGCCAATACTATGTGACAGTAAAGAAACTTTCACTCAACATGTTCAGAACTGTTGCTCTGTCAGAAGAATTATGACTATTGGAACGTGAAAACTTTCGATTGATAGATAGGCTTTAAAAGTGAAGACTGCTCCCAGTTACTCCCCCCCCCCCCCCCCCCCCCCCCCCCACCACACACACATATTTCTTTCGATCTCGATCTCTCTCACACAAACATACATATACATGCACAAATACAAGAGTATACACACGCGCGCGCGCGAGCGCACACACACACACATACACACACATGTATACACACATACACTCACGCGCGCGAGCCTGCGCTCGCGCACGCACACACTTTACGGACACTAAAAACTTTTCCATAGTTTCCCATTAAACTGTCTGCCTGCATTTGTCTTGCATATCAGCACTCTGTAAGGCAAGGCTGGCGTGTAGTAATGGACTAGTTTTACATCACAAGGGCAAGACTGAGTTGTCGACCTTTGAATTCTGATGAATTGTGGTTTGCCAAATATAGCATGTCTACGCATCAAATGCAGTCTTAATTGGACAGGACACCTTTGTCCCATATGAAGAGAAGCCAAAACAACTACAGACGATCTTCATGTTTGTTGCCAGTAAAGGTACATGGATGGGAATCATGTCTGCTGTATTTTTCATAGTAGAACATTTTTTTTTGCTATGATTGTCGTCACCTTTCTGAAGGAGATGGGATGTTGTCGGTATTATAGTCTGCTTTGTGCCTTCGACAGAAATTCTGCCTGTTTATTTTCCCTGATGTCACACTGTCAAGAATTTGCAAATCGTTAAAAAGGTAGTTTTGATGTTGGTAGATCTTCTGCTTTTATGATTTTGCTGCTTCCGACACAGCTGTTGCTTTGTTCTGATTCGGTGGACAACTTTACCTTACATCAGGGTAGAGAAGAGGAGTCCTCTATACTATTTTTGTAGCTCCATCTGATGCACCATCTGTAATGCCACACGTCCATTCGAATTGTTGTAGCACCATAAAGCGTTTCTAAAATGAGAATCTTTAGGACGGCTTTTTGTTGATATTTTATTTCGAATCCCTGGTACTTCAGTGAAAAAAGTAATATTCATCTGATGTGTTCCAGTCCTCAATCTCCTTAAGTAATTCTACTTCATATTCATTCGCAAGCAAGATCTGAGCATGTTTTTCCTTCAGCTTTTCTGCAAGGTGGTCTGCTCCTCTTAAAAGATTGGTTGCAGTAGTCGTTATATGTATAGTGAGATGGGAGTTTATTCTCCTGTCTCCGAGTATCTGATGGCCATGGGTGAGCCCTGTGGTCTTCACCATGGCCTTGATGGGATTTGGTTTTCATTCAGCCTGTGATAAATGTGTTTCTGAAATGAATGAACTCGTCATTGAAAAAAATCCATTACAGCATCGTCACTTTTGAAAAACGTGACCAAAACTCAAAAACATCAAAACAGGAATCTTTTCTTCATCAATCGAGATACATGAAGAGAAAGATTGCACGTTAAATGACGTCCATAGCCAAAAACAGGTACTTCCAGTCCTGGTTAATTGCAAGTGTATGGCATCTAAAATTCAAGGTAACACCTTTTCCACATACAAAACCAAAGCACTGAGGCCTAACAAAGCACGACCCACCTGTCCTCCAAGTCTGGAGTTGGACGCATTGTGGGTTTATAACCTAGTTCCAAAAAAGGACTTTTACAGAAACGACAACAGAAGAAAACAGCACTACTGTCTGTGACGGTCATCAAGAGTAAACAACAGCTGGCTCAGAACAGATAGAAGTGAACACCATTTATTTTTGCTTTGCGTGCCTGTGTCATAGACACAGTAAGAATAAGATTTGCCATTATTGTTTGAAACTGGACAGTTGATAGTTTAAAAGTCACTGACTGTGTTTATAAGAATGAACAAAAGATGTTGTTTGTACACATAAAAAGTTCAAGATTCCTTATTGTTAAGCTTATGCGCAGTTAGAACGCCTGGAAATACACACACACACACACACACCACACACACACACACACACACACACACACACACACACACACACACAAACACACACACACACACACACACGCACGCACCACACACACACACTCATATACACAACACACAGCACAGGTATGTGTATACACACGCTCACACATGAACACACACACGAGAGAGAGAGAGAGAGGAGAGAGAGAGAGAGAGAGTTTCAAAAAGGCTTGATGATCTGATTATTTCAAAAAGTCCTTCTTCAGAGGAAAACCGTACCAACCAAAGTCTTTTGTGAGTAAATCTAACGTGGCTTCTCCCTTGACTGGTGTGGGCTTCACTGGGACCCAGACGGTCTCAATTGTATTGTTGCAGGCCCTGAGAGTAAGTCAGTTTGTTCTGACTCCCCTGTCTAGACTGGCAGACAGTCCTTTTTTTTGAAGTGGCCACAGTCAGCCCTCAGACAAAGGATTGCGAACAGATGTGGAGTCTGGGGGATTTCTTTGTATCAGTTTGCAAAGTAGAAAAGTGGAGTTAAAAGGTGTTTGTGTGTATGTGTGTGTGTGTGTGTGAGTGTGTGTGTGCGTGGTGTGTGTGTGAGTGTGTGTGTGGTGTGTGTGTGTGTGCATGAGTGTGTGTGGTGTGTGTGTGTGTGTCGTGTGGTGGGTGGGTGGGTGCTTGTGTGTGCATGTGTATGTAGCGTGTGTATGTGTTTTGTGTGTGTGTGTGTGCGTGCACGCGTGCTTTCGATTACATCCCTTTAAAAAGTGATGTAACCTACATGACTAAAACATTCCACATTGAAATTCCCTTCCCATCTTCTGCCTTCGTTTCTCTCCTTTCTGCCTAACCACACTCCCACCCTAACCGCTCATACCACCCAC
>CM060308.1:36683588-36698449 GCA_030674185.1 Monoplex corrugatus
TATGTGTACTTAATATTCTTTTCTTTTTTTTCCTGTTAAGTTTTGTATGTTTTGAAGCAGTTATAGCCCTGATATGGCTCTGCGCAGTCGGTTGGGCTTTAAACAACAATAACACAACAACCCCATCACCACCCACCCACTTCCATTTCACCCCCCACCCCCAACACACTTTTCCGCTCATGATATCCCTACATATTTTATAACTATAAACCATATTTATTTAGTCTCTAGCAGCATTCTGAATATTGATCATGTCCATACTGGCCACAGTCTGCAAGAGGAGCTGCACAAATGGCACCTACAGTATTGACTGTGATGATTGCGGATGGCAAGTAAGGCTTTCAATCTTTCCCAGCCCACAGACAGCCTGCAGTCTGGAAAGTTCAGAGATCGTTTAGGAGGTGGTCTCTGTAGCGGTGACAGTAAGTCAAAAAACGTGTCACAGGAGTGGAGCCACGCATGAGACATAACAATTTTCATAATGTCTGGGTATGGATGTTTGGCATTCTGTGGTGGCCAGGGACGAAGTGACTGTATCTTTCTATTTCTTCAGACAGACTGAATTGTAAAAACATTTTAAAGTTGACCTCGCAATTGACTGAGGAGTTTGTTCAGCTTCCCTCCCTTCATCACATTTGATCCTTTCTCCGTTCTTTCCTCTTCTCCATACTGCATCCTCCAAATGACATATTCTGGGCGAAATTTGGATCATACTGAAGAAAGTCTGGAAAAAGTCTTTTCTGCCTCC
The DNA here is from genome assembly GCA_030674185.1 of Monoplex corrugatus. NCBI lineage: Eukaryota > Metazoa > Mollusca > Gastropoda > Littorinimorpha > Ranellidae > Monoplex > Monoplex corrugatus. The sequence goes on from CM060308.1 coordinate 36,684,337, forward strand.
TGAAATGTGTATGAACTCGGTGGCTTAAATGCATGTATTGCTATGAAATCTTACTTTTCCTTGAAAGTAATGCTCATTTGATCTTTCATTAATTCCAAACCATCTGCTTATGGCTTATCTCCACTAAGACATATATTCTTTGTATTCAAGCAGATTTTTCACTCCTGAGTATATGTTATGTGCCTAGATATCTTCTTTATCTATTTGTCGAGGACATATAACAAAATTTTATATCTTTGATACAAAAGGATGCTGAGGTTTAGATCCGGCTGTGATAGTTCAGAAATAGATATAAGAAATATATGAGCTAACTCATGCTGTGCTTGACACCGTGAAATAGATATGTGCTGATCTCATGGGCATTTTTCAAGGAGCCAGCTGATCAGTAGGCTTCTTAGAATAGCCAGTTTGACACAAGGGAAAACAAGGAACACATTCGATCATGGACTGTGCAGTTGGTTGCTCGGTTGTCTAACTTGCTACTAAGTGTATATTTAGCTATCTGCCACTGTCGCTCTTTTCTCTCTGTCTCTCTGTCTGTGTCTCTATCTTTCTGTCTGTCTTTCTGTCTTTATCTCTCTCTTTCTATCTCTGTCTCTCTGCCTCTCTCTCTCTCTCTCTCTCCCTCTCTCTCTCTCTCTCTCTCTGTGTCTGTCTCTGTCTATCTATCTATCTATATATCTATTTATTGATATATATGTATATACATATTTCATATTTTATTTATATAGACATAGACAGATAGATAGACATGGACATTTGTTTACATACCTCTGTGTCCTGAGCATAAAGGATGATGCAGTCTCATAATGGTAGCATTAGTAACTTTTAGTCACTCTGAAAAACAGTTCATACCAATAGAAAGTGCACATACAATGTACTATCATTCTTCTTCTGCAACCTCTATTCACATCACATCCCTCTCCCAGTCTTCCCTCTTACTTCTCACATCTCCTCTTCCACTTTTTTTTCTATTTAGCACCATTCACACAGACTCCACAATCATGAATCATTTTCGCCCAACCCCCATCTCAAAAAATGTCTTCAGCATATATAGACCCTGCAAACATGTTACCCCAGTCTGACGCAGGACTTCTTCCAAGAGGTCCCTTCAATATTGACTTTTAAGATTGCAGATGACACGTGAGTTTTCCATCTTTCCCACCCGCAGACAGTCTGCAATGTGGCCAGTGCAGAAATGGTTCATATGGTGGTGTAATCGTATTACCAATCTACATGTGATAGCAGTAGTCTCTGGAAAAGGATGAGACTGGCAAATGATTTTTCTGGTATCACTGCTGTGGAAAGAAACTGTTCTCAGATGACTTCTCAGGACAGTGACTGCCAAATGATTTTTTGGTGTCACTGCTGTGGAAAGAAACTGTTCTCTGGTGACTTCTCAGAACAAACTGACCGTAATAAAGTTAGCGAACGAGTTTCCAAGCTTTGCCTATTTTGTAATGAAACAGGTCTTGAAACCGAAGTAAAGGCCAAAGACTACTTGTACAGCTACAGACAATACCTCACTGACAAGAACACCAGTGGATAACAAATTTCACAGTGTGCGCACAGTTTGTGACAATGAATAAGAATTATTTATCTGATTTGTCAAATACACCGAGAGAGAAAAAAGAGAGAGACAGACAGACAGAGACAGAGAGACAGAGACAGAGAGACAGAGAGAGAGAGAGCGGGAAAAGGGAGGGAGAGAGAGAAAGAAGGGAAGAGAGAAAGAGAGCGAGAGAACGAAACAGGGAGGGGAGAGGGAAATAGGGAGAGTGAAAAGGATAAAAAGACAGACAGGTGGGCAGAGAGTGAGACCGACAGACAAAGAGAGAGGGAAAGAGACGGAGAGAGAGAGAGAGAGAGAGAGAGAGATGAGGCGAGAAAATGTGAGAGAGAAAGAGGGCGGGAAAAGAAAACGAATAGAAAAGTACACACAAACAACCAAACAAACAAAAAAAGACAAGACAAATAGAGACATCTATTCTAACATTTCTTTATCATTCGATTTTTAGGAAGACAGAACAATCCCATTGTCATAACAATGAGTCCAAAGAAATACGTCAAAGCTCCATCAAACTGCTACAACATCTCCTCCTCTCGTTCACCTCACCCTCTGTATTCTCATCACTTCTCTCCCTTTTCATACCGATTCAGAGGCTAATGTTGTCCCCCCTCCTTAGACGTTATGTCTTTCGTGTATAGACACTGCAAATCTGACCACGGTCAGACAGAGGAGTCCTGCATAAGCGGTTACTACAATATTGACTCTGATGATTGCTTATGATGAGTGGGCCTTCTAGCTTTTCCACCCATAGTTTCAGAAGTGCAGGAATTGTTAGTGTGTCTGTAGCACCAGCACCAGCAGCAGCAGCATTTAGTCAGGAAATGTGATGTCCCTGGAGAAGAGCCAGACTGACATAATGGATGTCTACGTCTCTGGTTGTAGATAGACAATACTCTGTGATGACTAAAGACAAACTGACTGTAGCTGTCCGTTGCTCTGAACAGGCGTCTAAACAGGCGTAATGATATTTTCAAACATTAGTCTATGTCTGACACGTAAGTTTATTTATCTCCTCTTTCACTTTGCTCTTTCGTTCCCTCTTCTTGTCCAGTTGTCTACTTACAGTTTTCTCACTGATACTCATCTCTTTTCACCGAAATCAAAACCAGCATCGGTGATGTCTACACACTTTCAAAACACTCTCACATTTAGTGTGAAACATTGCCTTACCATACAATTCATGTTTTAACCAGACAGTATTTTGTGTTTGAATGGTTTCAGATGAGCGAGGTCCAAATCTCTACCGACAGGTTCCCTGAGATATGTAGCTTCTAGTTTCCTGGCAGATGCCTTGAGCCTAACTCAGATTTACGTCGTTGATCTCGACTGTTTGTGACTACCTAACCATAGACATAAAGTGACAATGCTTAGATGATCTCGACTGTTTGTGACTATTCTTATTTTCATTGTTGCTTAAAGCCCAACATGTCTTTCTTCATGTTTTGGTCAAAACTTGACAACAGGACGATACAAAAGAAACGTTCTACTGCCTCTTTGTAGTCTTTTAGATGGACACTTTCACATTTTCGTTAATGGGAATGCCTTGTTTTTGTTTGTTTGTTTGTTTGTTTGTTTGTTTGTTTGCTTGTTTGTTTGTTTGTTTGTTTGTTTGTTTTTGGGGTTTTTGTTGTTGTTTTTGGTTTTTTGTTTGTTGTTTTTGGTTTTTTGCTTGTTGTTTTTTGTTTTTTGTTTGTTGTTTGTTTTTGTTGTTTGTTTGTTTGTTGTTGTTTTTGTTTGTTTGTTGCTTGTTTTTTGTTTGTTTGTTTGTTTCATTCTTTCTTTCACTCATTCATTGATTCATTCTTTGTGTATTTGTTTTTTGTTTCTTCTTTCTTTCTTTCTTGTCTGTGTTTGTTTCTTTCTTTGGTCTGTCTGTTTATTTGGTTGTTTCTTTCTGTCATTGTGTTTTCTAGGTTGGTTGGTTGGTTGGTTGGTTGGTTGGTTGGTTGGTTGGTTGGTTGGTTGGTTGGTTGGTTGGTTGGTTGGTTGGTTGGTTGGGTGGGTGGGTGGGTGGTTGGTTGGTTGGTTGGTTGGTTGGCTGGCTGGTTGCTTGCTTGCTTGCTTGCTTGCTTATTTGCTTGCTTCCTTGCTTGCTTGTTGGTTGGTTGGTTGCTTGCTTGCTTGCTCGCTTGCTCGCTTGCTTGCTTGCTTGCTTGCTTGCTTGCTTGCTTGGTTCTCTGCTATTCCTTTTTAGGGGTGAATACATAAACTATTCGTTTGTTCAATATTAACCTTGAAGATGAACTAGTCTTCACCGTCTTTTTGAGCGATGGTCTTCCCAGATTCATTGAACACATCTGATTCAAATCTGTCCAAAATCAGCATAGATTAAAGACTTTTACGCCAAGCGGTCGAAATATTCCAACGTACTCTACTTGGATTACGAACTACTACAGACAAAACACAATATTGTTTAATCTGTACCTATGAAAAAAAACTCCTAGAAATCCTTCCAGACACTTTTACAAATCCGAAAGTCCAATAAGTTTTAATCAATATCTATGAAAAAAAAGCTCCTACAAAACCTTCCAGACACTTTTACAAATCCTAAACAAGTGCGACTGCTCGCGTTCAAGCAAACAGGAACCAGAAAAAAACACGAAAATTGAATCAGAACGCGTATTTAATACAACCAGACAAGACAGGCACAAATTTTCTGCCAACTGACACTTTCATAGTTCTGCAAATTGTTAACTTTAACCATTAGCCAATTTTAATGGAACTTGCAATACACAGTCCTACAACACAACGTATTCTCAGATTTACCAAAAAGGTATCGTTAAACAGTTCATACTACTTATTTTCCTCTTTTATTTTATTTTTCTTTCATATTATGTTGGGGGGGAGGGTGTTTTATTGTTATCATTTAGTCCATATCTATGCTTTCCAGAAAAGTCACGACTAGCGCGGTAGTCAAGTGGGTTATCGTGGGACTTCTAATCAGAATGTCCTGGGTTCAGTCCTTCTAAGTACCTCTGCATGGCAGATAAAGTGTGGATGGTTTTTTTTCTGTGATCTCCTAGGTCAACATATGCGCAGACCTGTCTGTGCCTAATCCCCGTTCTTGTGTCTATGCATGCAGAACATCACATACCCGCGTTAAAAGATCTTGTAAATTATGTCAGTGGCTGGATTATAGAACCATCAAGACACCCAGCATGCGTACCCACCGAGGACTGGGTATGCAGATTATGCAGCAACAGACTGCCTGCACAGTGTGGTCAAAGCAACGTGAATACAAACACGCCTATATGCGGAAAAATATCATCAAAGTAAATAAAAGAACAAATCACTAAAAGGGACCAACGACCCAAATAGGTAAAAATCCATCCACGAACAACTGTGAAATCTTTTCCAAGGATTGCAAGAGATTTACAACCGGTAGACTGCTGCTAGAAAATATTTGACGGACTTGCAGGGTGGCTGAGGACAGAGAGGGTGGGAGATGTGCTTGCGACGACAAGGGATAGATGCATATGGAGGGCTATGATTGCCAAAGCCATGTGGCAGGACACATGATGATGATGAGGATGAGACTGCTGCTTCCCGTATTGTGTCGATGCTAAATAGCAAAACTGGAGTGTCATCTCCAGAGTGTAAGGCTTGGGCAGTTTGTCATGGAGGACCAGCTGTTACCCATGAATCAGGTCCCCCACCCCCTTGTCCATGTCGCCGAAGTGATCCAGTGGAAAGGCAAAAGCCGATACGCTTAGTTCCAGCGCCGCCTCAGGAGTTACCAGAACAATGTTGTTTAAGTATCGAGCTGCCTTAGGGATTCCGATTCCAGATTTCTCCTCAGGGTTTCCTCCCAAAGTCTTTCTCGGGATTGGATACAGCCGCAAGTCAACGATGTTTGAGGTCAGTGTTTTCCTTCATCTAAATGAGTTATCCCAAGATTCACGAACCCCAACTATCCGAAGGATCATTACTATGATGATGATCATCATCGTGATCACGATCATGATTGCGAGCATGATTATGATAATGCTGCTGCTGCTGCTGCTGCTGATGGTAATGATGATGATGATGATGATGATGATGTTGATCATCATCATCATCATCATCATCATAACACTAATGATAAGGTTAATAAAAAAAATAGTAATAATAATGATAATGATGATAATAATAATAATGACAGTAATATAATAACAATAACAACAACAATATCGACAGCAACAACAACAACAATTATAGTAGTAGTAGTAATAATAATAATAATGACAGTAATATAGTAATAACAATAATAGTAATGAACCAAATTGACGTGATGAAAGCAAATAAACTGTAATCATAAAAATGTAATGGTAAGTACGGAATGAAAATGAATTATATTCCAAAATCGCCTTTGTGTGTCCATATGGTAAAGAAAGAACCATTTTACTGTCTAAACATACACGTTGACTCATTCACATAAAAACACGCACACACAAATGCACACACGTTTATTCATATCCACAATAACACGAATACGCGCAACAGAGACACATACATACACACACACACATACACACCACACACACACACACACACACACACACACACACACACACACACACACACACACAACACAAACACACATACACACACACATACACACACACACACAACACACACACACACACACACACACACACACACACACATTTACTCAAATAAATACAGAACAGAGTTGAAAAAGATTATAAAATTCACCATTTGGAATATTTCGCATCTACTTCATAATTATTTTGACTGAATGTTTCATAGGGATTTCTTTTTCGTTTCAGTATAGGTTAACTTTATCTCGATCTGGGAATGAATTATTCAGGATCCTAGTATTTTGCTGAATTCAGAAGAACTGAAGAGTGAAACTAAGTCAATCGTTTGATCAGCTGAGAGTGCTTTCAAAACTTTTACCCCCCCTCTCTCTCTCTCTCCCCTCTCTCTCTGTCTCTCTGTCTGTCTCTGTCTGTCTCTCTCTCTCTGTCTCTCTGTCTTTCTCTCTCTCTCTCTGTCTCTGTCTCTCTCTCTCTCTCTCTTTTTGTCTCTGAATATCCTACTAACCTATATTTCACCAATCTACCAAACACACTCATACACACACAACACACACACACACACACACACACCACACACACACACACACACACACACACACACACACACACACACACACACAAACACACACACACACACACACAGAGAGAGAGACTGTCATTAACAAAGCCCTGTACACATATTCATACATGCACGCACACACACACACACAATATAAACACACATGCACGCACGCACTAAGGTTAACATTAAACTGTCACCCTGTATTTGTGTTTACATATCAATGCTCAGTAAGGCGAGGCTTGGCTTATATCAAGGACCCAATACCACATCCTCAGCACGCGCAAAGTTAATCAAACGTTTACTCCCCGAGGAACGAATATACAGGAAATCACATGACACATGACGTCATGGCACAGAACCTTTGAAAAATAGGAACCAGAAAAACACGAAAATAGAATCAGAACGCGTATTTAATACAAGACGCGTTCTGATTCTACATGTAGTTTCGTGTTTTTCTGGTTCATGTTTGCTTGAACGCGGGCAGTCGCACTTGTTTTGGATTTTGAAAAAAAAACAGGTTGGGAATGGAAGAATCTACTTAAAAAGTTTTAAGCAAGAGTAAATCCTTTGTGAAAGAAAGACCCTGATACTGTTTACATGTTTTAAACAAGAAGAAAAATAAAACATCGAAAACTGCTAACAATAATCCTGCATGTAATCAACTGGACGTATAAAGCAACAGATTGCATATTAAGCGATGACTCTTGTCACGACCCTTTACTTATGGTTCTGTTTGGATGCAGTCCGTGTCTGAAACGTAGATAACATTTTCTTTGCCTGATTCGATCCCTCGTCCATTTTGTCCATTCACACGGAAATGACAAGTATGCTTGAATAACTTCTAACTTTTGTGACAGCAAATTTTCCATAACTGCAAACTGGGAATAGGACTAGTAAAGAATGTAAACCGGTAGACTGCAGGAATGACAGGAGAGGGTGAGGGTGAGGGTTTGTGGGGGGGGGGGGGGGAGGGCTAAAAGAATGACAGCATGAAGTTGTGGACTTTGTGTAACAAAAAGAATAAAGAGCAAAAGATGACCGCATCAGTTTTGTGAAACAGTTCATAGATGTGTGACCAGGAATGTATGAAAGATAAACAGCTCTTGTGTATCTTCATTTTCTTTCCAATTTAAAGTTTGTCTTTACTTTTGTATGCACGTGTGTGTGTGTGTGTGTGTGTGTGTGTGTGTGTGTGTGTGTGTGTGTGTGTGTGTGTGTGTGTGTGTGTGTGTGTGTGTGTGTGCTTCTGTGTGTGTGTGTGTGTGCTTCTGTGTGTGTGTGCTTCTGTGTGTGTGTGTGTGTGTGCTTCTGTGTGCTTCTGTGTGTGTGTGTGTGTGTGTGTGTGTGTGTGTGTGTGTGTGTGTGTGTGTGTGTGTGTGTGTTTGTATGTGGCTGAACCATCCTCTGTATTGAAAAGGTCTGAATAAAAAAAACGAACGTACCTTTTAGATTCTTTTGTGTTTAAATGTAACGTGGCTTCTTCTTTAATGATATTAGTTTCACTCAGGATCCAGACGGTCCTAATTGTATTGTTGCAGACCCTGAGGCTAATCAAGTTTGTGTCTGATTCCCCTGTCTAGACTGCAAGACAGCTCTTGTTTGAAGTGGCCACAGTCAGCTCTCAAAGAAAGATTTCTGAAGTCATGTGGTGTCTCAGAAATTTGATTGTTTGTTTGTTGTTTGTTTGTTTGTTTGTTTGTTTGTTTGTTTGTTTTCGTTTGTTTGTTTGTTTGTTTGTTTGTTTGTTTGTTGTTTGTTTATTTGTTTATTTGTTTGTTTGTTGGTTGGTTGGTTGGTTAGTTGGTTGGTTAGTTGGTTGGTTGGTTGGTTGGTTGGTTGGTTGGTTGGATGGTTGGTTGGTTGGTTGGTTGGTTGGTTGGTTGGTTGGTTGGTTGGTTGGTTGGTTGGTTGGTTGGTTGGTTCGTTCGTTCGTTCGTTTGTTCGTTCGTTCGTTCGTTCGTTTATTTCTCTCTCTTTTTTCTTTCTTTTTCTTCTTTTCTTTCTTTCTTTCTTTTTATCAGTTTGCAAATGAGAAGGACAAAATGAAATAAAATGTGGGTGGCTAGATATTTCATTTGCGCGTATTTTATTGCTTATTCTTAACTACGTGATTCTAGAAAACAACAACAACGACAACAACAACAACAACGAGACAAGAAGAAACGGATTGAAATGAGGCAATTTGCAAAGCAACTTGAAAAAAAAAATATCGACAAGATTTCAAACTAAAATCTTCAGTTATGTCAAAAACAGAACATCATCAAAAACACTCTCACTAGAATGTCAGAAACTTTCAGTAAACAATGATCTCATATCTTAGCGATGAAAATTGACATAGACATTGATTTTCACTCAAGTTTTTTTCCTCTCTATATAAACACGAAATGTTTTTGTTGAATTTCGTTTTAGAAGCATTTTTTGTTTTCTTCTGTAAATCAGCACTATGAGTTTTTGTAGATTTAAAGCATTTTCTTGGTTTTGAGATAAGGAAAAACTTACAAACTGTACATACTAATTGGTGTACTTGAAAAAAAAGTTGTGTGCGTGTGGGGGGGGGGGGTTGTGTGTGCGTGCAACACGCACATGTTTCTTCAGTCTACAGACAGTACATAATGCCATGTGCTTGTTTATTGTCTTTGTTTTGGTGTAGTTAGTTTGTTTGTTTGTTTGTTTGTTTGTTTGTTTGTTTTCTCTTCTTGTTTCTTGACTTACTTATGTCAGAAAACTCAGGAAAAAATGTGTGGCTTGTACAGAAACGGAACGTCATACGAGTATTCTTTGTACTGTGTGATTTAACGACAAGTCATTCTCGATCCACTGTTTCAGTTTTCTGAAGTTATCAATCAAGCAAATACAAAAACCTGAATTGGAGTGTACTCTTTTCACAGCCAGAAGCATGTTTCAGAAATATTGTTAGTTTCTGGTTTGTAAATTATTTTATTTCTTCATTCATTTTGGGGGGGGGGGGTGGTGATTATTCAATTTACCTAATTACAAAAAAAAGTCAGTACAATTTCTGTTCTTTTGCGGATTTACGTTCTAGAGCTGGAATCAGATTTGTGGTGTCTTCTGTGATTTCGCATCTTAATATGTTGTCATGTGAGATTAAACTTCTTAATGATAAAAAGTTTTATAGATACAAAAATGTACCATCAAGCTGCTGCAACTTCCCTCCTTTTTTCTATTCTTTTCTTTCCCACTTTCTCTCCATACCTCCTTTCGTCCTTCCCCTGTCCTCCTCCTTTCCTTCTGCTCCTCAGTTCAGAACATCTACACAGACTCAGAAACTGTACCATATTCCTTTTCCATTTTGCATAAAGTCCTGGATCAATCATGGGCTGAAAGAAAGTTCAACACAAGAGACCTCTACAATATGGACTCCTGGTGACTGCAGTTGACAAGCAGGAATGGGCGGAGGGCTTTCTATCTTTTAAACACATAGCACAGTCTGCAGTGCTACTTGTGCATAGATGGTTAGTCTGATGGTATTGGTAACAGCGGCATAAGAGTTGTAGCGCGGCAGGCAATGCAACGTCCCTGGAGAGGAGCCAGACTGACATAATTGCTTTTAGATGTCTCTGCTGCGGATGGACAATCTTGTAGATGACAAAAGACAGACTGACTACAGGTGTTTCTCATTTTAGGAAAGTTTAGATGGTATTTAGAAGTTGACTTATCTTTCCTTCATTTACCAGTTTCTTTTTTTCATTCCTCTGACTCCATGCTATTATTTGCCATAGACGTAACTGCTTTTTGATGTTTCCACTGCCGATAAGTGATCTTGTAGATGATAAAAGACAAACTGACTGCACCTTTCCTTTGTTTTGGCCTGTCTGAATGATATCTTTTGAAATAACTGTGTTTCTAGCTTAAGAGTAGACTTATCCTCCCTTCACTTCCATTTTCATTCCTCTTACTCCTTGCTTTTATCTTCCCATCACATTTTCCACACGTCCCTGTCTTGATTAAATCAAGATCAGACTGAACAATGTGTCAAGACTATCAGAACAGTGAAGATTTTGTTCCAGTTGACTCAATGTTAAATCTGGTGGGTTTGTTTGTATGTTTGGTTAGTTGGTTGGTTGGCTGGTTGGTTGGTTGGTTGACTGGTTGGTTGGTTGGTTGGATGGTTGGATGGTTGGATGGTTTGGTTGGTTGGTTTGGTTGGTTGGTTGGTTGGTTGGTTGGTTGGTTGGTTGGTTGGTTGGTTGGTTGGTTGGTTGGTTAGTTGGTTAGTTGGTTGGTTGGTTGGTTGGTTGGTTGTTGACTGGTTGGCTGGTTGGTTGGTTGGTTGGTTGGTTGGTTGGTTGGTTGGTTGGTTTTTCTGCCAAAATATCTGCATTTTTGGAGGAAATGTACGTATTTGGGTAAGTTCCAAATTGTCTGCCAAGTATCTCCAATGATATCATTTGTTTTATCCTTGCTAAGGCATGGAGGCTGTGTAGAACTCTATGCTTCAATGTGGCTTTTGACGTCCATATTTAATTGCTATCTGCCTAGACATACTGTACTTTCTCAGACTTACTTAGACGCGACACATGAGATAGCAAGAGTGCTTAGATTGGCTTGGATCACAGACAGTCTAACGGTATCACATCAGCATCTACCCATCGGCTGTTATGTCCACAGTGTCGTATTACGTTCTTGACTTCTTCGTAATACTCCTTATTTTGAACTCTCACTCAACATGTTCAGAACTGTTGCTCTGTCAGAAGAATTATGACTATTGGAACGTGAAAACTTTCGATTGATAGATAGGCTTTAAAAATGAAGATTGCTCCAAGCTACTCCCCCCCCCCCCCCCGCCCACACACACACACACACCATTTCTTTCGATCTCGATCTCTCTCACACAAACATACATATACATGCACAAACACAAGAGTATACACACACACGCGCGCGCACACACACACATACACACACATGTACACACACATACACTCACGCGCGTGAGCCTGCCCTCGCGCACGCACACACTTTACTGACACTAAAAACGTTTCCATAGTTTCCCATTAAACTGTCTGCCTGCATTTGTCTTGCATATCAGCACTCTGTAAGGCAAGGCTGGCGTGTAGTAATGGACCAGTTTTACATCACAAGGGCAAGACTGAGTTGTCGACCTTTGAATTCTGATGAATTGTGGTTTGCCAAATATAGCATGTCTACGCATCAAATGCAGTCTTAATTGGAAAGGACACCTTGTCCATATGAAGAGAGCCAAAACCTACAGACGATCCTTCATGTTGTTGCCAGTAAAGGTAATGGATGGGATCATGTCTGCTGTGTTCATAGTGGAACTTTTTTTTGCTATGATTGTCGTCACCTTTCTGAAGGAGATGGGATGTTGTCGGTATTATAGTCTGCTTTGTGCCTTCGACAGAAATTCTGCCTGTTTATTTTCCCTGATGTCACACTGTCAAGAATTTGCAAATCGTTAAAAAGGTAGTTTTGATGTTGGTAGATCTTCTGCTTGTATGATTTTGCTGCTTCCGACACAGCTGTTGCTTTGTTCTGATTCAGTGGACAACTTTACCTTACATCAGGATAGAGAATGAGGAGTCCTCTATACTATTTTTGTAGCTCCATCTGATGCACCATCTGTAAAGCCACACGTCCATTCAGAATTGTTGTAGCACCATAAAGCGTTTCTAAAATGTGAATCTTTAGGACGGCTTTTTGTTGATATTTTATTTCGAATCCCTGGTACTTCAGTGAAAAAAGTAATATTCATCTTTGTGTTCCAGTCCTCAATCTCCTTAAGTAATTCTACTTCATATTCATTCGCAAGCAAGATCTGAGCATGTTTTTCCTTCAGCTTTTCTGCAAGGTGGTCTGCTCCTCTTAAGAGATTGGTTGCAGTAGTCGTTTATATGTATAGTGAGATGGGAGTTTATTCTCCTGTCTCCGAGTATCTGATGAGGTGAGCCCTGTGGTCTTCACCATGGCCTTGATGGGAGTGGTTTTCATTCAGCCTGTGATAAATGTGTTTCTGAAATTAATGAACTCGTCATTGAAAAAAATCCATTACAGCATCGTCACTTTTGAAAAAACGTGACCAAAACTCAAAAACATCAAAACAGGAATCTTTTCTTCATCAATCGAGATACATGAAGAGAAAGATTGCACGTTAAATGACGTCCATAGCCAAAAACAGGTACTTCCAGTCCTGGATTAATTGCAAGTGTATGGCATCTAAAATTCAAGGTAAAACCTTTTCCACATAACAAAACCAAAGCACTGAGGCCTAAACAAAGCATGACCCACCTGTCCTCCAAGTCTGGAGTTGGACGCATTGTGGGTTTATAACCTAGTTCCAAAAAAGGACATTTACAGAAACGACAACAGAAGAAAACAGCACTACTGTCTGTGACGGTCATCAAGAGTAAACAACAGCTGGCTCAGAACAGATAGAAGTGAACACCATTTATTTTTGCTTTGCGTGCCTGTGTCATAGACACAGTAAGAATAAGATTTGCCATTATTGTTTGAAACTGGACAGATGATAGTTTAAAAATCACTGACTGGTGTTTATAAGAATGAAAAAAGATGTTGTTTGTACACATAAAAAGTTCAAGATTCCTATTGTTAAACTTATGCGCAGTTAGAACGCCTGGAAATACACACACACCACACACACACACACACACACACACACACACACACACACACACACACACACACACACAAACACACACACACACACACGCACGCACGCACACACACACACACTCATATACACAACCCCACAGCACAGGTATGATGTATACACACGCTACACATGAACACACACACGTAGAGAGAGAGAGAGAGAGAGTTCAAAAAAGGGTTGATGATCTGATTATTTCAAAAAGTCCTTCTTCAGAGGGAAAAACCCTACCAACCAAAAGTCTTTTGTGAGTAAATCTAAAAGTGGCTTCTCCCTTGACTGGTGTGCGCTTCACTGGGACCCCCGACGGTCTCAATTGTATTGTTGCAGGCCTGAGAGTAAGTCAGTTTGTTCTGACTCCCCTGTCTAGACTGGCAGACAGTCCTTTTTTTTTGAAGTGGCCACAGTCACCCTCAGACAAAGGATTGCGAACAGATGTGGAGTTTGGGGGATTTCTTTGTATTCAGTTTGCAAAGTAGAAAAGTGGAGTTAAAAGGTGTTTGTGTGTATGTGTTGTGTGTGTGAATGTGTGTGTGGCGTGTGTGTGTGTGCGTGTGGTGTGTGTGTGTGGGGTGTGTGTGGGTGGGTGGGTGCTTGTGGTGCATGGTATGTAGCGTGTGTATGTGTTTGTGTGTGTGTGTCTGTGTGCGTGCATGCGTGCTTTCGATTACAACCCTTTAAAAAGTGATGTAACCTACATGACTAAAACATTCCACCCTTGAAATTCCCTTCCCCTCTTCGCCTTCGCCGTTCTCATCCTTTCTGCCCAACCACACCTCCCACCCCTAACC
>CM060308.1:36698549-36711049 GCA_030674185.1 Monoplex corrugatus
ATTGCACGTTAAATGACGTCCATAGCCAAAAAAACAGGTATTCCAGCCCCTGGATTAATTGCAAGTGTAGGGGCATTAAAATCAATAAAAACCTTTTCCACATAAAAAACCCAAAGCACTGGGGCCCTAAAAAGCGCCCCAAACCCCGCCTCCAAGTCTGAGTTGGACGCATTGGGGGTTTAAACCTATTTCCCAAAAAGGGACATTTACAGAAACGACAACAGAAGAAAACAGCACACTGTCGGGGACGGTCATCAAGAGAAAACAACACGGGCTCAAACAGATAGAAGTAACACCATTTATTTTTGCTTTGCTCCTGTGTCATAGAACAGTAAAAAAGATTTGCCATTATTTTTTAAAACTGACAGATGTATTTAAAAAACCTGACGTTTTAAAAGAATAACAAAAGTGTTTTTGTAACAAAAAAGTTAAAGTTCCTTATTGTTAAATTATGCGCATTAAACGCCGGAAAAAAACCCACACACCACACACAACACACACAACACCCCACAAAACCACACCACACACACAAAACACACAAACACACACACAACACAACGACGCACGCACCCCACACACACACTCATATACACAACACACAGCAAGGTTGTGTATACACACGCTCCAACATGAACACACACACGTAGAAGAGAGAGAAAAGAGAGTTAAAAAAGGCTTGATGATCTGATTATTTCAAAAAGTCCTTCTTCAGAGGGAAAAACCGTACCAACAAATCTTTTGTGAGTAAATCTAACGTGGCTTCTCCCTTGACTGGTGTGCGCTTCACTGGGACCCAGACGTCTCAATTGTATTGTTGCAGCCCTGAGAGTAAGTCAGTTTGTTCTGACTCCCCTGTCTAACTGGCAGACAGCCCTTTTTTTTTTTGAAGTGGCCACAGTCAGCCCTCAGACAAAGGATTGCGAACAGAGGGTGGAGTTTGGGGGATTTCTTTGTATCAGTTTGCAAAGTGAAAAGGGGAGTTAAAGGTGTTTGTGTGTAGTGTGTGTGTGTGAATGTGGTGTGTGGCGTGTGTGTGTGTGCGTGTTTTGGGGTTGTGTGTGTGTGTGTGTGTGGGTGGGTGGGTGCTTGTGTGTGCATGGTATGTAGCGTGTGTATGTGTTGTGGTGTGTGTGTCTGTGTGCGTGCATGCGTGCTTTCGATTACAACCCTTAAAAAGTGATGTAACCTACATGACTAAAACATTCCACTTTGAAATTCCCTTCCCATCTTCTGCCTTCGCCTTTCTCTCCTTTCTGCCTAACCACACTCCCACCCCTAACCGCTCACACCACCCACACACACACATATACCGCTCATGATGGGCACACATAATAAAAAAATAATTTTATAACTATAAACCATCTTTTTATCTTCTCTAAAGGGATTTTGCATATTGATCGTGTACATACTGGCCAGAGGAGTTGCACAAGTGGCACCTACAATACTGACTGCGAGGAATTGCGGATGACAGGTAGGGTTTTTCCATTTATCCCAGCCACAGACAAAACCCGCAGTCTGGAAAGTTCAAAGATCATTTACGTTGGCAGTCTATATAACACTGGCGATAAGTCAAAAACAGGATGGAAACCCGTTGGCATAACGGTTTGTAATTCTGGGGCATAGATGTTTGACATTCTGTGTGGCCAGGATGAAGTGACTGTATCTTTCCATTGATTTACACAACAATTTGTTGACAGAATATTTCAGATGACCACGTATCTGACTGTGGAATTTTCAGAGTTAGCCTCCATCATTTATGGTCCTTTCTTTAGTCTTACCCCTTTCTCCACACAACATCTTCCAATTACATATTTTGGGTGAAAATAATA
The DNA here is from genome assembly GCA_030674185.1 of Monoplex corrugatus. Lineage (NCBI taxonomy): Eukaryota > Metazoa > Mollusca > Gastropoda > Littorinimorpha > Ranellidae > Monoplex > Monoplex corrugatus. The sequence continues at coordinate 36,700,379 of CM060308.1, forward strand.
TCATACCGAATAAAATCTGGAAGTCTTTTTTGTCTCTTGAAATATGTGCGTGTGTGAACTTGGTGGGTTATATGCATGTAACCCTGAGAAATCTTTCTTTTCTATGAAAATAATTGCCAGTTTGGTCTTTCGTCAATTCGAAACAACTGTTGGCTATCTCCATGGAAATGTATGTTGTTTATGTTTTAAGTGTAATTATTTCAAGCCTGGTTATATGTTTATGTGGGTTGATATCGTCTTTTTCTTTCTATCAGGGACGCACACACAGCGAAATGTTATGTCTTTTATGCATCATAATTTTTTTTTTATATTAAGGTGTTGTTGCACCCGTGATGCTTAACCTTTTGACTCCGCACCCTGTCCCCCAACATCCGCATTGTCAAGCATGCTAGCGAAGCAAAAACTTAACCCTTTTGACTCCCTCACCCTGTCCACCAGTGGGTAGGGGGGAGGAGTCAAAGGGTTAAGTTCTTGCAGTTGGTGGATAGGGTTCTGGAATCAAATGGTTAAAGAAAGTACAAGAAATCTACGAAAGCTGACCCATGTAGTGCTTGACACTGTGAAATAGATATGTCCTGACCTCATGGATATTTCTTTTTAAAGAGCTAAACTAATCAGTAGGGTACTTAGAATAACCAGTCTCAAAGCTGTGATATTTTTATAACAATAAGAAAAGGAAAAAAAAGATGATTAAGAGAATTTTTTTTCCCGAAAAGTTTTATAGATTTGTGGTCAGGATACATCAAAGATTCTAAAGCTTGTTATTATTCTCTCTTCTGTGTCTCTGTCGTCTCTTCTCTGTCTGTCTGTCTGTCTGTCTGTCTCTCTGCCTCCTCTCTCTCTCTCTGTTGTTATGCGTGTTTCTGTATATATGTGCGTTTTCTCTCTCTCTCTCTCTCCTCTCTCTCTCTCTCTCTCTCTCTCTCTTTTCTCTGTGTGTGCTTCTGTGGCTTCTGTGTGTGGTGTGTGTGTGTGTGTGTGTGTGTGTGTGTGTGTGTGTATGTGTGTGTGTGCCTGTGCGTGCGTTTTCGCGTTACGCGATTTATGTTTTTGGGTTGTCCGAGTGTGTGTTTGTATGTGTGAGTGTATGTGTGTAAAGTTTACACTTTTGAGGGAGGGGGGAGGGCTAGACGGCAGGGTTGATGTGAAACAAAAAAGCATGTGTTTACAAAAAATGAATGTTGTTGGTTTAAAAGCTATCACTACTTTATCCATTTGAAACACACTTTGGGCAAAGATTTTGCATAAATCACGAAATGATTTAGTTTCGAAATTTTGTCATCATTGTTTGATATAGGACAGTTCGATCCAATCACATAAAACAAATCTTGCAAAAAACAAAAAAACAAAAACAAAAAACAAAACAAAAAAAAAGAAAACAAAACAAAACTTCCTATTTCCATACGTCTATATTAGACTGACTCAAATAGCAAGCTGTTAAGCTCTATGCACACAAACACACACACACACACACACACTCTCTCTCTCTCTCTCTCTCTCCTCGCCATCTCTCTCTCTCTCCTCTTCTCTCTCTCCCCCTCTCCACGCACACTCACACACACACACACACACACACACACACACATACACACACACACACACACACACACACACACACACACACACACACACACCCCACACACACACACACACTGTCTACTTCAGCTGAACCATCTTATCTATTGAAAAGGCCTGAATGGAAAACGTACCATTTAGAATCTTTTGTGTGTAAATGTAACGTGTCTTCCTCTTTTGATGATGTTAGCTTCACCTAGGAGCCAACAGTCCCAATCGTGTTATTGCAGAGCCTGAGGCTAATAAAGTTTGTTTCTGACTCCCCTGTCTAGACTGTCAGACAGTGCCTGTGTGAAGTGGCCACAGTCAGCCCTTAACGAAAGGGTTCTGAAATCACGTGTTGTGTCAAAACTTTGCTTGGTTGGTTGGTTGGGGTTGGTTGGGTGTTGGTTGGTTGGTTGGTTGGTTGGTTGGTTGGTTGTTGGTTGTTTAGTTGGTTGGTGGTTGGATGGTTGGTTGGCTTGTTTGCTTGCTTGCTTGCTGCCTGCCTGCCTGCCTCTTTACCTGCCTGCCTGGTTGTTGGTTGGTTGGTTGGTTGGTTGGTTGGTTGGTTGGGTTTGGTTGGTTGGTTGGTTGGTTGGTTTGATTGATTGGTTGGTTGGTTTGATTGATTGGTTGGTTGGTTGGTTGGTTGGTTGGTTGGTTGGTTGGTTGGTTGGTTGTTGGTTGGTTGGTCGGAAAATTGGTTGGTTGGATGGTTGTTGGGTTGTTTGCTTGCTTGCTTGCTTGCTTGCCTGCCTGCCTGCCCTGCCTGCCTGCCTGTTTACCTGCCTGCCTGCCTGCCTGCCTGTTTGGTTGGTTGGTTGGTTGTTGTTGGTTGGTTGGTTGGTTGTGGTTGGTTGGTTGGTTGGTTGGTTGATTATTTCGTTGGGTTTGTTTCGTTCGTTGGGTTTGTTGGTTCGTTCGTTGGTTCATTCGTTCGTTCGTTTCGTTCGATGGTTCGTTCGTTCGTTCGTGTTCGTTTGTTTGTTCGTGCATTCTTTCTTTGTTTCTTTCTTTTCCCTTTTTTTATCAGTTTGCAAATAAGAACAAAACAAAAATAACATGGTGGATGATATTTCATATGTGCATGTTCATCAATTTACTGTTTATTCATGATTATGTGACTTTAAAGAATGTACCGTTTATTTATAAATAACTTACTTTAAAGAATAACACCACCACCACCACCAATAACAACAACAGCAACAACAAGAACACAAGAATAAGATGATGGAAATAGGGCAATTTGCAAATCAGTTACAAATTACAAGATTTTGAACTGTGCCTTCAGCAATGTCAAACACTAACAAGGCGTCAAAATAATGTCACAGATAATCAATAAACAGTGGTCTTACAGCTTACCAACGAAAATTGACATGGATATTGACTGTTTTTTCTCCACATGAAAACTAGACGAATTTTGTTTAGAAGTATTTAGGCGGGAAAAGAAAACGAATAGAAAAGTACACACAAACAACCAAACAAACAAAAAAAGACAAGACAAATAGAGACATCCATTCTAACATTTCTTTATCATTCGATTTTTAGGAAGACAGAACAATCCCATTGTCATAACAATGAGTCCAAAGAAATACGTCAAAGCTCCATCAAACTGCTACAACATCTCCTCCTCTCGTTCACCTCACCCTCTGTATTCTCATCACTTCTCTCCCTTTTCATACCGATTCAGAGGCTAATGTTGTCCCCCCTCCTTAGACGTTATGTCTTTCGTGTATAGACACTGCAAATCTGACCACGGTCAGACAGAGGAGTCCTGCATAAGCGGTTACTACAATATTGACTCTGATGATTACTTATGATGAGTGGGCCTTCTAGCTTTTCCACCCACAGTTTCAAAAGTGCAGGAATTGTTAGTGTGTCTGTAGCACCACCAGCAGCAGCAGCAGCATTTAGTCAGAAATGTGACGTCCCTGGAGAAGAGCCAGACTGACATAATGGATGTCTACGTCTCTGGTTGTAGATAGACAATACTCTGTGATGACTAAAGACAAACTGACTGTAGCTGTCCGTTGCTCTGAACAGGCGTCTAAACAGGCGTAATGATATTTTCAAACATTAGTCTATGTCTGACACGTAAGTTTATTTATCTCCTCTTTCACTTTGCTCTTTCGTTCCCTCTTCTTGTCCAATTGTCTACTTACAGTTTTCTTGCTGATACTCATCTCTTTCACCGAAATCAAAATCAGCATGGGTGATGTCTGCAAACTTTCAAAATTCTCTCATACTAAATTTGAAAACATTGCCCTACCATAAAAATCATGTTTTAACCAGACAGCATTTTGTGTTTGAATGGTTTCAGATGATCGAGGTCCAAATCTCTATCGAAACGTTCCCTGAGATATGTAGCTTCTAGTTTCCTGGCAGATGCCTTGAGCCTAACTCAGATTTACGTCGTTGATCTCGACTGTTTGTGACTACCTAACCGTAGACATAAAATGACAATGCTTAGATGATCTCGACTGTTTGTGACATTATTATTTTTGCTTAAAGCCCAACCGACTGCGTAGAGCCATATCAGGGCTATAGCCATTTCAATGCACATACAGTACTTCAACAGGAATAAAAGGGAAAAGAAATGTTTTTTTAAAAAGTACACATATCAATGCATTCGACCTCATAATCTAAGGAGATGCCGCTGGTGTTGACCACTCCGTCCAATTTATCGCTCAAGGGATTTAAAAAATCATGCCTGAATACAGATTTGTGATTACCTAACCGTTGACATAAAATGACAATACTTGATGATCTCGACTGTTTGTGACATCCTAACCATAGACATAAACTGACACAACTTCCTTGACCTCAACTGTTATTGTGACTACCTAACCGTAGACATAAAATGACAATACTTACTTGATCTCGACTGTTTGTGACTACCTAACCATAGACATAAAATGACAATACTTATTGATCTTGACTGTTTGTGACTACCTATATAGACATAATGACAGATTAGTTATCTCGACATTTGATACCTAAGCATAGACTAAAATACATACTTAGATGATCTCGACTGTTTGTGACTACTGACCACAGACATAAATTGACAAGAATGACCCCTGATAATTTCACTAGGTATTCTGTGTAGATGTGTTTGAGCACTTCGATGACCTGCAACCGTAATTGTGCCAATCACACCCTCTGTGTTAGACGCCTGTACCAACTTTCTGGGAGGACAAAAATTCCTTGTGAAGGAACTCGAAAAGTCACCTGCAAATTTAAGGGCTATGTTAGTCTGATTACCACATTTGTTAAGTTATGAAGCCGGTTCCTTATTTTTTTAATGTTACCATAACTGAGAGATTCTTATTTTCCTACCCTAACGGCAGCCGTCTATGTGCAATATGAACTCATCTTTTTTCCTATTTTCTCGTCTATATTTCTTTATAGTTTAGTTAGTCTGAATGACCATGTAGACATTTGAGATGGTAGATGTGCAGGCATAAAGACGATTTTAGAAAGACCAACCAGACGCCAGAATTAGCTTTGGTTAGAAGAGGAGCATCATCAGATCACTCCTTAAGTTACGAACAGACAGGGATGATCACCACCTTCTGTCCAGAGAACAGCAAATGATCCTGATGAGACGTCCATAATGGCTACAACTGGCTTAATGCCCCTATGAACTGCCGATTCAAACTGACGCCTTCGCTAGCCTGCCCCTGCGGTTCAGAGGACCAGACTGGTTGAGTATTTTATTGAAACAATGTTGCTACTATCGAGTACAACGACAGGAAACATAGTCGACTACAATATCATTGACCACCAGGTTGCATGGCAGTCAGCAAGAACTAGAAAAAAAGACTAGCTAGATTCATCGTAGATGAGGCTTGACCATGTAGATGGCCAACGAAAGAAGAAGAAGAAGCAGTTCTGCACGACAGTCATGTATATGAGCAGCTCGATTCGTCTTGAGGCGCTATCGCAACACCTCCAGCGTATCAGACATGATTGACAAACTGCGATGGCCCTCGCTCCAAGACAGACGTCAGACTGCCCGCCTCACCATGCTATACAAAATTCGGAACAATATGGTGTGATGAACAACATGAAGCAAAGGATGGAGCCTGCCATAGCCCGCCAGAGGAGAGGCCATAACAATCAATATAATCAACCGAGATGCCGCACACAATACCAACAACAGGCTTTTCTACACGAACAATCCGCGACTGGAACCGCCTGCCCCAGAGCGTCGTGGAGGCCACAACCATCGACACCTTTGTGTCAAGGGCCTCCAAACTCACTAAATAGGCTCCTTTTTTTCTCACATGCTTCCTCCAAAGTGACAGAATAATCAACTGGTTGATTGCGGTCACTTCCCTGGGAAGAAGATCTTTCACACATGGCAGTTTGTATCAGAAGAGCTAATCTCCGTAACAGCATATCGATGACAGATAACTGCATTTCTGTGAGCACTGGGGACAGAAGAAGAGGATGGAGTGGAATGGTTTGATACCGGTAAGACTTTTGACGACTGTTACGACACGATTTCTCATCCCACTCGATTTATCACCGGAGTGAGAAATGCCGTCAAAACTGCTGCGTTCTCTACACGATTTCTCACCCCTGCACGATTTCTCACTCGGGTAAAAACTTGTGCAAAACATATGGGCGTGGGATATGTTTTTACACCTAGCATGATTTTTCACCCCTGCTCTCTCTCTCTCTTCTCTCTCTCTCTCTCCTCTCTCTCTCTCTCTCTCTCCTCTCTCTCTCTTCCCCTCTCTCTCTTCTCTTCTCTCTCTCTTCTCTCTCTCTCTCTCTCTCTGTCTCTCCCCTCTCTCTCTGTCTCTCTCTCCTTCTCTCTCTCTCTCTCTCTCTCTCTCTCTTTTTTTCTCTTTTTTCTCTCCAATCTCCTTGATCATTGTCATAAAAACGTGAGCACAGTGTGGAGTTTTATCCAGTAGGGATATTATCAATGGGATTCCGTCATTAAGTATACACCAATCCATACATGTAGACTATTGGCGTTTTTTTAGTGCTACAAGATTAATGTCATTTGAACTGAAGATCATGTGCCAGAGCTGGTGACACATTTATTGTTGTTGAAGTTAATTTTCCACATATTTAAAAATCGATATTAGTCCATCTGCGATCTTGACCTATGCTGATTAGGAGACTTTATGCACCTTTGTTTTGCAAAAACCTTCAAGTTCTATATGAATGAACGCCTGAGATTTAAGGAAAAAAAGCGAGGTCACTTGTTCAAAAGCCAATGTATTGGTACGATTTTTGTGACATTGACCTTTGATTAAAGCGAAAACAAAATGTTAACCGTTCACTAAAACATGACATCGTTATGCTATGTTATTATGAGCTGCATTGGAATCAATCCATTAGCTATGTAAGTTCTCAATATCTTTAAACTGATGAAATTTTAATCCTCCCCCCCCCCCCCCCAAAAAAAGGAAAGAAAGAAAAGACACCGAAGTTTTTTCTCTCTCGCATTCGTGATATTTAGAAATGTCAATAAATGTAATACAGACTAATGCTAATGATAAATTATATTTGCATTCATATTTTATTGCTGATCCTGTTTTGGGGACTGAGAAATGAGCAATTTGGTGATTTTGACTTCATGATCCCTATGACTTTGACCTAGGTCATCATTGCTCATTGAAATTGAAAAATTATAAGAAGTTTATGTTCAAACTTTCATACTCATCGATTCTTTCGATGTTGAGATGTAGGTGCGGTCAGACAGAAACAAAGAAAGAGAGAGAGAGCTGACAGACAAAATCATACCACACACACAACACACACACACACACACACACACACACACACGCACACACACACACACACACGCAACCAACAGCACAGCACACACACATACACACAACGTACACACACACACACACACAGAGAAACACACACACAAACACACACACACACACAACACACACAACACACAACACACACACACACACACACACACACACACACACACACACACACACACACACACACACACACACACACACACACACACACACACACACACACATCCACCTACACCGAAAACTTTTTTCTTTAACCATAGTTACCCATTAGACTGTCTCCATGCATTTGAGTAACGTACCAGCACTCAACCAGGCGAGTCTTGACGTGTATGGATGGCCAGTAATACGTCTCCCAGCAAAATCCGAGTTAACCAAACGTCCAGTCCCCAAGAAACTAAACGACAAGAAACCACGTGACGCCTAACGATATCACACACGACCACAGACAAAAAGGTTGTGCCAGGGAGAACCAGCCAGCCCTAGAGCGAACTTCACAGCCAAAGAATCATCCTCATCGTCGTCGCATCTCATCATCATTATCATAATCAATCATATCATCATAATCAATCATCTTCTTATCTTCTTCTTCTTCTTCATCGAATTGATACTAATGATAATAGTGAAAATAATAAACATATAGAAATAATAGTAAACAACTTAATGAGGAGGAGGAGAAGGTGGATCTGGAGAAGGAGGAGGAGGATAAATAATGTTAAGGATGGTGATAATGATGAACGCATGTACAATAGCTCATTTAACGCGAGCACCAAACTCTTCGCAAAAATCGTAAACACCAGAAGCGGCCATATATGAATATATTTAACGATCAGCAAATTAAAACGAAACGATCAACTGTAAAAATTGGATGCTATTCATGTTCATGACAATTGCTGGGGAAACGCTGAAGGTGGTCAAGATCTTCTAACATCAGCCCTTATAGTCAGGGTTCTGCCTTGTCCACGTCGAAGGCTGACACGGTCGCTGAGGTTGGCAGACAGTATGACACCCAGAGGAGTGTTGCAGCATTTCATGGGCACGGTGGTTGGAAATAAAGAGTACCGTACAATTATAGATTGTTGAGTGCGGCGGTTAGACGAACTTTGGTTGGCAGCCAACAGAGAAGCGGCCATACGTAAAGTAAAAAGATAGGCATATCACCCTAGCACAATAATCAAAGGGAAGAACCATAAGACATACAATACAAAAAAGGCATTTATATTTTTCCAAATAAATTTGTTTATACAGCAACTATCATAAACGATTGAAAAAAAAATCAAACGCTTCTACAAGTACTAAGCAGTAAATAGTGAATAATTCCCCCCCCCCCCTTCTGTCTCTGTCTGTCTGTCTGATTATCTCTTTCTCCCTCTCTCTCTCTCTCTCTCACTCTCTCATTCACTCATTCTCTTCCCATCGCGACCGATCTATTTATAGTTTTTAAATTATTTAATAACCAGTCAGTTCCTCTCTCTCTCTCTCTCTCTCTCTCTCTCTCTCTCTCTCTCTCTCTCTCTCTCTCTCTCTGTCTCCCTCTCTCTGTGTCTGTCTGTCTCTCTTTTTCTCTCTGTCACTCTCTCTGTTTCAGTCTGTCTGTCTCTTTCTCTCTCTCTCTCTCTCTCTCTCTCTCTATATATATATATATATATATATATATATATATATATATATATATGTGTGTGTTGTGTGTATATATATATATATATATATATATATATATATATATATGTATATATATATATATATATATAATCATCATCATCATCAGGTGCCTTGCCACATGGCGTTGGCGATCATGGCCTTCCGTCTGTTTATATCTCTTGTTGCCTCAAGCACCTCTTCCACCCTCTCTGTCTTCAGCCACTCTTCATTATACGTTGGAGGTGTAGATGGAGCCATGACGTTTCGTACATAAGGTTGATAATTTAAACGCTCTAGTATTGAGTTCTTTTGTGAGAAAGCTGGAGGGAAAGAGAGCACCAGGTAGACCCAGGGAGAAGATACTAAACGGACTTGCAGAGTGGCTGAAGACAGAGAGGGTGGAAGAGATGCTCGAGGCAACAAGAGATAGAGAACAAGAGGTAGAGACAGATGGAAGTCCATGATCGCCAACGCCATGCAGCAAGGAACCTTATGAATAGATGATGAGTATTGAGTTCAATCACATTGCATTTATTTGACCTTGTGATAAATGTCTGCCCGTACTGTAGGTGCATTTTAAAGGCCTATCTAACCGACTGGCTCCTCAGGAAAAAAATCGACACAGTGTCTCAGTTTAACTCAGGAGAAAAGGAAACAAGCTTCATTATAGAGTTTATAGTTGTTTGCTTGCTTGTATGAATTACTGCCAGGTATTTTCGGGGGACACTCCCCGCGCAGACCAATATAGTTTAAACAAAATATAAGAATGGTGTCTTCTTCGACAGTGAAATCCCATAACATTTTTTAATTAGCCACTCTAAAGACTGTTTATTGCAATGTGAGGATTATAATGTAAACGAACGACCAGTTAATTGCAACCTCTCTTTCACTCGCCACTTCCTTCTCCCGATCCCCATTTTCTTTCTCTTTTCTCATTTTCTATCACACCTCCTTTTCCTTCTTCCATTCAGCATCACACACACAATGTCAGCAGCCATAAGTCATCCACTCCATCATTCCAACACCAGAAAAAGGGGGCTTCTATACATATATCCTGCAAACATCAGCCACAGTCTGCATGGCGATTTTGGCTGAAAGATGCCCTCGGTATTGACTCTGATGATTGCAAATGATAACTCTTATCTTTCCAGCGCACAGATAGCCTGGAATGTGCAGAGATCGTTAGCGTGACGGCGTTGATGGTAACAGCACAGAAACCGTTGCGAGGCAAGAAAATGTCTGGTCCCTGGAGAGGAGCCAGACTGACATAATGGATTCTTGATGTCCCTGCGTCAGATGGAAGATTTTCTAGATGGCCAAAGGACAAACCGAGTGCATCCCTCTATCCAATCTCTCTTGACAAGCCGGGTTGACAGAACACACAATGATGGCTCTGTCTGCTCCTGAAGGAGGATCTTGTTCAGCTTCTCTCCCTCTTCCATTTCTTATTCTTTCTAATACATGGACTGATAATATAGCAATGATAATGACAACGATGATGACGACGACAACAACGACGACGATGATGATGAGGAGGAGGAGGATGATAATGAGGGTTAGGATGAGGATGAGGAGGAGGAGGATGAAGATAGGATTATGAGGATGAGGCTGATGATGGTGATGAGGATGATGAGGAGGAGGAGGAGGGAGGAGATTGAGGATTGTGATGAGG
>CM060308.1:36716049-36866049 GCA_030674185.1 Monoplex corrugatus
CCTTCACAGCGTCCACTGCGTCCCAAACTTTCCGTTTTCTACCAGTCTTTAGCCTAGGCAGGATTGTTTTCATGACCTCATTCATCGATTCCGTAAGCATGCTTAAAATCCTGACCTCTTCCACCTTGTACTCCTCGACGATGGATTTTAGGGTTAGTTTCAGCTCTGGTTGGCGACAATATAGCGCGTAACGTCAGTGAGAACAGGTGAACAACAAACCATTGCTTTGTACGGTATTCGTTGATTTTGGTCTACATCGGTTCCAGCATGCTAATGCTGATATCGTATATCAATGGAGGCCAGAGGAGCTTTGGAATCAGTGTGAACTGTTGGTATAACATTCTCTCCTCTCTGTTTCTCTGTCTCTCTGTCTCTGTCTCTGTCCCTCTCTCTCCCTCTCTCCCTCTCTCCCTCTCTCTCCCCTCTCTCTCTCTCCTCTCTCTCTCTCTCTCTTTCTGTATAGATATGTATATGTAAATAGATAGATAGATATAGATAGATAGATAGATAGATAGATTGATTGATAGGCGGATAGATGGATGGATGGATGGATGGATGTAGATATATCTCACTCATACACACACGCACGCACGTACGCACACACACACACACACACACACACACACCACACACACACACACACACACACACACAAACACACACACTCATATTAACATCTTTTCAGTGAGTTAGGTTTGGTATCGATAAACATCTGGCTTCTAATCAGAAGGTCGTGGGATTCCACCTGGTGGACAAAGGGTGGACAGTATTCCAATCTCCCAAGTGTGTGCAGACCTGCCAGTGCTTAAATCCCCTTCGTGTGTGTATGTGCATGCAGAATGGCAAATTTTGCACGTTAAGGATCCTGTAAGTCATGTCAGTGGCTGGCTTATAGAAATATGAAAACACCCAGGATGTACGCCCATCGAACATGCACACTGTGCAACAACAATAGTGGAATGTGGTCAGCTCTCCTCACAGTTTGAGTTCTCAGTGCACCACTTAAAAAGTCCGAGTATATGTAATGCGCGATAAGTCAAAACAGTTTGGAGAAAAGCGTAATGTAAGATCGATTTTGTGTTTGTTTGTTTGTTTGTTTATTTCTTTCTTTCTTTCTTTTTTTCAGACAAAAAGATGGATTCTTAGAGCGGCTTGACCATCCTTTGTATTGTTTTGTTTTTAGTAGTAAGTAAAGCTGAATGGTGTTGTTCTTCATTGGAAAACACTTACAATTGATGTTATAGTTCTCATTGTCGTGGAAACCCTATTAACAGTGTTCTTTTACTTCTTCTAATTTCTTGACCAGTGCGTGACCTGTGGAACGCAGCAGCATAGACATTTTTACTATGATGTGTTTAGCAATAATTTAGCCCTGAAATAAGACAGCCACTGATGTCCATAGACCTGAGCTTGCTTGAGATTCAGAAATAGTCACCAAAGCTTTCCCAAAAATGTTCCTCAACGCTGACTTGAGAAAGGCCAGGTAGCTGGTTTTTATGTCCGTAACTACGGATCAGAGAAACGTGACACCTTTGATGATGACTATGTCTGATATCATGACATGGGGTTCTGCATCCTCACTAAGAAATGCGACATACTTGATCATGGCCGTGACCAGTATCACAATGGACGACTCTACTCTCTCAGTGGACGTCCTTGGAAAGCTTCATTCTTTGCCATTACTGAAGATAAGACACTGGATCTCAACTATCTGTTTTCCCATCGTTATTGTCCTGGGTGTGTTTGGTAACGTAATGACTATCCTCATTGTTCGCAGCTTTCAAGCCAACCGTTCTGCCTTGGATCGTTATTTCCTGTGCTTGGTTATGTCCGATCTCTGTTTCAATCTTATGACGCCTCTTCGTGAGTGGATCAAATTATTCACAGACCACAAACTGTTTGATCTTCATGACGCTGTATATAAGCTAGTTTTTTTTCATAGGTAATACAGCTCCTGCTTGTTCTTCCTGGTTCGTGGTGGCGATGGTGACACACAGGGCCATGTCTGTGATGTGGCCCCATCGTGTGAACGTGCTGTGTACAGCAAAGGCATCTTGGGGCGTCATCGTGGGCATCATCATCTTTTTTAGCTTGGTGTACTCGCACTTTCTGTATGGGGTAGAAGTTTCAGGTGGGAGAATTAACTCGAAAAAACACTATGTGGTGTTCGTGAGCGAAGTGTTTGTTAAGATCGACCTGTTTCTGTATTCTGTGCTGCCTTCCATCTGTATGATGATCAGTAACATCGCCTTGGTGGTGAACTTAAGAAAGTCAGTGAAGGAAGCTGGCGACCAGTTTGTTGCTACAGACAGACAGCAGAGTGAGAGAGAGAGAGAAAAGTCAACTCCATCACTCTCACAGCTCTCGTTGTGTCTGTGTCCTATATTGTCTTCACCTTACCTCAGGCCATCATGAGTATCATAATAAATGTAGCATCTGTTCAAGTCACTAAATTATTCAATATTCGTGAACTAGAATTGCGTTACTTTATAAGACATGTCATTTACATTTTCGCTTGTTTTAATTACTCCATGAACTTCTATCTGTACTGCCTGACGGGTCAAAGGTTCAGAAAGGAATTTGTAAAGCTCATGAGTGGATTAGTCTTCTGCCTCAGATCCTCCAAAACATAAACTGGTGATAAGGTTTGATCAGTAGCAGTTAGACTTTCAACCACTTGCTGGACATGTAAGAAAAAAAACGAATGTTTAGTACGGTGGTTAGTGAAAAAAAATCTTGATGGGAAAGTTGTGAGATCAAACCCCATCAGTGTAAATGATAGTTGCAATTTTCACCCATGACAGTCTTCTACCTGAAACTGAGCGTGCTATGTGCTCATGTGAAAAGTTGAGGCCACACATCACCCGCTTCGTGGACCTGTCATTGAGCGTGACATTCAATTTAGTTCCAGTTTCAGTTTCTCAAGATGACATCTCCGCGCTCGGAACGAATTCCATATGCAATAACGTCACAGGTGCCACGTGTATGGTAACCGTGGCACATGTCTTAAGCCTGCACATAAACCCATGAGCTGGCCAGGTCTTAAGGCCCTACCTAGACTATGTTTACCTTGTCTATATTTTGTACTGGTATTTTATTAGCCTACCACTGTAATAATCTTGGTTACATGTAAATGACATGTGTATGTGTGTATCTTACCTTCAAAAAAGAAACACATATATATATGAAGTAAATTAATAAATCATTAAAGGTCTGCATCACAACACAACTAGCTATTCTGCAGAGTGTGACTTTCAAATTACCTGATGAATCCAGAAGATGTCTATTTCTCAATTCCGAACGCATCTTATGTAGTCTCAGTCCACGATTGATTTTCATAGAATTATCATCACTATCCGAATCATCTGCCAGTTATGTTGCTTTTATACCTTGTTCTCATAATAACCTCAGTTTCAATTTCTTCTGCCCGAGTGACTTGATATTGAACCTTTTGGTATCGGCAGTTCTTGGGGGTTTGCTGATGGGAGACGTACTGCTTATTTCACCAGTGGGCATCTCATTCCATGAGGCTCCATACCCAAATGATGACATCATTGAGAGATACCCTAGAAGATGATGTCCTACTTTTTTGGAATCTGGAGTTTGTTTCAGGGATTCATCGTAATCTGAAAACTCACAGCCGGCTGATCTAATGGATCTGCCCACTCGTTTTGCATTTCAAATCATAGTTAAAGACTTACCTGTTCAACAAGGTCTTTTGTTTCTGATGTAATGGTTACTTAGCCACCAACAGATGCTCCCACTGCTAACTTCTGATCGTGTGGCGTGTAGCCTTTCATGTGTGAGTATGTGTGTATTCATGGCCATAGATATAGGTGTATGCATGGTAAGACATTTTTGGTATGTATTCATTGTGTGCATGTTGATTGGTTTGTATTCTAAGGTGTGTTTGTGCGTGTGTGTGTGTACGTGCGTGCGTGCATGTGTGTGTGTGTGTGTGTGTGTGCGTGTGCGGGTGTGTTGTGCGTGTGCTGTGCGTGTGTGTGTGTGTGTGTGTGTGTGTGTGTGTGTGTGTGTGTGTGTGTGTGTGTGTGTGTGCGTGCATGTGTGTGCGTGTGCTGTGCGCGTGTGTGTGTGCTTCTGTATATAAATCGCTCCGTAAAATTTGTAGTGCAGAGTCAGTCCAAATGAATTTATAGAACAGCGTGTCAGAAGAATGATTTAGAGGTGGTGGTAATAGTAGCAGCAGCAGCAGTAATAGTAGTAGTTATAGCAGCAGTATCAGTACCTGAAGTAGCGGTAGTAAACAATAGTAGTTTTGGTGGTGTAATAGTAGTAGCAGTAGTGATAGCAGCAGTGGTAGTGTCATTAGCAGTAACAGTAGTAGTAGTAATAGTAGTAGTGACTGTTGTAATAGTACTAGTAACAGTAGTAGTAGGTAATGCCAAACGTAATGCCTGCATTCCCTTGGACATTGTCAGTGTGGCCAAGATGGGGAGGGGGGGGAGGCATTGTTTATGGGCAGCGCAAGGTCTCCACACACAATTGTCCAGGTCTACGCCCTGACAAGGTCACTCCAGTCTCACCACCCGGTGAGAGCACAACACAGAACACAGCTGTTACGGGTATTACATATATATATATATATATATATATATATATAATTATATACTATATATATATATCATATATAAGTATATATATAAAAGGTCCCCGCTCTACAGGCGAATAGTCAGACGCTACGGTTTTTCTTCAGAGTCGTGACCATTAGAAAACCCTGTTACTTTGTGTGCGTACTGTTTCTAGAGTGTACGAATGCCGTGACCCCAGCTATTGACATCTGTAGCAAATAAACATGCCTGCTGAAGAAGGAGCATCAGAGCTCCGAAAGCTACGAAAGCTAAAAAAAAAAATGGTGTTTTCGAGTTTTTATTCGATCATATATTTCTTCAGTAGTTGGAGGGATCGTCGCATCCCAGTGGTCAAATATCACCCGTCTCAAGCTGGCCAGCCTCCAGCGGTAAGGTGTTGATGTGCCTTGGTCTGCCTGCTTCTGTAACTTAGAGCTCCTCGTTTAATTTATTTTAACAAGCGGGTCATCAGCCATGCACCAGGCAAACTACGAGAGAAAAACCTTTAGATTCCAGCTCTTTGCAATGCAAGCTGGAATGTGTGATACTTGCGTACTGGATTGTTCGATGACCTTCAAGAAATAGACGATGCTCGCAAGACTGCAATGATCTTTCATGAGCTGCACAGTCTGAACATTGACATAGTAGCCCTACAGGAAACGCGACTTCCAGACAGTAGATATCTGGCGGGGGAAAAGGTGCTGAGGAAACCAGGGAACATGGATGGTCTTGCTGTCAGGAACACCTATTTCTGCATGATTGAACTACCAACAGGCAGCACAGAGACGATCCTCGCCCTACGCCTCTCTGCATTGGAAAGCCTTGCAAATCTTGTGTACATATACTATCAACGCTACAAGCCACATAGACAGTCAGACACCAGTTCAATGAACAGTTAGACATTGTCGTCAACAGAATCCCAACAAAAAGACCATATCTGCTTTTTGAGAAACTTCGACACTAAGGTCATCATCATCATCATCATCAGGTGCCCTGCCGCATGGCTGTTGGCGATCAGGACTTCCATCTGTCTCTATCTCTCGTTGCCCCTAGCATCTACCCCACCCTCCTCGTCCCCAGCCACTCTGCAAGTCCGTCCAGCATTCTCTCCCTGGGTCTACCTAGTGCTCTCTTTCCCTCCAGCTTTCCCGATGTGACCAGATGGTCCAAATCCCCCTTCCTCATAAAATGGCCTATAAATGTTGCCTGCCTTTTCCTAGTCTTCCTTATGGGTGATCTACTTGTGTCTGCCTCCATCAAGACTGTCTCGTTTGTTTTCTTTGCTGTCCATGAACTCAACATTCTTTTAGAAACCACATCTCGGCTGCCTCAATTTGTTCTGGATTTGCTTGTTGACTGTCCACGCCTCACATCCGTACAACAGTATTGGTTCTATATAACATTCAAGAATTCTCTTCCTGATGTTAATTGATAGGCATTTGTTGGTAAGAATGCTTATCATCTTCTTGAATGCTGTTTTGACGCTAGGTAGTACGACCAATAGTGCTATAGCCAAACGTATGAGGTCGTTATGACCAAGGGAAATTGAACAAGAATACTCACAGGCTCCTACAGCCCCTGCTGGTATCACAACCTGCGTCGTGAAAAACAGTCTTTTTTCCAGAACAAGCCATGCCCCAAAGAATTTTAGAGACGTCCAAGTTCAGATCGTTGGCATCAGCTGGACATGGTCATCACCAGACATGACTCCCCAAACGGCGTCTACAACACCAGAGCTTACCACAGCGCCATCTGCAGACTGACCACTTCCTAGTTGCTTCAAAGGTTATGCTAAAACCAAAGTTCCAAAAGTCATGAACACGGTAACAGTTCCACAGAAAACTTTCAATAGAGTCTGTTGCATTATTACACCATGTACAACTTATCGTAGTTGCTATACCCATTGTGTTTGATATCATGTTAGTGGCAATAATCCGATGAACTATTCTTATTTGCAACCATTTTAGTTCAACATCATTTGATTTATGAATTTTTAGAAAAACCTTTCCCTACGATATATTAATGTTTAGTTTCTCTGACCACCATAAACAACAATTTGGTTTGCTATCATCCAAATATATTCTCAATTTTTTCTGTCTCGCCAACAATCTCGCAATCACAAACATCTTCAGCTGACGGAAGCAGACATCAAATAGATTACATCATGGTAGACCAAAAATGGAGAACGTCAGTGATAAATGCAAAATCTAAACCAGGAGTGGATTGTGAGACAGACCACGTGTTTGTAACTTCGACTCTAAGGACGAAAGCATACAAACAATATACAAACAACACAAACCAAAAGATCCAGAAATCAAAACTGAGTACCAAGCTGAAACAAACAACTGCTTCTCTGTTCTCTTAGAAGAATGGACAGCACATGAAACTTTGCCGAACTGTTTATGGGAAGACATGAAAAAGTAGTTTTTTAAAAGCCCAGCCGATTGCGTAAAGCCATATAGGTGCTATAGCCATTTCAGTGCACACAATACTTCAACAAGAAAAAAAGGAAAAGAAAAATCAGTACACACATCAATGCACTCACGTACATAATCCAAGGAGATGCCCCTGGTGTTGACTACTCTGTCCAATTCATCACACAGGAGATTTAAAAAAAACATAAGTGAATACAAAGTTAAACATAACTAAGGACACTAAAGCATATCCAAAACGGGCCTTAATTACCTGAATTTGTTTCCACATATCTCATTTCCCCAGAGCCAAAAATGCACTTAAGGTATGATGACTCACTGATAGATACGAAAACAGATAACGAAACCAAACAAATGAAAGAAGAAATCCTGTAGTGTTGGATGTTGATGCCTAGTGGAGATAAGATCCCCATTTTGGTCACAAGTGGGATCCTTGGGGGTTGTGTTCAAACTCATTATGGCATGTTTGTCACAGAGATATGACCTGGACATGTTTGATGTTTGTGGGTGGTTTTGTGGAAATGGATAGCAACTGGTTTGGCGTTTGAAGTGGATGTCGGTCAGGTGTTCTGATATAGAGTCATTGAGTTGGCAGGATGTTTATAATTTCCTTTTTGTTTTGTTTTGTTGTTGTTGTTGTTGTTTGGAGGACGTGGTGGTTCATAAGTGTACCCTAAAGAAGACCCAAAGGTCAAACCGATAGGTGTTTTTGTGTTCATGTGAACTATATTCAAGTGCATACATACATACATACATACGTACATACATACATACATACATACATATACATACATACATACATACACACATACGTATATAAACATACATACATACATATATATGTACATATACATATCTATATATATAATGTGTGTGTGTGTGTGTGTGTGTGTATAGATAGATAAATGGATACATACATACATACATACATACATACATACATACATACATACATACATACATACATACATACATACATACATACATACACACACACACACACATACATACATACATACATACATACATACATTTTTGATTTCCACAAAACCACCCACAATACATTTTGGGAAAAGAACTGTTCTACTGTTACGAGCAATCGTTTGGTAGAAAATATCGTTGATAGTTCGCTTTACCTTCTAAATGATGGTAGTGTCACTAGGATCCCTGATGTTTCCAAACACAGGGCGACAGCCATCGATTTGTCTCTAATCTCACCAGAATTAGCACCATCCTGTACCTGGGAAACTCACAGAGACACTTTGGGAAGCGATCACCTACCTATCATCATAACCATAACTGACAAAAACATCAGGATGAAAGACAGCTCTCCTGAAATTATTCCAAAATATAATTACAAGCGTTCTGACTGGTCCTTATTTCGAACTGCTCTAGCTAATCAAGATTACAGACATTATGAAAGTGAAAATGTAGACATTATGTTTTCTAAATTCCAAGAGTCAATTTTAGCCGCTGCAGACCTATCGATTCCGAAACTCAAATCTTCTAGATCAAATAATCGATTGGGTAATGTTTGGTGGACAGAGGCATGTGAGAAAGCAGTTCAATATAAAAGGGAGAAATTCAAAATCTACATCAAAAGCCGGAAACCTGAGGATCATGTCGAAATGAAAAAAGCTAACATCCAATGTAACAAAATCATTGCTGAAGCAAAGAAAGATTATTGGGCATCATTCTGCACAAAAGAAATTTCAGATTTCAAAGATTTCCATAAAGTCTGGACGAAAATGAAACAAATGAAGGATGGAACCAACTTACCTAGGTGTCCGATAATGATTGAAACATGTAACACATTTCCTTCAGACATGGACAAAGCAGAAACTTTTGTGGATCTATTCGCCAAAAACAGTAAAGTTGAAGGTTTATCTCCTGACTGCAAACATCACAGAGAAATGGAAGATTACAACCCAATCTACACTGATCCAGTACCACAGAATGATCTCTGGTTTAATTCTCCAATCACCTTAGAAGAGCTAAAAAAACACAGTACTGTCTCTACACAACAAAAAGAGTTCGGTAGGTGTTGATGCAGTTTCGACTGAAATGATTAAACATCTCCCTGAAAACTACCTTATTTTCCTACACAAAATTTTGCAGAAATGCTGGGTTACTGGAACTGTGCCAAAATCTGGCAAAAGTCTATAGTTATACCAATCTTAAAAACAGGAAAATCGAAAACCGATAAAAACAGTTACAGACCTATTGCTTTAACGTCCCACACAAGCAAACTAATGGAAAGATTGGTCTTAAACAGACTTTTACACTACTGTGATAAAAATAACGTTATTCCGGTAAACCAGGCAGGTTTTAGAAAAGGAAGATCCGCAGTTGAGCACCTAGTTAAACTTACAACTCAGATCAAACAACAGTTTGCCCGCAGAAAAAGTGTTTTAGCTACTTTCTTTGATGTGAAAAAAGCTTACGATCAAGTTTGGCATAAACGTTTATTGTTCAAGCTAAAATCTGTTGGTTTATCGGGCAATATGTTCAATTACATTAAATCTTTTTTAGCTAATAGAACAATTCAGGCAAGAGTGGGAGCTAGTTATTCTTCTTCACGATGCCTCGACATGGGGATTCCACAAGGTTCAGTGATAGCACCTATTTTATTTAATATCCTTATACAGGATCTTCCTAAAGCTCTTTCAAATCGTGTTGTTTTAGTACAGTACGCTGATGATATATGCACTTGGATGAATATCACTTTAAAAAAGACAACTCCACAGAGAACGCGAAATTACATCAGGAAGTTATATCAAATTGATCTTGATAATCTTGGAAACTATATGTTAGAAAATGGGCTGTCGTTGTCAGCAGAAAAAACTAACATGATGCTGTTTGATCCTGGTGGTAACTCAAATAACTTGCCTATTTTCAAATTGCTTGGTGAAGTGTTAAATTACAAACAGGTCGTAAAAATTCCTGGGAGTTTACATCACGTCCAAATTAAGCTGGAATGTCCATTTTGATTATATTTTAACAAAAGCGCGAAAAACCTTAAATTTTCTAAAGATAATAAGCAAATTACCCTGGGGAATGGATACAAATGTACTGATTCATCTGTCAACAGCGCTGGTCAGGTCTAAATTATCCTACGCGCAAGAATTTTTCTTCAATGCACCCAAATATTTACTAAAAAAGATTCAGAGCTTGGACTGCAAAAGTCTTAAAATTGCACTAGGTGTACCAACTCATGCTTCTACTCTGGAAACGTACAAAGTTGCTGGAATTCTACCTTTAAACAACCATCGTGAGTTAGCTACAGCAAAGTTTGCAATTAGAACTACTTCACAAGTGGATAATTTTGTGAGCAAAGAAATTAAGATCAGGTCTGATACTGACTTTCCAAAACGAGCAAAAAACATTTCATCACAAATTACAGCCGCAACTTACATATCTGGCCTGATCAAACAGTCCAACATAACAATGGATGAAATTGCTGAGAAACCAACGATAACGCCTATCCCTACATGGGAAATGCTAAATGCCACATTTGATCTCGATTATGCAAAAGTTAAAAAAGATGATAATGTCAACATTACGCTATCCACAGCTTGTGAACACATCGATGAAAAGTACCGTACCCACCTCCACATTTTTACCGATGGGTCAGTCTTAGCAAACCAGAGCGCTGGAGCAGCCTTTTATGTTCCAAAATTTAACATTAAAAAGTCTTTTTTCATTGGGGCAAATGTATCTATATATACAGCAGAATTGGTCGCTGTTGTTCAAGCGTTGCATTATTTAATAAGCCTTCGGCCTGTGTCATTCAAAGTAGTTCTCTTTGTTGATTCAAAATCTGTATTATATGCCTTACAGTCTTTTGATACAGACACAAGACCTGACTTAATTATTGAGGCAAATCATCTAATACATTGTTTAAAGATAAATGGTTCGGAAATCAATTTATGCTGGGTGCCTTCTCATGTTGGTCTTCATGGCAACAACGTAGTTGACAGAGCAGCTAAATCCGGTGCCCTCCATTCTGAAAATTCCATAGAATTACATGTTAACACCTCGGTAAAAGAAGCTTACAACTCGCTAGAATTAGCATCATGGATTCGATTTCATGAACATTTAAATGAAAAATTTGTGTCTCAAAAAAGAATCAAACTTTCAGTTCAAAATATCTGTAAAAATTTGCAGTATTCCTCGTTATATCATTTGAGATTAATTGTTATGACATATTTTCGCATTCAACTGAACGCTTTGAAAACAAAATATTGTAACAACGTTTTATGTATTTGTGGCGAACAATTCACATTGTATCACTGTTTGTTTTACTGCAGAAAGCTTCGTTCCTTTTTACCAAAGACGTTTACACAAGGAAACTATCTTGAAACGCATTTTAAAGAAGTAGTATCGGATCAAGTTTTGTTAGTTAAAATTTCAGAATCATTGGTTCACAGTCCTGTTAATGCGTTACTTTAAGATTATTATTATAATTATGATTATTTTTGTTTTGTTTTGTTTTTATGACGATTTTTCTTTTACATTATTGATGTTAGCGTTGTTCTAGTTTCATTTCTCTGTTCATCCATATCCTTTTTCTTAAGACCTTGCCGCTTCCTTTTAATTTTTTTTACGTCCCTTACTCTGTTCCCCTCTCCCCTCCACACCCCCCCCCCCCCCCTTATTTCATCCTCCATGCCATTTTTCCCCGTCTAATATCACTTATAGTGAAAAGACGTTAAATCAAGCAACGAACGAATACATACATACATACATAGACAGATACATAGATACATAAATACATACAAAGATACAGAGAAACATGCAGATACATAGATACATACATAGATACATAGATACATATATAGATATGTGTGTGTGTGTGCGTGTGTGTGTGTGTGTGTGTGTGTGTGTGTACATGTAAAAACACGATCAAGATCAAAAACTCTGCGCAATTCAATGGAATAGCATATGATCAGAGTTATTCCTCTTCAATGGTTGAGCCATCGTTTCGACACTTTGTTCGTTCTTAGAC
This sequence comes from Monoplex corrugatus, assembly GCA_030674185.1. Classification (NCBI taxonomy): domain Eukaryota; kingdom Metazoa; phylum Mollusca; class Gastropoda; order Littorinimorpha; family Ranellidae; genus Monoplex; species Monoplex corrugatus. The sequence goes on from CM060308.1 coordinate 36,728,082, forward strand.
CAAATTTTCTTTCATTTCTTTCATATAAACTCTTGTTTAGTATGAAAATAGAAAGAGAATAAGGCAATTTAATTTCTATGAAAAATTGATATGGCAATATCAAAATTCTCGCGATCGTCATTTCTCGATAAACTTTACCCTCTCCTGAACAGTAACATGGCGGCCCTTCTAGTTTCTGTTTCTAGGACATCCAGAGTAGGCCTTCAACGCTTGATTACAAAAACAAGATGCACTCTGTCACAGCTGCAAGATCGTCTGCACTTACGGCCACTGTCCACAGGTTTTGAGTCTTTTTTTTTTTCTAAACCACTGTCGGCGTACGCTATAAAATAAATCACTGTTTTGGTTTATAAGGTTGTTACTTGTTAGGCCAAGCGAAGGGGTAGGGCGACGCCGTACACGTGAATCGAGTGTGTTCATATAATAGGTATGTGAGAAAACCGGGCTCCGCGCTGCCACGAGCGTTTGGAAGGGTGTCTACGTGAAGGACCCTCATTGGTCATTTACTCATTATCTACGATCATTAAAAATTTAATCAAAACAAACAATGCGTGTTATGACGCTAAACATACTTACAAGTTACATAGATCATTATTGTGATCACAGTGATGCACTGCTGGTAATGCCTAAGGCTAATGCCTCATCAGCTAGAGATAATGATGATGCAGCTTAGCTCTTTCACAAATTTTGTGTTGGAACACAGTGTAACTGGTCCATGTCTTAACATTAGTCCAATGCCAAACCCTCAGCCCGGGATCAGCTTTCTCAGTTTCTGCTGGCCCGAAGACTGAGGGTTTTAAGGGGTCTGTTTAGCTCTGTCGTTATATTTTATATCATAGATTTTTTCGAAAGGGTACGATGTAATCACTTGTAATCCAAACCCAAGCCCAATCCTCTCCTTTTGCATCGATTTCTTTATGAATATTTTGCTCATCCTGTAGGTGACAGTCGGGGCATGGTTATACAGAATAAGGTTATATTTATATTACTGTTAGTGTTACCAGTGGTAGCTAAGGCAAGCCCAATATTCATGTATGAGATCTGCAGGAGTGATTTTTTTAGTGAGCCTAACCCAAGGTTACATTTATGACATTGATTAGATCAGTCAGTGTGGACTGGCTGTCATTTGATAAAGCTGTGGACTCTAGAGCCAACAACATGAAAGTGAATGGCCGTTTTACTGCCTATCTTAGTGCTGTCATTCTTGTAGCATTAGCTTAGTCTTTAAGTGGTCCTACACTTTTCCCAGTATTTCGAGACCTTGCCAGTGTATAGAGCTTTGTTCAGATTCAGTCTTGACTTCAGTGCCAGCCCACACCATTGGAAACTGGCCTGTTTGCTGCCCATTTTAATGTTTTCATCATTCTGGTGGTGTCAGCTTAGTGTTTCATACATGATATAGTTCTGTCTGTTTTCTTGCCCATTTCAAGACCTTGCCAGTGAATAAGGTTTTGTGCAGGCTAAAGGAGTCGTGCAGATAATTGCTGACAGATTAGGGTGAAGTGCATATATATACAGTGGAGTTGTCCGAGCATGAGACATCTCTCTTGAACAAATTCTGAACTCCAGCTCTTAGATAAATCAGTCTGTCATGGCTTTTTGTGTACAGTGCAGACGGACACAAACGACTGTCACAGGAGAAGAATGTACATAGCAAATGTCTTTCTTTATTCCTAGTGGTGACGTACATAGCAGATATCTTCCTTATTCCTACTGGTGACATGAAAAGTGCTCATATTAACTCAGACTGACATGGATGGATTTTGTACAAACTTGCACATTTTCTGTCTGTCCGTACAAGGGGCTGAAACTTTTCAGACGTATTGATATTTTAAGTTTAACAGTGCTTTGCTTTTTCCTTAACAAGCAGCTCAACTGGTACAATGACCTGTATAGATTATTAAAGGAGATGACCATTTTGTTATCCCCCACTCATCCAGCAGATCAGGAAATGTCTGGTTTCATCCTCAAGTACTTGACAAATCTTGGAGGATTATCAGAGACCATTGGTCAAGTGGTGGTAGGCTACTCACTGTGCACATGGCGCAGTCTATAAGTTAATACAATAGGGTACACAGAAAATCTTCATTTCCACCACCACTGCAACATCAGCTTCAGTTTTGTGCACCATTTTTTCTGCCCATCCGGGGTTGTCTGTGTTTATTATAAATGCAACCATGAACACACTATAACTGTGTAGACCAAATGACTATACTCTGATTTCAAAAGAATTCAATAATTCAGTGGCGTAGGACAGTATCAGTATGTCTACATGTCTTTGCTTAAAGGTGCAGCATCTTAACGAGGAACCCACAAGGATGCCAGATGGGACCCAGAGCAACAGTGACTCACTATTGATCAAACAGTCACCTGCCAGCTCCCAACGCCACACAGTAGCAGTTTCACCAAGCAAAGGGGGACTGTCCATGCACTAAATGAAATAACAAAATTTGCCTTGTCTTTTACTTCTCCTGCCTTCCTGGTTAGACTCAGTAACCACTTGTTGTAGTATCTCACAACCCTTGCTCTTGTTGATCTCGTTCAAGAGTAAGTGGCTAGATATCACTCTTAAACGCTTAGTCTAGTCTTAGCCCCCTGACCCTCAGAACCAAAAACTGCCTCTTTCCACTTTCATTTTTGTATTGAAACTCACGTTTTAGAGTAATGTGCACTCCTATGCACCTTGTGTGTGTGTGTGTGTGTGTGTGTGTGTGTGTGTGTGTAAATAAAGTGTATACTAAGTAGGATGTTGATAAACTCGTCACATAAATTCACTTGGCTTCTCTCCCCCCCCCCCCCCCCCTTGAAGGCCAGTTCCAGAATGTGACAGTGGAGAGACGCGGGGAGAAGAAAAATGTGGCGGTGCTCAAGATGAACAGACTTAAAGCATTCAATGCGCTCAGTGATGCCCTCATGACAGATTTGTCTGTGGCCCTTCACCAACTGGACCAAGACAAAGACATTGGCTGCATCGTCATCACTGGCGGTGACAGGGCTTTTGCTGGTGGGTGTTTAGATTCCTTTGTTGGCGTTCTAATCTGACTGAAAGAAAGAAAGAAATGTAAATACATTTTTTTATACAAGTGATGCTTTCCTAGGACCTGTATTGATCTAATATAAAGTAAACACAGGTGATACTATCCTGTTTTGATCTGTACTGTCCTGTGCAATCAGCCAGTGTTTGGCATTGTGTTGGAGGGAACATAGGATTCTTGAGACAGCAGTAAACAAAAATATGAAAACAGATAGTATAAGAATAACAGTTTAATGTGTAAGTCATTTGTCATGTACAAGATGTAAGAAGAATCTGTGTATGAGTGTGTGTGTGTGCGTGTGTGTGTGTGTGTGTGTGTGTGTGTGTGTGTGTGTGTGTGTGTGTGTGTGTGTGTGTGTGTGTGTGTGTGTGTTTTTTGCTGAGACAGCTGTTGGTGTCACTGTCATTTCACTATTGTTGACTGTTGTTTTCAGAATGTTCAATAGTGTATTGAAATTGTTCTTTGAACACAAATTTTGTAATGTAGTGCATGTTTTGTTCTAAAAAAAAGTCCTTTCATTTTAACGAAAGGAAAGTAAATAAAGAAATCAAATATGTGAGTAGTGAAATTGTTCTCTGAAAGCAAATTTTGTGAAGTATGTTTCACTGTAATTCTATAAAGAGAAGGAAAACCACTGCTGCAGGAGAAAAGTAATGAAATGAGTTAATAAATGAAATGAAATCAAGCATGTACAGTGGAGTCTGCCTGCAATGAAATTCAAGGGAGACAGATTTGTGTTTTGTTATAGCAGCAGTTTATAGCAGCTATGAATAAGAAAATCAGTGACCTTACACAGCACTAATTCTTTGTTGCCGTATTAGTAGAGTTCAAATGTTATTTGCAACATTCCTGATTTTATAAGTTGTCATTATGAGGGTAAGCAATGAAACACACACAGCACACACACACGCACACACACACATGCATGTACGCACGTGCGCATACATACACACACACACACACACACACACACACCACACACACACACACACACACACACACACACACACACACACACACACACACACACACACACACAGAACATACTCATATAACTCCTGGCGTTACATCACTGGAGTGGCAAAGTGGCTGACACAGTTTACAGTGGCACATGAAGAAATCTAGCACAGTACATTTTCACTGTAAACACGCAGTGTAGATCTACGATACTGATCAGTTATACTAGTCTTGATCGAAGACTATACATATCAAGCATTGCCTTTGGGAAACAACACCTCATTCATACAAAAGGAGTTTTTATGCATGGCAGTTGATTTTGTTCATTATAGACAGTACTTTACCAGAGGGGAAGAGAAAAAGTGGGAAGGGAAACTAAAGAGTTTGTTGGTGGTGAAAATTCATTGTAGGCAGGTTTGTCTCTAAAGCAAATTTGCAATGTATTCTACAGTCTGAAGAAATCGCTTTCACAGCATTGAGAAAAAAATTATTGAAATGAAAACAAATTATTAGCTAGATAACCTTTCATTTCCTCTTGATCACACAAAATATGCTCTTGTGTTATTGTCATCATGCACACGCACAACACACAAGACACAACACACACACAGACACACACACAACAGGCATACAACACACACACACATCACCGACACACACACACAGACAACACACACGACACCACACACACACAGACACAAGACACACACACACACACACACATACAAACGCACACACACACACATACAATAGTAGTACATACATAATATATATATAGTATATATATATATATGATATATATATATATATATTTATATATGCAACACACATGTAGGCCTATAGGTAGGTAGATAGATAGATAGATTGATAGATTGATAGATATAGATAGATAGATAGATTGATAGATTGATAGATAAGTAGATATATAGTATATATGTATTATATGTGTGTGTGCATACACACATATACATAATCTGTACCTATATCTATATCTATAGATGTATGGAGAGAGAGAGAGAGCTATCTGAAAATGACTGTCTACATATATGGAGAGAGAGAGAGAGAGATACATCTATCTGAAAGTGACTATCCTTTCAGCTGGAGCAGATGTTCCAGAGATGAGCCAGAAAACGTTGCACAGTATCATCGAACAGGACTTCCCTGCCAACTTCACTTCCATCACCAAATGCAAGAAACCTGTCATTGCGCGTTCAATGGATTCGCTGTATGCAAAACCCTTCTTTTTCTATGGGCATTTTGGTTGGGTTTTGTGGTGATGTTCTTGTGTGTGTTTTGGGAAGGACTGTTTGATGTGTTATTTTGTTGTTTTGGTCTGTTGTTTGTTTCTTGTATGTGATATATAAGATTGAGGCAGCCGAGATGTGATTTCTAAGAAGAATGTTGAGAGTTCCATGGACAGCAAAGAAAACAAACAAGACAGTCTTGATGGAGGCAGACACAAGTAGATCACTCATAAGAAAGATTAGGAAAAGACAGGCAACATTTATAGGCCATTTTATGAGGAAGGGGGATTTGGAGCACCTGGTCGCAACGGGAAAGCTGGAGGGAAAGAGAGCACCAGGTAGATCCAGGGAGAAAATGCTGGATGGACTTGCAGAGTGGCTGGGGACAGGAGGGTGGGGGAGATGCTAGGGGCAACGAGAGATGGAGACAGATGGAAGTCCATGATCGCCAACGCCATGCGGCAGGGCACCTGATATGATGATGATATAAAGATTTCAAAATTACATGCCACTGTGTTTGTGTGTGTATGTGTGGTGTAGTGTGGTGTGTGTGTGTGTGTGTGTGTGTGTGTGTGTGTGTGTGTGGTGTGTGGTTGTGTGTGTGTGTGTGTTCTGATGGTGCATTGTTGTTTGTGTGTGTGGAAGCGTTGCTCCAGTAGTATATTTTTCGCCCCCACCCTGGAGTCTGTCAATGGGTAGCGTGGTCGTTGTATTGCCAGGTTGCAACAGATCTGGTATGGTATTTCCTTTCAGTTGTGTTTTCATTCATAGTTTTGTTTTTGGGTTTGAAGAACACTTGGTGGCGCCCATCTCCATTCCAAGTGTTATATACACAAGGGTACATTGCCTACTCACATGCACACATGTATCTAATATTGCATACACAATGACATAATCACATGCAGACACGTATAAAATTCTAGCAACAAATACATTTACCAATGTTGATATGAAATATATCATTTTCAGTTCTTGTAGTGATATTGGCAATGCTGGTTGTGGTATTCATGATGTTTCTCCTCTCATATACATACACCCTAACACACATATACCTGCGCGCCGCGCACACACACACACCACACACACACACACACACACACACACACACACACACACACACACACACACACACACACTACACACACACACACACACACACACACGCACGCACCACGCACACACACACACACACACACACACACACACACACACACACACACACACAAGTAACACTTTTTACCTATCCTTCAAGTAATTAAATGTAAGCAGTATAACGGAGGTAAGTGTGTGCTGTTCCAGTTGGAGGTGGCGTGAAATGCCATGATGTGTGAATCATCTACGCTGAGACAAGGCACAGTTGCACAGCCAGAAATCACCTTGGCCACCATCCAGGTTTTTTCCTCTGTGTGTGTGTATGTGTGTTCGTGTGTGTGTGTGGTGTGTGTTCGTGTGTGTGTGTGTGGTTGTGTGTGTGTATTGTGAGCATGGTGTGTGTGCGTGTGTGTGTTCGGTGTGTGTGTGTGTGTGTGTGTGTGTTCGTGTGTGTGTGTGTGTGTGGTGTGTATGTGGTGTGTGTGTGTGTGTGTGTGTGTGTGTGTGTGTGTGTGGTGTGTGTGTGTGTATGTGAATGGGAAGTAGGAAGTACTATCTTGTGCTGTCACTGTTGGTACCCTGAATGTGATTGCCTTATAAACGTTTTTTGTATGTGAATGATAAAAGCCAGTGTTCCCATGATTTGTGCTTTGCCATAATTGATCATATATATGCATTTATACTCAATTTTGTTGTGTTGAGTACAGGGGGGTGGGGGAGGGAGGAAGTGATTGGTAGCAGGATTTTCCTATAGAGTTTGTACCATAAACAACATACTGATCATTTATTTGCAGAATTACTCTCTCTGTCTCTTTTCATATGTGCATGCATTTGTGTGCTTTTTGCATATTCACACATGTACACATGCACACATACATGTATGAGTATGCAACATACACACTCTGTCTTTCTCACTCTCACTCCCTCCGTCTCTATCTCTCTCTTGCTGTCTGTCGTACACACCACACACACACACACACACACACACACACACACACCCCACACAACACACACACCACACCACACACCACACACAACACACACACACACACACACACACAAAACAACACACACAAACACCCAACACAACCACACCACACACACACAACAAACAACCAACACACACACCACACCACAACCACCACCACCACACACACACACACACACCACACACACACACACACACACACACACACACACACACACACACACACACACACACACACACACACCACACACACACACACACACACACACACACACAAAAAACAACAACACCACAAACAACAACACACACACACACACACACCCACACCAAACCAACACAACACACACAAAACACAACAAAACAAACCACACCACAACACAAAACAATACCATCCACCCCACACACACACACACAACAACAAACACAAAACAACGAACAACCACAAACCACCAATCACCAACACAACACAACACACACACCACACACACAGCAATACTGACACTAACAAACACACACAAACACCTGCATTACAATATCAGGCATCTCACACACACACATAAAGTATGCAAGCATACCCCACAACACACACGACACACGACGACGCACCACGCACACACACACACACACACACACACACACACACACACACACACACACACACACACACACACACACCCAGAGAAGGGAAAACAACATATCATGGCCTGATTGCAAACTATAATTGTATATTGTACAGGAGCAGGCGGCACACAGCGCCTGATTCGTACTGTGGGCAATCCAAAGCCATGGACATGGTGTTGACAGGAAACAGAATCTCTGCCCATGAAGCAGAAAGAATGGGTGAGCGTCTTTCTCTGTACCTCTCTGCACAGCAGCACTACCACAAGATACAGTTATTATTGTGATAATTATTAATATTTGAATCTAAGCCAACTGTTGAAAGCCAGCCATATCAGGTCCGTGATATCATCTCAAACATAACGTACACACCTAAGCATATAGATGATCTGGACAAAAACAAAACCTGGACAAAAATTAGGTACACATACCATTGCATTCACAAAGGTAATCTAAGGATATGCTCCTGGTAGCACAAACCTATGATTTGCTGATGATAATGCATTGATGTTGGAAGATATCACCAGTATGAAAAGAATTCTGTATGGAGCAGACACCGCAAGCAAGACAGCAGTTCTGAAATTAAGTGCCAAGATGACAAAAGTAAATGCACCTAGAATGAAAAGAAAGTAGAGCATATCAAGATATCAAGAAGACTGCAATAGAAAATGTGAATGATTTTAAATATTTAAGCTCAGTTAAGCTGAAAGCAGACGGGTAAAGACATATTCTGAATATGCAAAGGCATTGTGTCTTCTGAGATAGTTTTCTCTTTGAAACCAGAAATAATGAAAATACAATGAGAATACATTTTTAATATACAAAGCAAGACAGTGCAAAGTTTCGGCCAACTGGTTTTAGCGAAGACAAAAAAGAAGGAATACACAAAACTTGGGAAAAAAACAAACATGACTTTCCAGATGTTATGATAAGCGGGAGAAAATGATCGATATCAGGATATCTGTCACTTTGTTCTACTCTAACTAAGAATTTCTGGTATGTCATTGAAGGTGGTGGGTTTTAAAAATTGTTTCATTGGAAATCTGTCAGAAAATGGTCTAAAATCTTGAAACAAAAAGGACATGATGTCAGAGCATCGAGAAGAAAACTTATGTGCATGAACAATGGCAGGAAAGACAGGGGAACACTTCTGACATGTATTTACATGCTGCAATGTGCGAGCAGGTCTGGTGAGCAAGGTGTTCCCAGCAGCAGAAGTGCTGGATGCAGCAGTCAAGACAGCGGAGAAGATTGCTGGGTACTCTCGTGTTGCTGTCACCATGTGTAAAGAAGCTGTCAATGCCAGTGAGTATCCCTCTCTTCTACTTTTGTATTCAGTTCTCTTCCTCCCTCCGTCTTTGTGATTGTCTTTATTGGATATGTTGTTGTTTTTTTGGTTGGCTGGTTTATGTGTTTTTCTGTTTTTTCATTGCAGTAGAACTTTTCTGCTTGAAATGTGGGTTGTTATCTAGAGAAAGCATAGCCACAATACGGCTTCCCTTTTGTTTCTTTGTTTGTTTCCTGCATACAGTCATGTTTACTTGTAGGTATTATTTCAGTGGAATTTCACCGCACAAAATATCTGTTGCCACATGTTCTTTATGTATGCTAAGACGAAATTGCATGCTGACTGGGGACCCAGGTTTGTCATTTCATCCGAAAGACTAATACCCAGATCAGGACTCAAGGTCTAATGGAGTGGGGAGAACAATCCCTCTACACGGTAACTGTGACTGACCTTATGGCTCAGAATGATGGAGCATGACAAGAGAGCGACCTTACCAAGCTGTCAAACCTTCCACACAAAGAAGCTCTGAAGTATCATATAAATCTTCTAGCCCAGCACCATCTCCAACCACCAGTTACTCACCCAGTGCAGTCAAGGAGTATACCATCGTAATATAAAGGTAATGGAGTTGGGGTTAGGTACATTATCCAAAGAGAGAGGGATACCAATACCCAGACTGGCCTGAGAAAGATGTTTTGAGTTGTGTTTTTTGTCATCAAGCAGACAACTGTTTTGTCTTTAAACTGCTTGGAGGGAGATCCATGTCTTTTTAGCTAAAAATAGAGAATTTCTTTCCACAAGTAATAAAGAGAGAGAACTTATACAGTTAAAAGAGAAAGAGAAACTCCTTGAGACCTGAGAGCTTTGGAAGGTTTGTAGGGCAGAAAGTGTTGTGACATATTATGTTGGTATGGGATTCAGATTTAGACATTAAAAGCAGATTGCAGCAGTTTTATTGTCAGTTTTCGCTTTGATTGGAAGTTGATATATTTTTCACAAGTGCTTTTGCATGCACCATTTGCTCTCCTGAAGGACAGGTCAGGCTGCACTTTTTTTTTATTTGTTGGGTTTGGATAGCTTATCATCAGAAAGCCCAGTTAGGAGAGAGGTAGGGTAACTTTAGTCTAAATATTCACAGGTTGTTTCTGGTATTGGCAAAAAGAATGAGTGGATTTTGCTTATTCTGTGTAGCTGGAGAGACAGGATTTTGTTTGGCTAGTTAACATGAGCTTCTTTTGAGAGGGATCCATCAGGCTACATCCCAAGATTCCTCGCAGAATTGCTGAAGGTAATAGAACAGTCTGAGATAATCACTGCCTTTGAAGTTATTTTTTGGGGCTTTGATTTTGTACCTCTGTACAGAAGTTATGTTTTTTCTTCATTCGTTTTCAGTTTGTTTGCTTTCATATGGCAGCTATGATCTCAGTGATGTTTAATTTCTCTAGCAGTGCTTGAGATATCTCTCAGGACAGCAGAGCAGTGCAGTTGCGAGTCAGTAGCAAGGTTCATATTGCTTACAGCCCAGCTGACTAATTGAGCCATATCAGGGCTACAAACAAGAAAAGTGGTTGTAAATATGTGGTGAAGAAGACAAGGTCCAGAACAGAACCCTATGGGACACCATATTTCAGCAAAGATGGGACAGACTCCCCACTATTCTTGAAGAAAAGAGTCTAAGCAGGGTAACAAGGATGACTTGATGAAGACAGTACCTTTTGTCAACTTCATCAGACTGACTGACTGAGGTGTGATCATGTTCGAAATAAAAGAAGAAAGAAATTAATAGTCATTATGTCATTGACACTGTGTGTGTGTGTGTGTGTGTGTGTGTGTGTGTGTGTGTGTATGTGTGTGTGTGTGTGTGTGTGTGTGTGTGTGTGTGTGTGTGTGTGTGTGTGTGTGTGTGTGTGCAGGTCAAGAATTGCCTCTAGCACAAGGTATACAGTTAGAAAGAGGACTGGCATATATCACAATTGGAACGGTAAGTGTTTCTGTTTCAATCTGTTTTCACTGAAAGGCTTATTTTATCATCCTAGTGGTGTGTGTGTGCGTGCCTTTGTGTATGCATGTGCCTGTGCATGTGTCTGCGTGTGCATGCATGTGTGGTTCGTGCATGCATGTGTGGTATGTGTGTGCGTTTTTGTGTGTGTGTGTGTGCGTGCGTGTGTGCGTGCGTGTGTGCGTGCGTGTGTGTGTGCGCGCGCGCAAGGCATTTGTTGTATTTATCTTAGTTTTTGCCACTTCATACCAAAAACAAACATTTCGAAACAAAAGTGGTATGGACAAATTTATGTTAGCCTACTCAGTTGAGGAGAAAATGCTTTACAAATTGGTTTAGAGCATATAAGATTGTGTGTGGATTTGTAGCTAGTAACGTTCATTGAAAGACTGTTTCTACCTGTACTTTAACTGGGCAAATAAACTTAACTAGTATGTTTCTTAACTAGAATTTCAGTTACCTGTCTGTGCATATGCAAGATTGTAAAATTTTCACACAACAGTTCCAAATGGGATGAGGGTATAGCATCTGCTGTTTTTTGTTGTGTGCTCTGGGCTTTTTTTTTTTTAACAAACACCTATCATCTGATAGCTGACCAGTTCATACCATGAACTTCAAGCTCTGCATCTGACCCATAAATGGTCCCCTAGCCTTGCACAAAAAATTCCTGATTTTCTTTGACTCATTTTCTGCAAAGGATGCTATTTCTTGTCAGAACTTTACTCCCCCTGGGCTTCTGAAATTCCCTGACCTGTACAACACTCTAAGCAAAGACAGTTACAACATCATTTTAGCCTGGGTTTTCAATCATTTTGGCTTTCGATGCACTGAGGTCATTGACCAACTGGTTAAAAATGCCATCATAGGCAGACTGTTCCACAACAATATTCCCCACATAGTTTGAAATCTAAAATACATGTGTATGTAAAAAGGTTTCTGGCAAGAAGAGTAGGATGTCCATCCAGTTAACAAACTTTACCAGATCTATTCATCTGTATGATTATAAAGATAATGATGATGGTATTTATGAGGTGCCAGATCTTGATACACCAATCAAGTCAAAGTGCACAGTTTATCATTCATCAAAACACTCATCCACAATGACAAAAACTCAAGAATACACAGCACATGCACATGGGTGGTCGCGTTGAGGGGGAAGTCTTTGCTAGACAAAATGGTATGTCTTCAGGTTAGACTTGAAAGAAGACATGAGTAGGAAGAGACAAAGGAAACTCATCCTAGTTGTATGGACCAGATACAATTAGTGGTGACAGACTGTGGAACATCTGTACTGAGGAATCTGCCTACAAGTAGTGTCAGAAGTAAAATAGAGAGCTCAGGCAGGGTTACATTTGGAGGTGGCCACAAAGATACAGGTGCAGCATAATGTATTTAATTTGTTTTGAGATTCTTTGAGAAACAGGCAACCAGTGGAGAAAGTGAAGCAAAGGGGTGACATGATTACATCTCTTTTTATGAATGGCTAGGTAGGCCACAGAATTTTGAATACACCGGAGAGATGTGACGAATGAAGCAGCAAGCCAGAGAGCAGGGAGTTACACTATCAATACGAGACAAAATAAGAGAAGTCGTGAATTTAGATGCTGCTAAAATTGAAAGATAAAAGCGAATAGTACTGAAACATCACAGTTGACCAAAACAAGGTTTGGGTGATGAACTGAGGATCAAGAACAATGCCAAGGTTCTTGACTGAATCAGAATGTACAATAGTTTTGTCAGCTAGTTGGATAGAACAAACTTTCACAGAGCGTCGTCCTGGTTTCATTGAGAAACAAAAAAAGAAGTAGGATTCAGTAGGCTACATATTATTATGTGTCACAGATTCCTTATCCATTTATAAAAGGAGAAGTTCCATGGTTTGTTCCTTGTGAAGAGAATCTCAGTATTAAACATCTGTTACTTTAATGCTGGAAGTAGCATGACACTAGACAGGAATATTTTACAGCAGGCTCACTAAAGACCTATTCCATATTCCATGATGTTCCTCAGAGAAAAAATTCTTTTAGCTTTCTAAAGAGAAATCCATTTCTTTCATTTCTTTTGATTTTAATATTGAAAAGGTTTATTTTAAGTCAGTTTATTTACTGGATCATAATTTTTAAAACTTTAGAAATTTTGACTGACGTGATGCTTAAAATGGTGATAACCATGGTTAGTGGCAAGGTCACAGTCCTGATATGATCCTCAGCGGTCAGCAGGATTATGACCAGATGAGTCAAATTAAATGTAAGATTGTGACAGTTTGAATTCAGACCATGGCTTCTAATACCTTGTGTGCATGTGAATATGACACACTATAATCCAAAAAGACACAGTTTGTGTCTCATATTGTATCATGAGGATGCCCGCGTCCAAGCAAACAGGAACCAGAAGAACAAGTAAACCAAAAAGGATGCGCATTCTTTTTGGTTTACTTGTTCTTCTGGTTCCTTCTTCTCATGGGTGAGTTTTTAAAGATAAACATTCTGAAGATGACCGATCTTATTACAGTTCAAGTCAGTGTGACCAGCTGTTAGAAGCAGATTGTCTGATATATGACTGCTGAGTAATTTTTGGAGAGGTATTGGTGGTTTTGTGCATTCTGATTTATGTACACTTTAATCAATTTTGCTGTATTGTTTACATCTGCAAAGCACCAGCAACAATGATATTAAAGTCACAACAATCAGTGAAGCACAGACATGAAAAGATGAAACAGCAGGTAATGATGCCACTAGATGCAATAAACAGTGTAAAAATTAAACAATTATGCCACTAGATTCAATGAAGACAGTGTGAAAATGGAATAATGCCACTAGATGTAATAAAGACAGTGTAAAAACTGGAATGATAATGCCACTAGATGTAATAAAGACAGTGTAAAATGGAATAATAATGCCATTAGATGTAATTAAGACAGTGTAAAAAATAGAATAGTAATGCCACTAGATGTAATACAGTGTTAAAAAAATGGAATGATAATGCCACTAGATGTAATAAAGACAGTGTAAAAATGGAATAATTATGCCTCTAGATAAAATAAACAGAATGTAAAAATATAAGTATGAAATGAAAGGCTGAGATGAACAAGATTCATTGTTTAATATTGTTACTGGAAACTGCAGTTTCTGGTACTTGACTCTTGAAGCCATCTTGAGCATTCACAATGCTCCAGACATTTATTTTCCTTGCGGTTGGGCAAATATCCACGAAACAAAAAACTTGCAGGTAAAGAAGTGAAGCTAAAGGCTGAGTACAGTTGTAATGTATCAGTTCTTACGATGACAACCGGTTTTTCTGATCTGTTGAACTTGTTGCATATATTGGTTACCAGGGTGATGCACAGGAAGGTATGACAGCTTTCGTGGAGAAGAGACAACCCAACTATAGCCATGACTAGGAGCTGAGCTCTGACCAAAACACTCACAGAACAGAAAGGAAAAGGATCCGGACACTGTGTCTTCCATCACTGCACCAAATTGAATACTGTACTGTCCTCTATCACATACTAAAATACTACACTTTTTTTAAAAATTTCAATAAAACATATAAAGGGAATTCGTGCATATGAATGGAATTCAAATTTGTAACATTGCCAAATTGTGATTTGAACAGTTGGAGGTCATCACGTCCATTTTTGTTGTTGTCATTGTTGTTGTTGCTACAAATGTCACAGAGACCAAGCTGCTTCTTGAGTGGTTTTGGTTGTTGAAGAATGGCCATATGTGTGTGTGTGTGTGTGTGTGTGAGAGAGAGAGAGAGAGAGAGAGATTGCTGTAAACATGAGATATTCTGTATTTAAATTTCAATCAGGATCAAGTTAAACTGTGACTTACATATGTCTGTCAAATTGTTGCTTCCGTTACTGTGTGATATGTGGTTGGTAGATATCCAAGTGAAAAGTTTTATATTTTTTTTACAAAGCTGTGGATAGCACGTAATGCTGGAGTCTGAGAATTATATATATAATTCAGCAGAAATGTATACCAAACTTTGTCCGCAAGCAGGGTTGTTCTGTTGGTCTGGTATGTTTTCTTGCTGTTGTTGATTTTGAGGGAGGGTGGCTGGTTGATTATTTGGTTGGTTAGTTGGCAGTTAGATGGTAGTTGTAGTGGAGGTGATGTTTTATTTGTTTGTTTTGTTCATGGGAGTATTTGCTTACTTGTGTGTGTGTGTGTGTGTGTGTGTGTGTGTGTGTGTGTGTGTGTGTGTGTGTGTGCGTGTGTGTGTGTGGTGTTGGCGTTGATGGTGGTCTTTAAAAAAGAGGGGGCAATTACTTTAAGAAAAAGGGGTAATTGTTTTATTTATTATTTAAAATGCAGAAATGGATTGTTGAATTTCAAATTGTGTTGGATTGTTGACAGATAATACTTTGTGTGTAATACTCATCATTACTGCAAGATTGTAGGCCTACTGTTGGAGCTTATTACATTTTTCTCTGTTAGTAAACAGAATTTGCATAGTAGATTTATTTATTTTTCTCTGTGAGTGACTGTATGCGATATGTTTGTGATTAAAAAGTCTGGTTACATGCTGTGTTTTTTATCACTGCCTTGTGTGCATTGAAATTTCATATGAAAATGTGTGTGTGTGTGTGTACATATGTGAACATTAATTCAGTTGACCTTAAAATGTTCTGTTTTCTATTAAATGATTAAAACAAGACTTACTAACAACTCAGCAGCAAGATCCAATTAAAACATCTTTTAAACAGACATTTTTGTTGTTTGCCTTAGTGCTTTAAGAATTGGGTGCGTATAAAAGTGTTTTGTCTATGAATAATACACTATGTACAACAACTGATCCAAAAGTCTTGTCACTTACTTTGCAAAACAGTAATAGGAAATCCAACATAATGTGAAATTTTCAAAGTCCTTCCAAGTACTCTCTTCCTCTCTCAACTAAAGAGTTTCTGCCTTCTTTGCCAAGAGTCAAATGATTTTTATAGTCTGAGACTGAGATATGGTAGCAAGCTGTGATTTCATTGCTTTTCCCCTGTCGGGATTCCTGAAAATTTCTTGCCAGCTAGGTTTTGCTTCAGAAGGGGGAACAACCAAGTCGCATGGATTAAGTCAGGACTGTAGGGTGAGTGAGGGAGAACTTGAATGGATTGCTCTACTAGGTAGATCACAGTAACCTTTGGCTTCATGGGCACCTGCATTGTTTTGTAGAGGTAACATTTTGCTGGTACCCACATTTCAATGCTGCTCATGGATGGACTGCACAACTAAGCAAAACACTTCCTATACAACATCAAATGGAAAGAGCAGGTTTTACAGGCAAAATTTTGATTGCTACAGAATCTTGGGAGTTGAAGAAAAATGTCTTACAACTTTGAAAACCATGTCTCAGTACAACTGGGCTTTTGTCATAAATGCCCACCCACATGTGACAAGATCATTTGTTCTGGATGCTGTACAAGACGATCCATGTTTCATCACCTGTGATCATATCAGAGTCATTTGGGACCTTCTAACTCAAATATTTGAAGCAATCAAGAGAACTCTGAAACCCCCGCTTTTTTTTCTCCTTTGTCAGAAGACGAGGTATCCATCTGGCAACCATTTTTCTCATCTCAAGTTCATATTGCAGGATCTGTTTTAATGTGCCACATGAATCGCCTTAGGTTTCCTCTTCAACGTTTCCCTTCACAAGGTAAACGGTTTGCCCATTTGAGATTCCACTTGGACCTCTACACTGGTACTTGTCTTTCAAGTCTGTTTTTCTTTGTTCGAAAACTATCAGTCCAGCAGCAAACTGTTACGTATGACACACTTTTGTCTCCATGCCCATCTGCAAATTTCTAGCACAGAATGTCCAGAAAGTGGGGGTATTGGTTTATACTGAAAAAGGCCCCAGCATCCCCATGATGGAAAGACAGACAACAAAACAAGGTCACATGTAGAAAAGCACATGTTTAATACATGTAAAAGAACCCACAGTATGAAAGAACTTGTCACTGGTGAAATTTTACAGTAAAAGAATCCACTCATAGACAAACAGAAGTACTTGCAGAAAGGGGGGGGGGGGGGGGGGGTTGAAAGCCTGGTGAGGGAGGATGCAGTGTATTACTGCTGTATGCTCAACTTTTAAGATACCATGGTTACACAACAGACTACTGACAGGGAGATTGTGAGTTTGAACCCCATTAGTCTAAAAAAAATTATTGTGGGATTTTTCCGCCCTGACCAGCACTTGCCTATGTGATTGTGCGATGGACTTGTTGGGAAGAATGCGACTGATGAGTCTTATTCACATTACAGATGCATGACTGAGTGTAGCTTAAATTTCCTAACAAATACTGCATGTATCTGTGTCTCTTGGGCCTGACTGACACCAGGATAAATCATGACAGTAAGCAAAAGTACGGTCATTTCACACAGTTTCAACCCTAGATGAAACTCTATAACACCGTGATCATCATCCCCATTATGAAATCATTAATCATTAAAACATCATGAAAAACTATCCCAGATTCTGTGGTCCTTCATGTCCTGATTTTGTGGTGACATGGTTTTGGTTTCCTCTGCCACTTCTATGCCTGAGATCAATTCAGATTGAGGTCTTGGGTGTTCCTGGTTCTTGGGAGCCATCATTGTTGGACCATGATGGTGGTCTTACAGAGAGTCTCATTCAGGCTGGCTCTGTGACTGAGAATTACTGTAGGCTTAGGAAGCAGTGTTCTTAGTAAGTTGAGTCAGAACAGGCACTGGTAAACCACTGAAGTAATCCAGTGGTAGTGCAGGGTCTCCTCTTGAGGAAGCCATATGCTGACTCTTGTGGGCTTCTCAAAACTGGGATCTCAACTGAATAAATTTGGGATCAAGATGTTTTGTGTACCTGGAAGTCGTATGGGATCGATGCCACTGAAGAAGCGAAAAAAATTTAACAGAAAATAAAAACAACTCAGACACTGGCTCCAAGCTGTATTGGTGCTAGCCTTTCTCTTGGTTCATGTATCATGGAAAGTGGGAGTCTGTTATATGGGAAACGTCAGGTTCTCCATATCACTATGCCCATGCCTGGAGATCAGTCCAGTGATTCAATTTGCACTGTGCTTTGAAACTAAAGGAGACCGATCTTACTTGCATTCCTTTCTTGAATCAGTTCTTGCAAGAAGACTTCATTCATATAAAGCACTACCCTAAAAACTCATTTGTCGTTTAAACTCACCAAGCATCGCATACACTGGTAATCACACTGTACATAAAGCGCAGACAATTCAAACTATTGAATGACCATATTCCACTATACTGTTGCACAGTATGCATCTTTGGTGGGTGTTTTCATGTTTCTATAAGCCACAACACACTGGCATGGCTTCATCATCATCATGTGCCCTGCCACATGGCATTGGCGATCATGGCCCTCCATATGCATCTATCCCTTGTCGCCGCAAGCACATCTAACACCCTCTCTGTCCTCAGCCACCCTGCAAGTCCGTCCAATATTTTCTCCCTGGGTCTACCTGGTGTTCTCTTTCCCTCCAGCTTTCCTGTTTTGACCAGGTGCTCTAATTCCCCTTTCCTCATAAAATGGCCTATAAATGTTGCTTGTCTTTTCCTAATCTTCCTTATGAATGACCTTCTTGTGTCTGCCTCCATCAAAACTGTCTCGTTTGTTTTCTTTGCTGTTCATGGAACTCAACATTCTTCTTAGAAACCACATTTCGACTGCCTCAACCTTGTTCTGGCTTTGCATGTTGACTGTCCATGCTTCACAACCATATAACAATATTGGTTCTCTATAACATTCAAGAACTCTCTTCCTGATGTTAATTGATAGGCATTTGTTGGTAAGAATGCTTTTCATCTTCTTGAATGCTGTTTTTGGCTTGGCCAATTCTGCTGGCTATTTCTGATGTGCATCTGCCATCTGGTGAGATGACTGTTTCCAGATATTTAAACTTATCAACCTGTCTCAAAGTCGTGATATGGCTTACAGGATCTTTAATATGCATGTCTGATATTCTGTATGCAAATATACATGAACAGTGCAGGTACTGGCCGGTCCACACACATGTTGACTTGGGAGATCAGAAAAATCTTGACACTTTACCCACCAGGTATCCAGGCAAGATTAAAACCAGGACCTGCCAATCACAAATCCAGTGTTTAACTACTTGCCTACTGTGCCCATAGGATTTTTGCCGGAAGGTCTTATTATTGTAGTGCTGCTGCATGGTCAGACAAACTTACTAAAAAGAAATAATTTCCTTTGACCGAGTTTCAGTCTTAACCCTTTGACTCCCTCATCTTATACGACAGCATCCCACATTATCAGCCATGACAGCAAAGGAAAAACTTAACCCTTTTACATATTCACCTTGTCTACCAGCTTCCTGCAGCTTCATGCCACAAATATGCATGTGCACACATCCCATCTCGATTTGTATATTATCATATTACTGTTGTTGTTCTTGTTTTATTGTTAAGGGTTGACGTGTATTCATTTACATGCATCTGCTTTTATCTCACATGCTTTTGTAAAGTACATGAGCCATTGACATATATATACTCCTAATCATAATTTAAGGGCCACTTCTTCCTTCCTCTCTAATTTTAAGTTGAAATAATTGACAATGTTTAGAATTGATTCTATGTTTTATTTCATCATTTCCACACCTGTTTTGGAAAAAGAAATTAGCACAATGACCCATTAGTGAACAGCACATGCATTTAAAGGAACATCCCCCCCTTTTCCAAAAACAGAAAGTGTCAGATTTGGCCAATCTGTTTTCAATATCGCGTGTGTCCGCCCCGAGCCTGGATGCATGCTTCACAGCGCCGATGCATCGACCCCACAAGGGTACGGAGTGTGTCCTGAGGGATGGCCGCCCACTCGATCTGCAGGATGTCGACCAGCCTGGCCAGGGTGCCCGGTGGGGAGTGGTTGTCCCTGATGCGCCTCCCGAGCACATCCCAGAGGTGTTCAATTGGGTTCAGGTCAGGTGAGCACGCTGGCCAGGCCATACGGACGACTTCATGCTGCTCCAGGAAGTCTGTCACAAGGCGTGCTCGATGCGCAGGTGCATTGTCGTCCTGGAAGATGGCGCCTTGACCAAGGTCCACAAGCGCAGGCAGTGCCACGGCCGCCAGAACCTCGTCCCGGTACCGGACCCCGTTCAGGATGCCGTCAATGGGGAGCAGGGGGGTCCGGGTACCACGGCTCATGCCACCCCACACCATCACCGACCCGCCGCCGTACCGGTTATGCTCTTGGACAGTGGCGTCAGCGAACCTCTCCCCTTGACGTCGCCACACCCGAGCCCGGCCATCGTTAAAGGTCAGGGTGAACCTGGACTCATCCGAAAACAAGACCCGGGCCCACTGTTGCCTTGTCCAGGTCACGTGCTCCCTGGCCCAGGTCATGCGGCGCACTCTGTTGACCGGTGACAGCACGGGTCGGACGGCCGGTCTCCGTGACCTCAAGTTTGCCTCATGTAGCCGTCTTCTCACCGTGCTGCAGCTGATGTTAGCACCTGTTGCGTCCCTCAGCTGACCCCTCAAGGTCACCGCAGTGGATGCCCTTTCCCTCAGGACGGAGAGGGCAAGGTAGCGGTCTTGCTGTCTTGTCGTTACTCTGGGTCGACCCGTGTGACGCCTTTCCTGGACTGCTCCAGTCTCATTGAAGCGCTCCAGCAGTCTCTGGATTGTGGAATGCGACACTTCAAGTCGTCTAGCAACTTCCCGCTGCGCTAGGCCTTCATCAAGCAGAGCGAGGGCTCTCCCCCGCTGCTCATCCGTCATCCGTCGTCTTGCAAGCATGGTTAAAACGAACCAAGAACGGGTCCTTTTTATCCTCGTCTGCGGGCAACTTTGGCTGGAGTAGTGTTCAAAAAGGGCTTGCCTTGCACGTGCAAAGCGAATTTTGTCGCTACCTTGCCTGCGTCGTCAGAGAGACCCTGCTGAAGATTCGACAATTTCGTGTGGAAATTGTCTTCCTTGGGCCGCCCATTGCAAATCGGCAAATCCCCAAACACGTGCCAAAAGGAAACTGCAATGTTGTCTGAGCTCTTATCCATTCAGTTACGGCAACGAATTGGAGAAAAGAGTAAGAGAAACTAGGTTATTTCTCCTTTCAAAAATTGACTCAAAAACGTTCCTGGCCCTTCAATAATGACGTGTAGTATATATATAGATAGTTATATATAGATATAGATATATACAAAGTCAATATTTTATCACAACCCATTATTTGTGTAACTTCTTTCACACTTATGTACTACTGTTCTTTTAATAAGTTCATATTCTATGTGTAGAGTAGCAATGACTTGCTGTAAGACCAGTCCAATGGGACCCAACGATCCTTGAGTAATAAGCGTTCTAAAGCCTGAAGTTAAGGCAGACAAATATAAAGAATGAATTACTGTGGGGAGCCAGTCATGATAAGTCTGCCTATATCACAGCTGGAGAGATAATAATAATTATAATAATAATAATCATCATCATCATGATCATAATAATAATAATTACAGCCTTCGTATGGTGCCAAATCTTGACAATTCAAATCAAAGTGCACGCACACGCCAGGCATATGCATACAATTGACAAAGACTACCATTAAATTAATACAAGTATAAGGCTGTGCCTAGTAGAGGCCAGCAGTGACACTGGCCTTCCCCCAGCAAAGGTTACAAGTGTAACATAAACATAAATATATACACATGTATATATATATATATATATATATATATATATATATATATATATATATATATATATATATATTTTACAATCTATGTGTTTTAGCACAACGTAGTCAGAGAATAAAGTGCCCTTGAGGAAGGCGGGTGTACCGCCGAAAATTTGGGAATATTTTACGTCGGCTTGTTGTCTTTTTCTTCACATGCTGCTTTATCTATATATATATATATATATATATATACATATACCTCAAACTTGACAGTGAGAGGACCATACTTCACCCAGCAGGTTGTAAGTCACAAATTGTGGATGGCCTTCAGATACAGAGGTTATTTAGCCTGAATGAATAAGCAGTCCTGGGCTGACTGGCAATGGCTTCTACGGAGACGGGGTGGGGTGGATCTTGGAACTGGCAAGGTCACACTTGAAAATACCCACAAACCATTATGTCCTATGATGGAGCCATCACGCAGGTAAGGGCCACCTAACAAAAATCTTAGCCCCTGTGCTCACAGGCCAAGTCTATTGTCCATAAGCTATACGTGCAGTAACCCCCACAGGAAACCTAGAAGTAGAAGGCTGAAATTAGAGGTAGACCTACCAGGCCTGCATGCACCTACTTTTTCGCAAACATGGGTACTATGCAATAAAATGCAAACAAATGTCTACATGGTCATCTACATGAGATGAGAATGACGCTCATCCACTACACCAACCAGCTCATGCAGTTCTACATCAGTCCATGGCAGCCCGCAGAAATATAAAGATGCATACCATCCAAAAATATGCTAGATCTATACATAATACAGAATACACAACCACTTGGTGAAGTGTTAGAAAACACCGCAAAATAAAAAAAAATCCATTTGTAGTTTCATTTCCCTATAATTCGCTCATGCCATTGCAAACTTTGGTTTGGTTTGGTTTGGTTTGGTTTTGTTTTGTTTTGTTTTGTTTTAATCGATATTGTTGCATGTGTGTCATTTTTAAAAACTAAATTTGAGGTCAAATTCACCATCCTGATCTGCATCATCTGGGGACTTGACTCCTTTGTTCTGAGCCCAAGTACACAAAAGTAAGTCATTCGAGTGTTATAATCAGATTTAAACAATATAATAATAATGGTGACCACACTGTAGTCATCATCATCATCATCTGGTGCCCTGCGGCATGGCGTTGGCGACCACGGACTTCCAACCATCCTTATCTCTCGTTGCCCCCAGCATCTCCCCCACCCTCTTCATCCCCAGCCACTCTGCAAGTCCGTCCAGCATTCTCTCCCTGGGTCTACCTGGTGCTCTCTTTCCATCCAGCTTTCCCATTGTGATCAGGTGCCCCAAATCCCCCTTCCTCATAAAATGGCTTATAAATGTTGCCTGTCTTTTCCTAATCTTCCTTATGAGAGATCTACTTGTGTCTGCCTCCATCAAGACTGTCTCGTTTGTTTTCTTTGCTGTCCATGGAACTCTCAACATTCTTCTGAGAAACCACATCTCGGCTGCCTCGATCCTGCTCTGGCTTTGCTTGCTGACTGTCCACGCCTCGAATCCGTACAACAGTATTGGTTCTATATAACATTCAAGAACTCTCTTTCTGATGTTAATTGATAGGCATTTGTTGGTAAGAATGCTTGTCATCTTCTTGAATGCTGTCTTGGCTTGGCCGATTCTGCCAGCTATTTCCGATGTGCATCTGCCGTCTGATGAAATGACCGTTCCCAGGTATTTGAATTTATTAACCTGTGTCAAGGTTATGCCATTTGCTGTTATTTTGCATGAGAGGATTTCATGTTTTTTACTGATCACCATGACTTCAGTCTTCCCGCTGTTTAGTTCCAACCCCTTACCTTTGCTTTCTGTTTCTAGTATATTCACAAGGTTTTGTAGGTCCCTTTCATTTTCTGCAATTAGCACGGTGTCATCTGCGTATTGAATGTTGTTTATCATTTTCCCTCCAATCTTTAATCCAGGGTCTTCTTCTAGGTTTCTCATGTTTTCGCTATATAGTGAAAACAGATCTGGTGACAAAACACAACCCTGTCTGACTCCTCTTTTGATGTTTTGAAAAGAGCTTATATTCTTTTCTATTCTCATTGCAGCTGTTTGTTCCCAGTACATATTCCTGATTATTCGTAGATCTTTTCCATCGACATTGAGTCTCTCCAGTTGTTTGATCAATTCATCATGTCATACCCGATCAAAAGCCTTGGTATAGTCAACAAAGCATAAATACAAATCCTTATTCATCTCAACTGACCTCTCTATGATAGTTCTTAAGATGTATATGGCATTAATAGTTCCTTTCCCGTCCACAAATCCACACTGTTCTCCTGCCATTTCTCTTTTGATTCTATTCCTTGTCCTCATCATGATTATTCTTAACAGGATTTTTGTTACATGACTCATCAAACTGATTGTGCGATGGCGTTCGCATTCTATAGCCCCTGTCTTCTTTGGAAGTGCAATGAAAATTGATTTTGACATATCTTTGGGGATTTTTCCAGTGTCATAAATTTCATTTAGGAGGACTGTTATTTTTTCTGTGCCAAATTCCTCTAGGGCTTCAATCATCTCTGTAGTAATGTTGTCTGGTCCTGACCAGACCAGACACTATAGTACCGAAATATAATCCTCGATGGCTTTTCCAGTCTCCGTCTTGAAAAAGTTCAACAGTTTAAATTGTAAGCCTACACTGGGCATGGAATCGAAAGCACCGCAAAAAGATCAAGGGATATCATTCATAGGTAACGCGAATGACCACCAGAGTTGCGTATCGTGTTTATTTGCGGGAGTGTGCAACTGCAAGGCAATTCGAAGACAGCAGACGATAAACCTAACAGGTTGTAGTCGCAGACTCTGATAATGAACACTACACGTCAGCACGAAGACAGTAATTGATCGAAGCAATTGTAATCGTGTTCAGCTTTGACAGTTTATGTTTCAGTATTTATCTTGTATACTTGTTCAGTTCAGATCATAAGTGGGACGCATTTTTCATTGATTTTTCAAATCAAACGAAGATGCGATAGTATGTCTGTATGATGATAGTGCCGGTGCGCCGATAGGCATAGTTAATCTTAAAGTCATGATCATAGTGAAACCAGAATTATGACAATGAATGATCGACGGTTTTTAGTCCAAAAATTTTGAGATTTCACCCGACTCCCCATCCTGATGTTTTAAGTCATGTTTGGTAGTGTAATTGTATAATTTAAGTGCCGACGCTGCACAGAGAGTGAGAGACAGTGTTACCGATCAGTGTCCAATTTTGAATTTACTTGCTGTACGTCACACTACCGTGTGACTACGTGTAGTCACTCGAGTCTCAAGTCACTGCAGTGTAATACTGTTCTGTCACAGCTGCTGCTGCACTGCTGCAACCCAGCCAATGATTGTTATTCACTTACTGTGATCGTCTTGTATCACGGTAATATTTATAGGGAGAAAGAAACTCTAGGGAGAGCTAGACAACAGAAGGTCTTCAGAGAAGTTACCCCCTTTAGACAAGTGTTTCGGCCCTGAATTCCTTACACTCTCGGGGGGCCGGGCCACATCCAGGTCATGACTCCTGGATGCCCTTCTGCTGACATTGTCTATTTTTTTTTTTTTTTTCACGCCGGGGAGCGAACCTGGGCGATTCTGCGCTTCAGAACTGCGGTACGCGGTTTTACCAATGTGCTGACGGGGCACACATCATCTGTAGGGAATTTAATCCTTATGAAGTTCACTTTTGGTTCCTTCTTGCCCAGATCCAGCTTGAGCTCCTTTCTGCTGCCTCTGCCATCGCTTTAAGGGCTCTAGTCCTCTTCTTCCCAGAAATGGCGAGTTGTTTCATGAGATCATAAGCGGAGGTGCCCACAAACCCTCTTGCCCTGACCTCTATGGCGAAGATTTTGACCCGCAGCCCTGCTTTCTTCAGGGTGCTGGCAAGACCGGCGTATTTTTCGGTCTTGTAGATATGTGCTTCTTCCATTCTGCTTTCGTATGGCACAGTGAGTTCTATCAGAATCACTTGTTTCGAGGAGTCAGAGTGGAGAGCGATGTCTGGTCTCATGCCTGTCTTGCTGATGACATCTGGGTAATTTCTCCACTCTGGGAGGTCTGCTGTACACTCCCAGTCGACTGCTCCATCCAGAAGACCCTTTGGCAATGTGCTGGTTGTCATAGCACTTTCGGGCCAGACCTGCTTCCCTCCTGCTTTGTAGAACGCTGTCATAGCAATTGGTGCGTTTGGGGTCATGGTTTTTTCGCTAACCGCGTCTGTGATCACTTTCAGAACTTGGTTGTGCCTCCATGTATACCTTCCTTGGGCTAGCCTACTTTGCAAGAGCTTAGGACATGTTCCACTGTTTGTTTCTTCTGACAGAGCGGACATGCTGGGTCGTCTGATTTCCCCCATTTCACTAAGTTTGCATTCGAGGGGAGCAGGTCATATACAGATCTGAGGAGGAAGCTTATCCTTAGAGGAGCCATGTGCCACATATCGTTCCAGCTGAGACTTCTTTGGAGTGCACTGTCCCATGTTGTCCATTGCCCCTGTTGACCTTGCTGGACTGCCTTCTGCACTCTTTTGACATCTTCTTCTTCCTTCAACTCCTGTATGATCATGTCTCTTTTTTCTTCCCTTTGGCTTTGGACCACCACTGCATTTTTGTTGCTCCCAGTCCCTGGCTGTTGGTTTGCGTGTGTCCGATTATTTCTTTGATGCTGAGGTTTCTCTTGGCATTGTTTACAGCCTCTTGGACTTTCCACTTTCTGCCAGTTCTCAGCTTTGGATGAACTGATCTCACGATATTGTCTTCCGATTCCTCCAGCATGCTCAACAGTCTTGCTTTTCCAACTTTGTATATTATATAGCTGATAGGGGGTGGGGGTGGAATATGTTTTGGGGTTTTGTTGTTGTTTTCGGTGTTTTATTTGGGTGGTGGTTTTGTTTTTGATACTGATAGAGGGGATAAGGCCGCATTTCATTTAGCCTACAATTAAGCAAAGAAAATGATGCCCGATTCAGAAGGGAGAAAAACAGCCATCTGCCACACCACTCTGCCTTTAGTGATTGCCCCCATGCAACTTATTTCCATTAAATTAAAGCTTATGGGATGGATAAGCTATCAGTTGAAACATTTTTTTCCTTTCCACAAGCTAGTATAACAAGGAATGCTGAAGGTAAAATATTTGTTAAACACAGAAATACTAACACAAGAGCATTTTGTTTTTCTAACAGAATTGTTAAATTGTGGAATAAAATTCCTTTTGAAATTAAATTTACTAACAGCATTAACAAATTCAAAAATTTCCTGGACGATGACGCAGAATTCAAAATTTTATTTAAAAAAATAGACTGAAGCAGATTTGCTCAAGTATGAATATTAAGGCATGCGTTTCAGACCCCGAAGAAGAAAGCGTAAAACAAAAAAGATAGGGCGTTAAAAGGCCAGAAGGCCTAGGCTACGAGCCAGCCCTCAGCTACTACTACTACTACTGCTTATTCAATTGAGGTGACAGTGATGGTCACTGTGGACTTCCAGGGATGGGACAGAAGTAACCTGGATTTAGCAGTATATCAGGGAAACAGAAATAACTGTCAGTATATGGGAAGTACCACTGAAGTGAGAAAAACAAAGGACAACTCTGCCCTCTGCCATTCATCCCCCCCTCCCCCCCAACCCTGCATGCCCATCCAGATGATAACAGTGAAGCAAATGGCAATCCCATCCTAAAATCATATATATATATCTTTGTAGTTAATTCATTGTGGTTTAAAATTCTGTTACCAATTGCCTAGAAACCCAGATACAGATTTATATTGCCTGCAGTATTCATTTTGGTATAACATTCTGTTGCCGTTTGTTTTAGGAACCAGACTACAACTTGTACAAGTACTTTAAGTTGGATGCAAGTGGAGTGTGTGAACCATGGCAGACAAAAACAAGGACCTGGATCCAGCATGGAAAGAAGGACCAGTGATATCAGAGAAAGTGAATGAACAGGAGCGATTTGTTGTGAATGTTATAAATCTTCTTGACATGGGGGCAACCATACCCTTCATTGCACGTTACCGCAAGGAACAGACCGGTGATATGTCAGTCAACAAATTGCGGGAAGTCTCTTCACATCTTGTTGACTTGAGGTAAATATGCATTGTGCAGAGTTTAGACTATGTTTTTAAGAAGCTGTTTTTAAGAAGCTAAATGGTTTAGCTGGTTCGAGTATGGTTTTATGTGTGTGTGTATGCTTGTCAGTATGTGTGTTTTCACTGAATTGTATGCACACAGAAAAAGACATTTTCCTTGCCTTGTTTAACGAGGGTCTTTTAACATGGTCTTTTAAGACCATATGTATCATATGTATTAACTATTATGTACACTTTTTATCAATAGCTTCCTACATTCCCCTATTATAATGAGTTTACAGCAGACCTAGAATCCAGGCTGTTTCATTGTTTCCTTCTGCTTTTCTTTTTGACCACAGAGAGCCTAGATTGCATGCCTAAAGTCAAAGAATAATTGTAATTATAAGGGACTGTCAAAATTCAGTATTATATATATATACATGAAGTTAATGAACATGAATTATATGCTTGCATGCATGCAAACACACACACACACACATACACACGCACATATACACACGTGCACACACACATAGAAATTATATCTTCGAATATCCTTGGTTGCTCATAAAGGTTGCTTTTTTCCCCTCATCCCATTTCCCTGGAATGATTGCCCCCCACTGACCACATCAGCTGAGGTGTACTAAAGTAAAAGACCATTCAAGCAAATGAAACACACACACACACACACACACACACACACACACACACACACACAACACACACACACACACACACACACACACACACACACACACACACACACACACACACACACACACACACACACACACACACACACACACACACAACATGCACGCACACACACACAGACACACACACACACACACACACACACACACACACACACACACACACACACACACACACACACACACACACACCACACACACAGATTAACAAGCTTTGTATTACTTACTGCTTTGGTAGTATTCAGCTGCCAGAATTGATTTAGATGGGAGAACAACTTTGTGAATGGCTGTGTCAGGAAATGACTTTTGTGATTAAATGTATTTTTGTCTCTTGTTACAAGGACAGTGAAGTCAAAGATGGTTAGTGTGTACAACTCAATCACTGGACTGGGGAAGATGAACAAGCAACTGGAATTGACCCTCAGGCATGCTCGAACAATGGAAGAAATAGATATGCTGGTAAGATTTATATTGTTTGTTTTCTTTTGGGGGGGAGAGGGGGGAATGTTGTTGTTTGCGTACCACTGCTGAACGCTCAGTAAAACATACCCATATCTGAAGAATTACAGGCTTTGCACTGCATCCGTAAGATTGATTTCTAATTATGATGATCCAGAATGGAAGAATGTTACAATATTTTCTTTTTTCCTCTGTCTCTGTCTCTGTCTGTCTCTGTCTCTCTCTCTCTCTCTCTCTCTCTCTCTCTCTCTCTCTCTCTCTCTCTCTCTCTCTCTCTCTCTCTCTCTCTCTCTCTCTCTCTCTCTCTCTCCTCTCTCTCTCTCTCTCTCTCTCTCTCTCTCTCTCTCTCTCTCCTCTCTCTCTCTCTCTCTCTCTCTCTCTCATTGAAGAATTTCAGAAAGAATTTGACCAAATGTGGCACATCGTTTTACGACAGGAGGTTGTTAAACAAACATGGCCAAACTTTTAGGTCAGGGTTACTGATTTGCAAAAAGGAAAAAAAATTGGGTCATCAACGATTCCCTGTAATGCATCTTTGTGTATGTATGTATGGAAATTTGAAACTGTAGAGTGTAATGTGAAGTCCAATGAGAGGTGTTTTTTTTTTTTAGTTTATACATGTAAATGGTTTCATTTGTATTAAATGTCAGAAACGAAAAGTGTATGAATGCTTTGAAAAAGGACATTCATAGACATTCATTTATATCTCAGATGACAACCTAATTCAGAGACTATGATTATGATGGTGACTGGCTCAAAAGCTGTCTTGTCAAATTCCTTCGGCTGACGCTGTGTTGGTGTCAGGTGGATGTAGTGGCCGCAAGGTGACCGACATTTTACTAAATTTTTTATGGTAAAGTAATTGATGAAAGGGAAGCAGCTTTGGTATACTTGTGAAGCTGAATCTTTTGCTGTCTGTTCTTTTAAACCCCTCCTTGCTCACTTGTAATTGTACTTTTTTTGGTACTTTTTTATGGGAAGGCATAGGTAATTCAAATCAATTCTGACATTTTCACCATAGCTTGTGCTCCAAAGCAGCCTCATGGTTTGGCCCAAAATGTCTCTTTACATGAAGTATTGAAAGAGTGATTGAAGATGGGTCAGGTGAGGAGTTCAAATTATGTTCTGAACTGGCTGAGTCAGATATGGAAGGTTAAAGTAATGAAGGGAAGTTGTTTTTTTATATCAAATGACTCTGAGACAGACAAGAATGAAAATAACAATGACTTTGACAGTGGGAGTGATTCCAATATGAGTGTTGTGGGGAATGACAGTGCATAGCTGCTGTAGATGTGAAAAAAAAACATCACTTTTGTTTAGTTTTGTTCGAAAAATCACTTTGTTTAGCTTTGTATTGATAGAATTGGTGTATATCAAGCTCACCTCAGCAGAAACAGAATTCTCTGGAAAGCAAATTTCTTACATATTTCAAATCCATTGTAAATGAATTTAGTATTTAGCGCAAGATTATTGTAATTTTGTAATTTTTTGTTTGTTTGTTTAAACTAGCTCAAACTGAAGTTTTGCAAAATTGTATCTGTGGATATTTTTTATAAAACACCAAAATCAGTGCCTCTAAGCATGTCATGCAGAAAACTGCATTTCCAATGTGTTCTTTTCTCCTCTCCAGTATGCGCCATTCAAACCAGGACATAAAGGAAGCTTGGCAGAGAGAGCAAGGGCAGCTGGACTTGAGCCTGCAGCACTGGATATTCTAAATGGGAAGCTCGTCAACTTTGGAGATTTCATCAAACCTGGAGAAAAAGGTATCTAATGATGATAATATTTATAATCATCCGTGTATATCGCTGTTCTCCAAACTATAGTGTACATTTAACATTTTACAAGACACAGAGTGTAATATGTACAGAAGCATTGATATATGACTCATACACAGACAGATCGGAACACACATGAATTAAAATGAACAAATGACAGTGTACAACCATACATATATACATAATAAGTATACCAACAGTACACAACCATATAAATATACATAACCTATGGTCATAAACACACACGCAAATGACTGCTTGATGCTATACAATTGGTAGTTTGAAATAGAAGCACATATTGGTGGATAAGCAACCTTGATAGCAACAATGGAAGGCCTGGGTGAACAGGTAAGTCTTAAGTGCAGACAGGTGGACATGTCCATTTTGATCATTTGGCTGTCATCTCCAAACAGGTGACACGAAACTGAAAACAAATTCACCAGCTGATTTAACCCTACCAGACCGAGTTCCCGCTATTGCGGGAATGACGAAAATGACTATATATCGAGTTCCCGCTATAGCGGGAATAGCACACTCACACGATCGTCACTTTATCAAGAGCTAAAAATAGCTACCGAACCGTTGCTAAGCGTCGCGTGAGCGTGTGTTCAGCCTATTGCAACTGTCTGCCTTTGTGTTGATGGTATTTTGAGGTGATTTGGGTGCAAAATTGACCATGAAGCGAGCTAGTGATGAACCAAGCACTTCAACAGGTAAACGGGCGAGGCCAACTCGCTTCACAGTTCAACAAGTGGTGGACATTTTGCAGATTGGAGAATTTGATCAGGAATACGTTTCCGATTCAAGTGGCGATGATTACGTTGATGAAGCATTGAGTGAAAGTGATGATTCTGACAATGAAAGAAGTAGGTCGAGACAGAGTGTTGGAAGAAGGGGGCGTGCCCGTACCCCCCAACCAAGTGATAGGGGAGATGCTTGTGTGATTGAGGGTTGGACTGGCGTTAGATGAAAGATAGGCCTATTTTCTACAATCTCTCCACGTTTCATATAATTCTAACCATTGGTGTGCATGATATGAACAGTTTTCTAACGTATATACATTTTTTTCAAAATTTTGCTCAGGAGGCCAGGCAGGGGGCACACTTACGCTCAGGGGCTAAGGTCTGGTAGAGTTAAGGTCACAGTTTGGCGCTATCCAGAGCTTTTGATTCAAGGATCACATTATGCTTGATATGTGAAATGGGCAGAGGTGATCTGAAAGGTATGATGGAAAAGATCCATCGTAATGATGATAAGTAAATCATGATTTTATGTTGGCAGCAGGTAATGTTGTTACATAATAATGCCTTCTTATCTTCATTGTAAGACATATTGCATTTATTCTGAATCTTTTACAGTTAAGAAATTTCTCCTGCTGGTAAACCAGCTATCGCAGATTTACAGTAGTCTAACTGCGATGTTATTGGTGCAGAGACAAGTCATTGGCTTGCTGTTTTGGACAGATATGGTCAATGTAAATGATTCTGTTGAGCTATAAATAAGAACTACAACAGATGTAACTTGTGTTCTTGCATAGACAGATTTTGGTCGGTCTTGAGGCCTTGGTATTTCACAGTGGTTTGGAACGAAATGTGAGTATCACCAGTATTTGCACACTCACTGCCAGCCAGTACAAATTGAGAAGTAATGCCAACACACATCACTTATGTTTTGTCTGTGTTCAACTTTAGTTTATTGCTGTTCGTCCAGAACAGTACATATATCTATAAAACAGCTTATGAATGATATATTAGATTTATTTATCAAGATTTTGCGCTATATAATATTGTATTATTATTATAATTTATAAATTCATATCCAGCATCTAAAAACATGTTTGTAAATAGACATTAAACGAACCCATCTTTATGAAATGCTTGACTACACACACTTGCTCAAACATACATACACACTCACTTGTACGCTGTGCATTCTCTCTCTCTCTCTCTCTCACTCTCTCTCTCTCTCTCTCTCTCTCTCTCTCTCTCTCTCTCTCTCTCTCTCTCTCTCTCTCTCTCTCTCTCTCTCTCTCTCTCACTCATTCACTCATTCACTCACTCACTCACTCACTCACTCACTCACTCACAGCTAGGCTGTAAGCAATATGAACAATTGAACTCACTCATTACTTAAAATGGCTACTGCTGATTTACAACCGGTAATCTGTACAATAAAACATCATACTTTAAAATTTCGGTTAGTTTCAATGGCACTACACCATGTGCACTAAATCCCAAAGGCTATTTGATGGATGTTGGCTCTGTCCTGTTTTGATGTCATTTTTCTGTTGCCACCAGCACAAAGCTGTCATGCAGGCTGAAGGACTGAAGGAGTCTGCTGGATAACTGTCGGCAGAATTAAATGGAACACATATGGAAATGTCTGAGCGCGATGAATCCATGCAGTGATATATGCGCTTAATCTTTTCCAGGTTTTCTTTTTTCCAAGGTAATCAAAGTATAAGATATGTGTGTTTTGTTTGAGTTGGTCAGAGCCCTGATATGGTGCCAGTCAGTCGCAGAGTTTTGAACATTTAGCTGACTGTAAATACAAGAAGACAAGACAAGCGCAAATTTTCGGCCAACCGGCCTTTGTCAAGCGCGAATGCACATTCACAAACAGACACCAAACAACGGATAATAACAAAAAGACTAAAACTTCCCTGCCGCTTCGTCCAGTGAATAAAAAGGGACCAAATGGAATGCCAATGTGCCTATGAGCAGTGGCATTCCATTTGGTCACATTAGGCACATTGGCATTCCGTTTGGTCCCTTTTTATCCACTGGACAAGGCGGCAGGAAAGTTTTAGTCTTTTTGTCATTATCCGTTGTTTGGTGTCTGTTTGTGATCATGCATTCGCGCTTGACAAAGGCCAGTTGGCCGAAAATTTGCGCTTGTCTTGTCTTGTTTTATTGAATACGCGTTCTTTTTGGTTTACTTGTTCTTCTGGTTCTGTTTGCTTGGATGCGGGCAGTCGCACATATTTTGGATCCAGCTGACTGTAGTTGACAACGTTATGTAATGATCCAAATTGATGAGCTGTGTTAGCATGAAGAAAAGTAATAATTTACTTGTGATGTTTGTCCAGGTGTGTCCAACAGAAGTGAGGTAGAAACGGGTATACAGCACATCCTTGCAGACATCATTGCCAAAGACAAAGAGGTCATGGAGGAAATCAGGAGGATGTTAGTGACAAAGCTTTTTCAGAAACTATTTTTATCAGATTCTGTAAATGTCTATACTAAGTATGTAATTGTTAAATGAGGTGTGTGTAGTGTGCATGGGTGGTGTGTGTGTGTGTGTGTGTGTGTGTGTGTGTGTGTGTGTGTGTGTGTTATTTGGTATAATTTTATTACAGAGGGGGAAGATACTTGGGTGAGAATGTAAGTGCATGTTATGTGAGTGTGAATGGTGTGAACATGATGGTCACCAGACAAAGGTCTTCGTTCTTTAAGCTTGGCAATAAAATGTCTTGCATACATGTGTTTGGGTATACACTTGTGTTTTGCCATTGTGTTGAAGACATTTTTTCATAAGTCTTTCACTCCTGACCTGGCTATAGCTGCATTTTAAGGATCATCGAATCTCTTCTTGTCAAAATTGAACATATGATAATTTGTGTTATTCATTCATTTTCCTTCAGTACAAGGTACAAATTTTTGTATGAAAACCGTGCCGCCTCATAGTAGAAAGTGACTAACATCACAAGAAGGTGACAGGCAGTTTGTTGGAAGTAAACACTGTTCCCCAAGTAAACCTGACCTTTCACATAGTCTTCCAAGAAGATTGCAGTAATCCACACATGAATGCTTTCAAGATGTTGGGTTCTGTATCAACATCAGCACAAAAAAGAAAGGCACTGACTTTGGAAGAGTGTGTGAAGGTAATCGCGTGAAATTCACATAGTGAAAGTGCTGTTTCCATTGCTACATTGCTATAAGTTCGAAAAACCCAGATTCAGTCTGTAACCAAAGACATAGCCACATCTTGACAATATGGAAAAGCCGTGAGAATGGAGACAGGAAATCATCAAAAGTTTGAAAAAGTTCCTACACAGACATTGAAGAAGCTTGGCATTGGTTCTGTGAAGCACAAAGAAGAAATATCCCCATGACAGGAAAACTCATTTTCCAAGGAAAAGCGTTATGTTTGTCTGTAACTGTTGGGTAAAATGACGTTTTGGCTTCTGATGGTTGGCATGAATAATTATTGAAATGAAGAAATGTTCACCATTAAAAAGCATACATCAAAATCAAACCCAAGAAAACATGAGCAGCACTTTTTCAGTTCTTTGGTAAACAGTAATCTGTAGAAAAGTTATATATATATACAGGTATACAGTTTTGATTACATCTGTCCACATGTCCTGGAGTATGTGTGTGTTTATCCATGAGTTTGTGTGTGTGTGTTTTGTGTGTGTGTGTGTGTGTGTGTGTGTGCACCTTCACACATTTGAATTCTTGTGATTGTTGGTGGTTTTTTTGCAAAAAATTCTGGGAGGCAAAAGTTTAATGCAATTTGTTGTTGAACTTTAACATTGACAATCACGTCATTCTTGTTCTTGACAGATGTGCTACTTCCTATGTCGTCCTAGAGACCAAGAAGTCCAAAGCTGCCAACACAGAAACAAAGAAAACCTCAACTGCCAATAATACCAAAGTGAAACAGGAGAATGCAAATGAGAAGAAAAAGAAAGGGCCTGCTAAAATCGAGGCACCCAACAACATCTTCAAGTTCGAACAGTACTTTGATTTCCAAAGTCTCATCAGAAATCTGAAGCCTCATCAGGTGAGAATGAGGGGGGACTTGAGGTGGCTGTGATAAATTTGATTGTGTGTGAAATAGATGCAGCCCTACTTGCTTCATGCTAATCCACCCCCCACCCCCACCCCCACCTCCCTGCCAACATTGCCCACCACCTCGTTCCCCACAAAACAATGTACAAAACTGGTGAAAAAATACATAGGTACTTCTCACCAGGTTAGGAGAATAAAGATTTCTTTTTTTTTTTTTTCTTTTTTTTTTAAATTTATTTTTAAATTCAACACAGAATCCATACAGTTGAAAACTGTTGTTTTCTTGTCCTGTTCTTTTTCATTTGATTGTTGTGCAGAGTGTGATAAATGATGTGTATTATTAGTAACAATGATTCATACAGCAGACTGTTAAATTGATTTCTGTTGATCATGTACAGTCTGTGCATGTGTGTGTGTGTGTGTGTGTGTGTGTGTGTGTGTGTGTAATACACATTTGGATTCATGCAAATACTGAATATTACGTTGCAACAGATTTCAGGTGTTAGGTGTATGTCAGTATATGTTGATCCTGTCTTTTGTTGCATATGTGTGTGTTTTCTTAGGTTGCTTGTTTGCAAAATAAACTGGAGCATTTGGTCATTATTTATACTACCTTCTTCCTTTACAAAAGTGACAAAGAAACTAAAAGTAAGATTTTGAGGAATCAGTTTATTTTTCCCCCACCTTATTTGGAAGTTTAAACTCTTTCACTGCAGGAAGCTGGTATGTGAAAGAATAAATGGAATTTTCTGTGTTCAGATTTTAGCCATCAACAGAGGGGAAGAACAGAAAGTATTGACGGTGAAGATCAACATGCCAGATGGAGTCAAGGTCAGATTCACTCAGTTTGTTCATCGCAAGTTTGTACGCCCTTTTTTCCCACAGGGATCCCGATGTGTCATTGAGAAAAGCATAGAGGATAGCTTTGATCGTCTGGTGCAGCCACAGATGTGTCGACATATAAGGTACAGAGTAAACCCCCGTGGGGATTGCGGGGGTTCTTTCATTATGTATAGTGTCCCCGCCTTCTGGAAATTCTGTGCTAAAAATTCCTCTTTTCTGTCACTTTCTTTGTTTCTTTCTTCCTCCTCTGCTTTCTGTCATTTTTTCCTATTATTTTCTGCCTTGCTGGTCCATTCACCTGTATGTGTTCAATAAAGTTGTACATACTTTCTCTTAGGATTGATAATTGGTACATGGATTTACTGCATTTTTAGCTCTAGGGAAATAAGATATGTGGAAGCAATTTTAGGTGATGTAGGACTGTTTTCATATATGTTTTAGTGTCCTTAGTTATGTTTAAATTTGTATTCAGGTATGTTTTTTTAAATTCCATGTGCTATAAATTGGACAGAATGGTCACCGCCAGGGGCGTCTTATTAGATAATGTGTGCAAATGCATTGATATGTGTACTTAATTTTCTATTCCTTTTTTTTTCCTTGTTGAAATATTGTGTATGTTTTGAAATAGTTATAGCCCTGATATGGTTCTATGCAGTTGGGTGGGCTTTAAACAAAAATAACAGCAATAACAGGTATAGAGTAGGAAGGGTTCAGTACTTCTGTTATGTTCATGATTGGAATGTTCAAAATGATAATTTAAAAAAACAATTCTGTCCCAACTTCTGTACCATCTCAGTGGTGAGGATCCCGTGCTGCTCGCTCCAGCTCCATGACACATCACCAGTCCCCAAGTTCATTCAATTGTAGGATGTCCACAAGAGCCAGAGATTAAAACCCTCTTCGTCCTCCAACGTACGAGAGCGTACGAGAAAAACGACTTCCGGTAATCCTGGAACGTTCGGGAGCGTTCGGATTCCACGTGGTCCGAATAGGCGCATCCATCTTGTTCCTATCACATGGCAGCCACGTGTACGATTTAGCCTCGTTTTCGCGATAGTTTGAGCTTCCGGTGGCCGCCATTTGCAAGCGAGTAGGTGCTGTACTTCGCGAGCTTCGAATTTTTGAAAACCAAGTTCTCGGAACCGCGTTCTGATCATGACGGACGAAGAGAT
Organism: Monoplex corrugatus; assembly: GCA_030674185.1. Classification (NCBI taxonomy): domain Eukaryota; kingdom Metazoa; phylum Mollusca; class Gastropoda; order Littorinimorpha; family Ranellidae; genus Monoplex; species Monoplex corrugatus. Next base: position 36,765,821 of record CM060308.1, read on the forward strand.
ATTATATGGCATGTCCTTTTTGACGATCGCGATGATGACGATGTTTTTGAGGGGTTTGAACTGTCTGATGTACGGGAGGGGGAAGACTGAGTGATGTGGACACCGACTTTATTGATCGATTTGATGTTATCGGGTGAGGTGTATGTGCGTAGAAAATTCGTTAACAACATGGGCATTCTGATTTTTTTTTTTAACCATACTTTCCTCTTATGTTTTAAAACTGTTTTAATTTGATACATAAATGATTCAGTAACATGTAAAAAATAATAAACCATGCAAAGGATGCTTTGCTATATTTTTAATTTTTTTTTTAATGAGACTACCCCACCTCGAGTACGGAGTTATTTCCCTTGGCATAGGATTTCGGCCTTTCCTGTGTGTGAGACATAGTACGACGAAGAGGGTTAAGCTGATATCAGAGGTGACCCTCTGCACTGCTGTTGGATCACTTTGGTGGAGTTCATTAGTGCCTTTCTGATCCAGTTCACTAAGGACACTACCTGCTAAAATCTCTACAAGCAATAGTAATAGCTCTGTTGTGTCAAGTTCTGTTATGATAATAGACCAAGGGAGATAACTCCTGGTACAGGAAATCAGAACTGGGCTCACCACCAGATCAGGACATGAAGGACCACAAAATCTGGACATTTTCGAGACAAAGTCCTCACCATGGAAGTTGGAGCAAGGGGTTGATAGACACATCGGCCTATAACCTCATGAAACAGCTCTCAATTTCTTGGAGAGAAAGGACCAGACCTTTAGAAGGCAATGGCAGAAGCAGGGGAAGAGAGTTCCAGCTGGATCTGGTCCAGGAGGAACAGAAATGAACTTCAGAAGACATAACATTCCCTTATATGTTGCTGGTGTCCAATAGCTAAGTGGTTAGGACCTGTGACAAGGGTAACTTAGTCTTAAGATGCCTGACCACCTGGATGCACAGGTTCGATTCCATGCGGACGACAAATTTCTATAAATGACGACAGCAGAAGGGCATCCAGGAGCCATGACCTGGATGCAGCCTGGCCCCCTTAGAGAGTAAGGAGTTAAAGGCTGAAATGTATGTTTGATGGGGATTTCTCCTCTGAGGACCACCTGCTGTCCAGCTCTGTTCAGAGTTTCTTGCTACAGTGTCATATGCAATTTTCATGCATTCAGTCAACTTTGGTGTCTTTTGTTGGTTTATTTTTAACTATCAAAATAATATGAATACAGGCATCAAAAACAGCAAAGTCAGCACTGAAATCATGGTTTGTAAGCAAGAATTTCATAATTTTCAAAATGTGCGAATGGGAAATGATAGAACAGACATCTGTGGCCCTCCAACAGCAAAAATTGCAATTTTCATGTACAGGTGATTTTGTCTGAAAAGGTCAAAAATGTGGTAGAGATTCACTCATACATAAACAAGAGAGAGAACTCTTCCTTATTCATTTTGTTATGTGGGTAGGCAGACTCGCTTTATTGATGTTGATCTGAATTACTCTCCTTTCATATAGAAGTGTTGGGGAGCGCATATATGCATGCATGCCCCCGCATGTATGCAAACACACAAACACACACACACACACACACACAACACACAACACACAACACAACAAAACACACACACACACACAGAGTAATTTTCTTTTCAGAAAATGCATGCAACGAGATTACCTTTCCATTTCGTAAGAGCACTGTGTGTGTGTGTGTGTGTGTGTTGTGTGTGTGTGTGTGTGTGTGTGTACGTACATGCATGCATATGTATGTGTTTTCTCCACAGATCAGAGCAGACACAAGCTGCAGAGAAAGCCTCCATATCTGTGTTTGGGGACAACCTTCATCGTTTGTTGCTGACCCCACCGGTCAAAGGCAAGACAGTGCTTGGTATTGACCCTGGCTTCAAGAACGGGTGTAAATCAGCTGTGGTGTCTATCACAGGTAAAAATATGGGTTGGACAGGTGATGCTGAATGTATGTGGACATTAAGTCAAATTATTTAAAAACATGAACATAACCTCACACAATGTTTGATAAATAAACTGTTGTACACAGATGTTTGCTTCATGCAGTCCTCTTTGTTACTGTTGTATTTCGCACTATTACATAATTTTGTATCTAAAAGAATGTACTCCAGCAAAAACCAAAAAAAAAAAGTAGTTCTGGCCACACAGTCATACACTTCTTTCATGTTTGCAGCCTCCACTTTTACCTGGCATCCCATTCCCATGAATTTAAAATCCATCTAAAAATGTTTTCCTATGAACTTATTCATCAGAATCCTCCTGCAGAAAGTCACTTGTTGTTGTGGATAAAGATTCATGTGGATTTTCATGCTGCCATTTTAAAACATGGATCTCATTCACCTTCATCGTTGACAGAACACATAACTCAGGGAAAATGAGAATGGTAATGCATGGTATAGGGGAAGCGACCTGCAGGTGTCTGAGCTTTCATTTTGGTACAGTTGTTTCCATAAATGAACTTGGAATGCTTGGAAATGTGATGAAAACTAGACCTGAACATTGATGAGGTACAGCCTTGCTTCATCACAGAAGTATCGTACTTCCAGTTAGGCATAAAGCATTATTAAGTTAAAATCTAGGGAGTGATGTGATCATTTGGTGAAATGTGACATCTCTAGTGATATTGTGTATGTGATGCATGAATAAAGGGTGGGACGGTTTGTGTGTGTGTGTGCGTATGATCACAGTTGACTGAAGATTAGAGTAACTGCAGATATACTTGGTGACATGAACAGATATCTGTTTACTTACCGTCTATCATACTGTTGATATGTAAGGCAGCAACAAAGATCCTCCACTTTTGTCTATTCTGGGCCAGCCTCTGTATTGTACTTAAAAGTGTTTCAGGGCCTTAAGGTTTCCTGTTGTTCATCACCAGTTGGTCTTGGGTTTTCTTCTATTGGATCTTACTTCTGGTGTCCAGTGAATGACAGTCCTGGTGATGTTGTTCTGCTGTATATGGATGATGTGCCCAATCCATGTCTGTCATCTTTTCATGATGATAATGCCATACTCTTTTGATTGCATCAGGCAAGTAGTTGTAGGTGGAGATGGTGGGGGGCCAGAATAGACACCGCATGCACTCCAGTAACTTTTGGCCTCTTTTATTTTTTTAAGTAGATAGGTAATTTTTTGCCCTACAATGTGAATGAAGCAGGACATACTGTCAGATTGTTCTGCAGTTGCCTGAAATATTGAGTTCATTAATCATTTGTATGAGGTTATCATCAGTTATAGTTCCTCCTTACTTGGTACATAACTTCTTGTCAGATATAATTTTGATTATTGAAGTTAATGGTAATTATTGCATCACAGAAAATTTCTGTTTTTAGTCTGCTGTTAAGATACGTAGTCAGTCACATTTTTTAGATCTGCATGTTGTCTGTTATATGAAGATATTATTTACTTCCCCTGAATTGGAGAAAGATGAAAGTATTAACAACACAGCTGCACATGGCTTTAGACAGAACTTTGGAAATCCTGTCTACTCGTAAGTGACCATCTTCCACTGCTTTATGGCACCTTTCTGACCTCGTGCAATCATAGGATGATGATCAGACAGGCATAATTGTCAGATGGGTAAAACATCTGATTCCGATCAGAAGGTCTCTGTTCAGTTGCCTGGGTACCTCCCACCTGGTTGGGAGAAGGTGGAGATTTTTCCTGTCTCCCAGGTCTACATGTGTACTGATTTGTTAGTGCCTGAACCCCCTCATGTGTATATATGCACGCTGAAGTCTAATATGCACATTACGGAGTCTGTAAGTCATTTCAGTGTCTGTTGTCTTATGTTAACATGAAAACAACCTGCATGCTTGTCCACTGAAAATGGAATATGCAGATCTGCAGCAACATACCATCTGTATTGGCAAAGCAGTGTGCATACATATGTCCAAGAAAATCAGAACACTCATCATCATCATCAGGTGCCCTGCCAAACACCAAAAAAAGAAATAATTGGACGTTGATGCTGCCAGAATCTTGGATTGTTCATGCATGTTTTAAGCAGTAGATCATATTTGAATGTCAGAGTGAAACATTATCGTACTGATTAGAAAGAAATCTTGTACTTTCAAGAACCACTAGTTGACACTGTGACAGATTTTTTCTATCCCATGATAATTTGTTGCTCGATACGCCAGAGACAAACCACACTTCCAGGTGCAAAAGAAAACTGACCACTTCACCTGAATAAGGCCTTGTGTGAAAAGGCTGAACATTTGTGACAGTATCAGCCAGTCTACTTTGAAGGTGAATGATTTCTTTATTGTTCTTATTGGTCAGGAAAAAAATTGAGATATTTGATGTTATATACAGGAGCTGACCCATAACATGCAGAAATGGAGAGCTTTCATTGCTGCCGTACATTTCAATGGCATAACAGTAAGTCAGTCAGGAAAATGTGTTGGTGTTTGTTGTGCAGGTCAGGTGTTGCACACGGAGGTTTTGTACCTACATGATTACAAGTCTAATAAAATGACTGAAGAACAGAAGCTTGTAACACTGATTAAAACTCACAGGTAAACAATAATTTAATTCCACATGTTCATCTGTGTAGTACTGATAACATTAAATGTGTGAAGCTGTCTGTGTTTTATATTATATTATATTATATTATATTATATTATATTATATTATATTATATTATATTATATTATATTATATTATATTATATTATACATGTACACTGTAAGTCTTGTTTCCATCGTGCTGTTGTCTAAACTCAGTTGGATTTGCCGCATGTTACACATGGTTAGATTTTCAGTGGGGCAGGGAGAATTCAAGCTGTTAGGTGAGCTGACCACATTCAAGTATGTTGTAGCACTGTTGCATGCTGGGTGTTTTCATGTTCCCACAAGGCAGCAGCTGATGTGACTTACATGATCTTTACTATGCATATTTCATATGCTGCATATGTATACATATGAAGAGGGTTCAGGCATTGGCAGATTTGCACACATGTTTACCAGGGAGATTGGAAAAATGTCTACCCTTTACCCACAATCAGGCTGAACCCACAACTTTCTGATAGGAAGTCTGGTATTTATTCACATGGCTGCTACGCCTGTCTGTTCTGTTTTGTCTGTTTTTGTGGTGTGTGTACTAAAAGTGGTTAACTCATTGACGATGCGGCTAAATGGACCCCGGCAATTTCCTGAGTCGCACTATTTTTAGCAGTTTTACAAAAATTTTGAGCTCTTTTTAATTGCAATAAAAACATAAAGTTGTACATTTTTAGAAAGTTCATTATGTCTACGTTTTAGAAATGAAACCAACTTGTATGAGTAATTCAGGTAAACTTTCCAAAATGTCAGGTCAAAATGCTATGTAAATGCAAAAAATAAAAAAGTTCTGAAGTCAAATTTACACACATGCAACATTATGAAATCAGTTCATTGTCAAATATTTTCCTACCTTTACCTTTTTTGGGTCAAATGATGGCAGGAGAAGCTTTGAACAGCAAAATTTCAGTCAGTTTGATCCTTTTCATAGTCACTTATGCCACAAAATAAAAAAAGATTATCAGTCACAGTCACTTGGGGTACGGCAAAAACAAGCCCAATTCAGACAAGGAAAAGTGTTGGCAGACAGTCTAAGGGAAGGAACTGTGTAGTGGAAGGTTACAACTTGATGACTGGTTGATTTCCCTTGAATAGCAAGGCTGCTTCACACAGTGAAAATTAATTACGTCCGCCGCTTCCCTGGAAGCGGCATGTCGTTCATGACGTCACAGACGGCTGCTTCACATGAAGCGGCTCATCGTCAATGAGTTAATGCTGAAAAGTTTAAACCGACATGACAAAAACTGAAGAACATAATGTCACATTACACAATTTCTCAAGTAAATGCGATGTATCAAATGATAAAATCATTTGTAGTTAGAATATTTGCCCAAGAAAGTAAAAAAAATTATAAAAGAAAAAGTTGTGTAAGTCCGATCCACACACAAAAGAAGATTTTAAAAAGTAAATAAGGTACTGTTACAGAATCTTCAAGGTTACTTTGTTTCATTCTAATTCTTTGTATTGCAAAAATAGACATCGGGCTATATTTTCACAGAAAAACAATAAAGTGTTAGCTGATGTGGGTTGACTTGCATTGATGTAGGTTTAGTTGCACTTTAGCCTTATGTTTTACTTTTGTTACAGGTGTGATGTGATAGCCATTGGCAATGGTGTAGCTTGCAGAGAAACAGAACAATGGGTGTCAAATCTGATTCAGCGAAACAGCTTTAAGCCCGTGTCTGTTGTTTACTGGTAAATGAAATTCACATAATGTATATGAGTAGTTCTATTCTTTGCATTAATTAATAATAATAATTACAATATTTATATAGTGCAAAATCTTGATAAAATCAAATCTAAGCGCTGAAACAGACACACACGCATGCACGCACACACACACGCGCGCGCGCGCGCCACACACACACGCACACACACACGGCTATAAATGGGGAGAAAGAATAAAAGCAATGGAAAATTATAGAGAGCATATTATATACAATTATATATTACAATGTGATTCCCCCCCGAGCGGAGACAGGCTGCAGAGGGGATTGAGTGAGGTCAGGATTTTATGCAGAGGAGAAAAGGTGAGTTTTGAGAGCGGACTTGAAGGAGACAAAAGTAGGTTGCTGACAGACTGAGAGAGGAAGTTTGTTCCAGGAGAGCGGACCAGAAACAGAGAAGGCTCGTGGACCATAGGTATTGAGCTTAGTGCATGGAAAGCGAAAAGTCAGAGGATCGGAGGCAAAGCGGAGGGTACGTGAGGGAACATAGATCTCAAGTAGGCTTGACAGTTAATCGGGGGCTGCGTTATTGAGGCTTTTGTAGCACATGGTGTCTAGTTTGTACTGTATGCGCTTTGATACAGGGAGCCAGTGAAGTTGTGCCAGGAGAGGAGATATGTGGTCAGCTTTTTTCTTTTTGAGTACAAGGCGTGCAGCATTGTTTTGAATGCGCTGTAGGATGTGAGTGGTGGAGGCAGGAAGACCGGACAGGAGTGAATTGCAATAGTCAATGCGAGACATTATGAAGGAGAGAACGAGTTTTGCATTCCACAGAGAGATACTTCCTGATCAGGCTTATACAATGGAGGTGATAGTAGCAAGATCTGGCAGTTTGAGAAACAAAGTTGTTCATGGAAAGGGTAGAGTCAATGCAGACACCAAGGTTTTTAGCTGAATCAGAAATTGGGACTGATGTGTTACATAATGGGAGAGAAAGAGGAGGCAGCTGAGAAAGTTTCTGACGGGTGCCAATGAGGATAGCTTGTCTTGTCATCATTTAGCTGAAGTTTGTTGTATAACTCCTAGAACTATCCCTCCATGAAAAAAACAAAGTGTAGTTCATAGATATGATTAGTAGTCTCATATTCTGAAGTAGACTGCGTGTTACAGAGTCCGAAGCTGATTACATCGGGCGATAAACAGACCCTGAATTGTAATTGTCTTCTTTTTATGGATTGATACATTTTACCAGGTGTTGAGAATTGGAAAAGATTTCTTTTAGATGTGTTTATATTATTGTTTTGTAAGAAATTCCCAGTTCACTTGTGTAAAGGTCTGTGTGTCTGTCTACACAGACGTGTGTACATGCACACACACACGCACGCACGCGCGCGAGCGGAGGGATGCTTTATTTTGTGTTTTACAACTTGTTTTGTAATTGTTTGTGTGTGTATTTTTTAACCATTAAGTGAAGTGTGATATAGGTGTATCCCAAAGTGCACATGTTGGTGCACTCAGTAATTGCTGTGCTTTTAAGCAGGGCCTGATATGCAAACATACACACGCATGTGATGTTAGTACTAAATGCTCTGGTTCATACTTTCACCACGCTTGATGTAGCACATAGGGGAATTTGTGATACATGGTGTGTATGTTTATGTTTGTTTGTTTTTTTCATGGAGGGATAGTTCTAGGAGTTATGCAGGGTTGAATTACCATAAATCATGCTTACATAGTGCTATTCTTACTTCACGTGACACATAACAAAACTTTTAAGTGGATCACAGAGAACTCAAGCTGTTAGGCAAGCTGACCACTTCCGCTATGTTTTGCACAGTCTGTGTTTTGATGGGCATGTATGTTGGGTGTTTTTATGTTTCCATAAACCAGCCACTGACATGACTTACACAGAATCTTTAATGGGCACATTTAATGTTCTGCATGCTTATACATATAAAGTGGGTTTAGGTGCTAGCAGATTTACACACATGTTTGCCTGGGAAATCAGAAAAATGTCCACCCTTCGTCCACCAGGTGGAGGTGTCTGGGCGGATCGAACCCAACACCTCCTGATTGGTAGTCCGATGTTTACCCATTTGAGAACATCAGCTGTCAAATCTGTAGATAGAGTGAAGGAATGAAAGGGTTAAAGAATGTTATTAGCACAGACTGATTTCTTCTTGTTATTAGCACAGACTGATTTCTTCTTGTTGTTAGCACAGTGATTTCTTGTTGTTGTTGTTAGCACAGACTGATTTCTTCTTGTTATTAGCACAGACTGATTTCTTGTTGTTGTTGTTAGCACAGACTGATTTCTTCTTGTTATTAGCACAGACTGATTTCTTCTTGTTATTAGCACAGACTGATTTCTTCTTGTTGTTATTAGCACAGACTGATTTCTTCTTCTTGTTATTAGCACAGACTGATTTCTTCTTGTTGTTATTAGCACAGACTGATTTCTTGTTGTTGTTATTAGCACAGACTGATTTCTTCTTCTTGTTATTAGCACAGACTGATTTCTTCTTGTTATTAGCACAGACTGATTTCTTCTTCTTGTTATTAGCACAGACTGATTTCTTGTTGTTATTAGCACAGACTGATTTCGTCTTGTTATTAGCACAGACTGATTTCTTGTTGTTGTTGTTGTTAGCACAGACTGATTTCTTCTTGTCATTAGCACAGACTGATTTCTTGTTGTTGTTATTAGCACAGACTGATTTCTTCTTCTTGTTATTAGCACAGACTGATTTCTTCTTCTTGTTATTAGCACAGACTGATTTCTTCTTCTTGTTATTAGCACAGACTGATTTCTTGTTGTTATTAGCACAGACTGATTTCTTCTTCTTGTTATTAGCACAGACTGATTTCTTCGTCTTGTTATTAGCACAGACTGATTTCTTCGTCTTGTTATTAGCACAGACTGATTTCTTCTTGTTATTAGCACAGACTGATTTCTTCTTGTTGTTATTAGCACAGACTGATTTCTTCTTGTTGTTATTAGCACAGACTGATTTCTTCTTGTTATTAGCACAGACTGATTTCTTGTTGTTATTAGCACAGACTGATTTCTTCTTGTTATTAGCACAGACTGATTTCTTCTTGTTATTAGCACAGACTGATTTTTTTTGTTATTAGCACAGATTGATTTCTTCTTGTTGTTATTAGCACAGACTGATTTCTTCTTCTTGTTATTAGCACAGACTGATTTCTTCTTGTTATTAGCACAGACTGATTTCTTCTTGTTGTTATTAGCACAGACTGATTTCTTGTTGTTATTAGCACAGACTGATTTCTTGTTGTTATTGGCACACTGATTTCTTCTTCTTGTTATTAGCACAGACTGATTTCTTGTTGTTATTAACACAGACTGATTTCTTGTTGTTATTAGCACAGACTGATTTCTTCTTCTTGTTATTAGCACAGACTGATTTCTTCTTGTCGTTATTAGCACAGACTGATTTTTTCTTCTTGTTATTAGCACAGACTGATTTCTTGTTGTTATTAGCACACTGATTTCTTCTTGTTGTTATTAGCACAGACTGATTTTTTCTTCTTGTTATTAGCACAGACTGATTTCTTGTTGTTATTGGCACACTGATTTCTTCTTGTTGTTATTAGCACAGACTGATTTTTTCTTCTTGTTATTAGCACAGACTGATTTTTTCTTCTTGTTATTAGCACAGACTGATTTCTTCTTTGTTATTAGCACAGACTGATTTCTTGTTGTTAGCACAGACTGATTTCTTCTTGTTATTAGCACAGACTGATTTCTTGTTGTTATTAGCACAGACTGATTTCTTCTTGTTATTAGCACAGACTGATTTCTCTTGTTATTAGCACAGACTGATTTCTTGTTGTTATTAGCACAGACTGATTTCTTCTTGTTATTAGCACAGACTGATTTCTTCTTGTTATTAGCACAGACTGATTTCTTCTTGTTATTAGCACAGACTGATTTCTTCTTGTTATTAGCACAGACTGATTTCTTCTTGTTGTTATTAGCACAGACTGATTTCTTCTTGTTATTAGCACAGACTGATTTCTTCTTGTTATTAGCACAGACTGATTTCTTCTTGTTGTTATTAGCACAGACTGATTTCTTCTTGTTGTTATCAGCACAGTCTGATTTCTTCTTGTTGTTATCAGCACAGTCTGATTTCTTCTTGTTGTTATTAGCACAGATTGATTTCTTCTTGTTATTCGCACAGACTGATTTCTTGTTGTTATTAGCACAGACTGATTTCTTGTTCTTGTTATTAGTACAGACTGATTTCTTGTTGTTATTAGCACAGACTGATTTCTTGTTGTTATTAGCACAGACTGATTTCTTGTTGTTATTAGTACAGACTGATTTCTTGTTCTTGTTATTAGTACAGACTGATTTCTTGTTGTTATTAGCACAGACTGATTTCTTGTTGTTATTAGCACAGACTGATTTCTTGTTGTTATTAGCACAGACTGATTTCTTGTTCTTGTTATTAGTACAGACTGATTTCTTGTTGTTATTAGCACAGACTGATTTCTTGTTGTTATTAGTACAGACTGATTTCTTGTTGTTATTAACACAGACTGATTTCTTGTTGTTATTAACACAGACTGATTTCTTCTTGTTGTTATTAGTACAGACTGATTTCTTCTTGTTATTAGTACAGACTGATTTCTTGTTGTTATTAGCACAGACTGATTTCTTGTTGTTATTAGCACAGACTGATTTCTTCTTGTTATTAGCACAGACTGATTTCTTCTTGTTATTAGCACAGACTGATTTCTTGTTATTGGCACAGACTTGATTTCTTCTTGTTGTTATTAGCACCGACTGATTTCTTCTTGTTGTTATTAGCACAGACTTGATTTCTTCTTGTTGTTATTAGCACAGATTGATTTCATCTTGTTGTTGTTATTAGCACAGACTGATTTCTTGTTGTTATTAGCACAGACTGATTTCTTCTTGTTATTAGCACAGACTGATTTCTTGTTGTTATTAGCACAGACTGATTTCTTCTTGTTATTAGCACAGACTGATTTCTTCTTGTTATTAGCACAGACTGATTTCTTGTTATTGGCACAGACTTGATTTCTTCTTGTTGTTATTAGCACCGACTGATTTCTTCTTGTTGTTATTAGCACAGACTTGATTTCTTCTTGTTGTTATTAGCACAGATTGATTTCATCTTGTTGTTGTTATTAGCACAGACTGATTTCTTGTTGTTATTAGCACAGACTGATTTCTTCTTGTTATTAGCACAGACTGATTTCTTCTTCTTGTTATTAGCACAGACTGATTTCTTGTTGTTATTAACACAGACTGATTTCTTGTTGTTATTAACACAGACTGATTTCTTGTTATTAGCACAGACTGATTTCTTTTTGTTATTAGCACAGACTGATTTCTTCTTGTTATTAGCACAGACTGATTTCTTCTTGTTATTAGCACAGACTGATTTCTTCTTGTTATTAGCACAGACTGATTTCTTCTTGTTGTTATTAGCACAGACTGATTTCTTGTTGTTATTAGCACAGACTGATTTCTTGTTGTTATTAGCACAGACTGATTTCTTGTTGTTATTAGCACAGACTGATTTCTTCTTGTTATTAGCACAGACTGATTTCTTCTTGTTATTAGCACAGACTGATTTCTTCTTGTTATTAGCACAGACTGATTTCTTCTTGTTGTTATCAGCACAGACTGATTTCTTCTTGTTGTTATTAGTACAGGCTGATTTCTTGTTGTCTGATGTGTTGAAATAAGAAACAATGTTTCAGTATTGTAGATGAAGGAGGAGCATCTATATACAGCGTTTCTGATGAGGCACAGAAGGAGCTACCCAGTCTGGATCCTACTCTGAGAGGTGCTGGTAAGTCTTAGTTAAACCTAGTTTGTTTTTTTTCTACTCCAGCTGTACTTTGAAAATCTCACAAAAACAGGCTGTCCCATTCAGAAGTAAAGAGTTGGGGGATTCTGTCAGAAGAAAGGGTAGACTATTGTTGAAGTTATCTGTCGGCAATTGAGAAATTAGTTTTGAAGTATCTGAACAATTTTAGAAACAGACGTACCCCCCATCCCTTTCAGCACTCTTAACAATGCTGCCCCCTCCTGCTTCCCCTCTCCCTCCCCCTTGTGCTTCCCCCTTCCCCCGTCTCCACCTTCGAAACGAGGCTTGCTGATATATTCCCCTCCTGTGAAACAGGGCTTGCAGATATATCTTTCATGTTGATATAGGTGTACACTTATGCATGTACATGTGCAAGTGCATATGTTCTCTCTAGGTGTCTGTTTCTGTCTCTCTCTCTCTCTGTTTGTCTGTGTCTCTCTGTTTCTCTCTGTTTCCCTCTCTCTCTCCTCTCCTCTCTCTCTCTCTCTCTCTCCTCTCTCTCTCTCTCTCCTCTCTCTCTCTGTGTTCTTCTGTTTTCTCTCTCTCTCTCTCTCTCTCTCTCTCTCTCTCTCTCTCTCTCTCTCTCTCTCTCTCTCTCTCTCTCTCTTCTCTCTCACACACACACACACATACACACAAACACACATTCACTTTTTGTCACTGGTTGTATCTGCATATAAAACAAACATACAGTTCACATCATATAGTATGAATGAAAAAAAAAGGCAGTAAAAATCAGCTGGACCAGCCTCTGTAGTAGAGTGGTTAGAGCAGCAGACTGTCACCTATTTATTTTTGTGACCACTTATAATTGTACATTTTTTTCCTGACCCCTCCATTCTGCTTCTGATACTGCTTGTTTTCAAATTCCTCAATACAGATATTTTACTGTCAGTCACCGCTCATTTTCTGTGTCTGGTCCATACAAAGAAAACAAACGAGACAGTCTTGATGGAGGCAGACACGAGTAGATCTCTTATAAGGAAGATTACGAAAAGACCGGCAACATTTATAGGCCATTTTATGAGGAAGGGGGATTTGGAGCACCTGGTCACAACGAGAAAGCTGGAGGGAAAGAGAGCACCAGGTAGACCCAGGGAGAAAATGCTGAATGGACTTGCAGGGTGGCTGGAGACAAGGAGGGTGGGGGAGATGCTAGGGGCAACGAGAGATAGAGACAAATGGAAGTCCATGATCGCCAACGCCATGCGCACGGCGTTGCACAGCCCACTGTTTAGTTGAACTCACTCACTGAGCCACCGCGAAAGACAAAACAGCTGCTCAGTGCCAAGGGAACCATACAAAGCGACAGTTTGCCCTGTCAGTGCCAGCATTAAGCTGCAAGCCACTGGCTGCGGTAAATTGTAGTGTCTGTGGTTCTACATCATTTATGTCTGACTCATCACAGCTATAAGATTTTCGATAAAACCGACAGAAAGTACTCTGTCTGAAGTTTACAACGAGTACAAACACACCAGAGAAAGGAGAAAGTAATCTGCACTTAAGGTAATTAGAGTCACTCTTCACTTGTCAGGAAATGCTTCCCTTAGGCAGCGGTGTTTGTACTCCAGTGTACGTACACACATGCGCGAGCGCGCACACACATCTTTCTTTATACACTGCACTGTCAGTTATGTTGCTGGCTGTGTGTTTTATAGGTGTATGAAAATAATCAACAACGCAATGAAATTGGTGTGTTATAACAAGTATACGTCTACTTACATTTAGTTATCTATATTTTTTTGTGTGTGTCCAGATTAAATTGCTCTTTTCTATGGCAGACTTGATATTGTTTAGTGTTATCTCAGATGGAGAGGATGCTTGTTTCACAGCACGCAATCTTTTGTAGCAGTTTGAACAAAACGTAGCTGAGTGAAGAATGCCGTCTGTTTCACTGGAAACAATTATCCCGAAAAATGTCATGAAATCTGGGGCGTAGATCTAGTTTTTGCAAAATTTTGCAGGTTTTGTCTCGCGATCATTCTTTGATCTCTCACTACAGATTCTGCATAGTGCGTTCAGTCTCTCAAAGTGAGTTCTTTCAGAATGTTTCTCAGCATCCATAATGTGCAACGTTTTTTTTTCCACAGGCACAAAGTGGTGTATAGCCTACATCACACAGTAAAACACCAACCAGCCTAAGCCTTGTATGTTTTTTTCTCTACACAATAAGAAGCAAACACAACTAAACTAAACACACACAAAATGGGGCCAGAAAACAAAACGATGATGGAAATAAGTTAAAGAACAATCACAGAAAGCAGATGAAAAATCCAAAAGCAAGAACAAAGACCACTTCATTTACTCTCACAGACTACGTGTGAGCGGGGTCAAGTGTGACCTGTAGGCCTACTCACATTCTTTCGCTTATCTATCTCAATGCCCAGAGTGCCAGATAGCTGCTGCCAGCGGCACACACTCAGTCAGTGCCAGTAAATTATGTGGTCGTTTTTATTTCTTTTATTTTATTTTTACAAAACAGTAGGAACTGGGACCTCGACTTGTGTACTACAGATGTAATCAGCAAAGATTGCTGGATTAAAGAAGCGCCATTTGAGATCTGATAAAATCCGCATGAAAATGAAATCAGGCGGGAAACACAGTCACTGACAACACATTTTACATAGGGGAAAGAGAAGGAAAGGGTTGCAGCTGTGTCAGCCCCTGAGAGGAGGGACGGGACGGACGGCGTTTCTGGCAGAAACTAAACAGGCAAAATCTGCCCATTTTCGCTTGCCGTGTGCGGCAGGGCACCTGATGATGATGATGATGATGGTCCATACAGCTGGAATGACCTTCCTCTCTCAGTTCAACAGTGACATACTCTGTCTTCCTTCAAGTCTAACTTGAAGATATACCTTTTTGTCGAGAAGTGATTTCCCTCTCTACATGCCAACGCTTTCATCCCACTCCCATCCTGCCCTCCTCCCCCCCCCCCTCCAGTTTGTGCGTGCATTGTACCCTTCAATTCTGCATTTTGAGTGAATGCCTTGGCAAATGAT
Organism: Monoplex corrugatus; assembly: GCA_030674185.1. Lineage (NCBI taxonomy): Eukaryota > Metazoa > Mollusca > Gastropoda > Littorinimorpha > Ranellidae > Monoplex > Monoplex corrugatus. The sequence goes on from CM060308.1 coordinate 36,780,930, forward strand.
GAGAGTGTGTTCTGGTTTGATCTGTATGTCAAGAGCTGGCGCCTTATGATAATTGTCATTATTATCATCATTATTGTTAAGGTTGTGGGTTCAAATCTGATCAGATCTGATCAGTCCCCTGTTGGGTTGCCAGGGGCTCTTTCAGTATAAATAGTATCCCCACCTTCTGGAAATTCTGTGCTAGAAATTTCCTCTTTTCTGTCACTCTCTTTGTTTCTGCCTTGTTGCCTTGCTTTCTGTCATTTTTACTTCTTTTCTGCCTTAATGGTCCGTTCACCTGTATTTTTTCAATAAAGTCTTACATACTTTTTCTTTGGATTGATAATTGGGTACATGTATTAAGTGCATTTTTGGCTCTGGGGAGGTGAGATATGCGGAAGCAGTTTTGGGTAATTTATGCTAGTTTTTATATATGTTTTGGTGTCCTTATGTATGCTTATATTTGTATTCAGGTGTGTTTTTTAAATCTCCCTTGTGCGATAAATCAGACGGAATGGTCCTATGCCGGGGGCATATCCTTAGATTATGTGCGCGAATGCATTGATATGTGTACTTAATTTTCTTTTCTTTTTTTTTTCCTGTTGAAGCTTTGTGTGTTTTGAAGCGGTTATAGCCCTGATATGGCTCTGCGCAGTCAGCTGGGCTTTAAACAACAATAAAAGAAAGAAAGAAAATCTTATCAGTTTGTCAGAATCTTTATGAGATTTTTTGGCTCTGGTGGATTCCTGCCCAGAGTTAAAAGTGCTTTGGGAAGATCACACAATTGAGACTGACTGACTTAACGGATGCATCAATGAGAGTGTTGCTCAGTTTTCCTGTCGTGATATGTGTACTTAATTTTCTTTTCCTTTCTTTTTTCCTGTTGAAGTATTGTGCACGTTTTGAAACAGTTAGAGCCCTGATATTACTCTAGGCAGTTGGCTGGGCTTTAAACAAAATAACAGTAACAATAACATCTCCTGTCCATTACTGCAGATGTTTCTGGATGATGCCGAGATATATTATGATAGCAAGTAGAATACAATCGAACTCCATGGCATCACGATCATCATTCCCATTGCCACCATCATCACAGCATCATTGAGAATCGTCCCATACTCTGTAGTCATTAGTGTGGTGAAGGAAATTTGACAGCAAGCAAAAAAATAAAAAAGACATCCCGGTACACATAAGATGGCATGAATGAAAGAAGGCAGGTAAGTGCATGTAGCTAAACAGGGATTTGAGACAATTTTCAATATTTTCTGTTGCAGTGTCTATAGCCAGGAGGTTGCAAGATCCACTTTCAGAACTGGTCAAAATTGAACCCAAGCACATTGGTGTTGGCATGTATCAGGTACTGATGATCTCTGATTCGGTGTACTTCATTATTGATTATGTTCCTAATTTTGTTGTTATTCTGTATTTCTTTCTGCCTCTCATCTTTTTTTTCTTTTTTTTTTTGTGTGTGTGGGTGGGTGTAGGTGTGTGGGTGGTAGGGTGGGTGGGGGAGTTCTGGTGTTACTTCCATGTCACTTTGTGTTTGGGTTTTTTCTTTTTTCTTTTTTTTTTTTCTTTTTTTGGTTGCCACATCTTCCACATAGTTTCAGTGGCATTGCCTGTGTGATGCTCATCTTGACTTCTCTACACCCCACCAAACTGAAGTTCATTTTGCCGAAGTCCCAGTGCCTGGAACTGCGTAAGTCAGTGATGTCAGACATCTAAGGGGCCACCCACCAGACGAGACCGTGCTGCTGCGGAATCACTTCACTGCAGCTCAGTGGTGCTTGTTCTAATCCAAATTACTGAGGATACAGTTTTATAAGCCCCATACTAACAACAGTAATTGCTCAATTGTGAAACCAGACTGAATGAATCTGGTTAGAAGACATATACCACATCCTTACAGTGACAGATCCCTTAACCCTACCAGACCCTAGCCCCTGAGCGTAATTGTGCCCCCTGCCTGGCCTCCTGAGCAAAATTTTGAAAAAAAATGTATATACGTTAGAAAACTGTTCATATCATGCACACCAATGGTTAGAATTATATGAAACGTGGAGAGATTGTAGAAAATAGGCCTATCTTTCATCTAACACCAGTCCAACCCTCAATCACACAAGCATCTCCCCTATCACTTGGTTGGGGGGTACGGGCACGCCCCCTTCTTCCAACACTCTGTCTCGACCTACTTCTTTCATTGTCAGAATCATCACTTTCACTCAATGCTTCATCAACGTAATCATCGTCACTTGAATCAGAAACGTATTCCTGATCAAATTCTCCAATCTGCAAAATGTCCACCACTTGTTGAACTGTGAAGCGAGTTGGCCTCGCCCGTTTACCTGTTGAAGTGCTTGGTTCATCACTAGCTCGCTTCATGGTCAATTTTGCACCCAAATCACCTCAAAATACCATCAACACAAAGGCAGACAGTTGCAATAGGCTGAACACACGCTCACGCGACGCTTAGCAACGGTCCAGTAGCTATTTTTAGCTCTTGATAAAGTGACGATCGTGTGAGTGTGCTATTCCCGCTATAGCGGGAACTCGGTATATAGTCATTTTCGTCATTCCCGCAATAGCAGGAACTCGGTCTGGTAGGGTTAAAGGTTGACCACAGAGACCTACCCCTAACATGAACTTGTGTCAGACATAGAAGCAATAGGGAAAACCAGCACTGAGGTCAGCGTGAGGTCAGGATATGAAGAGCCACAGTGTCTGGGACAGCACTTTCAAAATGACATGACACCATGTATAAATTATGGAGTTCCATTTTGGATTGAGGCTGCATGACTGGGCTGTATCCTTTCTTAAGCTAACCAGGTATGAGAGATACAAACAGCTGCAGTGTTGGTCAGGAAATTTGAGCAGACCCTCAGTTATGTCTTCTTGAAGTGGGAGACTTGAATGTGTCGTCCCAGTCTTCCCAACAAACCCATAGCACACTCAGTTCTGGGTAGAAGTCATCTAGAGCTGAAAAATCACACAAGAAAGAGTTTTTTATTGTTCACATATGAAGTTTAGCAATGACATGCAAGGCGGCTGCAGCTTATATGGGTGGTGTTTATTTTCTTCATCTTTTTGCAGTTTTAAGCCTATTGAAATCAGCACATTTAAAATATATTAATGTTTTTTCCTGCATGTATGTATAGTGTTTTGGGGGGCATAATACGAGTAAGTTGTAATTTTGCATATGCTAATTTTTTTTTCTCTTCACAGCATGATATAGTCAAGACAAGGTTGCCACACCTTGTACTGAAAGCCTGGAAGTTTTACACATTTCAATACACTCTCCAGGTTAGGGTAAAAGAGCGTTGGAAAATGGCCTTCTCATTGCAAGATGGGGAATAGTGTGCTACTTTTTGAAATCATTACACTTTTTCATATCGCCTTTTGAGGTATGGAGGGCTAACCATTAGGATCATTATGATCTGCAAAATGTTTAGAAAAGATTGAGAATTTCATTAGATCAGACTTTGTGAAACTGATGTTCTTAGGGTAGAGGCAGTTGTCCCAGTTTTTAAGATGTAATTTATCATTACTATTTTGCTCATATCAGTTGTCGCGTAAATGGTGAAATATTATTTGCAAAATCAGAATACCAGAATTTTTTGGAGCTGACAGTCCCAGGATCCGGTTTTATTTTGCTGGGACTGGTAAAATATTTGTAGCCAGAAAAGAAAAAAATCCCAGTTTCAGCTACTAACCACTGTTATACAGTAGCTGGCACTAGTTCTTTGTTCCCAGAATCACTGTTTTTTGTCACAACAAGGCAGTTGGCTTTGTGGCTGCATTAAAGATAGAAACTGCATTCTAGATAAGATGTAGTGAACTAGATTAACTGTCATGTAAGATTATTAAAAATAACTTTAACAGATTAGGTATACCATGTATAGGCTGATTTTCAGTTTATTTATTAGAAGTGTTGTCACTGGGTTTTGTGTCTTTCGGACTTGTTCCAATACTGGTTGCTGAGTGACAGTGAGGGGTAGGCAGTGATAGGACCGGTTTTGAAAAATCCTACGCGATAAGTGATGTTACTTTTTGTTTATGTACACAGCATGACGTGGCCAAGACCAAACTGCAGACAGCCCTGGACTCTGTTGTGGAGGAATGTGTCAGTTTTACTGGAGTAGATCTGAACACAGCTAGTCAGTGCCTTCTGAGGTCAGTCTTAACATGTGTACATTGTCTATTTTGGAATACAGAGTTTTCTGAAAAGGGGAATCATCACGCTTGGGACAATTTCAGGCACACTCAACCCAGATCTTCCAGTAATTATCTGACAAGAGTTCTTGAGCCTGTGTAAAATCCTGTGAGCTGACAAGGTCTTGAACTAAAGAGAAGGAAGCAATAAAGAAACAAATCTATGAAACCCAAAGCGGACACTACCAAAATGATTGAAGCATTAAGATGGGCATTGAACAGACCACTTTTTGTGTTGCACGCTGGGATTGAATTTGAGATATGAAAATTCAGGTCCAATGCTTTGTCAGAAGAACATCCAAGCCATAGATGTGTGTGTGTGTAACATACCCAGTACTTTTTTTCTTATTTATTGTACCTCTGAAAGTCAAGAATGGTGAAGGAATCTTGAAAATAATGGGACAGAAGAAATCTCGAAAATAAAGAGACAGACACAAATATATACGTATATGAATGTTCATTTTTGTTGATGGTAATGAGTGATACAGTACCTCAATGAATGTTTATTTTAGTTGATGGTAATGAGTGATACAGTACCTCACATTGTGGATGATATGAAATGTGTAGTCTTGGAAGTGCCTGCAGTTTGCTGGCTCAGTTGTTAAGAATCTTGGATTCATGATATGATGTCTGGAGTTCATTTGCAACCTGCAACTTAACAACCAGTCTTTTTGCTATCTTAATGCTCAAACTATTCAGGTGTGGTCAGCTTAGTGTTTTATAGGTCCTTTTCTCCGCACATACTGATCCCGATATCAAGACCTTGTCAACATGTAAGGTTTTGTGCAAGCTAAAGGAGTCTGCCAGATAACTACTACACATTTAGGTGGAGAGCATATGGAATTGTCTCATTGCGATGAATCCCTCTTGAACAAGCTCCAAACCCCAGATACAGGTTGGAGTGGGGAAACATTTTTCAGTGTGTGTGATAGACTTGAGTGCAGAGGATCTACTGTTGTTTAATCCTTTAACAATTTGAATTCTTTATACTGTGAAAACTTTCATTTCGGCTTTAGAATTCCCAGTCAAGTTTCATTCTAAGTATGCGCAACATTAAACGTCAGTAAGCCTATATTACATACGATCAGTTGTGGACCAGGTTGAATATCAGTGGCTCTTTAATTATTGCTGGTTTTAGCAGGAAATTTGCTAAAGGATTACAAGTCATGTGTAAAACATGACTACTCATAAATGAAAATGAAAACAAAAATTTTTAATACCGAGTTGTTTTTTTCTTTAATGTTCAGTGATTTAATTGCATATGGTCTTGACCATCTTCTCTTGAAATAGGATGGTCTTAGATTCAGACAATTACATTTCCAAAGAAGCATTTTAAAAGAACTGATGTACATTACTGTGGTTGTCTTCCATGCACAGACGAGTGGCTGGTTTGAATGCAACAAAAGCAAACAAGGTGATTGAGTGGCGTACCAAAAATGGAAAGTTTACCAACCGGTCGCAGCTGCTCAAGGTGAAAGGTCTGGGGGAGAAGAGCTACGAACAATGTGCTGGCTTTGTGCGGGTGATACAGCAGCTTGACAATAATGAAGCTGAGTAAGTTATGTTAAAAATCTCCTTTAAGATGCAAACAGAATGTGCAGATAGCAAAATGTGAAAGTTGGGGCATCATTTTCTCCAGAGACAACATTTTGCACATAAAACACACAAACGTACATACATGCAGTGGCTATTTCCAACTTGGAACTAATTCTATTTTGCAGGGTACTTTGGCAGTTGAGCTAATCAAGGTGAGAAGATTGGGGTTTTCTTTTTTATTTTTATGAAATTAACAGTGACTCTATAGCAGGCATAAGTGTATCTTCATTATTTCGTTGTTGCTGTTGTTGTAAATTTTAAATTGATGGTGCTTCTAGTGGCAAAGTGCCCTGTAATCTTGAAATACAAGATATGAGTCCCAAAGCTTGATTTATTTTATAGCGATCTGAAAACTGATTGATTGAATAAACTTAACTCATAATTGTTTGTTGCCATTGTTTATTCTGTGCTATAGATTTCCTCTTTTCTGTCACTATCTTTATTTGTGCCTTGTTCTTTTGCTCTTTGTCATTTCTTCCTATCATTTTCTGCCTTGCTGGTCCATTCACCTATACGTGTTCAATAAAGTCTTACATATTTTCTCTTAGGGTTGATAATTGGGTAGGCCTACACATAGTACGGTAAGTGCATTTTTGGCTCTAGTACAATGAGATATGCAAAAGCAATTTTACATATGTTAGGCCCTTTTTACATATGTTTTAGTGTCTTTAGTTATGTTTAAATTTGTATTCAGGTATGTTTTTCAAATCCCCTGTGTGATAAATTGGACAGAGTGGTCAATGCCAGAGGCATTTCCTTAGATTATGTGCATGAATGCATTGATGTGTATTTAATTTTCTGTTCCTTTTTTTCCTGTTGAAGTAGGCTACTGTGTGCGTATAGTCCTGATATGGCTGTACACAGCCGGCTGGGCTTAAAGCAAAAATAAGAATAAGAATCCCATTTCTTCTTTCGATTCAGATCAGGCGAGCTGGAAGCATCAGAAAGTTCATCAAGTAAAGCTGGTCAGAAACGCAAAGCCACTGGAAAAGCTGGGGGAAAGGCCAAAAAGGTGAAGTTAACCAGTTCTGATGAGGTCAATCTTCTGGACATGACAGCTATTCACCCCGAGTCTTACCCTGTTGCCAGCAGGTATGTGAAGGTTCTGTATGTGCACACAAATCTCTTGATGTGTGTGTGTGTGTGTGTGTGCATGTGCACACGCACGAGCATGTGTGTGTGTGTTACTAATACTGTATTATGTGCCTTTTTGCCTTTTTATTTATTTTTTTTCAGAGGGTGGGGACAAGAATATGTCAGCTTTGAGTCTGCAGTTGTATTTTAAACATAAACATATTTCAAACATAATGGATGTACAAGGAGGTATGGCTTTTTGGTGTAAATATATTTTGAGAAAACTTGAAGATTGAATTTGAGCAACAGAGACATTTGTGCTTTGTTCATGACTAGATTGAGATGAGAAGACATTGGTTTTACAATAAAGTTTACTTTGCATACTGTAATTGAGTATTCTTGACTTGAATATGTTTTTGAGTGTATGTTTTGGAGCATGTTGCATTTAAAAAGGAAAGGAAAACGTAACTTGGAGTATGATGCTGCAAACTCAAGTAAGCTTTCTTCTATAAATATATTCATGTATTTACAACAAATACACACAATGTAATATTGTTTCGCATTGTCCCAAAGAGTAAGTCTTTAAAATGGTAAATTTTGTCCTGGTAATCTTTAAAGAATGCTTTTTGTTCAAAAGTGATAATTTTTAAAACTATACATTTTGTCCCAAAGTGATGATTTTTTAAATAGATACATCTTGAAGCAGTTTCTTGAACATTTTGAACTGATGTGTTTCAGTTTCAGAGGGATGATCCATAAAATGTACGTGTGTGTGCGTGTGTACATGTACATGTGTGTGTGTGTGTGTGTGGTGTGTGTGTGGTGTGTGTAGATTTCTTTCAGAATTGGCATTATCTATAGGGGATCTTGGGAAACATGACTTCATTGCCAAAGTGAAAAACGGCAGTTCTGCAAAAGGTAGAGGGACATACACGCTTTTACTTTCATTCCTCTGCTTTTTATAAGAATAGTTGTTGATTTACCTGGCTGGGCATAAATCCTTTACAAAACTAACGACCAATAATGCTAAATGTTGATCAAATTATGATTGTTTTTTTGTTGTTACTAGATTGTTTATTTTTGTTTGTTTTTTGTAATGTTCACAATTTTCTGATGTGTGCATGCACATTGTTTTTGCCCACATTGTGTAGACGGTGTGTTGCTGCACACAGTCTGCGTAGTCCATCTTTGGTAGGTGTACATGTTTAGTGTTATCATGTTTCCATAAGCCACCAAACACTGACATGGCTTACACAAATTACAGGATCTTTAAATTCTTGACTGTGTCGGCCGAACCCTCATGGCTGACGAATCTGCTTATCACAGATCTCTACTGTTGATCTGTTGCCAATAAATTGCCTGTATTGTTTTGCTTGTAAGTAATAAGCATACCACCAGAATTTACATTTATTTTCCTTCTCATTGGTATGCAACAGGTGGTGTTTGTTTTGAAAAAGTTTGCTGGCCGGTTTTGTGTTTTTACACAAATTTTGATACGTTTGGCTTGGTGACAAAGTGTTGGATTACCTTTGATGAAGCTGTTTATAGAAATACTGGCAGATCCAGATTCCAGTGATGATTTTGACAGTGACTGTCTGATCAAAGGCAACAGCTTGTTTTCTTCCCCTCTTCTTTTTCGTGAATGTGTTGTCAGGCATAAGATGAACTTCTCTGGAGGCAAAGTAGCTCAGTATTAGGTCTTTGACCTAGTTCAGACAGCTTCAGCAGTCAGGGGGTTAACATGTATATTTGATGGTTTGCATGACATATAGACAGCAGCACTAAGAGATCTGTGCACATGTTGACCTGGGAGTCAGGAGAATCTCTACCATCTATCTACCAGGCAGGAGGTAGGCCTACCTAGGCAGGCTGATACCAACTTTCCACTGGGAAGTCTAATGTCTTACCCACTTGACTGCTGCACCTGCTGTGATCATTTCAGAATTTAAAGTGACAAAACATGTAGAGATTGTCTGCATAATGGCCATTTGACCACAAAAAAGTGACTGTTCTAAAGTGTGACTTTGATAAACATTTATATGAATTTTGGAATGGGGATCAGTTCTTTACTTTGTCTTTCTATATTAGAAATAAGAAAAATTACCTTCTTCAAAATCACTGTCTTTGCTAATCTTCCTAATGAGGGTCCCAAGACAGGATTGGAATTGCAAGGGACTGGAAGAGTAGCAAAACCAGAGAAGGTAATGTTACAAATCATTAACCCCTTAGCTTGCCAGTTAATTTGGCAAATAAACAAAAACGTATAAATCTATTTGCCAAGGAATTTTCATATGAAACGGGTGTTGGTGGAAAACAAAATATTCTGGGTTAAATAATTGTCCATTCATTTTCATTCCGGAAAACAGATATTAATTTTTACTCATGTTAGTAAAAAACTTACTGAAAAATACTTAAGAACATTTTGTCTTTTGGAGTAGAAATTCCTTCAACATTTTTTCCTCTTGTGTGTTTGCAGGGATCAACAAACTGGCAGAACAATTCAGTGTTGGTGAACCAACAATGCAGCTGATTGTGGAGGCATTGTCCAGGCCTGTATCATACGACTTCAGATCTGGTAGGTTTTGTCGTCTTTTTCGTCTTCTTATGCAGCCTACAGTTCCTGCGAGTACTTCCTATCTAAGCATATGAATTCATACAATCCTACCTACCTAGCGGAGGGAGCAGATTTTTGCATGTATGACGATTCTCTGTTCCTATTGAAAGACAGTCGTACTCCGTCTTTGGGGAGCTGAGAGAATTTGGAAGAAATATAGGTGAAAAGGCAGAAATAAGAAAGTCTTGTGAGGAAAAGACAGCACAACAGGAAAGAGGCACCCCTAACTATCTAAAAGCATAGTTAGGGGTGCCTCTTTCCTGTCATTCTGTCTTTTGCTTTTAGATAGTTAGGGGTGCCTCTGTCCTGCACCCCTAACTATCTAAAAGCAAACTAGATAGCTCCTGTGGTTCCAAAACATTCATATTCATTTCTTCACCACCGAAACTTGGGCTGCTCTTCCCTTTGAGAGTGCATTACTGCAGTTTCTCAGTTTGATAATGCTTCAGTCATAGTTATAAGTTTGTTGGGTTTTTCCCCTTAGTTTTTTGAGTTGTATTTGAGTTGATGTTTTGTTATGTTTGATTTAAAAGTTCATTCATTGCATGCATTTACTTTATTGGTAATGAGATGATTTTGTAGGCCTGTCTTGTGCAAAATCATTGATGACTTGGCCAAGATGCATTTAGTTTTGGTTCTTCATGCAGAGGTGATACTTTATTAATAATAAGCTTGAAGTCCAAAATGGCAGTTGTTCGGATCAGATGTTCTTAAAGCAATTGACAGTTTGGAATTTGTTCAAAAGAGATTGTTCAAAAGGGGTTCATCACACTTGGGCAGTTCCATATGCGCTCCATCCATATCAGCCAGCAGTTATCTGGTAGACTTTCTGAGCCTGTGCCGTACAAAACCTTACACACTGGCAAGGTCTTGAAATGGGGAAGAAGGGGGGGGTGGGGGGTAGAGGAAGCGATCTATGAAACACTAATGACACCACCAGAATGATGGAAACATTAAGGTGGGCAGTGGACATGCCTGTTTTCAATGTTTCAGGCTGGGAGTGAACTGGAGATATCAGATCTCTAGTCCACAGCTCTTTCAAAAGAACCAACAGCCCACACAAAAAAAAACAACAACCAACAACAACAGTGGCTTACACAAGGGTTGTCACCTGTTTCTGTTTAAAATGGTACACTATGTTCAGGTAGAAGAGGTCATGATTGTGACTTGTCCCAATTCCTGCTGTAGTCACACACTTATCTTTTGGCAGTCACATACTCGTTTTGGTAATCATCTTGCTGGGTCGTATCTCTGTTCTCTGTCAGTTTTGGCTGTTTCTCTGCATTTATTTCTAGGATGACAGGTGTGATACTCGAGTGGTTGGGACACTGATCTTCCAACTCTGAGGTCTGGGTTTGAACCTGCTTGGGTGCTGCATGGTGCGTAAAGGGTGGAGATTTTTCTGATCTCCCAGGTCAACAGATGTGCAGACCTGCAAGCACCTGAGCCCCGTTTGTGTGTGTATGCATGCAGAACATCAGCTATGCACATAAATAATCTTATAAACAATGATGATGTTTGATGGCTCATGGGAACTTAAACACATGCAGCATGCACATCCCCAAAAATGGCGTATGACTGCCTTTATGGCTGTGTTTAAAAGAAACAGCCATTCATGTAAAAGCCCATTCATGTGTTTGACTGCTCATGGGAACAGCAAGTCATGAATGAAAAAACAAAAACCAAAAACCCTGGGATTGGATGAGACTTTGTAATGTTCTTGTATGTATGGCCAGCAGAAAGGTTTTAGTCTGCCAAAAAGTGTTAGGAATCATTGTAAAGTGTTTATGAAAAAAAATTGCCAGACTCAGCTGGTAATGAGCTCAAGTTCCTTGACCAGTCTTGCTTTTCTATCTCTTTCCTTTTTTTTTATGCTGGTCGAACCCTCTCTGTAACAAGCCTCCTCCTTCAATCCCACGATTCTCATCAGGTCTGTGATTGGATGGCATTAAGAGTTTCACCTACACGCAAACGAGCACAATCCATTGCCCTAACAAGATGCAAGTAAAAGAAATAACAAAAGGAGATTTACTCTTTCACAATGCATAATCCTGGTTTCTTTTGGGTTTTTAAAAAAAAATTGGGGGGGGGGGGGGGGGGTCTTACATATACTGAAATCAGTTGTAGTAAATATTTTCAGTTTATAATCCAAGTTCTTTACTATTACATACGCTGTTTTGATAATCCTCATCTGTGTGCAGATTTCCAAAAGCCTTTGTTCAAGAAAGGGATGACCTCAGTCACAGACCTGAAGCCAGGCAGTATTCTCACTGGGAGAGTGACCAATGTGACCCACTTTGGAGCTTTTGTAGACATTGGCGTTGGCCAGAATGGACTGATTCATGTCAGCAAAATGCGGCCTCCGCTGGCACACAATCAGAATCTGGGTCTTGGTGATCATGTGGAGGTCTTGGTGCTATCTGTTGAGTCTGCCAAAAATAGGATTGGACTGCAGCTCAAGAAACTCCTTTGCACATGATTTTATCGCACACGCAGAACTGTGGTCAAAGTAGTTTTATTTAATGCCTCTGTACGGAAGTTATGTACGGACAATCCTTGAAACGTCTCAAGATAAATTTCATCTCCTTGTGTTTCACTGAAAGTAGGCCTATAACTCCTGGAATTGCAAATTTTGTTCAGTACCATGATCACAGAAATTCAGTTAGACTGAAAAATGAATGAATAAAAGCAAAAGATATAAGGAAAAAATTGGAAAAAAGACAGAAATAAACAATTTTTCAAAATTCAGCATAACTCGCATATATAAAAGATCATCTGTACATATTACACTCTGTGTATTGTGAATTATGTAATGCACAGAATCCAAATGAGTTAAAAGAATAGTGCAATACAAGAATGATTTATCATTATTATTTCTTATCTGTGCTATAAATTTACAAGACGCTACGCACATTAACAGCCAAGAGATAATGATGTGGAAACTGAATCATGGTGAAACTCAATGGATCCATGCACTTCATTTTTGTAAACGAGTTTCTGGCTCAGTGTTCATGCCATTGATGATGTACTTATTTTTTTTTTTCATTGGACAACTGTTAAGAGCACAACTGTCTTTGTGTTGGACCAACACAATAGATATATTGCAGTGCACAGATGAAGTGTCAGCAGTATAACCAAAAGTTTGCCAAAAATTTATATACATACTCGGATAAATTTTCAGTCTCTCTTCTCTTTTTCACAATTTTGTCACAAAATGCAGTGCACAAATCTAGTCAGATACCATTTTCAATCTCCCTTTTTTTTTTCAAAAGTTTGTCAAAAAGTGAAATATAAAGACCCAGTCAAGTACAATTTTCAATCTCCCTTTTTCTTTATCAAACTCCCTTTTCTTTCGAAAAAAAAAAGGAGATTGTTTCACCTGGTCAGAAAAAAGTGTATGTGAAAAAAATTTTGTGAACAAGATTTCCTCAGTTCTCTGTGTGCTAAGGTTTGATCAAAGCTCTGGACTGTTGAGGAATCCTGAAAGCAAACGTTTGGAAGGTCAGATGGTATATATATGCTTTTTTTGTGGTATCCAGATTGTGCCTCAGCATGGTTACATGCATCATTGTAATTTTGAGATTATTGAAATATATTTCATGTCATACAAACTACCTACTAAATATTTTGTTTTACTTTATACCAATGTCTTAGTAATTGGTATAAGTATATAACATGTTTCCTTTGAAGAAAAGAACCTTCAATGCAAGGGGGTGGGGGTTATTTTGAAAGAAAGCTGTTAAGCTCATACAGACCAAAAACATACCTGAAATCAGCACTATTTGAGGAAGATGTTTAAACTGCATTTTCTCAGGAACTTCTGACAATATATAAAATCTTTTCTTTCTTTATTTTTTAAATGTTGTGACAGTCTACTGTTGTCCTCGACCCTTTAACAAATTTTATTTCAATCAAAGCTTCTTTAGGATTTTCTGTTAATATTGTAAGAAAAAAGGTAGCTGCAAGAATGGCTTCACCATCTTGTTTCCTCTACATGCACTTAGGGCTGGGGGTGGGTGTTTAAACTTCATTACTGAAAATGCAAGTTATTTAGATCCTAGATGTTACACCACCTTTTTTTTTTCTCTTCCCTAACATTCCAAATCCCGCTTAAAGAAAACAAATTCCAACACATATTACTCGGAAATGATTAACTTTACCATCTCATTCTCCATTTCTGACAAACGTCAGCAATTCCTACAAACAACAACTCATCAGTACTCTTCCGAAAGATAACTTCTTTTGTTGATCCATGTAGTCATCTTTTATATTTTTCAATCTAAAAACAGATTTTTGGCCAGCTGGCCTTTGTCAAGTATACAAAACAGACCAAAAAAATCACAAGAGTTGAGACAAAAACAACCTACCATCTAACGTCTCTTGTTTCTTCTTTGTCGTTTTTGTACACCTGACAATGCCAAAAGTTTGTGCCACCATTTTTTTTTTTTTTTTTTTTAAAGAGGCATAGACTAAAGATCTGGTATTGCAAGTAGTTCAGTCCCAACACGCAACATTAAAAACTGACCTATTCATTACCCATCTTAATGTATCCATCACTCTGAATGAATCAGCTCGCTGTTTCATTGGTCCCTGTCCCTCTCCCCCTTTTGCATTTGACGACTGTACTAACACACAGGGTTTTGTGCAGGCTCAGGAAGTCTGCCACATAATTGCTGGCTGATTTGGATGGAATGCACATGGAACTGTCCCAAGTGCAGTGGAATCCCTCTAGATCAAATGCCTAACTCTAAACTCTCAGTCTGTTTTCATGTGATTAAATATGCATTCTCATTCTGTTTTCATGTGTTCCTGTTTTCTGTTTGCTTGAATGCTGGCAAGTTACTTTGGTTCAGATTTAGGAACAGATTATCAAGTGTAACACATGCTTGCAAATACTACAGTAATGGTTTTTTTCCTCGCTTATCTTTTGCATTGTCCCACTGGTATTCATCCCACATGATTACTCCAGCTCTCCAACACACCACCAAACCCAGGTTCAGTTTGTCAGGGTTTTAGTACAAGGAAGTCCACTGAAGCCAGTGATGTGGGGCTGCCTACAAAAGGAGATTCTGCATTGTTGCCAGGTCATTCTAGTGGAATTCAAGAGGACTGGTTTTGATCCACTTGCATACTATCATTACGTATCCTCTGATGTCAACCAGTTCCAGGAAATACTGACGCTTGTGTTGTTCGTCAGGTACTTTAACCTATTCAGCACCAGACATTCTGGAATGCAGAAACTCCCAGCACCAGGTGTTTTCTGCAGCCACAGCAATGACAACAGTCACTGCCTTTAAATGCTTATAACTTGCCTGTTTTTTTTTAACCAATTCTCTTGCTGAAAAGTAAGGGGAATCTCCAGTCCTTGTGCAAAATATTACCTCTTTTCTCTCCCAAACAAAACGTCACATGTACTCGTGGCAAAATACTGATATCAACACCCTCAATTACGCATCCGTGAAATGGATAAGACTCAAATCGTGGTCCCGGTCTTCCCAGTAAGCTCATAGTATGTTCCAGAGTAAAAGCCAGTCAAGGCCGAAAATGAAAAATCCCACACTATTTTGTGTGTGTGTGTGTGGTAGAGGATGGGAGGGGGCTGATAGGTTCAAACCTATGACTTTTCAATCAGATGTCCACTGCATTAACCACTTCACCAAGGTAACTGATACAAAAACATACAGGAATGAATGCTTAGTGCCAAACAGGATGCACACCCTGCCAACACAGACTTGTGTAACTGTTCCATAACCAGTTATATCCAGGCCAGGAAACACTCCTCTGATTCACTGTCCATATTTCAGATTTTATTGTCATCATAACGTACAGAAAAAATCTGGTATGCAGCACACAGTATTTACAATTAAAATCATGGCCATGTACGCAGAAGAACAAGAATATAATCTGATTCAAACATGTTTTTGCACTTTCTCCTCTCTCTCACACAGAAAAATTTACACAGTCAAAACGGTCTAAAAGCAAGTTTCCATATGTACTTTCATGCACATACTCTCTCAGACATGTACTATCCGTAAACATTCTCACCTCCCCTCTCCCACCCTCACCACCATATACAGTTTCAGAGTCCACAGGTGTTCCCAAGGTAACATGAAACCACTGAAACATGTACACACTGCTACTGGGTCACAACAATGGGCTCAGCAGTGTCTCTTCAAATCAAAGGAAATCACCTGCTTAGACCTCACTGATCTTAGTAATCATTTTTGTGTAGACCGTTCTCCAAACTCAGCTGGACTTGCTGTGAATTAGACATAATCAGACTCTTTACTGGAGCACAGAGAACTCTAGCTGTTAGGTGAGCTGACCACATTCCACTATATTGTTGCATCTTGGGTGAGCATGCATGCATATTCCATTATATTGCACAGTCTGCATCTTTGGTGGGTGTGCATGCTGGCCATTTTCCCTAAGTCAGTCACTAGCACGACTTGCATGCGTATTCGATAATCTGCATGCGTATACACATGAAAGGAATTTAGACACTGGCAGGTATGCATGCATGCTGATCTGGGAGACTGGAAAAATCTGCACCAGGCTGGAGGTGCCTAGGTAGACTGCTGGAAAAATCTCCACCCTTTACTCACCAGACTGCAGGTGTCTGGGTGGACTGCACCCCATGAGCTTCCTCTTAGAAGTCCTACATTTATCCACTTGACTACCACACTAGTCAATCTTCAAGCTTATGAATTGTACAACCAGGAAGAGTAGGCATAAGGACCACAGTCTATCATACCCTTCCGATCTCAGTCCTCATGAACTACTGACACCAAAATCCTTGACTAAGTTTCCTCAAAGGTGTTGGAGGGGATCCTGAGGTCACCATGACAGAAGGGCATGAAGATCCACAGAATGTAAGAATTTTTTTTCTTATTCATGAGGTCAGAAGTCATTTTCATGTAGTGAAGACAACGATAATTTGACATTTTTGGTTTGAAATTGTGACGAGTCTACAATTCACACTTTTGTTCAAAATAAATCCCAACATCAACCAGGTCTTAGATATACAGATACCTGCGTGCAGTGTTGGTCAAGAAATCTGAGCACCTAGACAAACATCTGTGGAGACGGAGATGAAGATGAAGGCAGTAGTACCATTGCCTAATGCAACTGCTTTATGTTTTACCAGATTGTTTCTGCCCTTGTTTCAGCCTCCTGGTCAATTGTATCACAGCCACTTTCATTGCAGGCCAAAGCAGCGAGATATTTTTCTTGTACCATTCTCTGAAAATAAAGACAACAAATTTAATTTACTGTTCTTTACATTATGTTGCTTGCCATTGTTTTTTTGGTTGTTGTTAGAACTGTATAGCAGATGGTGGAGGAGCAAGTACACATGGCTCTATGCAGTCACCTGGACTTTAAACAAAAAAATAACAGTAATAACACCCGACTGAGCAGAGCCATATCAGGGCTATACCATTTCAAAACATACACAATAAATTCAATAGGGGAAAAAAAAGGAAAAGAAATATCAAGTACACATATCAATGCATTCGCACACATAATCTAAGGAGATGCCCCTGGTGTTGACCATTCTGTCCAATTTATAACATGGGATTTAAAAAAACATACCTGAATACAAATTTAAACATAACTAAGAACTCTAAAACATATGGCAAAATGGGCCTAAATTGCCTAAAATTGCTTCTGCATACCTCATTTTACTAGAGCCAAAAATGCACTTAATACATGCACCCAATTATCAATCCTAAGAGAAGTTATGTAAGACTTTATTATCAAACACATACAGTTGAATGAATCAGCAAAGCAGAAAACGACAGAAAGAAATGATAGAAAGCAAAGGAACAAGGCAGAAACAAAAACAGTGACAGAAAAGAGGAAATTTCTAGCACAGAATGTCCAAAAGATGGGGATACTATTTACACTGAAAGAGCCCCCAGCATTCCCATAGGGGTATGCTGTATCCTAATGCGGGCCTTCCCATACTGGGCCACATACGTGGACTGAAGTTGGTATAACCAGGTCATGGTGGTTTTACAGAATGAAACCGGGCAATCGAGGATGTTTTGGCCAATTCTTAAAAAAAAATGTGAGATATATTTTTTCCCTTAAAACAATGAGGTTATTCAAGTTTAAGTTCATAATTATGCAATAATGTTAAATAACACCAAAAAGAGATTTTCAGTAAAGCTTGACCATCTCATGGTTTTGTTAAGTTTAGTTTCTGTATCTCTGCCATGTCTCACACGCACAGTTAGGAAGGAAACGGAGTGGGAGAGAGAGAGACATGTCTAAGCTAAGACTTCTTGCTTTTTTGTTTTTGTTTGTTTTGTTTTCAAGAGTGGTTTTTGTTTTTAAAGAGTGGATCTTATAAATTAATAACGGGCATGGTAAACATCAGATTTCCAGTTGGAAGGTTCTGAGTTCAATCCACCCATACAACTCCACCTTGTGGGTAAAGGGTGGAGATTTTTCCTGGTCTACAAAGTCAACATGTAAGCAGACCTGCCAGGCTCTAACCCCCATTTTGTATGAATATACATACAGAATATCAAATACGCATATTAAAGACCGTGTAAGTCGTGTCAGTGGCTGTATGGAAACATGAAAACACACAGCATGCATGCCCACTGAAGATGCAGATTGTGTAACAACACTTGAATAGTGTGGTCAGCTCACCCAACAGTTTAAGAGTTCTCTGCACTCAACTAAAAAGTCTATGTGTAAAGCAAACCGAGTCTGAATGAATTTGGAGAATAGTGCTATACAAGAATGATTTATAGTGAAAATAGGAATGGATTGGATGAACTGCATAATATCTGCATTCTATCAGGCAGCTTAAAAATAAGCCTTCATAATCATAAAATATAAAATGGCACATTTCTGTCTTCTAAGACAAATGGCCTCTTTGGTTTTTGGTTTGTCTGTGATATAAGAAAACTGGAAATTACCAAAAATACCCTTTTTAATACCCTTAGCAGTCTTCCCAGTTTTAAGCCTCAATCACATGCAGGTATGGGAATTATTCATTTTCAGTGGAAAACAACCGAGTTTCCTCAAGGGGAAAAAAACGACGAATTCCCTGGATTCTCAGAAAAAGAGAGAGGAAAAAATCTTTTTCTTATCGATCTAGAATTTCAAAGAGGTTTCATCAGTTCAAATAATACTAATGCTCACAGTTGCTGCTCTTCAAAAGCTGTATATGTAGTAACTTAGGTGGACAAATCCACTGTAGCGGCTTTCAATGCAGCACACCAATCAATTCCAGCTGCCATCTTTTGTCTTGGTTGTTCTGATCCAGAGTGTGATAACTGGGCATTGGACACATAAGAAAAGATGTTTTTAGTGGCCCAGAAATGCTCAAGACTACACAGATTTCAATATGTGAAAAATAAAATTCTGGGGATGAGAGGCATGTCTCAGGCCCCCCAGTTTCAGAGGTTTTTGTCTTGAGCAACTCACATGTCTGCATAATTTGTAAAATCCTAACTAAAATGCAGTCAGATTTCTAGTCACTATGGGTATGGTTCAAATACTGGGCATGGTCCATTTAACTGTGTGTCTTGTATAAAAACATGCCTTTTAGAAGCAATCTGCTCATGCTGCTGGACTAACGTATAATCACAATGCATTACCTGTTGTATTTCAGGTGTGCAGCTCTGTTTTCATTCAGGAATTTTCTGTAGAACTGTGACAGCTCTTCTGGTGTTGCTTTTCCCCCTGTAGTCTGTTTGATCTTCTCAACAAACTCCTCTTTCTCCTGAAAACCATGTTAATACAGTCATGTCATTCTGTATTTTAGGTGTTTTTGTTTTTCTCTGAGAATGAAACTAAAAAAAGTACACACATGACACACATGTTGTTGATGATGTTGTTCTCTTTTTCCAAATAAATCCCCTACAAAACAAACACAGAATGAAACTAAAAAAATACATACACGTTGCACAATTTTGTAATGTCATGTAACAAGGTCAAGGTTTTCTCATGACCTTAAGGTTATACTGGACTGAACTTGGCAGAGACCTAACTTTTTCTGGGCCAGCATAATACTCGTAAAGGTCAGGCCCATCTCTTCCTCCTCACTGCTTTATCCTCCTTAACTTTGAAGAAAGTCAGGTAACCATTCACAGCTGGGCAGACAGAACCTACAGTCACATATGAAGTTCCCTGGGTATGACTCAAATGTGCAAACATGCAAGAAGATTAAAGGCAATTATTATTATCATAATCATCATCATCTTTCTCAACATCATCATCATTATCATTAGAGATTAAAGGAAAAGAAAATTATGTACACATATTGCTTTCATGCAAATAATCTGAAGACATGCCCCTGACACTGGCCATTCCACCAAATTAATCACCAGGGGGACTTAAAACCAAAACTGAATATAAATGCATACACATAAGTACATAAAAACATATATAAAAAAGTGGCCGTGAGTACAGGCTAAAACATCAGCTGAATGAACCAGTAAGGTAGAAAGTGAGAAATAAAGAGATGACAGAAACAGAAGCAAAAGAGTAAGGCAGAAACAAAGACAGTGACAGAAAAGATCAAATGTCTAGCACAGAATTTCCAAAAGGTGGGGATACTATTTATACTGGAACTGGACATGAAAGATCGCGGCATCCTGATGGTGAGTGCACAAAATACTAGAAAACAAAGAAGCCATACTGGCAAACAGCATTGCAGAATGGACAGACAACTGAAACACAAATCTAATGTTTTACCAAGGCACCAAGAGTCCGAGTTTCTTATGATAATGTCTCTGTGTTGGGAATGAATTCCAAATGCACTCACTGATGCCATGTAATGGAGGAGATCCAAAATGATTACGGAATCAGTCTCAAGCCTGCATATAATCCCTATGTTCAAAGGCACCAGGAGTAAAGCTGTACAATTAAGCATTCCAGTGAAAGGAAACTTATTAGACCGAAAATACAGGTAAATGGATCAGTATGCAGGTAATTCATGACCAGATCAAAATGAGTTATGCATGGACAGCCCCCTTCGCTTAGCAAAATGGCTTCCATATGGCGTCAGGAGCTCATGGTGATTGTCCAGTCAGTGGTGAGGCATTGTTGCTCTGGGTCCCATCAAGCACTGAAGGGTGTTTTTTGTTAACTTTGGCCTGCAACTTGGCTTTTGGCTTCAGGAAATCAGGCTTGGTGACGTCAGGGAAAGTCCTGATGATGGCTTGGAAAGACGGAAAACTTGGAATCCCTTTCAGGCCATGTCAGACCTAGCTGAAAAGCAAAACAGGCGATGTCTGGAGCATCATGTCTGGCCGCTTCTGCGATTGTATAAACACCCCCTGTTTCTTTCTTGGTCCAACCCTGCCTGGCTATGTCCTGGGGTTCATCATCTCCCACATTTTCATTTGTTTTGTAAAAAGTTAACTGATGAGATGACCAGGTCCGAACGGATCATGCAGCGTACTGACAGCCCCCTTCACTTGATAAAATGGCTACCATGTTGCGTCAGAAGCTGGGAGGTGATTGTTTGGTAAGTGGTGAAGCATTGTTGCTGTAGGTCCAATCCAGCAATCAGCTGTAGGTCCAATCCAGCAATCACAGATGTTTCTTGTTAATAAGTGTTTCAATGAAAGGCAGTTTTCTAAGAAAAGAAAAAAAATACAGATAAATGGACCAGTAGGCAGGGAAAAAAAATAAAAACCTAAAGAATACAACAAACAAAAAGAGCAGATCTACAGATATAAATGAGGGTTTTATTGTACTACACCCCAAACATGATGTCTTGTATTTCTAATATGGAAGAAATGCCCCAAGCAACCCTGTAGAAATATCCACATTCACTGAGATAAATTTATCTAATATATGCAAGTGTTTCATCATGACATAATCTCAATAATTCATATATATATAATAAATACTCAATGCCTATTAAGCACTATTCACATATTAATAATCAATGGCTATTAAGCTTAAATAAATTGTGAATCTAACAGTAATACAAAAGAAATGGATATCTGGTACAGCTAACGAAACTGTGGAATGTCAAGGTAAGAAACATGAGTGTGTATTATTTCGTTTTCATACCTTAAAAAAATTAGCATTGTGTTTTGTCCAGAAGACATGATTCCACTGAATGGTTTCTGCTTGCTGCTGGCGGAATTTCTGTTCAATGTCTGTCTCATCTGTGTGCACTTGGAATCTGATTGGCCGGATATTGGAAACAGGATCTGGAGGTCCAATCCAGTTCTTCGTTCCAGATTGTGGAGGTTCTGCTTCAATTCTGAGCTTGTCCTGCATCATGAAAACATTTCATATTTTTCACTGATGTTGGCAAAAATGGTGCTTAACTGAATACTAATTAAAATAGCTTATTTTAGGCCATAAAGAACTGGCCTTTTTTTTTTTTTCCTTTTATGTCCCTCACAACAGAAATATTCTACTAAAATACAGTTTGTTCTCCATGGAAAAAATGTGTCACCATGGCACAGTGCCACCTCTTTTTTTCCCAAAAATGTATACAGTATTATAATTTTTGTTGACCCCTTTCTATGAAATAAGATTGTTCTACAGAAAATTGCCAGAGGCAATGCTTTTTTTTCATCTCATCTGAACAACAAGACCACCTCTCAAGCTCTGCTAAAGGAGGGAGAAAATCCCTGACTGGGAATCAAATCCAGGACTCTGCCATATAAAAATTAAAGTGCGCATGAAGTTGTTCTGAAACTGGGATAATGATTTCATTCAATCTGACTCTGTGTGTTGTGTGTGTGTGTGTGTGTGTGTGTGTGTGTGTGTGTGTGTGTGTGGTTGGTGTGTGTGTGTGTGTGTGTGTGTGTGTGTGTGTGTGTGTGTGTGTGTGTGTGTGTGTGTGTGTGTGTGTGTGCATGCATCTGCATGTTTGTGTGCATGTGTATCACGCGTGCGTGTTTCAGAAAGAACAAATGTGCTTGTGTATGCATGTGTGTGTGTGCATGCACTTTGCCATTCACCTTACTACGTGCAGTTCAGGCATCACTTATCAAAATACTCCACCAGATTATGTGCAAGGATATCATGCAATCCCCTGCCCTTCCCCCTTTCCTCTCCCACCCCCACCAACAACCACATCTCATGAACAGATATAAGTGGGGTGATTTGATTTGTGTGTGTGTGTGTGTGTGTGTGTGTGTGTGTGTGTGTGTGTGTGTGTGTGTGTGTGTGTGTGTGTGTGTGTGTGTGTTGTGTGTGTGTGTGTGTGTGTTGTGTGTGTGTGTGTGTGTGTGTGTTGTTGTGTGTGTGTGTGTGTGTGTGTGTGTGTGTGTGTGTGTGTGTGTGTGTGTGTGTGTGTGTGTGTGTGTGTGTGTCACAGAAAATGTGCATACATCACGTGCATATGCGCGTGTTTTGTGTTATTAAGTGCGTCTGTGGATGCATTCTTGTCATATAATTAACTTCATGGATGAGTTAACAGTGCAGTTTAGGCTCCACTTTCTAAGTTATTCCACTGGATTTTTTTACATGGATATCATGCTCAACCTTGCCACCATCAACAAAAACAACCCACATTTTATGGGTGGTGTGAGTGGTGGGATTTCAAGGTGCAGTCTGGGCCTCCATGACTTCTGCAGATCTCACGCAAGTTTATTTACATGGTTGGACTTCACTGCTTGTGACAACACAATCATCATCATCATCATCAGGTGCCTTGCCACATGGCGATGGCGGTCATGGCCTTCCATCTGTTTCTATCTCTTGTTGCCTCAAGCACCTCTTCCACCCTCTCTGTCTTCAGCCCTCTGCAAGTCGTCCAATATCTTCTCCCTGGGTCTACCTGGTGCTCTCTTTCCCTCCAGCTTTCCTGTTGTGACCAGGTGCTCCAATTCTCCTTTCCTCATAAAATGGTCTATAAATGTTGCCGGTCTTTTCCTAATCTTCCTTATGAATGATCTTCTTGTGTCCACCAACCTTTAATCCAGGGTCTTCTTCTAGGTTTCTCACGATGTTTTCGCTGTAAAGTGAAAACAGATCTGGTGACAAAACACAACCCTTTCTGACTCCTCTTTTGATGTTTTGGAAAGACCTTGTATCGTTTTCTATTCTCACTGCAGCTGTTTGATCCCCAATGCATATTTCTGATTGTTCGTAGATCTTTTCCATCGATACTGAGTCTTTCTAGTTGGTTGATCAATTCTTCATATCTTACCCGATCGAAAGCCTTGGCATAATCAACAAAGCATAAATATAAATCCTTATTCATTTCGATTGACCTCTCTATGATAGTTCTGAGGATGTATATGGCATTAATTATAGTTCCTTTCCCTTCCACAAATCCACACTGTTCCTCTGCTATTTCACTTTTGATTCTATTCCTTGTCCTCATTATGATTATTCTTAATAGGATTTTTGTTATATGACTCATAAAACTGATCGTGCGATGGAGTTCGTATTCTATTGCCCCTGTCTTCTTTGGAAGTACAATGAAAATTGATTTTGACATATATATCTTTGGGGATTTTTCCAGTGTCATAATTTCATTTAAGAGGACTGTTATTTTTTCAATACCAAATTCCTCCTGGGCTTCAATTATCTGTGTAGTAATGTTGTCTGGTCCTGGAGCTTTTCCTGGTTTCATCTTTTTCAGTGCTGCTCTAACTTCATCTTTCATTATGGGTGGTCCTTCAATGTTCTTTCTTATAATGTGTTCTTCATTTCTGTCATCTTCGAAAAGGTCTTTATTGTACTCTCCCCATCTGTCTAATATTTTGTCTTTTTCCATGATAAGTGTATCATCTTTCAATTTTAAGCAACCAGTTTTTGTTGTTGTTGGTTGTTGTTTTTTTTTGGGGGGGGGACAGACATTTCATCAGTCCCACTCCTACCAAAATGAAACCAATCCCTGGAACAAGCAGCTAAAAAAATTCTGATATATTGGTTTTGCAAACAGTACTTTATATAATATTTACACGTTAATCAAAATGTGATCATTGTGCCATCATTGTTTATCTCCTAAGGAAAAAAGTGTCCTCTCTGAGATATATATGTAAATCAGTTTTATGCAGTTGTTTTCAAAAACCATGACAAAAAGAAAGTCTAACTACCAATTAATTGTTGATATTTGGTGCCTCTAAAGTCTAATAGTGGTTTCTGCATCAGAAAGTGAGAAAAATTGTGAGAAATGAGGGTAAGCATTGTTGGAACAGGAACATGAGGTTTCCAAAAAATAACATTAACTCTCATGTCGATCTTACAGATACGTATGCATACTGGTCTTCACTAACTGGTGGGTTATCATCTGGGGTAGAAGACCAACATATTCTTCCGCATGCACACATGGAGAGGTCCTGATGCCTTGCTTTCTGCTTCCACTGGTCCTTCTGTTGAAGAGCAATTGTTTTGAGCATAAAAGATATGATGGTGCTCCGCTGTTGCCCACATGTTCTGTTGCAGACAGTGTCTTCCCAGTTGGTGGTATTGATGCCATTGCTGATAAGGTTGATTCAGAGTATCTAGCCTTGTATGATTTCAGCAGTCTTCTCTGTTCATGGTTTCACTGCTTCAGTTCTCTGGGATGCTGTTGTCTTGTCTGACAAAGTTGAGACTTGATGAGTAGTCATTCAGTGCTTGGCAAGCCACATTTCTTCAGACTTTGAGGATCAGATACACAATCTTAACACAGAATGCTGCATATATTTATCAGACATCTTTAATGGAACTGTTCCAGCTACAGAATGTGTTGTTGGTAAGTAATCCAGTTCTCAGATAAATTTACTGCTTTTGAAATGGCATACTGACAAGAAGAATTTATCAAAATTATTGAAATCTACACTAGCCAAGCTTATAACACTAGCCATTTTCATTTAATATGTGAAATTTCCTATAATTCGCTGAGTTATAAGACTAAGAGGTTTAGTGAAGCACTTTCCATTACATATAATTCTAAATTTACAAGCAGCCTCAATCAACTTCCATAATTCAGCTTCTAATTTACAGCCAAAAATTGCCTGGCTGGCAACTCTGTTCGGACTGTAACTGTAAGCCTTGCTGGGTTGCTGAAAGGGTTATACTACAATAAAATAGGAGCCACCTCATATACAGGGTGTTCCAAAAGTCTTGGGCACATTTTAACATTGATTACCCCAAAAACCCTGAAGAATACAACAATGCATGTTACATATTCCGAAAGCTGGCTGTTTTGAGTTTTCTGTTGACTGTTCAAAGATGCTCAATGTGAGCACCGTTGGTCACTCGGCACACATCAAGGCGATAGTCAAATTCTTGCCAAACACGTTCCAGCAGTGCGTTGTTGATTGTTCCAACAGCGTCCGTTATTCGGGTTTTCAATTCATCCACATACAAAACCATCATTATCGTCCCAAATAAAATTCATGGATTCAGCTTTAAAATGATACCAGTTTTATCTTACTACCGCTCATAGTTCAGCAGATATGAGGACTTGAAATGTGCCCAAGACTTCTGAAACACCCTGTATATATATATATATATATATATATATATATATATATATATATATATATATATATATATACCTGTATTATCTTGTCATTTGTGGGATATAAAATCCGTTGTGTGTGTGTGTGTGTGTGTGTGTGTGTGTGTGTGTTTGTGTTTGTGTGTGTGTGTGCGCGCGTGTGTGTGTGACTTTACCTCTTTGGACTTTGAATATGTCCCTGACCATGATATCATACGGCTTCTGGCAAAACAAAAAACACAGACACGTTTACTTGCAAGCATTGTAGCACCAATTACGCTTGTTAATTCATTCAGCACGTTTGTCTTCCACTTTCAATACTTCACAACGCAAGAACGAGAGAAGACATGTGTCCCAGACCAGTTAGGCTATTGGCTGCACTCCGCTAATCCTTCTAGCGAGTTACCGTTCTTGCCGACTCAACTGCTTGGCCCTCTCCTATTCCTATTAGATAGCCTCCTCCTCCTCCTAAAAAATAAAAAAAATAAAAAAAAAGCCTCCAAACCACAGTCCTCGGTGGGAAACTCTTCAGCTGGCTAGCAGGGCACTGGTGAAACTGTCAAGCCTAGTAACCCAGTAGTGATTTTTTTCAGCTGCTCAAGAATATCAAAGAAGTAAGAAAGGGACGGATCAGCACGGTAATTAAACTGGAAATGGAAATTAGTGAACAACGTATATGTGCAGATGGCCCAGAACAGGAGTGGACTCACGAGACAGTGGGTCTAAAATAATAGCATTCATGAAAAAATGCACTCCGCAGATGGGAGTCTCTGACTGCAGATTAAAAGAATGTGGACTACACAGATATGTTAAAATTATTATTAACCTGGAGGGGAATAGACGTAAGATCAAGAGCTATTTCATGGAGTAGTTAAGTTTTCAAACTTCAGAACACTTACTTTATTACTCAAGGATAGCAGCAGTGGGTCCTACTGAAATGCCATACAGCTAGTCCTTGCTACTCCATATGTACAATATAAGCATATTAAAAAGAACATGAAATATAATACAACAATAATAATACTTATACAGTTGCATATATGATATACACATCAAATCATAGCACACATTATCACCATTCACCAAAGAATTCACTGGCAATGACAAAAACGTTGTACGAAACACACAGACTGGGGGGGAGAGAACAGGAGGGGAGTACGACAAAAGGATGGGCACATATGGGGGAGGGGAGGAGAGAGAAAGTTGAGGCCAAAAGAAATCTGGGCAGACTACCCACCTCCAATATGAACAACATCACCAAATCAACGGATCGAAGGTCTATGAAGTAGTACAGAAGAGTTAAAAACCAGAATAAATGGAGGAGTAGTATTGTGACATCAGCTGTGGCAGCTATCATCAAACATGATGATGGTGACTGGTGAGATCACACCATTTACAAAAGCATGAGATATAAAGGCAGATAAATGTAAAGCAAATACTTATCAAACTTTAACGATAACAACAAAACGGCAACAATAACATAACAATATTGCTAGTAGTTGCAATAATATTTTGTTTACGGGACAAAATCCCTGACTGGGAATCGTAGAGAACACCAGGGTGGCTGAGGATAGAGAGGGTGGAAGATGTACTTGCAGCGACAAGGGATAGATTCGTGTGGAGGGCCATGATCGCCAACGCCATGCGGCAGGGCACATGATGATGATGATCGGAGTGGCACGCTTGGGCCTCATAATATTGGCACAGTTAGCATTGGAAGAAGAGCCAAGATCACGGGCCTTGGATTTGCCAGGAATATTTAAGGGCTGGATGAGACATTGACAGGACGTGGCGTGAAAGTCGGCACCAGAAGGACAGAATTAGTGGCGTGGCGCTGAGTGTAACTGTCCATGGTCTGAGGCTGTGGGCTGTTCAATAATTCACTTGCTTGGAATCCATCATTGGCAATGGGGTATCCAGGCCATAAATCCTCTCAAGGGGAGAAAAAAAACAACAAATTAATGACACTGACCAGGCTGAAACCTGTCTGGAGGGACAAGAACATTTCTATGAAACACGAGATGAGGTTCTTATGTGTGCAGGTATATTCATCTTCCTGTATGCATGTGAGTCATGGATCTTCACAGTGGACTTGGAAAGCCGAATCCAAGCCACGGAAATGCGATGTTATTACAAGATACTGAACATCAGATATACTGATCATATCACCAATGGACGAGTGTGCCAAACCATCAAGTATTATACTGGAACATATGAACATCTGCTGACATAGCTGGGAGCAGAAAACTGCTTTGGTATGGCCATGTAACAAGATTCGATGGTCTAACTTAATCATCAGTCATCCCGAAAACTGTTGATGGGATGGAGATGGAAGGGAAGACAGAAAAAGCATAGGCCGACAACATTACAGAATGGACAGAGAAACCATTTGCAGAGACCCAAGTTGTGGCACACAACCACAAGAGTCGAAGGAATCTGGTGAACATTTCTTGACTCTTCACGGTGGAGTTAAGGGAAAAGGAGAAGAAGAAGAAGAAGAAGAAACTGATACAAGTTCACTCTCACGATTTTTTTGATTTTTTTATAAAATCTGTCTGTCTGTCTGTCTTTTGTCTTTTGTCTGTATAAGAGCAAATTGTCTCACAATCGGGCGTAGGCATTAAATAAATAAAATTAATTTGGTTTGGTGGGGGCTGTGCGACGGTGTTCAGTAAATAGATATTTTGCAGACTCAGCTGAAGCGGAAGTTCCTGTACAGCTTGTTTGAGGTATATTGCAATGCAATAGATGAGGTATATTGCAATGCAATAGATGTTTTGGTGACTTGTTTTGAGCGCAAGGTAAGGACGTAGAGTATTTTAACACTTGCGTGATATGGGAAGTGTGCCTGTTAGCTCTCTCACGGATTTTGCGAAGGGACACAATATGTATTTGTATGCCTTAAGTTATTCGTCTATATTGATCTAGTCCAATTTCAGTTTAATTTGATTTTGAGTTTCTCAAGATGACCCACAAGATAACGGTCGGAATGAATTTCAAATTGAATCTTATCAAGTGAGTTGATGTTTAAACGGTTAAAGGGTATAAGTTATTTGGAATATGCGTAGGAGTTGGAAGGGGCCACAACACGGTGTCAAGTGCCTCCAAAATCCCAGACTAGACCGACCCCCCTTCCCTCCCCCCACTTCCACTCAGAGCCCCTGCCCCACCCACCCTGCTGCCCTCTTCACCCACATCTGCCTCTCAACTCCACCTCTTGCCCTCTTCACCACTCCACCCCTCTTGCCCTCTACCCCTCCTCCTCCTCCACCCACCCCCATCATTCCCCACCCCCCACCCCACCATCATTATGATTAAAACTGAACTCTTAAGACATGTCCTCAGCCCCAGGTTTATCTGCTGCAAACCCCCCAGTTATAGGCGCCAGAATAATCAAGTTTGATTGTGGGCCCCAACACTGAAGAAGAATGAAGAAGGAGAAGAGAGTAGCAGTTTTGTATGCACATTTATTTTGAGGCTACTCTTGTGCAATTCAAAACAGAGTAGCAGGAATCAGTGTGGGTGAAGTACTGAACTTTACATGGAGAGGAGACGAACGTCTTGTACAGTTGTAGGGATGTGACAAAAAAATTGATTTTTTTTTTACATAATATAATTGATATCAGCATCAAGATGAAAAGAGAAAAGCTTTGCAATGATACAAATCTTAAGAAGATTGGTCCATTGTGGCGAAAGTTATGATTTTTGAAAGAAATCAGTTTTAAAATAGGCTCATACAACTTATAAGAAAAATGGTAGGTTCGCAAGAAAACCGGATTCCATGCAGCCGCAAGTGTTCGATAAAAAACTGACATGCTCTGGTGCTTTGACGGAGGGGCTCCATGTATCGGACCCTTGATTGGTCATTATCTATGATCATTATTGAAACAATAGGCCTACATGTTAGGACGCTAAACATAGATGGAACTGCAGCCTCCGATTGCGATTCTTTTATTTTGTGCTGTCACATGAGAGCAGATGGACATTTGGCTGACCACTTGGTTGTAATCCCTGCTAACGTCGAGGGTAAATAAATGATCCTCGTGAAAATTGGCTGCGTAGTAGACTAATCCCTCTTCTGTTGACATGCCAAAATTTAAAACAGATCTATGGCGAGTCTCATATGTTAGATCTGTCCCGCTAGGTGTATGGTGTGCGGAGGCGATAGTGCATTCATGCCGCCATTGTTGGTCGATCTTAGGCAAAGTCTGAACGACTAGATCTACATACTGCTGATAGCAGACTAGTTTGTATTGACATATCAGTGTTTTTGGTGATGACATTAATACATACTGATTTTATCAATCATTCAATGATTGTTTTCGTTGTGAAAAATGCCTTTTGTGTGTGTGTGTATGTGTGTGTAATCGGCGATGAAGACTTTTATCAGAGTATCAGTTGACAGAAGCTGGGCACGCCCAGTCAGACTGCCTTATCAGCATCAGATCATCTAGTTGCATGGATTGTTTGTTTATTGAAATCATTAGTCTGGTTGTTATGACATTAATTTTTTGTATGAAAATATAGGTCCCAGTAGCTTGGCACAACCAGTCTGATGATCTCATCATATGATCATGATGACTCATCAAATTGATCTAGATAGATCTGTTTGCATGGATTCTTTGTTTAGCCCTACTTTCATAGCGCACACAGCCCAAACAACAAACACAACTCATAGTGAAAAGACGTTAAATCAGAGAATGAACAAACGAAACACAACTGAGGGACTGCAGGAAGAAAAAGAAAGAAGGGGAAGACAAATATATGGCCATAGTGCCAATAAACCTTGAAACTAATCACATTGATCCTTGAAATGAAAACAGTTTGCACCACCAAAACTAGAGACCAGTCCAGAAATTACACTATTGGACACAAGCACCACTCATTAAAAAAAAAGTTGGGGTTAATGTCATTGTAATACAGGTAAACGTGCAATTAGTGCAGTTTAGCTTGCTCTTGCTCCTGTAAATTTCTAGGCCTCTCTTGGTTGCCTAAAATCTGTTCTGAATTTAGAGTAGTCCTGATCATAAGAAATTAACATATTTTGTGTATATATGTATTGTAAATATGGAATAGGAATGACTGGGCCTAGAATTAAATCCTGAGCGGGTCAGATCATAATTGAGTGAAAATATAGAATTGGTACCCCAGAGGTTGCAGAGCAGTCAAAAATAAAGATAGAGGTATAGTTTTACTTTTGCCATATTTTGAAAGCTAAAGCAATGTAGCTTAAGGGAACATAAATTAAAAAGCTGGGTCTCATTTGGTTTTTTAGTAATTTGCATAATAAATGAAAATGCATCACGGTGTGACACCACATGGCTCAAAGTTCTGAAATATACAAAAATACAAAATAATTGCTGCATCTTGTGGTTGTTGGACAACAAAGGAACCAAACAAGATAGAAAACACAAATGTAACATTTCATATTGTACAGATATAAGCACTTGAAAAGTGTGACACCGTGAGATACGCGACGCCCTGTGAAAACATTTAAGATTGATCTCAGTTTGCACTATTTTGTAAGAGTCTGTGCATTATCATTATTTTGCATGATCAACAGCTATTGTGTGCATAAGAACCAGTATATATTTAAATTAATTTCTAGGCAAAAATCAAAAGTACATCATGATAATCATGTTTTGTGTCACGTTTTCACATGTGACACCGCTGACATTACATGTGACACCGTGAGGTACATGACATATCTTCAGGCAATGATCAAGTCTAAAACTGGCTTTTCCACTTAGATTTTTAAGACCTTTTAATTTTTATCTTTTGTGTCGATACATGTCATCTAACAACAGTGGGCATATTTCATCATGCTAAAATTCTTAAAACAGAGATGATGCCGTTATGTTCATCAACGATCAAGTGTGACACACACAATCCGATGAGACAAATAAGCCAGTGTTGGGATTTATCGACCCATTTCAATAAAATTACGCTTTACCACACATTTAAACTCATACATACACATCAAAAAGAGATAAAAAAAAAAAAAAGGCATCGTGCACTCGCCGCGAACACAGTGAAGGGCTGGAAAAGTCTTGAAGCAAGTTGAAGGGTTGACCTGATGAAAGCGCGGGGAATTCTCGTTCCGTTCTGACAAGGACACGATGTGTGACACAACACAGATTTTTGTGCTTCTGCTATTTTTAGCAGTACACACTTGTGCACAAACGTCATCACTCGATGTGTACATATGATTAGTCATTTTAGACGGTCACTCGACTGGCCAGGCAGCGTTCGTCTGCTACAATTGGACTTCAAAGTCATCATAAGTGTGATGCCATTCACAAAAAAATTATAGAAAATTAATAGTTTGCTTTATTTCTGTTAAATGGTATCGGTTTTAAGGTAATTCATATTTATTTTAAGATGAAAAGCTGAACTTGTGCTTGAGATGAATGGCACTGTGTGTAGCGAAAGGCTCTGCACACACCATAGCGTGACTCCGCTTGTGAATACGGAACGGTCATTTTCAGGAGTCTAGTATAAATACTAAAATAGTATAATTACGCAACACGCTTTTAAAAATTAATCGCGTTGTCGTCACAGTTCAATTGACGTTTTATTGATGATTTAAAACAATCACCACGCAATAAATTGAAACAGTGTGTGTGTTTGACTGCAACATTCGAAGCACATGTTCAGCTGCAACTTTTCAGCGGCCATATTTGTTTGTTTTTCGCACTTAAGAGTTAAAGTGCACTTTTCTTAAAAATTAAAATTATTGTGGTGCCATCGCTGCTACCACAGCTTCTCCATTGTTAACTTAGTACATTAGTAGCCTTTATGCTACCTGGGAGTTAATTTCTAAGCTGTAATAGAGGAAATGTTCACTACCCCTTTGGGGTACCAGTTCTGGAGAACTAGTCAATTACAAACACTAACTTAGCTAGAGGTCTTTTTGTGGTGCATTGATCAAATTGGAACAGTCACAGCCAGTTTTTGTGTCACAGTCATCCAAAATGTTATTTTCAAGATCCCTTTTTGGAGGTTTTGTTACATAGAATAATCTTTTTTTAACTCACTCGGTACGACGGAACGCTATAGCGGTCGTGAGGAAAGGCACCGTTCCGTACGACGGAACGCTATAGGCTAGCGGTTTCGATAATTAAAAATTTTTAGACGCTCCCCTCTAGATCCTGCACGCCTACCATAGCCACACTGGTCCTGCAAACATGTCAAGGGTCAAAGGGAAAGTTACTTCGTGAGATTCCGTAGCCATACACTCGTCGGGAAACGATTGACTTTGGTACCCTACACGAATGGCTAATCTGCATTCGTGTCAAAAATGGCGTCGCAGGCGAGTACGAGTTTTCGAACAAAGTAGATCGCGATGGCGGCATTTTACTGCTGCTGAAATGATTGAAGTGCTTCAGACTGAAGGATTGGACATTGAGGAGTATGATGAAGATAATGATGAAAGTGTATCAAGTGATGGAAGCTGCCAGCAAGGAGGAACTGACAGTGACCCAGTTTCAGACGACAGTGAAGTGGGAGAGGATGGTGGGCGTACACGTCACAAGAGGCGAGCGGTCAGTGGGTCAAGTGAAACGCATGTCTGATGGAGGTTTCATTCACTTTCCTATGCATGACTCTAACAACGTATCACTTTTGACTCTCTTGGACCTATCTGCTGCCTTTGACACTATTGACCACTCTATCCTTCTCTCCCGTCTACATCACTCTTTTGGGCTCCATGATACTGTCTTGAACTGGTTTCATTCTTACATCACCAATCGTCTGCAAGTAGTTTCTGTCAATGGTCTTTCTTCTAATCCTTCCTGTCTGACTTACGGAGTGCCACAAGGATCTGTTCTGGGCCCCCTACTTTTCATTCTTTACACCTACCCTGTCTCCTCTATCGTCCAAGAACACCTGCTTCAGCATCATTCTTTCTCGGATGACAATCAGCTGTATGTCTCTGGGCCTCTCCCTGACCTTCCCATCATGATCCAGAAAACCCAATCTTGTGTAGCTGACCTGAAGGATTGGATGACTGAAAACAAACTGAAATTAAATGAAGAGAAATCCGAATTGATCTTGATCACCCCACCCAAACTCCAAAATCACCCCTCTCTTCCAACCTCTGTCACATTTGTTGACTCATCTATCCCTCTCTCCCATTTTGCCCGTAACCTTGGTGTAACTCTTGATCAAACCCTGTCCTTCCACCAGCATGTGAGCAACGTCTGTCGGACTTGTTTTCTTGAACTCCGCCGAATTGCTTCTATCCGCCACCTCCTCTCAGAAGACACGACAAAGGCTCTTGTCTGTGCATTTGTTCTATCCCGTCTCGATTACTGTAATGCTCTTTTTTCTGGTTCCCCCTCTCATCTCATTAACAAACTTCAGAAAGTTCAAAATCATGCTGCCCGTCTCATCTTCCGCTCTTCAAAATTTAACCATGTTACGCCATTGCTCTGTTCTCTCCACTGGCTCCCTGTTCAGCAAAGAATATCCTACAAGATTGCCTGCCTCTGCTTCAAATCTATTGAGTCTTCCTGTCCTGAGTATCTCACCCATCTGTTACATCTCTACACGCCATCTCGAGCTTTGCGGTCCTCATCTGATACCCGTCTCTATAGTATCCCCATAGTCCGCACTAAAAGGTTTGGGCAGCGTTCTTTTTCCTATCAAGCTCCAACCATCTGGAATCAGTTACCTCGCTCTCTTAGATACTCACCCTCTCTGTCCACATTCAAACGCTCCCTCAAAACTCACCTGTTTCCCAAAACTGGTAATCTCTGCCCCCTTCCCCCCATGTAATGTAATGGTGACATTATAGTGTCTTAGTGTCAATGTGTCATTGTATTTGCATGTCATGCTGTGTGTGTGTTTGTGTGTGTGTGTGTGTGTTTGTGTGTGTGTGGGTGCTTCTGTGGGCGTGTGTGTGTGTGCTTGTGATTCTGGTTATATGTTTTGCCATTGTAAACGCCTAGGGCATTAATTTGATTAGGCGTACTAAATGTTCATAATAATAATAATAATAATGACTGGCACAAAGATTTTAGTTTTTCTCCCACTTTGCCTCTGTTCTCTGGCTCTTGTGGCCTGCATGTCCCAGTTCAGTGCCACGCCCCCTTTGATTTCTTGAATCAGTTTGTGACAGAAGACTTTCTTAATTCCATTGTCATAACAGAAGGCATAAGAGAACTGAGTGGCAAGCAGAATGAGCACTTCTCCTGACCTTCTCACCTTTGACTGTGTGACCATGGAGCTGATCAGAGTGTGTGACTGTACAGTGATCCTGACCACAAAATTTGGGGTATTTTCAACATGGCACATGACGAAGAAATATTCAAGGAAGAACTTCAATATTTTGGCATAAACTAACCCAGCATGTAAATATTCAGATCTGAAAGTTTCATTTTGTTCCTTTATGTTTTGTATTTTTTTGTGATTTTTTTCCTAACCCTTCAAAATGGGCCGTCCTTGGAGAAACGCAAGGGGAAAAACTCTCCGTACCGAATGAGTTAACCAAAGTTTTTGTTTTATAACAATGTTAGGTGTTTCATAACAATGTTAGGTTATAAGTATATAACGCTATATACATTGTTATGCTCGTAAAACTATGTTAAAGCCAAGTAATAAAAGGACAGGGCAGTGGTAATAGTAGATCTGCTGTTAAACTTGCTATCTGTGGACTAGATTTTTTGAGTCAGTTTAAACCTAAGTTAAATTATATGATACAGTAAAAGTTTTTTTTTTCTTTCATTCTGTAACCCTGTCCACCAGTTGCAAAAACCCTTTCATTCTCTGACCATAATCATCAACTTTTGCCTTCACTCCCCCATGCTGTTGACCAGCTTTGTGCTGGATGCGGGTCAGCTGGGTGAGGGACTGAAAGGATTAAGTTTTTGCCTTGTTATCATGGCTGATAATGTTGGAAGGATGGAATAAGGAAGGGAAAGAGTTAACTATGGTAAGCATGGTTCGTGATTTCCACTCCCCCCCTTCCCTGAAATATTAACTCTGTATTGTTACAAGAAACACAAGGGTACTGTATAGTACCAGTGTAATATAATGTAATGCAATATAAATCCACCCATCCCCAGTTTAAATTTTGTATTATTGCAAGGAACATAACACTACACTACCAGAATAATGTATTTATAATTTAGTGCAATGTATTCTGTAATTGTTGAAACAACATAATAGTACCAGTGTAATATAATTTAATGCAATATAAAATTATCTCATGGCGCAGTCATGGGTTCTTTTTCTTTGAATTGTTTTTCATGACTATTCTGACGATGAAATATGTTATCTGTCATTTTATTTCAGTTGTGTTGATGTCTGAACTGTTGTTCTGGTTGAGGAATCTTCATGATCTTTGCAATGGCACACCAGCCACAGTTTATTCGCTGTCGCCGCTGCTGTGGACATGTCGCCTTCACTGATGGCAAAAATATGTATGTGTGGGGTGGTCACCTTCAGGTCAGTGATTCTTTCTATTACTAGTAATAATTCTGTAACTTTTAGGGGGTCCAAGTTAATGTAGTTTTAGCTGTCTTTTCTTTCTTCAGAGAGTCGTATTATTTAAAGTCAGAAGGGTTCCACGAGATTTTCAAAGGGCCCTAGTACGTTTATTATGACTAATGATGTGAGTCTTATTAAATTCAGAAGGGTTCCACAAGATTTTCAAAGGGTCCCAGTACATTGGGTAATTATGATGTGACATTTCAGGCCCAAAACATCCAAACAGTGGCAATACCATTTGTAACATATGCATATGCACACATACTTGTGCGCGCACATGCACACACGCATGCGCACACACACACACATGCAAGCACACGCACACAAACGCACGTAGGCATGCGCACATGACAGAAAGAAAGACCTGAAACTCTTCCTTGCTGTAAAAGACAAACCAGAGATAGCATTTTGCACATGACAGAAAGAAAGAAAGACCTGAAACTCTTCCTTGCTGTAAAATACAAACCAGAGACAGCATTTAATGATATACTATTCAGTTGTAAGTTTAGAATGTGTGACAAATCCAAAATTACAAATATTAAGAAAAACCAGATACACCTAGAGGCATGAAACTGGAAGGATAGGACACACAGAAACAAAACCAATAAAACTGAAGAAACAACTTTTTTTTTTCAGTTAGCAGTCATAGAAAGCTTTGTTATGTGCTAAGGATGATCGCCGAAAATTTGTTGAGTCAGTCAGCGTGTGAGAAAATGTTTTGTCTTTATCTGTGCTTCAGAGCATTCTGCCCAAAACATGCTTTCATTAATGTACCACATCTATTCAAGAACTGAGCCAGCCAATTAAACTGTTATGACATTTGGCATTTTGATTCAGTCGTCGACACCAAGTTGGAAGCTTAGCACTGGAAGTAATGCTGTGTTTGAACAGATTCACAATGGTGTGTCCTTCAGGTCATGTGATCATTTGTCCGCACACTGTTAGAGTGTTTCATTATTCATTTTGAAAGGCCTACGCAGCAATACAAGTGTCAATATATAGCATGAGCCCCGTGGATTGTGTGTATACAGCAGTGTCTGTCTGACACAACATTCACATAATCGGTGGTCAGTTTCTGTTCCCAAACAATGATCACGATGATGACTGATGACCGGCCTTGCATCTGCTCAAACTTCAAAGTTTGTGCATAATTATTTAATATTGTATGTTTTTGGGGTGCTCCAGTCAAGTTTTGTGCCATGTATGATATCCAGGCAGTGCATCAGATGTGCACAGCTGTGCTTGATAAATATCTTTGTTTACTATATTACTGATATTTTATTCCTGGTACAACAGTAATTCATATATTGCTGTTCAGTAAAATACAGTATTACAGTGTAATACAGTACAATATTCTTTATTAATCCAAATTTAGATAATAAATACACACACATACAGCTACTTAAAACACAAACATGAACCTATCTTAAAATATTTCAACAGATTAAATTATTCAGTTTCATGTATATAATTTCTTCACACATTACAACCCCGACTACAAATGATTCATGACACTTTTATTTTGAAAACCCTTGTGAAGTATAGCTTTGTAAAACAGTTTTCTCTTTATCAAGTGAAACTTCTGAAAGGAATGTGACACAGCAGCTGGCTTTCTCATTCTCCATTTTACTCCTATTGGATTTGTTGTGGACTCTGTGCATGCTCGTCTGTGTGTATGTGTTTGTGCGTGCGTGTGTATGTGTGAGATTGTTTTTGTGAGGGGTGGTGTGTGTGTGGTGTGTGTGTGTATTTTTGAGTGGTGTGTGTGTGTGTGTGTGTGTGTGTGTGTGGGGGTGTGTGTGTGTGGTGTGTGTGTGTGTGTGTGTGTTGACTTTGAAATGGACAGTTAAATTTTTAAGTATCAGCTGATTCTGCTGGATCATATTTATGATTAAAATGTGGCTAAAAGTAGTCGTCAGAAAAAATAAACAACTGAGGAATTCTTGCTGTGGTAATAGTCATAAGATGCAAACATGACGTCTGATGTTTTCTTCATGTATGTGCCTTGATTTGGCAAAATTTTGCAGTGAATAAACCCATTGATAATATTACATATCAGTATCAATCATAAAGAAATTTCATTGTAATGTAAAATTTTGATCTGTTCTTGTTGAACCATTGCTTTTGTTTAATGTTACATGTATTATAAATCATAATATGTCAAATGTTATATAAATATATAGTATTTGATTAACTATATCACTGTACATAGATGAATCTGGATTTAGTAAAACCTGTTTAATCTGCAGTGTGGGATTGACGCTGAGTATTCACCCTGTAACGAAATATGGATATTCCGCAACAAGTTCAGTTCATGGTGAGCAGTTTCTTTACTTGTTTGTGGATTTATGAAAGTAGCACTTCCCTTAGAAATTTGGAAAAACAAGGTAGATTTCTATATCAGTAGCAATGTGCATGATTTGTGACTACTGACTATTCTTTGGTGCATGATAGTGTTTGATAAGGTCTTATTACTTGATACTATGATTGCATATTGAATGTAGAATATGGTACGTTTGAATGATTGTATGTTCAATGCTTTTGCAGCATATGTGTAATGAGGATAAAGACTGGTCATTGTTAGAATTGTTAATTTTTGTATGATGTATAGTATATATGTAGATTTATGAAATGACAGATTTCCCATCCGCTACCCCTGCTCCTTTGTGTGACATTTATAGATTTATGAAATAACAGGCTCCCCTCCTCCGTCCCCACTGTCATCCCCACCCCTCTTCTTTGACGTACATGTACATTTTTGCATTCACAGGTTCCAGTCCCCATCTTCAACCTCTGGTGTGACATACAGTTTTGTAAAAATACAAGCTGCCCATCCCATCTTCATCCACACCCTTCTGTGTGATGAATCTGTCAGCGTAAAGACCAGAAATTATCTCAGGCAGACCTGAAGAAAGTAAAACTGGGGTCACTGTGAGAGGAAGTCTTGAAAAGTCACATTTTCATAATGATGCGATGACAATAATAACAAATTTTCGTTTATATGATGCTAACCGTCCATGTCAAAAGCCTGTTCATTATGTTTTACAGTAATAGAACATTTTTAACTTTGTCAACTAATGACAGACATTGACGAAACATGAAACGAAAATAAAATTAAATATCAACCATGGTAACAAGAAGTATAAAGAAAAGAAAACACTAAATGAATACATGTTTTCTCTACACACACACACACACACACACACACACACACACACACCACACACACACACACACACACACACACACACACACACACACACATCACACACGTACACACACACACACAACACACACACACACACAACACACACACACATGACACACACACACACACACACACACACACACACACACACACACAACACACACACACACACACACACACACCACACACACAC
Source organism: Monoplex corrugatus (assembly GCA_030674185.1). Lineage (NCBI taxonomy): Eukaryota > Metazoa > Mollusca > Gastropoda > Littorinimorpha > Ranellidae > Monoplex > Monoplex corrugatus. The sequence continues at coordinate 36,820,723 of CM060308.1, forward strand.
ACACACACACACACACACACACAAAATGATGCAGACGATGACTAAGTGTTGACATTCTGTATTGATTCCGAACTGTTGACGTGCAGCATATAGCTGTAATAAAACAAAAAGTAAGGCTCTCTTGAAACCTATTTTGGACACAATTGAGCTGAGTGTACTATTGCTTGTTTGCTTTCAGGTCTATGAGCACGTGCAAAGGTACGCTCCCACCACGCTTGGCGTCACCATGCTGTGTTGTGGTGTTTCCTTACTTGTACTTGTTTTGTGGTTTCGAAGACATGAAAGGTCACATCAGCAGGATGTGGCGCTTGAATCTAAAGGACTTTATTTGGGAAAAAGTGGATGTGAATGGTCAGGAAATCAGTCCCCGTGACAAATTCTGCTGCTGGGTATACAAGAACAGGTAAAGTATATTTTGTGTGTGCTGCGCACAGTGACATTTTATGGGCATTTCACTAGTTTTTCTTTTGTTCTTTTTAAAAAAAATTTTTTTTTTAATTACAAATGTTTTTGGAATTAGAAAGTTCAGATGCATAATGGCTGTACTTCATCTTTCCTCTCCTGTCCTTGCCTTTCTTCGCAAATTATTCCTTGTATGAATATGAGTGTGTGTGTGTGTGTGTGTGTGTGTGTGTGTGTGTGAGTGTGAGTGAGAGTGAGAAAGAGGGAGAGAGTTGTTGGAATGAAAGTTTGAAGGTGAATAGTGGTTGGTATAACTTCGTTGGCTTTGATCTCTTTTCTTGTCGGGTTGCTTCATTTGTTGGAGATGAGTTGTAATGGTAATGGATATATGAAAAAATCGTAAACATGAAAATCATAGACAGGAAGAATCATAAGAAACATCATATAATATGTATTTGTGCATCAAAAAGATGTCATTTCAAACCGTGTGGAAGCTTCCATTGTTGTTTTTCAAACTCATCATGGAGACATAGCCTGCACTCTCCTGTGGTTTTATCCCACATCAGCCCTGTGAGGCTTACAGTTTTCCATGGAGATATATTCAGCTCTAACCTGTGGTAGGCCTACAGCTTTCCCTGGAGATATATCTGCACTGACCCATGGTACAGCTTTTTGTGGATCCTGCACTGACCCATGATACAGCTATCCATGGAGATATAGCCAACACTGACCCATGGTACAGCTTTCCATGGAGATATAGCCACCACTGACCCATGGTAAGCTTTTCATGGAGAGAGCCTGCACTGACCTATGGTGAGCTTATCATGGAGATATAGCCTACACTGACCCATGGCAAGCTTTTCATGGAGATATAACCTGCACTGACCCATCGTAGCTTTCCACGGAGATATAACCTGCACTGACCCATAATAGCTTTCTATGGAGATACAGTCTGCACTGACCTATAGTAGCTTTCCATGGAGATACAACCAGCACTGACCCATGGTACAACTTGCCATAACCAGCACTGACCCATAGTACCGAGATACAACCAGCACTGACCCATGATACAACTTGCCATAACCAGCACTGACCCATAGTACAGCTTTCCATGGAGATATAGCCTTCACTGACCCATAGTAGCTTTGCATGGAGATATAGCCTGCACTGACCCATAGTAGCTTTGCATGGAGATATAGCCTGCACTGACCCATAGTAGCTTTGCATGGAGATATAGCCTTCACAGACCCACAGTAGCTTTGCATGGAGATATAGCCTTCACTGACCCATAGTAGCTTTGCATGGAGGTATAGCCTGCACTGACCCATAGTAGCTTTGCATGGAGATATAGCCTTCACAGACCCATAGTAGCTTTGCATGGAGATATAGCCTTCACAGACCCATAGTAGCTTTGCATGGAGATAAAGCCTGCACTGACCCATAGCAGCTTTGCATGGAGATATAGCCTTCACAGACCCATAGTAGCTTTGCATGGAGATATAGCCTTCACAGACCCATAGTAGCTTTGCATGGAGATATAGCCTTCACAGACCCATAGTAGCTTTCCATGGAGATATAAGCAGCACTGACCCATAGTACAACTTGCCATAACCAGCAATGACCCATAGTACAACTTTCCATGGAGATATAGCCTGCACTGACCCATGGTACAGCTTTCCTTGGAGATGTAACCTCCACTGACCCATGGTACAGCTTTCCATGGAGATATAACCTGCACTGACCCATGGTACAGCTTTCCTTGGAGATGTAACTTCCACTGACCCATGATACAGCTTTCCTTCGAGATGTAACCTCCACTGACCCATGGTACAGCTTTCCATGGAGATATAGCCTTCACTGACCCATGGTACAGCTTTCCATGGAGATATAGCCTTCACTGACCCATGGTACAGCTTTCCATGGAAATATAACCTGCACTGACCCCTAGTAGCTTTCCATGGAGATATAACCAGCACTGACCCATAGTACAACTTTCCATGGAGTTATAATCTGCATAAGGATTAAATTCCCTACAGATGATGTGTGCCCCGTTAGCACATTGGTAAAACCGCGTACCGCAGTTCTGAAGCGCAGAATCGCCCAGGTTCGATCCCCGGCGTGGGAAAAAAAAAATAGACAACAGCAGAAGGGCATCCAGGAGTCATGACCTGGATGTGGCCCGGCCCCCGAGAGTGTAAGGAATTCAGGGCCGAAACACTTGTCTAAAGGGGGTTACTTCTCTGAAGACCTTCTGTTGTCTAGCTCTCCCTAGAGTTTCTTTCTACCTGCACTGACCGATGGTACAGCTTTCCATGGAGATATTACCTTCACTGACCCATAGTACAACTTTCCATGGAATTATAATCTGCACTGACCAATGGTAGGCCTACAGCTTTCCATGGAGATATAGCCTGCACTGACCCATGGTACAGCTTTCCATGGAGATAGTCTTCAGTGACCCCTGGCTTTGACTCATATCAGTCTTGTAAGGTTTACAGCTTGGACAATCTGCCCAGTGTTGCCATTTTTAGCTATACTGCTAGTAATAGAGGGGTGCTTCTGTTGAACTTCACTGGAAATTTCACACAGTTACTGCAAATACAGATACACTTCTCAATGTAGTTGTGATTTCTCTGAAGAGATCAGTCCATATTTTGATGGTATAGAAAAGTTCTGCTGTGGGAGGGGAAGGGGATCTGCGGAACAAAACATGCTCTTTAACATTGAAATACAGAACAATACAGTAACACACCATCTAATACAATACAATACAACACTAATTATACTACAGGGGAAGAATTTTTGCTCTTTGTTCATTTTGTTTCAGCATGTTTTGTAAGTGTGAATGTGTGTTTGCATGCATGCATGCTCTGTGGGTGGGTTGGTGTGTGTTATGTTTCGAGGAAGATTGATTGCTGAAATGACTTCAACCATCATATTCTCTGTTACTGCATTGCAGAATATACTGCTTTGGGGGTTTTGGAGGAGATCCATTATATTCAGGATTGCATGAGCGAGGGACTTCTAGCTTTGTTGCTGATGTGAGTTTTTGCTACAGTCATCTGTACAGTGTTTCATTTCACATTATTGGTACGCATTAGGTTGAATCAAGTAGGGTTATCTTTGTGTGTGTGTTGTCTGTGTTTGTGTGTGTATGTGTGTGTGTGTGTGTGTGTGTGTGTGTGTGTGTGTGTGTGTGTGTGTGTGTGTGTGTGTGTGTTCATGCATGTGTACAATGCTTAGAAGATAGGGCAGCAAGTTGAGTTTTATTGAAAAGTGTGTTCAATCATTGACCAGTAATGATTCCCATTCTTTCAGAAAGCAGTACATTTTTTTCCATAAGATTTTGTAGATCTGTCCAGATTCTGTGTTCTGGTACTGTTGTATCTGATTCAGTACAAATAAATGATGCTGCTGCACATGCTGTAAATCCAGATTACAAGTTCAAGCTGTACTAGGTTCAGTGTGAAAAAAATTATATCTTTGTACCTGTGATAACTCTTTTGACATATCCATCATACTAAAACCGTTATGATGTGATAATTCATTGGCTTCCAATACAGCCACATCTGTAGCATTTTTATGTTGGCATTCCTAGCAGTCCAACCTATCACCATGTGTTTGTGTGTGTGTGTGTGTGTGTGTGTGTGTGTGTGTGTGTGTGTGGTGTGTGTGTGTGTGTGTGTGTGTGTGTGTATGTGTGTGTGTGTGTGTGTGTGTGTGTGTGTGTTTGTGTGTGTTCTCAGTAGTAGTCTTAAGCTCTTAAGCAAGGAATGTATATTATCAGCCTTGATTAATCAATATCCAAGTGCTATGAGAGACCAACTACCAGAGGAGATCTCCATACTATGCTAGGCCACTCCACTGGTATTGTAGTAGTGATTCAGCAACTATGCATTTTATTGAGGAATGTAATACCATGACTAGGCAGACGAAGATTTTGATGTAAGTTTTTTTCTCTTAGTCAAACAGCTCATTTGGCTGGAACAATCAACTGCTGGCCTTTGACCTGTCGATGAACAGTTGGAGCATTCCTGGGTGCAAGGTAAGTTGTACTGGCATTCAGGCTTTTGTTTAATTTATGTAAAAGTTTGCCGTAAGAACATGTCGAAATGGATCTGTTTGTGGCAATATCTGCCTTTGAATAACAGCCTGATCAATAAATAACTAAGCAGCAACATATGATCTGAACTGTTGAGTCCAAGATTTCATTAATAATTTTCTTGGTTTGATATTGTTTGGCTTGTTATGTGCATCTGTGTGTGTGTGTGTGTGTGTGTGTGTGTGTGTGTGTGTGTGTGTGTGTGTGTGTGTGTGTGTGTGTGTGTGTGTGTGTGTGTGTGTGTGTAACTTGTAAAGAAAATTTTTGTCTATTAGGAACTTGCGGAGGGGAGCAAGGCATCAGCTTGTGTTTATGAATTAGTGCCTTTGTGGTGCCATTGAATCTTGGTCTGGTATGACTTCTGAAAACAACAAAAGAGCCAACAATTGACTGAATTTACACACACACACAAAAAAGAAAAATGAGGTCACTGAATAGGAAGTGACTAAACATTACCGAAAATTCACAGGTAGTTTGTTGCAAGTAAATAATGCTCTGAGTTAGCTCCCCTGTAAACCTGACCGTTGTCAGCTGCGAGGATTACAGTGATCCGTTTTTCTACACGCGTGTGTGGGTGTGGGTGTGGGTGTGGGTGTGGGTGTGTGGTGTGTGTGTGGTGTGTGTGTGTGAGAGAGACCTTCGCCCAGTCCTGTCTGTTAAGACCTGATTTGTTTTTTCAAAATTGCGATTTGGAGGTTCTGCTTCACCAGCACTGGGTACATGGGCACACAGAGAAATATCCTTGTGCTCAGACTTTTGTTTGTTTCTTTTGTGTGTATGTGTGTGTGCGTGCGCGCGAGTGCGTGTGTGTGTGTGCGCGAGTGCGTGTGTGTGTGCAAGTGCGTGTGTGTGTGTGCACACTTTGTCTTCATATATCTAATCATGATGTAGGTTTCTCTGGGAGCGTGTTTTTCTTTTGGGTGCTTGTCCATTTCCCCATGCTGCACGTGCATTTGTGTTTATCGGAAAAAGTCAATCGTCTTGAAGGTGGGCAAATGAACCACCGAATGAACAATCAGCAGTTCTGGATCTCACCACCTTGACTTGTTCTGTTTAGGGTAAACGTCCATTACCCCGTGCTGCTCATGCATCTGTGTTAATCGGAGATAAAGTCTATCTTTTTGGAGGTCGGCATATGGACAATCGAATGAACGATTTGCATTGTCTGGATCTCACCACCATGACCTGGCAAGGAGAGTAAGTCTGGTTTATACATCTTTACAGGTGGTGTATTGTTTTTGTGTTTGTGTATTTTTTTAAACCGATATTTCTTTATTTCACTTGGTTTTTTTTTTAACAATGATATCAGTATTTGTTTTTAGAAGATCATAATGGCAATGATGTTTGTAGCAAACAACCGAAATTGTTCATTATGATCATGTTTGAATTTCACGTCTTCACTTGTTGAGACAGGGTAAGGTTTGTTTGCCAGTTGCAATCATAAATTGAGGTTGCTTCATGTGATTTTTGTTCATAGATTGGGAAATTAATGTTTGCTAGCTGAGTGACTGAAAGAATAGATTGAATCCGTTTGATGTGATTTTTGTTCATAGATTGGAAAAATTTTGTTTGCTATTTGTTGTTCATAAATTTGAAAAGGTTTAGTTTCTGATTGAGGGCTTGCCTGTCGGCATCACCAGGTTCAGTGTTGGCCCTGCACTCTTTGACACGCCACTGTCCTCCAAATGGCTCTGTCTGGACTTTTGTGGATAATTTTTTTGAATATTTAGGCCACTGGTGTTGGTTGTGTTCTCCATATTTGAAATTGCAGTCTACCTTTCTTCCTTCTTGCTACTGTTTTTTTTTTTAAAAATGGTTTCCGTGAGGTCTGTGTTCTTGCTACGTGATACATGGCCAATATATTTTACTCTTCTCTTGTTGATGTCTGCTAGTAATTTTCTGGTGGTATCAATTTCTTTCTACACACTTTCATTAGTTCTTCTATCTGTCCGTTTGACGCACAGTAGTCTCTGATAAAACCACATCTCTGCTGCTTCAGTTCTTTTGCAATCAGCTTTTCTGAGAGTCCAGGCTTCGCTGCCATAAATCATGAACTGGCCAGATAAAATGTTGTAAAAGTCTTATTTTCAGGTCATTTGCTATGCCTCTTGTCTTTACAGATATTATTCAGTTGGACCATTTTTTTGCTTTGCCATTCCAGTTCTTATTTTGATGTCTTTAGTGCAGGTTCCATCATCAGTTTTTATAGAACCAAGATATTTAAAATCTTTAACTAGGTATTCCAAAGTGCTCTTCGCGGGCGGCGAAAAGTACGGCAAAGTGCGGTTTTTCACTGGTTTTCAACGTGCTCGTTCTCAACAAAATGCAGTGTCATAAATAAAAAACATAGATCATGTTGATCTGTGATCCTTTAAGCTTTGTTTAAAGTCAAAATAAATCAATAAGTGTAACATTTACCGTTTGAAATATGCTTTTGATGCTGGGTACTAAATTGCGATTTTGCTGCTGCTGGAACGACAATCGGAACGCGGTTTTGATCCCTACCTTGAAAACTCGCCTCGAGGAGATTCGCTGGGTCAGATATCAACAAACCAATTTACACAGTCAAAAAGACGACTAAATTTGCTTTCATCCCATGTAAAAAGTGAACTGATAGGCTTCCATTTAGTCGGTCGTTTCGTGCGTTAAAAACTTCCGTCGATGATTTCCGCGACCTTACTCAAAACCAATCTCGCCATATTTTCCACTGTGCGAAAAGGTCAAGGTTTCAACTTGCAACTTCTGCTATTTGCATATGGATTCAACCACTGGCTATTTTCCTCGAGGACTGAGAACAACACGACCTATTTTCACTTTCTCTTAGCGTCTGACGCGCAATGGCGGACACGAGCGAAGACCGTTCGGGCGAGCACATGGACGTCGAAGTTTACGTCGACCGCTCCAGCCACGACGAATCAAGCGATCCAACTTATCTAGAGGGTAAGTGAAATATCTTGCAGTTTGTTTACTATTACTTTTCGACATTTTGTTTCCTGATTTTAGAATATAATTGTTTGGAAAGCGCACAGCTGCAGCACCCACAGTATCATGAATATGTTAGAAGGTAGGGGTAGGTACGGTTTGGGGTGCGGTAATTTTACAGAGAGTGAGATCAGGCATATGATTAAAGGAAAATGTTTACAAAAGATTTTTTTAATAATCTATGCCTTTATTATATTTATTTATAATGGTGTAATGAGAGATTAGCGATTTATTGTGGTCACGTGACCAACGCTTTGATCGATCGATAGTCGAATCGGCCGAGTGCCCTCCGTTGGCTTCTTGTTGACTTCACTCGATCTGGTTCAGTGTCGTTCAATAATTTCACAATGTTACACCTTTTTCTTTTCTGCCTTTGTGTAAACTTCCTGAATGGTACCATTGAAACAAATCTGCATGTTTATCAATCCTATTATTTTTAGGCCCAATATTATTATCACCTAGTTCAACAGCTTTAAAAGTTTATTATTATTATTAATATTGTTATCATTATTTTTGTTATTGTTATTATTTTACTATCATTATTCATTATTATTTATCATTATTATTATTATTTATCATTATTTCATTATTAGTTTACTATCATTCATTACTATTTATTATCATTACTATTATTGTCATCAAAAATAATATTTAAACAAAATAAAGTAGGCCTACCAGGTTAATGGGTTGGATACTATGAACCTTCCTAACTAGTCCTATAGTGTTTATGAGATAAATTTTGTTGTGCTGATTTGAGTAGGCCTAAATGTATGGGACATTTTACTTGCCCACTGCTTTGTGAGTTAGGGTAAGGTATTATAATTTTATTTTCAAAGCTGACAATAATACTGATAGGTTCTTACAGCTCCACACCAATCTCTCTCTCTCTGATCCTTCTCTCTTGACAGGCAGGAAGTTAATTGAGCAGGGGTACAAAAGTCCTTGTGTTCCTGCATGTTTTATGTTCTTGTTTTTTGGATTTGTTTTTGTTTTGGTCAGTATTTGCCTCTTGCTCTGTATGTATAGGCCTGTTTGTCCCTACAATGGGATTTTCACATTACGCTACAGGATAGAACAGATAGATGTACTAATACTTTCCCTCTACACTATTTTTCTCACAGATGATCTCTTCATGAGGATGAAGGAGCGATTTCTTAAGACTGGCAGAGGGCGGAGACCTAGTCTTTTGGACAACTTTGACAGCAATGATGATGAACTGCATCTTAACATGTTTTAATTTCCTGTCACTTGTGAAGGGGAATCACTGATCATAGACACTGACAAGTATTTTTTTACATTTCATTACAACATGTTTTTGTAAAGAGATGATTTCTATCTTTTGTGCTTCCAGTTTAAGTTGAAGGCCAGGACAGTTATCTACTGTGATTAAGCAACAGTGAAAGGTCAAGACAATGATGTGGAAGCTTTTGATAATGTTCTACACACAGTGAAGGAACAGTTAAAGATCAAGACATGTTTTAATCATTGTTTAATGATAAAAAAACAAACAAATTAGCATGTAAAAACTATGAAGATGACTTCTTTGAATGAATGTTGTTGATGTACATGTCTTGTTTGATTCGATATGTAAACAAAACGCATTATTTGTTACTATTATCAGCTGACATTTGTTATTTTGTCATCTGATTTTTGTTTACAGAAAGATTGAAACCTAATGTCTTGTTTTATACTGACAGATCATAAAAAACTGATCATTTTGGTATATGGTACTTTGCAGTAGGATGAATGTGACAGAAGTTACGGAGTCTTGCAAAAAGCTAAAATACACAATTTTTTTCAAAACAGGTATTTTATCCTTACCCAATTATGGTTTGATTAAACATACAGATGTCTGGGGTTGTTTTACATTGAAAGAGTTTTCATGCTGAGCAATTTGATATCAAAACCATTTTTGTAACTTTAAAGTGAAAAAAGTTATGGTGCACCAGATATGTGTAAAATTCGCCTTTTTTTCACTGTGACAAATCAGCATATTTCGCATTTTTGACATCTGATATCTTTTCAACCAGCTTTCAGATGAAGCTGGAAAAAATTAGGGTTAAATTCCTTAATATGTTTATCATATATGATTCATTTCAGTGTCACTGTATTGTATTTCTTAAAGATAATGGAGTTTGAAATTAATGAAAATGGGTCCCATTGCCCAGTTGTTTGGAACGGCGGCGTCCAATTTTGCTATTTTTTTGTCATTTTCATAGGTCTGTATTTTTTATGATATGCATTTCTGTCCATATGTTTTTTGCACATCAACTTAACAATAAAAACCTCCTCAGAAATGATTTTCTGGACTTGTGTGATTTTATATGTGTGTTCAAGGGCATGTCTGAATGTGGCCTAAAATACTGTGCAAACTTTTTCTAAGTCCAAAAAGAAAGAAAAAAATCATAAAAAAATTATTTTTTATCCCACATTAAAAATAAAGTATGTATGTGTTCAGAATGAAAATCTCTATTTTCCCAGCTGATTTTTATACAGATAAGTTCAAATTTGAAAATCACTTTGGAATACCTACTTTAACCTTTTCTAAAGGTTTATTAATTAAGATGTCATGATTGTTTTCAGTGTCGTTGCATTTAATATGCAGCACTTTCATTTTCTTGGCCTTCAAGTTTGGGCCAGCCATTTTGCCCACTGTATCCACCTGTATAGAATTCTTTTCATACTGGTAATGTTGTCTACTAGTAGTGCAGTATCGTCATCCAAGTACAGGTTTGTATGTTTTTTCCCTCCCTTATACTATGTTCAATATCAGCATCTCTCATGATTTTCATATAATGTTAAAGAGATACAGTGAAAGGATATCAGCTTGTTATCCCTGTGGTGAAAAATTCCATTCTGACTATTAGTCAATTGGCTTTTCCCTGAATTTTCATATAATGTTAAAGAGATACAGTGAAAGGATACAGCCTTGTCTAACTCCCCTGTGGATGTTGAAAAATTCACATTTCTGACTATTAGGTCTAACTGTGGCTTTTGGTCTTTGTATAATGAGGCAATTAACCTCTTAAGTGCTGTCAGCATAAAATTACGGAGCTCTCGGAGCCTTTTGTGGTGCCTTCAAACGTAAAATTTACAGAGGTAGTTTGACACACGCGTTTCAGCCTAATGTAAATGGGAAAGAAGCACTGACTGATGTTGTCAGTCTCAGAGAAGGTTCATAAAAGTGACTGGCTTCCCTTACATGACTTTTTGACCTATGCAACCCTCATCCAGATTGGTTTTATTTATCTGAAAAGAGAAACTTATTTTCAGCAAAATGCTGACATCAGACTGTCTTGCAATGCTGCATTTTTTCAGCCTTTGAATATCATGTGAGTTGAATCAAGAACTTATAAATGACTGTAGGATGATTCAGAAGACAGTTCTGACATAAGAAGAGTTGAAAACAGCAACAGTTACTTGCTGTTGGTATGAAATGTGCACCAGACAGACCCAACACGAAAAATATTGATTTTCCGAGCATGGGACACAAAGGGTTTGTGGCCACAGGCATTACTGGCAGTTAGCCAGCACTTCAAACCGTTCAGACAGACAGGAGACATTGTAGAATAAGCCAACACTGTCAGTGTAGTATTAGAAGTGGCAAGGGGAAGACTAGGGTGATGGAGTGGGGTGGGGGTGGGGGTGCGTTTGGCAGTGGACAACTTGACCGGGGTCAAGTCACTTAGTGCACTAGCACACTGTGGTTCTTTGTAGCTCCTCAGCTGTCAGTATAGGAGATCAGCCAAAGTCTGAATACTTTTGTATTTCATCAGGAGGGTCATGTCTTCTGTTTTTTCCTTTGTTTTTTTTTTTGTTTCTATCGCGAGCGTTGATGAGTTTTTTACAGGAATTTCCACAAAATATTACAAATATGTCGTAATTTCAAGAAATTACTACATAAATCATCTGAAAATACATTTAGTCATGCCTAATGAACCATTCTGTGGTAATTTCATTTATAGATTCCCATAAATATGGAAGCAACAGTTGTTTTAATGTACATGGTAACGATGCAACATTTTAACCTGGCACATGGAAAACACTGGATGTCGAAAAATGTCGGCACTCAAGGGGTTAATGAAATGAGATGTTTAGGAAAGCCCATTTTGACCTTTGCGTTGAATAGGTAGAGGTGAGTGATGCTGTGAAATGTTTTGCTGTAGTCTATGATAGTGACAAAAACTTCTTTATCAGTGCTTTTGATTTTCTCTATCAGCATGTTTTAACAATTCTCCTGGAACATTGTCAATTCCTGGAGATTTTCTTGATTTTAACTGCTTGGTGGCTGCTTCAATTTCACTTAAGAGTGGTTCTGATTCTGATTCTGGACAGTTCAGTTCAGGGCATAGGGTGTCTTGGAGACTACTGTCGCTAAAAAGGGATGCTCCATATTCATTCCATCTGTTCATAGTGTGCTCTGGTTCAGTCAGTGTGGTGCCTTCTTTGCTGTTGACGCACTCATTTCTGGATTGGAATTTGGTGGAATGAACTTTTTTTTATCTGTTGGAATAGATCCCAGGTTCTTGTGGATTCATTATGCTCATTTATTAATTGAACTTTTTTCCTCCAGCCATTTTTCTTATCTCTTAATTTCTCTTTCAAGCTTTTTGTAGTATTCTTTTCTGACTGCTGAGGGTCAAATGGACGGATAGGCGCTCAAATGAAAGCATACTGAATGAGTTGGGTACTACACGCAAGCTCCTAGTACTCATACAACGGAGGAAACTGAAATATGTTGGACACGCAATCCGTAATGAGAGAACAGACTTGATGTCCACTGTCCTCCAAGGTAAAGTGGAAGGAAAGAGAAACAGAGGACGGCCACCTGCATCACTTGCTAGAAACATCACAAACATCAGTGGCAAGAAACTCCAGGAGGTGGTCAGACTTAGCCAAGATCGAGAGTGCTGGAGGCAACTTGTGAGGACATCATGTGCAGCGGCCAACACTGTTCCCGGTGACGCCGACAGACAGACAGACAGACTTTTCTTCCAGATTTGGAACCTGGATTTTCTGTTTGGCTAGATCCATAACTTCCTCACTGATGTAGGGCTTAGTTGAGGGACTGAAATCATGAATTAAGGTTGCTGGATGTAAATTTTGTTCATAGATCAGAAAATTTGCTAATTGAGTAACTGAAGTTATGAATTTTGGTCACCAGATATTTTTGTTGGGCACTGATCATGGGCTGGTTAATATTCTTACACCACTAGCCTTGCCTAAGCATGTTGTCAAAAGCTCCATTTGAAACTGTAAAGTAAATATTGCAAGTGGCCCAGCCAATACAAAGTAGTTGTTCTTCTTCTTCTTCTTCTTCCAGGGAAGCGACGGCAATCAACCAGTTGATTATTCTGTCACTTTGGAGGAGGTTGGAAACATGAAAAAAAAAAAAGCCTATTTAGTGAGTTTGGAGGCCCTTGACACAAAGGTGTCGATGGTTGTGACCACCACAACGCTCTGGGGCAGGCGGTTCCAGTCGCGGATTGTTCTTGGTAGAAAAGTCTGTTGTTGGTATTGTGTGCGGTATCTCGGTTGTTTATATTGATGGTCGTGGCCTCTCCTCTGGCGGGCTATGGCAGGCTCCATCTTTTGCTTCATGCTGTTCATGCACACCATATCGTTTTGAGTTTTGTATAGCATGGTGAGGCGGGCAATTTGATGTCCGTCTTGGAGCGAGGGCCATCGCAGTTCACTGGAGGTGTTGCAATAGCGCCTCAAGACGAATTGAGCTGCTCTGCGCTGGATATTCTCGATCTTGTCGATACTCTCCTGTGTGTAGGGATCATCATGTGTATAAATTGACATGTGATGTGAGGGTTACTCACTGAAACTGCTGAGAAAATTTTGTTTACGCTGGTAACTTTTTTCTTTTTTTTTTGTCCCTTGGAGTTAAAACGCCGTTTCCTGTTCATTTTCTTGGTCATCCTGTTTTCAGTTGGTGTTATTTGTGTCATTTGGTCCTTACAAAGGCTAGCAAAAGGTGGAGACTGGAAGTTATGATAGAAACCAGTGGAAAAATTTCTGCTTCCAGTGTCTGGCAGTTTACATGTATACAAGTTGACAGTGCCTTTTTCCTCACAAAGGCAAATAAAGCATGGAGACTGGAAGTTGAAATAATGATCATGGGTTGGAGTGGGGGAATTTTCTGGTTTTAATTTCTGGCAACCAATGTCTGATGCAAGGTGATGCCTTGGTGTCCCTAGCATTTATAACAGATTGTGTATGCATTGTGCATGGTTTTAGAGAAAAACAAATTTCAGATTTATATTGACATTTTTTTCAGATGTGACATATTTCCAAAGGGGTTGGCACATAAGAGTGTGTGTGTGTGTGTGTGTGTGTGTGTGTGTGTGTGTGTGTGTGTGTGTGTGTGTGTGTGTGTGTGTGTGTCTTCTTTATAACACAGGCTTTTCTTTCTTTTTTTGTTTTCAGAATCCAGGTATGTGGAGTCATACCAGATGGCCGATCTTGGCACTCACTATCGCTGATAGATGATGACAGATTTTTGTTGTATGGCGGGTACTCTCAGGACCAAAATGTTTTTGGTAAGACCAGGCTTACTGTATTTAACCCTTTGACTCCCACACCCTGTCCACCAGCATCCTGCATGGTCAACCATATCAGGCAAAGCAGAAAAATTAACCTTTTGACTCTGTCACCCTCTCACCAGTTTCCTGCAGGAAGCTGGTGGATAGTATGAAGGAGTCGTAGGGTTATGTTTTTGCAGTTGGTCCATAGGGTATGGGAGTTAACAACAGGAACAATGGCAACAAACAACAATAACAAAAATAATGAAGATGATAACAGTAGTTAAAGATAATAATGGTGCAAACACACACACACCCCACACACACACACACACCCACACACACACACACACACACACACACACACACACACACACACACACACACACACACACACACACACAGAGGCCTGCTTTTGCTGTTAGTGCTTATGGAATCATCCAAGCACTGCATCAACAATCTCTAAAAAAAACGAATATGAAAATGAAACTAAATTTTTATTACCAAAAATTATCTTTGTATTGCTCTATTCTCCAAACTTATTGCACTCACTGCATATTACACGGGGAAGCTTATTTGACTCGTTGTACATTACACATAACAAGATATTTTAATGAAGTACGAAGAACTCAAGCTGTTAGGTGAGCTGACCTAACTTAACATTGCGGTTGCTTAGTCTGATCTTGAAGGGTGTGTATATTGGGTGTTTGGAGGTTTCCACAAGCCAGCGGACACTGACATGACGTACAGCATCTTTAACATGCATATCTGATATTCTTTATGCATTTACATTCACTTCAGGCATTGGTAAGTCCCTTGACCTGAGAGATTGGAAAAATCTCCACTCTTTATCCACCAGGCAGAAGTATCCTGGCAGATTGAACCCAAGACCTGCTGATTGTAAGCCTGTTACTTATGTTCTTGATAACTGCACCGGTCTTACCCCTGTTCATCCTGTGTTTGCAGATGATGCCTGGATGTATAGTGTGTCCCAGCAGAGCTGGACACCGTTGGTGGAGCACACTGGACAGCCACGAGGATGGCACGCGGCCATCGTTACTGACTCTAAAGATGTCCTGATATACGGTGGCTTTACCAAGGACATCCAGACGGAGTTTTTGGATGACAGTGTAGGAATTTTAGCATTGTTTTTGTGGATGGTTGTGTGTGTGTGTGTGTGTGTGTGTGTGTGTGTTGTGTGTGTGTGTGTGTGTGTGTGTGTGTGTGTGTGTGTGCGTGCGTGCGTGCGTGCGTGCGTGCGTGTCGTGTGCGTGCACTGCGGCGTGTTTAGTGTCTGACTGATAGTTGAGTCTTTTCAGCCTTTTTCTTTTTTCCCCGAGGAAAATGCGTGTGAGCATACACACTCACACACATACGCACACTCACACGTGCGCGCACGCACGCACGCAGACGCCTGATGCCCAGATTTTGGATTTACAAATCATTATTTCTGTTGGCAAGACACTCAGTCTGGTATCTTTGTCTTAGCTAGACTCGTCAACCCTCATTTCCTGTAGACTGCTGCATTGTTTTCATGCTTGTGAATGTGCAGTATTTGAAATTTCACTCAACCTTTCGTGTATTTTTTTAATCATGTAGTGCTTTGAAGCCTCCTTTGAAGAACCCTATTGAAAAGGACAAACAAGAAAAAAAAAACCCACGGTATCATTTGACAGAGAATACATTATCTCTGTCATCACTTACATTCTACTTTTATGCGTATATCAAGACAATTTTATGTCAGTGAAAGCTGTTACATTATTGAAAAATGCTGTTATGCATTGTTTTTTATACCAAGGGCAAAGTTTATTTTAGAGTGCCTGAAAAATATTGTCATGTTCATTTTTCTGAGAGGGGATGGTGGAGTGGGGTAGTGGAACCCAGGTACCTGTTTTGAGGGACTCTTAAAAAATTTTTTCTCTTTTGTTTGTTTGTCAATCTCTTGAGTTCTACATTGTTTCATTCCAGTAATTAAATATATGGGAACATAAAAATGGACATGCAGTTTCTTATTGATGTTTTCTTTTGAGTTTCTTATGATGTTCTTCGTTTCATGATCTATGATGTTTCCTTCGTTTCCATGCAGTTTCTTATTGATGTTTCCTTCGTTTTCCTATGCCAGGATTTTTCAGACACTGTTATCAGGTTTCAGTTCGAACCCTACAGTCTGCAAGAGTGAGTATTTGTTTGTTTGTTTTAAACTCTCAAGTGAGTGTGTTAAAGTATGGCATCTATGGGATAGTCCTTCAGACTATTGCTTGCTTAGCGTGGTTTTGTTTATGTTTTATTCCATCTTTTTTTTTTTTTTTACTTACTCAGCATGGTTTTACTTGTTTTTGATTCCATCTTTTTTTTTTTTTCTTCTTAAGTTTCCTTTTTCTCGGGCTGAGCTATTGAGTCAGAACAGTACTGTGACAGCAATAGATAATATGCTGCTATTACTAGTAAGGGTATGTAAGAATGGAGGCAGGGGTATATTGAGTCAGTACAGTCATAGAGCAACAACGTATAATATACTACAGGCATGGGAATTGTATAATTTTTTGGGGGGTGAATTTCTGACTTTGGTCAGTTTTCCAACAAAAACACTTTGTGTTGGATCAGAAATGGCAGAACCACCCAAACCAATTTATTCTCAGATGGCTTCTCCAGCCTTAAATGGTAGTCTACAAGTTGCTTCTTCGCAGAGCCCAATATCATGATGAATATTTTCTTTTGAACTGATCAGTGAAGCGAAAATAATGGCATCAGTAGTCAACAGAGGACATAAATTCAATGAAATTGGTATAGAAAATAGGTGGAGGTGGGACTGGGTACCTGGGCAGGTGGGGAAGAATGCGTGGAGACGGGATCAGAAAAATTGATGTGGCTGGGCACTCAAGATGCTTGCTGTTTCAGACAGATGTTAACTTTTAGAGTCTGTGCCATGTGTATAGATGCAACACTGCTGACAGCAGTAGACCCCGCGCTTTGAGCACAGATGCAGTGCTGCTGGCAACCCTCGACCTCTGCGTCGCAACTCTGGTTGTGATACCGATTCAAAAACCCATAGTTCAGCCTGTGATATGGTCAAAGGGAAGAAACCACTTTTAGCATAATGTGCAATGTTTTCATTGTTACTTCCCTTAAAAAATGGCATCTCGTTGAACTCGTGCTTGATTTTCTCTTTTGTTAGAACTGAAAATGATCATTGAGGAGGGTTTGGAAGATGAATATGTAACTGATCAGCATGAGACGGAAGATTCAAAGGTTGGAGATTGACATCTCAGACTTTTTGAAGACATTACTTTTGAAAGCAAATAAAACAGAATGTCAGTTGAGAATGATGATAGCGTGTTTAGTGATACCAGTAGTGAGAATGTTAACAGTGAAAATGCTGCAGTCTCCGGTGCACCAGTGCCTTTGTGTGCTGTGTATTAAATCTGTAGTTTTCCATTCCTTTGGATAGAAAAAAGTTTCTTCTTTCCAATCAGTTAGTACAATTAGCCTTTTCCTGTTGGAATAATTTAATACCATTTTTTTAAAGCACCAAAAAGCTACATACTTGAGGAATGCAATCGCTTGATTGTATTGAATATGAAGCAAATTCCCTCTGCAAGCTCTAAGAGTAAATTCCATTATTTGTTAAAATTTTGTCCTGTTGTGTTTGATTGTTATTGTCACTTTTCAAGAAAATACTAAGGAGTTTGACTGTTGCAAATTGTGAGTTTTCAGGCTGTCAGATAGCACCAGATTGCACAGATTTTTGAGATAGCTTTTCAGAATTTTGCAGATGAGCATGCCCTGGAGCCCCTTTGATTTTCAGACGTTTTCATGCTCACCAATTCCCATGAGTGATGCTACTATTACTAACACAAAGGGTGTGTAAGGAAGAAATGAACAAATGATTTTCATGCTGACCAGTCCCCATTCAGACTTATAAACTGATTGAACGTGCATGTGAACTGTTGCAGGCAGTGTTTGGAGCAGCATATCTACAACCGCCCAGATACCTGGGACCAGCTGCCAAAGAACATAGAGGAATGGTTGAAAGCAAAACAGTCAATGCAAGCCCAGTGGCTGGCATTACCTAAGGAAGCACGCTCCAAAATGAATCCCCTTGTTGTGAGCGGCTGGCAGGGTCAGGATTCCAGTGACAGTGACTCATGATACACAGCACGCCTTGTTATGCGGATAGTACGCCTTGTCTCCAGTTTATGCAGACTGTGATAATTTTCAATTCATAGCGCGTGGTTTGGCTTATAGTCTGCCCTCTCTTCAGAGTGTGCCGATTGATCTGATCCTTTGAGTGCCTGCATCATTCATACCTTTTTCGTCACTCTTTTAGTTTACTATCACTTCTTTTCAACCATAATGCATACTGTTTGGGCTGGAATTCGCCAAGAAATGTGGAGGTTATTCAGTGAACTGGAGTGAGTTATTTTCATGCGCGCCCCCCACCCCCACCCCCACCCCCACCCCCAAAATACTCAGTCAAACTGCTGATAGTGAATGTGTACTGATTGTGCTGTTGGTGCATATGGTGTGTTTGAATGTTATGAAATTTTGTGCAGTTTCAGGCCTTCACTGGGGTAAGTTTTTCTTGTTGATTATTGCCGCTGAAATTGTTATTTTTTTAATTAACAATGTGTAATGCTCAAAGAATCATTTAATTTTTTTTTATGTGGATGTAGTTAAGTGTATTAACACCCATCATGAGAAGTTTCATGAAGGTATTTCAAACGCTGTTCATGAATGATTACTTGCATTCTAGCACACCTTTTGGTTAACAGGGACACGGCACCCAAAGGGTTGAATGCCTGATGTGTGCTCTGTTTCATAGTCTGTAGTCTGATTGGATTTTGTTTGTTTGTTGGTCTGATCCTTCCATTTTGATATTGTTGTTGTTGGTCTGATCCTTTACAAAGTAGACTTAACAATGCTTGTTTGGCTTGAAATACTTTGGAGTTTTAAGTTTGTTATTGTCCTGGCACATTCCCCTTTTACCCAGCAGCGGGGTGTGTGTATATGAGCAATGGTCAAAAGGTGCTTTGGGGTGACTTTCCTAGTTCAAATCACTGCAAGTAATTTTCTTGCCTTTGCACAGCCTGAACAATCCTAGATATTGAGCTTTAAATATCAAATCAAATAGCAGACATGAATTCATGGTGGTTGAACAAATCATTTGGCTTTTCCAGAGGCAGTAGCTCATATTTTTATAAACTCAAATAGTTTCCAAAGTATCCATTTGATTGCAATGCTGATGAGTTCTATTCAGACAGTTTTATGCATAAAACTTGAAAAGCCCTATTTCATTGCAGTTTTTAATAATTTTTTCCACCGTGATTGATCAAAGCACTGTAGGCCTGTGACACAAAAGTGTCATGAATGAAACCTTGTATTTACACTTTAATATTGCAGAATATATGAAAAAATTAGGCGAAAGACCCAAATGAAATTATAAACTAGTGAGTAACCTTGATAAGAAACCAAAAAATACATACTTAGGTACAACCATTGGTTTAACACCAAACTTTATTCTCAGCCTACTACACCTATCTGTAAGAGTAAGGCTGAAATTTGAGTAAAAGTGTAAATATAAACTTGACTGGCTAAAAAATGATTTGTTCAACCTCCATGAATTCATGTTTGCTATTTGATTTGACATTTAAAGTTCAATATCTGGGGTTGTCCAGGCTGTGCAAAGGCAAGAAAATTAGTTGCAGTGATTTGAACTAGGAAAGTCACCCCAAAGCATCTTTTGACCCTGGCTCATATGTGTGTGTGTGTCTCTATGTGTGTCTCTGTATGCGTGTTTGTGAGACAGAGAAAGAGACAAGAAGAGACTTTTGCAGTGTGATTTTTTTTTAACTGAAATGGACATGGGTGTTTGTGAATGACAAGTTTTCTTAACACATTCAACCTTGTTTCATGGATGCCCCTAAACAGTCTTATTATCTTGCCCTTGTGGATTGCATGAGCATTGAATATTGTTCCATCAGATTAGTTTCTGAGGTCCTTCATATACATAAACTACACCCTTAACACTTCGACTCCATCAACCTCTCCACCAGCTCCCTGTTACGTTGGTTGAGGGAGTCCAAAGGTTAAGGAACTACTCCAACAGATTGAAGTCTGCTGGACTCACCAGTCTCTGTGATCAATATTTATCACAACGGACTACTGACTGAAAGATTGTGGGTTCGAATCCCTGTCAATCCTTTCAGAATCATGGAGGGATTTTTCAACCCTGACCTGCTCCTTCCCAGAGTTGACCATGCTATGAGTTTATTGGGAAGATGGGGATAACAAGTCGAGTTTCATCCACTTCATGGATGTGTCATTGAGGGTGTTGCGCTAATCTCCTGACCAACACTGCATGTGTCTGTATCTCTCAAGCCTGTTGATGCAGAATATTGTATGATGATAAGTGTAAAGTATATCCCTGTCGCACAGCACAGCATGATGGTTATCATCCTCATTGTACTCATCACAACCATTAAAGTGGTGTAGAAAATGAGACAAAAAGAATGAGAGCACAAAGAAAACTGAGTGCGATGATTCTTTTAAAAAAATGTCTGGGGATTCACATTGTGAGTGAAGTTACCCTTTTCAGTTTTTTTGGTATGATGTGATTTTATGTAATGTCAGTGGCGGTTTACTTTTCTTTCGGACTGCAGGTCTTGGTGTTTTCATCAGGAACACCCCCATAGTCATCTTGATCCACAGTTTGTCCCATTGGAACATGATTGATGCGCCATCAGTACACCCATGTTATCATACTGGCATATATCACTTGTTTAACCCTTTGACTCCCGCACCACATCCACCAACTGCAAACATTTAACCCTTCGACTCCCTCACCCTAGCCACAAGCATCCTGCAGGCAGCTTGTGGGTAGGGTGAGGGAGCCAAAGAGTTAAGGTTTCGCTTTGCTAGCATGGTTGACAATGCAGGATGCTGGTGGACAGGGTGCGGTAGTCAAAGGGTTAAATTTAAATTTCTTTGCCTGCTTCTGAAGTTTATGGGCCTTGGAGTGTGCCGCTCTGACGATCACCTCTAACCCTCTGACTCCCGCACTCTGTCCACCAGCATCCTGCATTGTTAACCATACTAGAAAAGCAAAATCTTAGCCCTTTGATTCCCTTACCCTATCCACCAGCTTCCTGCAGGAAGCTGGTGGATTTGATGAGGGAACCAAAGGGTTAAGTTTTTGCAGTTGATGGATAGGGTGTGGGAGTCAAAGGGTTAATTCTAGCTCATAGCTTCTTATCCAAATTTGTCAATGGCAACTATCCAATTGAAAAATCTGCCACCCTCATTTTCATAGCTGTTTAACTCTTTGATTGCTGAAAATCTAAAACCATCCTCTACCCTTCATTACTGGCAGTGAGTTTAGCGGGAGGCAGTGCGTCTATCCTTCCTACCGGCTTCCCGCTTTCCTCGCGGTAACGGCTATGCGGTTAGCGGGACACGACCCTTGTGTTTATACTCTGCATTCCTGGATCAGATTGCCTTCGTCGGGTTTCCCTGTTCTACTCAGCGTGGTCAGTTAAGACACCCAGGCATGTTTATGAAAAAACAAACATTTTCTTCCGTTCCCATGGGACAGCAGTGAGCTGTTGTTTAGGTACCGTTTCCTGTTTGTCAGACCTACTACAGCTGCTTTCTGCTGTGGTTGTCCATGTCATTATAACTTAGTCCAGTCTCCAAGACTACCCCCTCTCCATACACCAATCGTCTCCCACCCCCTTGGGAAAGTCGCTGTTGATTTAGAACAAGCAAGAGAGAGAGAGAAGTGTTCACACACACACACACGCACGCACGCATGCACGCACGCACGCACGCACGCACACAGACACACACACACACACACACACACACACACACACACACACACACACAACACACACACACACACACACACACACTGTGACGTGTGTTGACAGTAAACAGCGTGCGGATAACAGCACGGCATGATATTCGTTTAAATGATAACTGATTGCTGTTCACTGTGATATGTATATATACTGTAGTCAGTTGAGAATCAGACAGCGACGAGTAAAGAGTAGAAGCATTGCCCTGTCTTCCGAGTTGGCTGTAGAAAGAACGAAACATGGTGTCAGAATCGTGATTACGAACTCCAACAAAAATCCAGAATATTGAAGACTAAAGTTCAACCATGGAAGATGAACAAGAAGAGAGAAAAGCCAGTCAACGACATGCCAAGATTCCCTTGCCTCCTAAACTTGACGTGAATGGAGGGAACCTGCAGAGCAGCTGGAGGAAATTCAAGAGGCTTTGGGACAGCTATGAAATTGTGACAACACAGACAGAAGAAGACTCAACATACAGAACAGCAGTTTTTCTTTCTTGCATCGGGCTGGATGCTATGGACATCTATGAAGGATTGGCATTTGCTAATGAAGCTGAAAGAAATGACATTGACACTGTTCTCCAGAAATTCGAAGAATACTGTGTGGGTTCAACCAATGAAACTTACGAAGCATTCAGATTCAACTGCAGACATCAAGCAGCAGGAGAATCTATCGAACAGTTTGTAGCAGAACTGCAGAGACTGATCAAGACCTGTAACTATGGTACACTGGAAGACAGATTGTTGAGAGATCAAATCGCACTGGGTGTACATGACGAGACTCTGCGATCAAAATTACTGGAAGTGCGACAGCTGACATTGACTGCATGTATTGATATGTGCAGAGCGCATGAATCAAGTCAACATCAAACCGTCCAAATGATGAGAAAAACGCAGGACACGCAGGAAGTCCAAGCTTTCAAAGAAAAGAAGACAGCAAAGCAGTATAGCAAAGGAAACAAACCAGAGTACAGAGACAAATGCGGATATTGTGGTGGAAAGCACCCAAGAGCAAAAGAGAAATGTCCAGCATTTGGAAGAAAATGCAAAGCTTGTGGAGGAAATAATCACTTTGCTTCATGCTGCAGAACACCCAAGAAAAATCAAAAGAAAACAAGAGTTCGGCACTTCGAAGAAGAAGAGGAGACTGACACTGAACGCGATAATGAAATCCTCGGGATCGAAGACAAAACCAGAAAAAAGGAGAGAAACATACGAGCAAAAATGTTGATAAATGAGATGCCGGTAACATTTCTTCTTGACACAGGTGCAACAACAAACGTGATGTCTGAGAGACTGTACAGAGAAGTCACAGGAGATGAAAGAAAGTCTGACCTGCAAGAGACGAAGAAGCTGGTGATGTTCAACGGAACAGAAATGAAGCCTGTGGGGGAGATAGTACTGCGAGTGAAAAACCCCAAGAACAGAAGGAAATACAAAGTCAACTTCGCGATCACCAAATCGGACTGTAAGCCAGTACTGGGACTGAAAGCTGTACAGCACATGCAATTGTTGACGATCAATGAAGAGAACATTGCAACGATAGCGGCGAATCAGAAAGCGGAGGAAAAGATATGCTCACAAAGTACAACGATGTCTTTGAAGGAGAAGGAAAACTAGAAGGGGAAATTACACCTAGAAACAGACCCCAGTATTGCTCCAGTGAAGATGCCTTGCAGAAAGTGGCCGATAGCAGTGCAAGAGAAAGTGAAGGACGAGCTTAAGAGGTTGAAAAAACTGGACGTGGTCACTAAAGTAGACAGGCCAATGGAGTGGATAAGCAGTTTGGTCGTAACAACAAAGAGCAATGGGAAAGTCAGACTGTGCATCGACCCTAGCCACTGAACAAAGCCCTCAGGAGAAACGAGTACCCCATGCCAACCATTGATGACGTACTGCCTCTCCTCAAAGATGCAAAATACTTCACACACCTGGACGCGAAAAAACGGGTTTTGGCATGTTGAACTGGACGAAGACAGCAGCTACCTGACAACATTTGAGACGCCTTTTGGCAAATACCGATGGAAACGAATGCCCTTTGGAATTTCACCAGCCCCAGAAGAATTCCAGAGGAGGATTGACATCGCTCTGGCAGAACTGCCAGGCGTGGTGGCGGTTCATGATGACATCTTTGTTTTTGGCAGAGGACCAACCGACAAAGCAGGAGCACAAGTTCATGATACCAACCTGAACCGTTTGCTACAAAGATGCCGAGAGACTGGAATCAAACTCAACAAGGAGAAGGTTGAGATGAAACGAACAGAAATATCATATTTGGGACACATCTTCTCAAGAGAAGGCTTGAAAGCCGACCCAAAGAAATTGGACGCTGTCCAACAACTCCCAGTGCCAGAAGACAAAGCAGCTGTGCAGAGACTACTCGGTGTAGTCAGATACTTTCAGAAATTTGCACCAAACCTGCCCTGGCAACACATCGCTTGTGACATCTTTGAACATAATGGCAATGAATATCTGGTCACGGTCGATCACTACTCTGATTTCTTTGAGATTGATCGGTTACAAACAAGAGAATCCAAAGAGGTCATCATCTGTCTGAAGAGACACTTGGCAAGACACGGAATACCAGAACGCCTGACAACAGACTGTGGAACTCAATTTACATCAAACCAATTTGGAAAGTTCAGAAAAACATATGGGTTTGAACACGTAACAAGCTCATCACACTACCCTCAGTCCAATGGAAAAGCAGAGAGCGCGGTGAAGGCTGCAAAGACGTGCATGAAGAAAGCAGAACACAACAATCAAGATCCCTTCCTCGCTTTACTTGAGCTGAGAAACATCCCGACAGAGACTGTAAACAGTTCACCTGCTCAGAGACTGTTCGGCAGAAGAACACGAACACAAGTGCCGACGTCAAAGACATTACTCCAACCTACAGTTGTACCAATCAAGAAAGAACTTGAGAAAAGGAAACTGAAGCAAGCGCACTACTACAACAGAAGCGCAGTAGAGCTGACAGAACTGAGTCCAGGACAGATTGTGAAATTCCAACCTCCAGGATCCAAAAAGTGGATCAGCGCCAAAGTAGACCAACAGGTGAACATCCGGTCATACAACATTCGCACAGAGGACGGACGCAGTACAGAAGGAATCGTCGTCAGCTACGAGACACAACAGAAACGGAGCTTCAGCAGACAATCAACCCTCAACGACTGGTCCAGAGAAGGATGATTTCTGGAAGACATCAGGAAAGCAACACATCGGGCAAGCAACAACAAATCATCATTCCATCAAAACAGATGCTGGAAGATAACAAGAAAACTGGAACTGGAACAGATGTCAGGACGCCAGCATCGTCTGTCCGTGAGAACTCATCTGATCAGTCACCAGTCATCAAAATGTCTGAGACAACCAGCATCAAGGAGCCAGATGAAGTTATCAAACAAACAAAGACAGGACAACCCGAACCAGTTAGTTCTCCTTACAGAACAAGATCTGGAAGACAAAGCAAAAGGCCAGATTTCCTGAAATATGAATGAAACTGAAGACTCTACCACAATCAGATAAACTGAAAGCATTGCGAAATATGGACATCATGATGATGATGGATAGTATGTATAATGATCAGAGATAAAATGAGGTGAATGAATGATTGGGCCCTGTGCGTAAGAGAAAGAATGAGTGTTTGTTAAGTTAATGTTGTGATAAAGGTAGGAAACATATTTATTTCGTATGGACTGAAAGATAGGAAAAATGATTAACTGATTTTATTTCCTTAAAGAAAGGGAGATGTGACGTGTGTTGACAGTAAACAGCGTGCGGATAACAGCACGGCATGATATTCGTTTAAATGATAACTGATTGCTGTTCACTGTGATATGTATATATACTGTAGTCAGTTGAGAATCAGACAGCGACGAGTAAAGAGTAGAAGCGTTGCCCTGTCTTCCGAGTTGGCTATAGAAAGAACGAAACACACACATACACACACACACACACACACACACACACACACACACACACACACACACACACACACACACACACACACATACACGCACCACACACACACACACACACACACACACACACACACACACACACACACACACACACACACACACACACACACACACCTCAGCTCCATAAGTCGTGGGATTTTAGCAGAAAATTAGTAATTTTCTACCTTTGGCCAAAAGTGCATGTGGACCTCCCAAGCTGTGCCCCCTCCCCTCCATGTAGCCCCCACCCCCTTCCAGAATTATTTTCCCACACCCACTCCTCATCTCCTTCACTACTGTGCCAATCCTCGCAATCACCCACCCACCCACCCCCCTCCAGCTCTCAGACTGCCCATCTAACATATACATGTATTCTGCCAGTGTCTTCTGCCCTTTTTCTCATCAGGTGTCCCCCCCCCCCCCCTGGCCCCTCCCTACGTCCACTTTTCCTCAACCCCCCCTGCTCCTGCTCCCTCCACCACCTCCTCCCCCATCTTTACTGGCATAAACTTCACACAAAGTTCCATGTGTTCTCTCTCATTCTTACTTTGTAAAATGGAGGAGGAAGATCGTGATCGGTTTTCAGATGACGAATTATACGATAATCTTGGTGATGATTTTGATTTGGTTCAACTCACAGAAGAAGAAAGGGCCAATTTTCAGGCAATAATTCACCAAGACAGAGAAAATGACAGTAGTGATGATTTAGACGATGAGAATCTGCTACTTTTCTACCACAGACGCCCTACCTTTGAGTGAAAAAGTGGGAATTCCGTTCCACCACCTATGTTCGTGACAATCTGGTGACAATGACACCAACAGCCCCTACATGTAAATAACTCTTAGAGTAGCATTTATAGTCTATACCGTCTTTTGTTTTATGTTAGTCACAACGTAACTTTGCAGCAAAACTGTTTTAAAGAGACTTTGTATTTGGAACAACAGGCTCGTGCTTTGATGCTATTATGTTGTGACAACTGATACTGGCAAAGTCTCTCTCCTCACACACCTTGATCTGTCTGCAGCCTTCAATACCATTGACCATGGTATTCTCCTTTCTAGACTTCATCATACTTTTGGCATCTCTGACATTGCTCTCTCCTTTTTCACTTCGTATTTATCAAACAGAAAACAAACTGTTCTTATCAATGGCACTTACTCTCAACCTGCATACCTGACCTGTGGTGTTCCACAAGGATCTGTCCTTGGCCCTGTTCTTTTCACTCTTTACACCTCCCCCCTGCCCACCATCATCAACTCCCACTCTATAAAACACCACTTCTATGCTGATGACACCCAACTTCAAGACAGTGACTCACCTGATAATATACAGCGCCTGTTGACTCGCACCACTGAGTGTTACTCAGACATTAAGAACTGGATGACGTTCAACAAACTTCAGCTTAATGACGACAAGACAGAAGCTATCCTCATTGGCACCCGTCAGAAACTTTCTCAGCTGCCTCCTCTTTCTCTCCCATTATGTAACACATCAGTCCCAATTTCTGATTCAGCTAAAAACCTTGGTGTCTGCATTGACTCTACCCTCTCCATGAACAACTTTGTTTCTCAAACTGCCAGATCTTGCTACTATCATCTCCATCGTATAAGGCTGATCAGGAAGTATCTCTCTGTCGAAACAACTGCAAAACTCGTTCTCTCCTTCATAATGTCTCGCATTGACTATTGCAATTCACTCCTGTGTGGTCTTCCTGCCTCCACCATTCACATCCTACAGCGCATTCAAAACAATGCTGTACGCCTTGTACTCAAAAAGAAAAAAAGCTGACCACATATCTCCTCTCCTGGCACAACTTCACTGGCTCCCTGTATCAAAGCGCATACAGTACAAACTAGACACCATGTGCTACAAAAGCCTCAATAACGCAGCCCCCGATTACCTGTCAAGCCTACTTGAGATCTATCTTCCCTCACGTACCCTCCGCTCTGCCTCCGATCCTCTGACTTTTCGCTTTCCACGCACTAAGCTCAATACCTATGGTCCACGAGCCTTCTCTGTTTCTGGTCCACTCTACTGGAACAAACTTCCTCTCTCAGTCCGTCAGCAACCTACTTTTGTCTCCTTCAAGTCCGCTCTCAAAACTCACCTTTTCTCCTCCGCATAAAATCCTAACCTCACTCAACCCCCCCTCTGCAGCCTGTCTCTGCTCGGAGGGGAATCACATGGTTATAATATATAATTATATATGCTACGCTCTCTATAATTTTCCATTGCTTTTATTCTTGCTTTTATTGCTTTTATTCTTTCTCCCCATTTATAGCCATGCGTGTGTGTGTGTGTGTGTGTGTGTGTGTGTGTGTGTGTGTGTGTGTGTGTGTGTGTGTGTGTATGTGTGTGTGTGTGTGCGTGCGTGTGTGTGTGCGTGCGTGCGTGCGCGTGCGTGCGTGCTTGCGTGTGTGTCTGCTTCAGCGCTTAGATTTGATTTTATCAAGATTTTGCGCTATATAAATATTGTAATTATTATTATTATTATTACAACAATGACACAGTGACATGTTGTGTGACTGGATACCTCGTTCACAATGAAACAGTGACATGACAGAAATATGAATCTGTAAGTACCAGCATGCGTTATGCCATTTCGGCTGTATATGTTGCTGTCTCTGTCCATGTAATCATTTTGTTTATCTTGTGATGCAATATTGTCAACTGTTTTGTCTCCCTGTGCGACACCACATGCACGCAGGTCTGTTAAAGCATGTTATTTTTATTACGACTTCAGTTCCGTACACAACGGTATATCACATGTCATGTTTGTTAATCATCCACATTGAGTAGAGAAACAGTAACATAAGTACCCTCTTTTCACAGTTTTACTCTCTCAGGAAACCCAGGAAACGAAAGACAGCGTATGTACAAATTCAGTTCTTACAGTAAGAAAGTACTCTCCCGCTAAAGCGGGAGTTCGTAACGAAAGAGTTAACATAGTCTCTACAGTGTTGACGTGCATCTGTTTTTGGTCTTTAGTAAAGTAGTGTGGAACCCACCCACCCTGCTTCAAGAACCTGATTCACAACTAATACCAGTGTCACGTGCGATCTCTTCACTCATTATTCCCTTTCTTCTTTCTGAATTTCTCAATTTTTGAACATTTTTTTCATCAGTAGCTTAAATTGTTCCCCACATTGTGCTCGCCTTTAATGTCATTTCGTCCATGTTTAAAGAATGACACCTACCTATAAACTGCACGTTGCGAAAGAGCTCGTGTCCCACGTACAATTTGTAGTGCTTTTCATATATCTGCCCCCAAAATATTTTAACATTTTTTGTGTAAGTGCGTTGTTCTTCACTTCATCACTAAACTTGGCCATGCTTGGAATGATTGAACCCAATGTGATGTCATAACAGATGATGTCACAGTATTTGCATGAAGTTTCGTAATTAGGTCGTGGAATAATTGGGCGGGATGTGTGCAGAGTTTTAAAAGGCTGTGATAGTTGCTTTTCAAGTTATTGGGCATTCTCACCAGTTATTGGATGACTCTCATATAGGTCTACCTACACCTCAGACATACATGATGACAGACATAAAGTGTTTTACATATCTGTGTGCGATATCTAACTAAATTTTTGGACCATTTGTTATAATGAGTACATCATGTTATGAGGACTACTTGTTTCAGCCTGTTTTTAGGATGCATATATCATATTAGTTGATGTCACCTGTAGTCCCATTTTAGTTCACAGTAAAAGTAACATTGACACCCTGAGTTTTAGTTAATAAAGGAACCAGATGATAAACACTAAAAAATAGAATGAGAATATGTATTTAATATACTGAATGAGGTGTCTGTTTCTGGTTTCTCTTTGTTTGCATCTGTCTTCATGTTTTGAATATTAGATAAGTATCCTTTTTCTGTTTTCGTGATTTTTGGTTTCTGTTTGCTTGAATGCTGGCAGTCAATTTGATTCAGATTTCAGGTAATGATATGCAAATAATTTTGAAACATGCCGTGTTCCAAAGGTATTATGAACTGTGTGGACTGCAGTAAATAAAGATTGAAACCATTTTCACTTTGTCCTTGTACTCATTTGTGCAGTTATTCAGTTTTAAGTAATTAAACTAGGTAGATAGTATATAACTCCATGACTGCCATAATATGTATGCTGTACTACTCGTACTGTGCATGGCTGATTTTGTGTTATGTGACACCGTCGTATGTATCGCATATGTAGTAGTTCTTGTCAATTTATGCCAGACAATCCCAAAATTAAGATAGAATTTTATGTTATTACATCCCTTTGCTTGCAGTGGGGTTCTGCAGATGCAAAAATTCACCCTTTGACTCCCGCACCCTGTCCGTCAGCATCCTGCATTGCCATCCATGCTAGTAAAGCAAAAAGTTAACCTTTTGAACTCCCTCACTTATCCACCAGCTTCTTGCAGGAAGCTGGTGGATAGGGTGCAGGGTTCACACATGCTATCTATTTAGCTTTTAGGTAGTTAGGGGTTCCTCTTTGTGGTCTTGTTCTCATTTTCCCCCACAAGCCTCTCTCTCATTTCTGCCTTCCAGATCATTCACCCGTTTGTCTTCCACAGTCTGCCCTTAGCTCCCGAAAGATGGAGTATGACTGCCTTTATTGTGGGAAAAGGAACAGTTGTATATGCAAAAATTATATGCAAAAATCTGCTCCCTCTGCTAGGTAGTAGGTTTGTATGTCTTTATGTTTTGAGATAGGGAGTGTTCCCTCAAACTGTTGTGTGGGTAAGAAGACTAAGTTACTTCCCTTTAACAGTAACTTTGGAATTTGTTCTAGAAGGATTTATCACTCTTGGACAAGTTCATATGCACTCCATCCAAGTCTACCAGAAGTTATCTGACAGCTTCCCTGGGCCTGCGCAAAACCTGTGCTCAAGAAAGGTCTTTAAATGGGGAAGTGTGTGTGTGTTGGGATCGGGGGGGGGGGGGGGGGAGTGATCTTTGCATCATTAAGCTGACACCACCAGAAATGGAGAAGTGTGTGTGTGTGTGAGAATGACCCATGCAACATTAAGATGACACCACCAGAATGATCGAAACGTTAAAAATGGCAGTGAACAGGCCAGTTTTTAATGTTGTGGGCTAGGATCGAATTCAAAATAACAGATCATGAGTTCACTCATCTATCATCATCATCAAGTGCCCTGCCGCATGGCGTTGGCGATCATGGACTTCCATCTGTCTCTATCTCTCGTTGCCCCTAGCATCTCTCCCACTCCCCTCGTCCCCAGCCACACTGCAAGTCCGTCCAGCATTTTCTCCCTGGGTCTACCTGGTGCTCTCTTTCCCTCCAGCTTTCCCGTTGTGACCAGGTGCTCCAAATCCCCCTTCCTCATAAAATGGCCTATAAATGTTGCCTGTCTTTTCCTAATCTTCCTTATGAGTGATCTACTTGTGTCTGCCTCCATCAAGACTGTCTCGTTTGTTTTTTTGCTGTCCATGGAACTCTCAACATTCTTCATAGAAACCACATCTCGGCTGCCTCAATCTTCTTCTGGCTTTGTTTGTTGACTGTCCACGCCTCACATCCGTACAACAGTATTGGTTCTATATAACATTCAAGAACTCTCTCCACTGCTGTATGGAAAGAACCAACCAGCCCGCACAATTGGATCAGAACTGACCAAGAACCAAGAGATCATGAGGTAACAGGAGGTTCATAAGGGCGAATTGTGCTCATTGCACTCGCCTCTAAAATACTGCACACTGAGCTGAACTGCTGAGACAGTGAAAGATAAGTGGAATATAATTTTTGTATGCATATAACATATGTGGTTTTGTGTATGTGATTTTATTCACTCTCTCTGTATAGATCCTCAAAATGATTGATCCGTGCTGATGCAAATACATACACACACTCAGTGATAGAATCCTGAATGACAGATAACAACACCGAATGGATAGCTAGCGGTGGGTGTGATAGTCAAGTGGGGAAAATGTCTGACATACAGTAGGAAGGTCTATGTTCAATCCTGGTTGGTTCCTCCCTGGTCCGCCTTTAACCACAAGGTGTGACTCACACCGTTTGGTTAAAGGTGGAGATTTGTCAGATCCTATGTCACAGTGCTGTGCAGACCTGTTGATGCCTGACCGTTCCTTAATGTATATATGCATGCAAACACCAACTATGCACATTAAAGATCCTGCAAGTCATGCCTGTATTCAATGGCTTACAGCAGCTTGAAAACACACATCATGCTTGTCCACAGAGAGGGAGTATGCATGCAGGTTGTGCAGCATCATAACGTCTGCACAGTGTGGGTAAAACAACGTGTATACACACACCCAGACAAAATCGAACAATTGTACACAAACAAACAAAAAAGGATAGGTAGTATCCAGAGGTCCGGTTGGTGTAGAGACAAATAAAAGGGTAGGTAGTACCCAGAGGTACGGTTGGTGTAGAGGTTGGACTCGTGCTTTCCAATCTGACTGCGTAGGTTTGCATGGGTTTTGAAAACGGCGCCTACTGCCTGTGGTCCACCTAGCTATGATTGAGCACCTGACCCTGTCTGGATTAGGAAAGGTAAGACTGCAGTCGAGAGGAGATAGTGCTTTAATAACGATGTCCGCAAAATAGTCGAGGTCTCTGTCACTCTGTCTCTTCAGACCTCAAGATCATGGGGGGACCTTTATACTTTTTAATGTTTATATCAATCAATTTTGAAAAAAACGAGATAAGGAACAGAAAAGACGGGTTTGTAGCAT
Source organism: Monoplex corrugatus (assembly GCA_030674185.1). Taxonomy (NCBI): domain Eukaryota; kingdom Metazoa; phylum Mollusca; class Gastropoda; order Littorinimorpha; family Ranellidae; genus Monoplex; species Monoplex corrugatus. The sequence continues at coordinate 36,853,266 of CM060308.1, forward strand.
ACCACATTAGAAATAAATATAGGGCTTGTATTTGTAACTAAGAAACCAATTTTCTACGTTTTTCTTGTTTTTTTTTTCAGGATACCAGACTATCTTGTATTCATGGCTCATCAGTTAAGCCAATCTTCCCACATACTCAGACCATATTGTAACTACATGTGAAAACTATTGAAAAAAAAAAAAAAAGGCTCAAGCAGTGGACGCCCTCTCCCTGAATTGGACTTCCCTGATCAGTTACACGTTTCCTCCTTTCCCGATCCTTCACCACGTAATCAAGAAAGTGAGTGAAGAAAAAACCCGCATGATTCTCATCGCGGTCTTTGTCCCCAGGACTTTGTCAAAACGAACCCCCACCCCTTGGAGCTGACTCTGAGCCAGGATCTGCTCAGGCAGCCCCACTCTGGCATCTTTCACGTCAGTCTGGCAATGCACGGCTGCTATGCAGTCCCTCCTGCCAACAATAAACGAGGAGCAAGCCCTTTTGCCCCTACTAGTCCTCGCATACATTATGTGTGGTAGGACTTTAAGCCCCACTGGAAGAAGCCTTTTGCTCCTTCTCATCCATGTACCAGAGCCCTATCAGCGGCTGTCTCAGCAGCAGGAGTTCTCCGGGCTACCTGCTCTCTCGTTTTCCTTTCCAGCAGGAAAGGTACCGAATTTCTCTGCAACAACAAGTGGATGAAGTGGCTCCTCTGGTACAACTCCAACAAAATGCACCCCCACTCCTGAATCTTAGTCAATCTGGCGAATTTTCTCGCCCATCTCTCTCAGACTTAACTCTTTTCTAGCACCGTTAAGGGTTACAGATCCTGCTATCTGCACAACCCTACAACAATTTTCGGGGGCCTCTCTATGCGAAGATTTCCTTCTCCAGGAAGTCTCCAGAGGCCTATCAGCCCAAGAGTTTAAGACTCCCTCTAGGATTCCTAAATCAAAAATGGGAGATAGCACTTGTCCTAGACGCTGTCAGGTGTCCACCATTCAAGCGTGCTTCTCTTCTGTCTACTCTCATACAAAACAGCCTTCCTTCTGGTCCTCAATATTGCCTGCCGCCACAGCGAAATCTACACTCTAAGTGGATCCAAGGAAGACGTCGAGTTCCATAACAACAGAGACTGTTCTCTTTCTTGCCAGAATTCCTGGCCACAACCCAACAACCAGGTTCCAGAACTCGTTCCTTCACAACTCTGCCTCTGGTCTCCTTTCTTGATCCTAAAGTCGCCAAAGGAGAGTAATGGCTCTGATGTCCTGTCCGCTGCTTCAAATACTACCGGCATCACTCAACCCCATAAGGTCCTTTCAATGGAGACTTAATGTCCGTTAACACATGATACACCAGGCATCGCAGCAACCACCATATTCCAATGGCTCTCCGAGACGATCATCGGGATAAAGAAACTCCGTCATCTTCCCTTTTAGATCATCCCTGGGCCCATGAACTCAGGTCCTCTCAACCTCAGCTGCCTTCCATCACTCTTTCTCCATTTGAGATGTCCTGGAAGCAGCATTCTGGCACAGATAATCCACTTTTTTTTTAACTATTACCTCAGAAGGTCTGTCCTGCATCTTCATTGGGCTTCTGATCAGAAGATCTGATCCACATAGACACTTCCGCCTGACAGGTAAAAGGGTGGAGATTTTTTCGATCTCTTCGGTCAGTATGTGCAGTGTCAATATCCCTTTGTGTGTATACGTGCTTGTACGCATGCTCACTACAGATGCAGAGATTTCAACAACGTAGCTGAATGTGGCCAGCTCACCTAACAGCTTGAGTTTTCCATACACTACCAACATGTGATTGTGTGAATGAGTTTAGAAAACAGCGTATACAAGAATAATAATATAATGATAATAATATAATAAATAAAAATAAAAATATATTGTTGTTGATGATGATGATATTATTGTACTGTTATTATATTGTTGCTGTTGTTTTGTTGTTATGTTATAATAAACTCTTGGGAGAGCCAGACAGCAGAAGACCCTCAGAAGAGAAACCATCCCAAAGCTAGTGTTTCAACGTGAACTCTACACTCTAACCATTCAGATCATGACTCCTGGATGCCCCTCAGTTTGCTGTCCCCTTTCCACCTTTTGTTTTTCTTGTAGAAATTTGTTCTCCACCTGAGTTGAAACCTCCACATCCAAGGTGTCAGGCGTCTCAAGGCCAAGTCATCCTTGTGGCGGATGTCGTAATCACTGCTATTGGACATCTGTAACATCTGTTACCTGTCGGCGACATCATTCTTGATGGTAGCCGCTGATGCATGCCCCGTCAGCTGTCTCCATCCCCTTCTGTCTACAGTCCTGTAGATTTCACCTTTCGTTAACTTCGTCCACTCGGCTATGTTCTCTGCATAGGAAGTCGGCGGTCTTCCTTGTCGTCTCTTGCTTTCCATTTTGCCTGGGCCACAGTCTTCATTACATGGTAGCTCTGATGTCTCATAGCATGTCCAAAGTATTTCCTTTTCCTTTTCCTAACCTAAAAGTTCAGGTTGTTTGTTCAGTTCTTCCAGAATGCGTTTGTTTGTTCCAGCTTGTTCTTAGGAGTCTTCTGTAGAACCACGTCTCTGCACTTTTGATTCTGTTTTCATCTGCAGCTTTAAGAGTCCATCCTTCACTGCCAAACAACACAACGGGCCTAATTAGTGTTGATGGTATTTTAAGTTTGAGCTCATTTCCTAAATGTCTGTGTTTGGCTTAGGCAATTCTTGCTTTGATGTCTTTGCTACATGTGGCATCAGCTGACTTGTGTGACCCAACGTATTTGAAGTGTTGTACAGCTTGGATGGGTTCTCCATCGACTGTTATATTTCCATCCATGGATCCACCGGTATGCATTACCTTGGTCTTCTTTGCATTGAGATTTAGTCCTGCAGTTCTGCCCGCTGCATTTACTTCGTGAATAATTGTTTGCATATTGTCTTTGCAGCCTGATACGAGTGCAATGTCATCCGCATACCTCAGGTCTGCATCATCTAGGAGAATTTTAAGCCTGATAAAGTTCACTTTTGGCTTCTCCTCGACCAGATCCAGCTGGATCTCTTTTCAGCTGGTTCTGCCATTGTCTTCAGGGCTCTGGTCCTCTCTCTCTCTCTGTCTCTGTCTCTGTCTTCTCTCTCTCTGTCTCTCTCCTTTTCTCTCTCTCTCTCTCTCTCTCTCTCTCTCTCTCTCTCTCTCTCTCTCTCTCTCAGAAATCAAGTCCTTTTCTTTCCAGAAAACGAGAGTATTTCGTGCGGTCATAGGCTGATGTGCCAACCAACCGCCTTGCTCCAACCTCTGTGGCGAGTACTTTGGCTTGAAGCCGGATTCCACAATTTACTGCCTCTACCTAGGCTGACATACTTTTCGATCTTGTAGACATGGGCTTCCTTCATTCTATTTTGTAACAACAACAACAACAACAACAACAACAACACAACAACAACAACAACAACAACAACAACAACAACAGTACTACTACTACTAATAATAATAATCTCACCTGTCTCACCTGTCGGCGTCACTGGATTCGGTGTTGGCCGCTGCACATCTGGATGCCACCATCTCCCTCCAGGCCGCTGTGCCTTGACTTTTGTGGACAGTTTCTTGAATATTTAGGCCACTGATGTTGGTTATGTTCTCGATGTATGAGATTGGAGGTCTGCCTTTCTTCTTTTTAGCCACTGTTTTTCCTTGAAAGAATGGTTGCCATGAGGTCTGTGTTCTTGTTGCGTGACACAGGGCCAATAATAATAGTAATAATAACGATTCTACCGATAATAATACTACTAATAATAGCACTGATAACAATAATAACAATATATTACTACTGCTACTACTACTACTAACAATATAATAATTATAATTATAATTACCACTAACCCACAGACGGCAACAAGTAACAGAAGCAACCAAAAATTCAGATCTTTTGCCCTGTTTGTTTCACAAAGGTGAAACAAGACACGATATGTATTATGCGCTCTTGCAGACTTCGCTTTGTGCTGGTGGAGCCGAAAATAGACCCTACTGACTTGTCCAAGCGTTCCAACACCCAAATCTCGATCGAGCTGATTGCGGGCCCCCTTCCCCCCCCCCCCCCCCATAATAGGGCCCTCAAAAGTGCAAAGCTGGAAACAGAAAACTGACACCCAGGTGCGGCACTTTGACATATCTATGAAGAGTAGGGCGCAGGTAGGAGGGTTGGGTGGGAGGGTGGGGGGTAGGGCGATGAACCATGAAGTAGCATACTATGCTGACACACCGTGCCAGAAAGAATGTGGAGATGGGTGGCGAACAGGTAATTTTTATGTTGGGGTGGCGAACAGGTAAATTTTTATGTTGGGGTGGCGAACGTAAATTTCTATATTGGGGTGGGCGAACAGGTAATTTTTTTATGTTGGGGTGGCGAACAGGTAATTTTTTTTATTTTGGGGTGGCGAACAGGTGAATTTTTATGTTCGGGTGGCGAACATGTAAATTTTTATGTTGGGGGTGGCGAACAGGTAAATTTTTATGTTAGGGTGGCGAACGTAAATTTCTATAATCGGGTGGCGAACGGGTAATTTTTTATGTTGGGGTGGCGAACAGGTTCTTTTTTTGAGGGGGTGGGGGTGGCGAACAGGTGAATTTTTATGTTGGGGTGGCGAACAAGTAAATTTTTATGTTGGGGGTGGCGAACAGGTACATTTTTATGTTGGGGGTGGCGACCAGTAAATTTTTATTTTGCAGCCCTCTCCCTCCTCCTCCTCCTCTCCCCTTCTCCCCTCTCCCTGCTTCCATTTCAAGCCCATGCCAGTGCATAGAGGCCTTGCATGCTCAATGGAGTTGCCAGATGAAGCGCATATGGACTTGTCTAAGTGCGAAGAATATTTGTGGGATAAACTCTAAATTATTCAAGTCACACTCACACAGGCGCCATTAACTCATTTCCCCACCTAACCCATAAAAATTGGATGAGTCTTATCTGTGGGTCAGCCGTGCAGATCAATAAACGAACCTTAGCACAAAATCAATTTTGATGCCTGAAGTACCGTACCGTTCTTCCCTGACAGAAAATACCAGACAAAACGTGGCCATGGGGTTAGCACAACGGGCTACTGACTGGGTGGTTGTGGGTTCAAGCCTGCATCAGTTCAAAAAAGAAATGTATGCATCTCTCATGCCTGCTTGATGCCAGGATATCATATCAAAGTCTAAATCCGAAAAGGAACTCCTTGGCGCCATCACCATCATCTCCATTATTATAGCATTGTTAATTAATGATGTCCCATTTTCTGTGGGTTTGGAGATTTGGAGATGCGCTGGAGCGGTATGAAGGTACGGTGCAAAAGATTGGGCAGAAGAGAAAAAATAATTTCTACCGAAAGGTGAACCTGCTGCTTGTCTCACCATTAAAAACACGTGTCATCATTTGTGTGGAAGGAAAGTGGCGTTTAGCCAAATTTGACCGGCCAGCGCGTAGGGTTTTGTGCAGGCTCAGGAAGTCTCGTCAGATACTTGCTGGCAGATTTGGGTGGTGGAGCGCATATGGAGTTGTCCGAGCGCGGTGAATCCTTTTTTGAAATAACTGTAATAACTCCCAAGTTTGACCACTCTCATCCAATGTTTCCGCCACCCACCGACCCTCCCCCCCCCCCCTTCCATTCAAGCACGTTACGCCTCAGTCCAGTAGTCTGTTGCATTAAAGATGTGGTTTTCAAGCCCTCTTTGTTGGCTGAGAGCTTCTCTTTCCGTGTTCCTCCCATTTGGTCACAGCTCATTTCTGTCATTCGTGAACAGTGAGCCACAAAACTGCAGAATGTGCTCCGGAGATGGCTGTCCTGTCTGGCATGGACACTCATCCGTGTGGGGCAGCCCTCGCATACTGGATAGGCGGCAGTACCACATGGATCACAACCTGACGTGGTTCGGGAGGGATGGGCTTGTGTGCTTAACCTTTCACTCCTAACCTTCACAGCTGCAAAAACTTACCTTTGATCCTACCCACACCAGCTCTGCAGGGTAAGTTTTGCTTTGTTAGCTGGTTGACATGCAGAGGTGACGGGTGGGAGTCAAAGGGTTAATGACCTGGAAAACTGTGCTGGCCTAGGTGCGTTCACCAGGGTCACCCAAGCCAGACAGGCAGAGGGTAGAGGTCAAACGCACTGTGTAATCCACTCACTGAAGACGGATTATGCAGACTGTGAAAAACACATTGTCTGCACAGTATGGACCGGAACAACGTGGTTAACGCATCCGACAAAGGCATGACTATGCCTTAAAAGATTATCCGATATTTGATAAGGCTGGGCTGCCTGAAGCTCACCTGAGTTGTTCCATCTGAAGTTCATTGACCTTGTCTGGGTGTTGTGTGTGTGTGTTTCTGTGTGTGTGTGTGTGTGTGTGTGGTGTGTGTGTGTGTGTGTGTGTGTGTGTGTGTGTGTGTGTGTGTGTTTCTGTGTGTATTTCTCTGTGTGTGTGTGTGTGTTTCTGTGTGTATTTCTGTGTGTGGTGTGTGTATGTGTGTATGAGTGGCTGGTGTGTGTGTGTGTGTGTGTGTGTGTGTGTGTGTGTGTGTGTGTGTGTGTATGTGGTGTGTGTGTTTCTGTGTGTATTTTCTCTGCTGTGTGTGTTGTTTCTGTGTGTATTTCTGTGTGTGTGTGTGTGTGTATGTGTGTATGAGTGGCTGGGGTGTGTGTGGTGTGTGTGTGTGTGTGTGTGTGTGTGTGTGTGTGGTGTGTTTCTGTGTGTGTGTGTGTGTGTGTGTGGTTTCTGTGTGTGTGTGTGTGTGTGTGTGTGTTTCTGTGTGTATTTCTCTGTTGTGTGTGTGTGTTTCTGTGTGTATTTCTTGTGTGTTGTGTGTGGTGTGTGGTGTGTGTGTTTCTGTGTGTATTTCTCTCTGTGTGTGTGTGTGTGTGTGTGTGTGTGTGTATTTCTCTCTCTCTGTGTGTGTGTGTGTGTGTGTGTGTGTGTGTGTGTGTGTGTGTGTGTGTGTGTGTGTGTGTGTGTGTGTGTGTTTCTGTGTGTATTTCTCTGTGTGTGTGTGTGTGTGTGTGTGTGTGTGTATTTCTGTGTGTGCGTGTATGAGTGGCTGGTGTGTGTGTGTGTGTCTGCGGTGTGTGTGTGTGTATGTGTGTGTGTGTGTGTGTGTGTGTGTGTGTGTGTGTGTGTGTGTGTGTGTGTGTGTGTGTGTGTGTGTGTGTGTGTGTGTGTGTTTCTATGTGTATTTCTGTGTGTGTGTATGAGTGGCTAGTGTGTATGTGTATGAGTAGCTGGTGTGTGTGTGTGTGTGTATGTGTGTGTGTGTTGTGGTGCATGCACGCGCGTACGCTTGTCTACGTGTGTTTGCGGGCACGCGCGCGAGTGTGTATTCATTGAACTTGTTTCATCATAATGACCGCACTGTAAATTGTCTAGGTGGTAATCCATGGAGCATTATGGTATTACAGAGGCTGTCCAATAACTGCCTTATGGTGCAAGTGAACTTTTTTAACATCCCATCGATCTTTACCCTTGTCATTATCAGAGTTCAAATGTACTACAGTCATGAAAACCATAACTGTGTGTTTTAAGCAGATGCACATATGAGGATGATGTACTTGTGGTGCAAGTCGAAATGTACCGGGGTATGCATTATTTTAATTTCCAGCTATGAATTTATGGAGTACTTAATGCTGTATCTCATATCATTTCTGCTTATTTTGGGACAAGTACAAGAAAGAATCTTTCTTTGTCTACCAGTCGCCGTGGTATAGTAGTTAGCGCAACGGACTACCGATTGGAGGGTCGTGGGTTCGAATTCCCGTTAGTCCCTTAAAATATCATTGTGGGATTTTTCGGCTCTAACTGGCTCCTACCCAGAGTTGGGCATACTATGGGCTCATTGGGAAGACTAGGACCACACAGTCGAGTCTCATCCACTTCACAGATGCATCATTGAGGGTGTTGCTCAAATATTCTGACCAGCACCACAGGTATCTGTATCTCTCGGGCCTGGTTGACGCCAGGATATATTATGATAGTAAGCGTAGAGTACAGCCCTGTCACGCAGTCTCAATCCTCGATGGAACTTCATAGCATCATGATTATCATCATCATCGACATCATCATCACCACATTGTAAAAAACAACAACAACAACAACAACAAAACTGCCAGCTTCTGTGGCCATTAATTAAGGTGGCACAGAAAATGGGACAAAACCCCCCCAAAAAAAAACAACAAAAAAGGTGAGCACAAAGGTAACCTCCGTGAGTGCGATGATCCCAAACAAAAAACAAAACAAAACAAAAAAAAAACAAAAACAAAAAACAATAAAAAAAACAAACACCTTTGATGTGACGAAAGTTTATTTTTCGATTTGTTTTTCAAATGTCTTCTCCACCTCCATTCCACTCTAACTTTTATTCATTATTTTGGATAGAAAAACAATTCTTACTTAGGCATTTTTGTCTGTGGCCACCTTTTTCTCGGTCCCATTTCAATACGCTACTTTAGTAATCTTTTGAATCCTGCACACTATTTAATAACTGCAAAAACCTTAACCATTTGACTTTCTCAACCTGCCCACCAACTTCTTGCAGGAAGCTGGTGGATTAGGTGAGGCAGTCAAAGGGTTAAGTTTTCGCTTTGCTAGCATGGTTGACAATACAGGGTGCTGGTGGACAGGGTGCGGGTGTCAAAGGGTTAATGGCCACAGAAGCTGGGGCAATTTTCCACAATGCTATGAAGATGATGGGGATGATAATTGTGATGCTGAGGAGTTCCACTCTCGACTGAGACCACGTGACAGGGCTGTACTCTACGCTTCTTTTCGTAATATATACATCTCTCTGTCTCTGTCTGTCTGTCTGTCTGTCTCTATATGTATATATATATACATATATATGTATATGTATATATTACATATATACATATGTATGTATATATATATATATATATATGCATTTTATATGTAAATACATACGTATATACATACATACATACATGCATACATACATACATACATACATACATATATGTATATATATATATATATATATATATATATATATATATATATATATATATATATCTTGGAGTTAACCAGGCTCGAGAAATAGACACCTTGATTGTTGGTCAGGGAATTTGAGCATCACCCTTCATGACACATCCTTATTTAAAGTGGATGAGTGGATGGAGTGTGTTGTCTCAGTCTTCCCAGCAAACCCAATGCACGGTCAACTCGGGGTATGAACCGGTTGGGGACGAAAAATCCCACAACGGTTTTGACAGGAAGGATGGGAATCGAACCCACGATCTTCCAGTCTTTAGTCCGTTACATTAACCACTGCACCACGGCGACCAGTAAACCAGAATGATGAAGAGAGAGAGGGAGAGAGAGAGAATGTGTGTGTGTGTGTGTGTGTGTGTGTGTGTGTGTGTGTGTGTGTGTGTGTGGTGTGAGTGTACGTGTGCATGTGTGCATATTGTATATGTATGTGTGCATGTATTTGTGTCCGTATGTGTGTATGTGAGTATGCATTTATGTGTGTGCGCGTGTGTATATGTGTGTGTGCATGTATATGTCTGTGTGTGTGTGAGTGTACCGGCACGCGCACGTGCATGTGTGTGCGTGCGCGCGCGTACGTGTGTGTGTGTGTGTGTGTGTGTGGCTCGCGCGCCTCAGCATGCTCGTTAGCGCATGTCTTTTGCGCGGCAAAGTGTCGGACAGTAACCCCAGTCACCGGCCTGGCCTAGTTGAGCCGTGTCAAGGTTGCAGGAGCAAATTAAACAGACTCCCAGATATGATGGCGCTGAGGCGTGTTGTATATTGAGCAGCTGGGCACGACCGTAAAGCGGATCTTAGGAATCGTAAGTGTGCTTATCAGTAAAAATTGTCTTAATTTAAAGTAAAAAGGAGGAAATCGGTTGGAATAGGCTTGTTTACTTCTGAGTGTATACATGTAAAGCTCGTCTTTTCTAAGTTTGCTTAGCGGACTTAAAGCAAACTTACCTACAGCATATAATTTAAGATTGGCAATCAGCATAGACTTGTTTACCTTCTGAGTGAGCACACGCCAAGCTCGTCTTTCCTAAGTGTGCTTAGCGGGCCAAAAGCACACTTACCCTAAGCATACAATCTAAGATTGGCAATCAGTTTGCTTAGGCTTGTTTACGTTCTGAGTGTGCATACACAAAGCTCGTTTTTTTTAAGTGTGTTTAGCGGGTCCAAAGCAAACTTACCCTAAGCATACACTCTAAGATTGGCTGTACGATCATGCCCAGAAGAAAAGCCTATAGCGTTTCTGAGCTGTACGATTGAGTGTGGGTCAACTTATGACATCAAGAAAAGAAAATGCCCATTTTTTTTTTCAATTGTTCCATCAAGGGTCACACGCCTACAGGCTAAGTGTACCTAGATTTTCAGCATTCACTGTGTGTGTGTGCATGTGTGTATGTGAGTTTGAGTGTGTGCGTGCGTGCGTGCGTGGTGCGTGTGTGTTGTGTGTGTGTGTGTGTGTGTGTGTGTGTGTGTGTGTGTGTGTGTGTGTGTGTGTGTGTGTGTGTGATTGCTTGTGCACACGCGCATTGTATGTTTGTATGTGAATATTTGTGTCGTTTACATTATGTTTCTTCTTTTCACTATGGTTTTTAATACTTATAACAGCGTGATTCCTGATACTTAGTTACTTTTCACGTTTTATCAGTGTCTATTTTTACTCGGCTGAAAGTTTGATAATGTTCTATTCATGTAACACGCAATGAACATGCTTTTGACATGGACCATTCGGGCCATATAAATAATCATCATCATCATCGTCGTCGTCGTCGTCGTCTTCATCATCATATCATCATCATCATCATCAGCAGCACAGCAGCAGCAGCAGCATCACCATCACACCACCACCACCACCACCACCACCACCACCACCATCATCATCAAGACCTTACCAGCTCATAGAGTTTTGCTAAGGCTCATGAAGTCTGCCAGATAATTACTGGCAGATTTGTGTGGAGCGCATATGGCATTGTCCGAGTGCGATGAATCCCTCTTGAACAAACTCCAAACCCCATCGTCATCATCATCTCATCATCATCATCACCATCACCACCACCACCACCATCATCATCATCACCATCACCACCACCACCACCGCCACCACCACCACCACCACCACCACCACCTCCACCACACCACCACCACCATCATCATCATCATCATCATCATCATCATCATCATTATCATCGTCAATACTACTACTACCGCTGCTTCTGCTGCTGCTGCTGCTTATCATGCGCTTAACCCTTTCACACCCGCACCCTATCCGCCAACTGCAAAAACTTAACCTTTGACTCCCTCACCCTATCCACCAGCTTCCTGCAGAAAGCTGGTAGATAGGGTGAGGGAGTCAAAGGGTTAAGTGTTGGCTTTGCTAGTACGGTTGCCAATGCAGGATGCTGGTGGACAGGGTGCGGGAGTCAAAGGGTTAAAAAGTGCTGCCCTCTAGCGGTCAGATTTTTCAAGCAGTACTGATGTCCACACAGAGATAGAAGAATCTGGTGAACGATTCTTCAGTGTGGCGCCCCAGTGGCTCTTCACGGAGTTGAAGAAAAAGAAAGAGAAGAAGAAAAAGAATAATAATACTAGGAAGAAGACGAAAGAGAAGAAGATTTTCACACTGACTGCTGCATGTTTTTGTCTCTTCACCTTTGTATCTGTTTGGTAGCTTTGCTGTACTAAGAAATAGCCTTGCCCAGTACAGAACATTTCAAAAAGCTGGCTGGTAGCCATACTTGCCAACAAGAAACCAGAATGCACATAAATCATTCTTGTATAATGCTATTCTTGTATATTTTCCAAACTCATTTAGATCCACTGCGCATTCTGCAGAATCAGACTTTTCAATGGAGCATGGAGTAACTCAAGTGTTGGGCGAGCTGCCATATTCCACTCTGTTGTTATTACACAGCCTGCAAGTGGACAAGTATATTGAATGTTTTCATGTTTTCATAAACCTGCCACTGACGTGACTTACAGGATCTTATACATATGTTATTTATTATGCGTTGGGTGCGGTGGGCATGGTGTGTCGTCCTGGTGTCGTTGTGGGGAAAAAGGCACGATCACTGATCACATTATCATCATCATCAGGTGCCCTGCCGCATGGCGTTGGCGATCATGGACTTCCATCTGTCTCTATCTCTCGTTGCCTCTAGCATCTCCCCTACCCTCCTCGTCCCCAGCCACTCTGCAAGTCCGTCCAGCGTTTTCTCCTGGGTCTACCCGGTGCTCTCTTTCCCTCCAGCTTTCCCGTTGTGACTAGGTGCTCCAAATCCCCCTTCCTCATAAAAAGGCCTATAAATGTTGCCTGTCTTTTCCTAATCTTCCTTATGAGTGATCTACTTGTGTCTGCCTCCATCAAGACTGTCTCGTTTGTTTTCTTTGCTGTCCATGGAACTCTCAACATTCTTCTTAGAAACCACATCTCGGCTGCCTCAATTTTGTTCTGGCTTTGTTTCTTGACTGTCCACATTATAGCTTCCTGAAAGACTTGTTGGTGGTGTTTCTTTTTCTTTTTTAGCGTTTTTTTTCTTGGATACCTGCACGCTTGTTATTTTGCCCACTCTGTGCATGTGGCATGTTGCTGCACAGTGTGCCAATGTGAAACTGTTTTCAACAGCAAACGTTGCAGAACGCAAAATCTTAGAAACGAGGTGGAATTTGCATAGTACATGCTCACCATATTATGTTTCTTCAAGACAAATTTTCTCGCTTGACTTGTGCGCATGCAACACGCGTCAGTTTACATGTACTACTAGCTAGAGGGCGCTGTCCTATCTCC